>JAFBJU010001254.1:28513-667046 GCA_016785305.1 Colistium nudipinnis
ACCCAAGCCCCCCTCACCGGCCCCCCCCCCCCCCCCTCCCCCCACACACATACACACACACACACTCTGTGCTCCCACCAACCCAGGGAGGATGTCAGTCTGTCAGAAACACTGCTATCACCTTTCCACTGGGACATGACTTCATATTGATATGAACCGATACGCAGTCATAAAAAGGGTGAGTTGCAAAGGGCCGGCCATCTTGTCTCCAGTGATACAGACATCTACCTCATTATTTTAGCACTTTGTTTTTGTATCACGTATCTTGTATCTCATCTCGTGGCTCTGACATTGTTCCACATTTTCTTTGCTCTTTAAAAGCCACTTTCGTTCAGCCTTTGCTTTCTCTACACCAGCTTGCAGTGTTTTATCTTGTCAATTTAACCAACATACACACTCACCTAGGCTGTCTATAATGATCGTTTCTGTTTACATCTTTCCTCCACATAGAAGCAATCTGAAGACTGCATATCCCCTCCTAACCTTAACATCATCCTTGTTTTAAAAATGCATCCATTTACAGCCTATTTGTGTTGACAATTATTTACTCATCCATTTCTTACTCTGATCCAGAAGTTGTGTATCTGCTGAAATAAAGCTGTCTTTAAAGTCATTTAAGTGACCATATTTATTATTTCTTGTGTTTTCCCTTTTGGCTTAGCATGGAAAAAGTCTGCTATGTTAGAAAAGCCAAAGTTTGCAGCAGAAAACACTGCTCCTTAAGTGACTGAAATGTCTCATTTGCATAATTGGCTATTTTTCTGGAAAGCATCTACATCACCAACATGTTGTCCCATGGCCACTTTGTCTCGGATCTGTGCCGCAGAACAGCCGCCATTGTTACCATGGCTACAGCGGTGGTAACTGTTGATCAGGGGAGGAGCATGACATATCCCACACACAATCTAAGCGATAGACCAATCACAAAAGAGTGAACAAGCTGACAGAAGTAAAACAGGATCTTTGCTAGGTGAGCCAAGAGCTGAAATGTAGCATTTCAAAAACAGGGTGAATTGTATAAGACAAATGACATCTATTTTAAAAAACACTACTGCATGTAAATATATTCCAATAGATGCCCTAAATCAAATCAATGAACTGCAAAAGAACAACCAAAAAACCCCCAGCACTTTTACCTTTCCTTTGTTTTCATCCTCTCTCTTATATCCCCCCCTTTGTATCCCTCACATTTTCCCCTCATGCAGCGCCAACATAGCCAAGTAGACATGTTGAGTTATTGTGCTGAAGGCAATGGTACTCTGCTGTGCTTCACAGATGATCATTTCCCAATTCCACAGCTGAGGAGCGCAGACCTGCAGTAATTGCAGCCATGTATCCAGCAGCCAGTCTTTATCTGATGCTGTGACAAGAATAGGCCCCATTTTATTGGTCTCACACCCTATGTAATTCAGTAGCGCTTGCATCATTTCCTGCAGAGGAGATGACCATGATGGTGTCACCCTAGGGTGCTTGATGCTGATTGGACGCACAGTGTGGCCCTGAGCAAATAAATCACTTCTCCTCTGTTCAGAGTAGAAACATAACCCCTATGGGTGACCAACCGCTCTCATCACTGAGACACATACGCACAGTTGCTTCGCACAAACAATTACAGCCCTGATTCCCCAAGCACTAATCAGAGCCAACACAAGGCACATGCAGCATACTGGTGAGATCATAATTAAAACCTCTCTCTTGGCATATTATGTGTCATATCCCAGAAGGGATCAATAACCACCAACACTCCAATGCTGCTTTAGATTGCTTGAAGCACTAAAAAGCAAGAGACATAAGTATCTATAAAACATCTAAAGTGTATTCAATATTTCTCCCTTATAAGGTAAAGAAAGGTACTCCCAAATTAGCATTTTAAAACCAGTGAATAAATATAAAAAATGCAACTGTTTATTTTATTGTTACCTTCGGATTTAAATTAACCAGTAACTGCACACAGAATTAGATAACATCAGGTAAAGAAAAATGTCCTTTGTTAAACTGAATTCATAATTTATGGTGTCAATACATTGTTTATAGTGTATAATTACCACAATCTTTCCATCTCTCTCGTACTTGCATACCACTTCATTAGAAACCTTATCGCACAGCACAACTGAACTTATTTCATTGAAAAAAAAACACTTTGGAGTAAGGCCGTAACTGCTTTGGAAGTAAAAATGTAAAAACATTATACACCCTAAATAGCAGAGTATGCAACCCCTCCAGTCAGATTAAATTGTTTGAAAGCATTACATGGTAGCAAAATCTGGAGCACATTGATTAAAAAGGAAAACGGGGACTCTAAATATACAGTATATATATACAGTATATATATAAAAAAAACTTTACAATATAGTAAGCAAACATTACATTGTAAGTCACAGTTTCGCAAAGGCTTGAAAATGTGCACATCTAAATGTGAGTTATGCAATTGAAATGAACTTTGTTAAATGAATAGTTACATCTGGAAGAAATTCTCTGCTTTCACACACACAAACATAGTGTATTTCATTCACGAGTCAAGCGCTCAAGGGTCTGGCTACTGAAACTAGTTTCCAAAACAAAGCATAAGGTGATTTTGCCCGCGAAACAATAAGAGAGAAAAGATCTATTTCCTTACAGTCCACCTAAAAGTCAAAAATTGTCCCTTTTCATCCAAAAGAGTGTAATTCTCAACTGTCTCTATTGACACTTCATTAGACAGAGTAGGAATACACACCCTAAACCTGACACACCATTTATTGCCATTATCATTCATCAAAAGACAAGTATTTGAATTAGAACTGGATATTACATTTGACGTATAAACACAGCCCATGCTGCCACTCAAAACAGGTCTATAAAAAATAAATGATATACAATCAGGGCAGAACACAGCCTTTCACGATAAGCATGTGATAATGATATCATATTGATAACTAACACAGTTGCTGTTTTTCATTTACGTTGTGTTATTTTCTTCTAGTCCATTTTCTGAGTGCTCTTATAGCCTAAGACATCAACATAATCACGGAGGACAGCGCTATACGTACTTTCACATTTTATGAATATATTTTAGCTTACACACATGCACACATAAACCGTACATTGACTTGTTTTGCATTCATACTAACTCAGGAGTGGTGAGCTATTTTCCTGCTTCTTATTTCAGTTTTACAGCATATCTATTTTTTGTGACTTTGCACCTTTGGAAGGTGCTATAGAAACAGACAGTGTTTACTGTTTCAAACTAAGCTCTCGAATGCAAAGGCTGGATCTGCTTATCTTTGGCGACGCATCTAACGTGAGTTGAAAAAGATGATGCTGCCGACTTCTAGCCAAACTAAACTTGTTCAAACTCATTTTCACTGTCGATAATGTGACATCTTGGACAAGACAGTCATTCCTGCCCTATTCATATCAAAGGGAGCAGTAAACACATGCACAGAAAATAAAAAAAGATTGAATGTGTTGCATATTAGTAACCTGACAACTGTCACTTTAGGACAGTATTACTTTGTAAACTCTGACAATGACCTGACTGGCATGCAGTCAGGACTTAAACACCGTGGAGGATATACTGTATACTGTATATGTCTACTATTTTCTTTCGTTCTCTTTATTGCAGTGTAATTATTTGCTGTCATTAGATTATTTTACGAAATGATTTTCTTATCTTCTTGGTCTTTTGAATTACCTTGTGAGACAGACCATATTGTCTTGAAGGAGTTGCACGGCCCAAAGGCCAAAGGTTCATTACCTGTCCAACCCTAACCCCACACATTAACCTAACCTCATCCTTAAGCATGTAATCATAAAAACACCTTTTCCCCAACTGGAACACAGACCTGTGTTTAGTCTCGAGTTTGTCAAAGACAGCCTGCGACAGAAGTATTCCACAGACACGCACACACATGCGGTATGTGCATGGCAGAGAAAGGAAGGAGCAATAGCTCAAAAATGTCTCAAGGATTAGACTGCTCTCTTTTGATCTCTCTTTCACAACATGTACCAATGTTAAAATATCATTCTGTTGGGTTGATCTAGGTTTTATCCGCGACTTGTTAGTGCTTGTTTTTTCATCTGATCGAAAAAGATTATCCCGGTGTATTAAAGGCTTATCTTGGCTTGAAGGTGGCTAAAAACAAAAAGGGACAATTCAAAACAAATCACACAACCAGATATGAACAAGCAATTACCAAGTGTACTTATGATAACTGAAATAGATAGTGGGATTAAATAGGGGATTTGTTTTAAAACTATAGAGCTGCACAGGGTGTTTTGGATGTAAAGTGTGCTGTTTTGAAAGCTGGGTCATATTTTGAGGTCAGGTTTTGATAAGTAGGAGCCAGCTGGATACAGATACAAGGCCGTAAAGGCAGTACAAAGAGACATGTGAGGGGAAAGCCAAAAAATAGACGTAAAAAAAGAAAAAGGCTGAATTTCTTTTGTATTACACTGCTCTCAGACATGTTTGGGGAGATGAAATCACTCTGACATCACCGAGCTAATGTCCTGCGGTCTCTTCCATCAGTCGCACCAAGATGTGCCTCTAAAGTCTACTCTATGAACCTTTCATGAGGAGGGAGAGAGCGAATGTGGCAGAGAGAAAAATGTAGAGAAAGGAAAGGAGAAAAATATAGATAACTAAAAGGGGGGAAAAAAAGATAATTGAAATGCAGGTAAAGGAAAAGGGAAGGTGTAGAGATGTGGATGAAATTTAAAGGAAGGGAAAACGTGAGGGAATACAGGAAAAGTTAGGATGTTGAATCTAAAGAAGGGGCAGCAGGCAGGTCACAACGTGTTGACCATCAGTTATATTGCAAACATCTAAGCTACAGCAGCCCACATCTGAGACTATAGGCACATGTTACTTGATGTAGATTCAGACTGGTAGGATTTAAAAATAAATTCAATAAAATAAAACTGCCTTGCACTGAGGAATCGGTTTTACTCAAATCAACTTATACTTCCAAACAGCCAAACGAACCAGTATTTGCGACGGAGAGTCAGACCGCCAGCCACCTGAAGCTACAAAGAGGTAAGTGTGACCAATTTGCGCAGAGCTTGATCACTGTATTTCCACCATCTTAACCCTCCAGGGTAGGTGACGAGAGACTGTTCATTGCGTCTACCTCACCAGGCCACGTGTAGCAGAGGTGACTATATTGGCAGGACTGCACAGCAAATAATAGCTTTGATGGAAGGAAAATGTAAAGATATTAATCTGACTGTGGATGGGTGTTTTTATGGCTTTGGCTTCATCCGAGAGCCATGGGACCACTATATTTCCAAGGAAAATGTGACGGTTGGGCAATTACACTGGGGATTCATAATAGAAGTGTTTTCGTGACAGTTGGTCCCATGCTGGTTTACAAATGACATATGCTCGCATTTTCAAGCTCTGCTTCCAAAAAACACGGTTTTCTGGCTACACATACTCAGTGATTCAAACTTTACTGGAAATTATGCATCATAGTTGTGTCTTGAAACAAAGACAGGAAAGGCAGGTAGAAAAAAGCAACTAACAGCTGTATTGCTTGACTAACTTAAGACTAAATTAATACTAAAGTTACATGATTTTTTTTAACTTTTTTATTCTTATGCATGGAAAAGGGGGAAGGGGTTTTTGTGAGACAAAAGATTGAGAACTGTGCCTGAGTATTTTAATAACAGGTCTGTTTATATCTAAATAGGTTTCACTAGAAAATGGTAAATTAAGCATGAATGATGTAAAACACTGATAGCAACCATCTCTTCAACAGCTAATGACAACAGTAACTACTTTCGGTAAATAAATAAGATTAGATAGCCGAGTTATAGAAAACGGTGACACTGTTTCTAAAACACAATCAAGAAATACACAATTCATGCTTCACAGACTATAAATAAGAAGCATAACTCATCTATTTCAAGATCGTACAAAGCTCCCAGGCTCATACCTCGCCAATAGCGTCCACAGAGGCAGAAAATAGATAAAAATGACACACCTTTTAAGTCCCCTATGGATAAATGCTCGGTTAAGTGCTCTCTCAACCAGTATATTGCTCACTGGTAAAGAAGATTTGTTTGATACAGAAAACAATTTATACCATAAGTTCTTCTGTTGCAAGAGCGACAGTTTAGCCTGACCGCTATTATCAGTTTCTTTTGATCATGTTACTACTCCTGCCTGTTCTGAGGATAGAGGAAAAAAAGAGCAGGACACATTTTCTTGTGTTGCCCTCTATTGAGCTGTGCCTGCAGCATATCTGTCAAATCTGATAACATGATTTAGACCATGCAGTTGCCAAATGCGAATTTGTTCCATTTCTTAGAATTTCTTTTTACATGGCTCCTTGTTTTATCCATGGGCTATTTCTCTTTCCCATGACCTGATGCTACATTGTTGGCCAAAGCTTTTCAATAGATGGCCCATGGTATTGGTAATAGATGCAGTTTATAAGGAATAAGCTAAACATAAGACAGTAAATGTCAAGACCTCGAAATAGCTTGCTTAATACTGCACCAAACATTTATCATAAGAGTTGGATGCTGTATCTGTATCCAGACATTTATATGCTGTGCTATTGACACAAGTTAGTAAATGATTGTGATTTTCCTCGCCAAAATGGGATATATGATTTTCAAATATCAGTCATTGTACTACTAAAAAGACAGTGTGGCTCTAAAAGGTTTTCTATGTAGTTTTGCTCACAAATTGACATGCCATAGGCATGCTTTATCACCATGGCAATTCTGAAATTTCTCCAGATTTCACAGCCACGTTCAATATAATGCATATTTTTCCAATGTAAAAAGGAAGGGATTTTTTAATGCAGTTGTGTGGGTGGTTCAGAGCTGAGTGAACCCACCACTGTAACATGACTAATTTAACAATAAACCAAGGTCAAATCAAAAGTCAAATTTATTCTAATTTGTATAAATGTATATTCAATTAACAGCAGAAATATCTTGGATGATAAAGTTTGGTCGTCGACTTTTCTTGGATACACGAACAAGATGAAGTTAATCTTCACACACTTAACATTGAATTTGATCATATAATATGTGAATTAAAGTTCTTTAACAATGGAAAAATAGCAAAGCAGTCGCCTTCAAATAAATAAAGTGCGACAGATATTTTATTTCCAAATTGATTGCCTAAATAAAAACATGACACTTAAGGGTGTGGCATGATTTGCCTCAAAATCAATTCCTTTGGGGTTGGACAAACAAAGAGTCATACACCTCATCTGACTGGCGAGGAAAACAAGTTACTAAATCAACTTAAAGATGCCTATACAGTGCAGTAGTTTTATGTTCCTCAAAATCGTACCGCAAGGCTCATCAGAGGACAATAGGCTTCACCCCACATTAGGTTGGCTTATCTGAGCTTAGTGCAGAACACTGCTCAAGAAATAAACAACAAGATTCGGGACACTGAACTCACACAAATGACTGCAAGGACGCACAGCACTGAACTTCTTTTTCCCCCCAGGTGGAGCTCAGTTTGACAAAGAACTGGTGTTTTACTGTACAAAATAAGTAATTTACTATATTTACTATAACACTTTTGCCCTTGAAAACTAGACAAGGAATAAATGTACACATCCAACATTCTCTGCAATGGATGCGTGATGAAATATTCATAGTAACTAATGGTACAATCTTACATTTAGTTGTGTGCCTAATAGGTGTTGCAACAGGGATGACACATGCAAGACAGTAGATGTGGTGAATCATTAATATTCACCATGAATACTTGGTGGAATCTTAATCTGTTGAAGTGCTACTAAAACCCCAGTCGCAGAAGTTTGGGGCTTTGATCAGTGTGTCTTTCTATCCTAAAACACACACAGATATGTGGAGGAACACTGTCATTTTTTCTTTTAACCTGGCAACATATTCCAAGAATGTATTGGGGGGCTTTACATTTTGCATTGGAAGGTTAGCTCTGATCTCCATTTCAAGAAAAATTTAAACATTTTTATGTTTGATGATAAATTGACTCATTTCACTGACTTCATATCACACATTTTGCATTTACAAACATTATTCCTTTGACGGGCTTTTCCCACCTCCCACATTTACTCCTTGGTGAGGTTTATCATTAATATTTTTCCTTAACCGGTGCTCGGTCCAAAGTCTCGGATTATCATCTATGTGCCATAGAGGCGTCCGATTTGGTCAATTGGAAGCAAATTATCCGGAGGGTGAGAGCAATTGTCTCAGTGAGGCCTTTGCTGCTCATTTGGCTGGACAAGAACATCCCCATGGCAACACTCTAAAGAAGGGCATGATGGAGCAGATGGCTACTCTACTCTCTTCACTTGTGCTTGCCACACAGATGACGTTACAGGTGTGACAAGATGTCCAAGCTGGATCAGGGCCCAGTCTCGCACCCCCCCCCCCCCCCCCCCCCCCCTCCCCTTAGATAAATTCCTCACTGCAGTTCATCCTTTTTCCCCTGTCATCCTTCCTCTTTTTGCTTTCACTCCCTTCCTTTCAGTTTCTCCTTCACTTGCTTACCCCAAGCCAAAGATCAGTTGGCTACATTCACAGGCCAGGTGAGGGGAAGTCAACTGCAGCCAAGGAGAAAGCTGACATATCTGTTAGCCTGGGGGAGGGGGGCTGTTCAGGTGGCTGCTCCAGTAAGTGACAGCCAGATGCTGACAAGAAGCATGGCAATAAAAGAGAGATGGTGTGGCTCTGATGCCTTTCCAAGCTATCATAACAAAGCTGCCGTCATATAACTTAAGGGTGTTCTCGCGGTAAAACACTGGAAGCAAAAATTCTTCAATGGACAATTGTTTTTGAATCCTCCCCCCACCACTGTTTCCATTTTCTATCCAGCCTATGGCAAAACAACATTTTGCCTCTGTTATTACTATATTAGTTATTATCCTGGTTCACAATGATGACTGTTCACACGGCATTACCACATACAGAGGCTCACAACATGTTTACTGTATAGATGACAAAAATAACACCATTAATGCAGCACAGTTCATCAGTCCCTTGTAGCTCAGTCGCACTCCATTCACGTGTGCTTTGTTATTTGCAGCATGTGTACAAAGTTGATACCTCATGTGTAGCATGTAATGCTTTCAAGTGCAACCTGACAGTTGGCCCAGTTGCTGGAACCAGGTGAAAATGGAAGGTAATGTGTGTTATACAGTACAACATGCAACCTCTAAATTAACCGAGACGGCTCGCAAGTAACATCATCTCACTGAAAGCGCACAGGAGGGTGACCGGCATTTGTTTATTTTCTCAAGTGTATGATTTGTATATTAAGAGTTCTCCTATAGGGGAGCATTCATATTAAAGATGAAGGGGAAATGTAATTCAACTGCGGTGACATCTTAAAGCCGCCCACGTTATACTGTGTGCAGAACAGTGTCCCATAAAATATCCTGGGAGCCATTTTCATGCGGGAGCAAATCAACTGCAGTGACCTTGCACAGGGGAAGCAGCAATTTCATTGGCTAAAAGCAGATTTTTCTTGAGCCTGCGACCACTTTTATGATAGCGTCTGCTCCAACACAAGCAGAGGACACTGGAACATTGCTTTTTAGGGGAATGAATGCAGCTGATTTGTTGTCCATGATTGATGTCAGCCCACGCCTACTTATACTTCATCTTGCACAAACAATTCTCACCAAACATGAGGTGCCCATGACCCTTTGACATTGGCGAGCACTTGTGCTGTCACTTGCGAAAATGTGATCTTTTAGTCATAATAGACAGTAAAGGGGCATGCTACACATATTCCTTATAACTTATTGGTCCAGTCACATATATCACCGGAAGGACACACTCCCATCCATAGTCTTCTCCAGAAATGTGGGAGAATAGAACAGAGCAGAAGGGTTTAAACAATCCCAAACTATGAATAATACCCTTTTTTCTCTCACCTCTTCCACCAGTAAGAAACGCAAATGAATTTGAATATTATGCAAATGCACACAAATCACCTTCTTGTCCTTAGCCAGCTAAGTCTGAAATATTGCCATAGCCTTCAAACACAGCAGGTGTTGAAACCCCGCTAGCCATCAAGAAGAAAGCAGCCAGTGCAACCACAGAGAACCCTGGAGCACTGAGAGGCCCTTTCAAATTGCAAATATAGCTAACAAGCATGAACAACATAACAGTGGTTGGCTCTTAATGGAGCCAAGAGCATTATCAGTAATTTATGTTGACATGTGAGCAGCTTTGGCTATGTGTGTAAAGTTTGACTGTTTGTAGTTTTCATTTCAGCCATAGAAAAACTACACTCGTTATTTGTTAAAAATATATACCTCTTTTTCCACTAATGTCAGAGAGTGGTTTGACAATTATTTTGACAGTTGGAAACAGACACACACATATTACTGCCTGACAAGGCTATTTCCAGTGTTGATATGGGAAAGGATTAACATAAGAGTTAGCAGTGCCACACAATGTGAAAAGCCACCTGCCTGCTAATTAAATACAGTCAGGGATTAGCCTATGAACAGAGTCCAACGCACACACACACACACCCACCCAACGCACACACCCAACCCCATCCTCTAAGTAGGCATCCCAATGGTATACCGCTCTTTGGCAACTGTGGTTAGTTTCAACCAAGCTGGAGGAACTACTATTGGGAATTAGGCCTCTGGGTTTTGCTGTGGTGGATGAGTTAGCATCCCACGCCAGTAGTGCACCCCTGAGGGGAACTCCTTGAAAGGAAGCCCATGATGGCCTCTGATGTGTATGCATGCATGATTACATTGTCGTCGTGAACTATCCCATAGGTTTCTGCGCACTCACGGTGCACACTCGCACTAAGTTTCGCCTGATCTTACTGGTGAGGCATTGAATTCACCACTCCTGTGAAATATCACAACCGACTTTACAGACACCCGATTTAATCCTTCTCGTCTCTGTTTAAAATTAGGACAAACACAAGACCCTCAACAACCAAATTACCACATTATTACAATTTTAAGTCTACAAATCCAAACAACTCTAATTATAAAAGCTGAAAATAAGCTGAGGTTCCGATGATATATTAAGGGTACACATCTACTGCATCCATTTTTATGACATTTTTGACTAGCGTACCATAAAGAGGGTGGCCTTATCTGTTGACTATTGTTTTGTGATGATTGAATACATCTACATACCATGGAGAGAGCAACTTTTAACTATCCATTGTTTGTTTGTTTGTCTGCCAGGACAAACTATTTGCTGACTGAGCATAAAGATGCTTTTGCCGTAGTTCCCTGTTGGGCTGTCTAGTTCACTGTTGGCTCCCGGCGAACTGTCCAAGTATGTTATGAGTGTCATGCTTCGTAGAGGTTACAATGCTGCCGCTATGCACCCTGTAAATATTTGAAAGGCTAGGTAAACTTCAAACAGCTGCTTATACATAAATGCAAAGCGGAGTGGTGTGGGGAACTGTGTATACAGGACTAAGCATCCATTAGGTGCACACAGACAAACCATTTCCCTTTACACCTTGTCAATATCGGCCGCGCAGCTAGGAGAGCCGCACATCAGCCAAGCCGGAGCAGATGCTGCGCAAATGTCTTTCAGAACAAAAACAGACAAGCTTAAAAATGTGCTTCAGCAAACAGTTGGTACGTAAGTGAAGCGAATTGGCTGGCATAGACGGCGGTATTGATTTCAATTTAACTATCTAGTCCGTCTGATGCACGGGAGAGACAACTGAATAACACAGCTGAAATGCATCCAGCATCTAGGCAGCCTGAAGAGCATCCATTATCTAATGCATGCAGAGGGACTTGACATATAGCAAGAACATGTTAAGCCCTATAGGGTATACAGTATTATTAATGGAAGTGCTTTTCACCCACAGTTGTTTTGTCTGACTGCATTGCCACAGACTATAATTACTTAACTCCTGGTGCCCTGTTGTTTCGTAATCCATTTTGGTGCGTGCGCAAATAAACATGGGCAAACTAGTGAAAACCTTATTGATTCTCCCACCAGTGAGTAGATCTGAAGTTAGTGATAAGAAAAACGTTATTTGCTGTAAACAGTAATAGAATAAATATTTACCCCTGAGCAACACATTGTATTAATATTTGAATGTCTTCTTCAAAAGGGCTCTACTGAAGGCATGTATGACCGTGTCCTCTCACCCCCAATCTCAACTAATTAGAAGGGACCAAATTTAAAACACGTAGATGGGCAAAATCATCTCACTGACTGTAAGCGGATAGCTGTGGTAGTGTACAGATCTGAGGCTTCTGACCTTAAATCAAAGGTTACACCATTTAATGATGAGTGCACGGTGGTGTAAGAGAAGCATACAACACTTTGGACGCAGGGCTCACTGGGACACAGTACGGTTTAAAGTTTAAGGCAAGCGTCGGTGTTCTACAATACTACATCTGAGACCTTTATCTCATCATTTCCTTTTTTATCTGTCCTACTGAGTATTTAAGGCACCACCTGAGCGTATGTGTCCCTAACTAAAATTCAAAGCTACAACAAGAAGTAAATGTTTTAAATCAATAGAAGAATTATAAAGTATTTGTTCAAGCATGGTATACGTAGTGCTTTCCTTCCTGATCCCGAGTCCGTAAGATTAAATCATCGTTTCATGATTGTCATTTTATGACACAATGCGTCTTTGGAGATATTTATACTGTAGATAAGTACTTTCAGTTCCCTAAGGTTTGGACCATTCAGCAAATCAACGATGTAGTGATTCATTTGCATTTTTTTATATATAAATAATATGATGGTAAGCTTGTAGTGTGGGAAGAACAGTAGCAAAGGTTAAGCCCTGTTCATGATTTTCATTTCCTGTTTCAGTAATTACAGGGATAAATGCCCCAAGGGACCCTCCAAGCCTAAGAAATATAACAACAATAATGATAAATCGGCAAAACGCGGGGGACAAAAAGAGGTTAAAATGGAAAATGAAAAAAACAAAAGGCTGCACATGTATCTAAAAGCTTTTTGACTGACATTACCTCAATGCAAACCGACCGCATGGACTGATACAGTTCTGTAACCAAAGGGCAGACCTTCAGGGTTTGATCTCCTATCCTGCGCACATTGCCTCAAACACACTGATATCCCTGGGCCTGATGAAAGCAGACACAGATATTACCAGAGACTCATTTTGAGCTGCTGCAGACTTCCGTGAGGAAAAGAGACAATTGCAGTTTGCCCTAATGACATGTTCATAGACTAGTCATCAGGTCACTGGGTGGATCTGTGCTGTTCATACGGTCATACGTGTTATACCAGTTCATATGTATCTTTATCTTTCTTTCTATGTTCTTTTTCTCTACGGACAGGCACGCACGCGCACACTCACGCACGCACGCACGCACGCAAGCACACCATACACAATTGAAGCAGCGGGGTAACAAACCAGCATTTTTTTTGCAAATATGTTCAATCAATTACGGGACCCAATGAACATGAAGAAATCCAGCAGTGTTTTGTCTTTTCTTTTTCAGAAACGTCACACAGCGTGATTCCAGGATTTATTTCTCACAGCTCTTCACTTCCATTTGAGCAGATTGGATGCAACGGTTCCACTGAGCAAACAGTAGATAGTATTTGACATTTATTCAGGGGCACTGCAGTGTGAAGGTTATCGGTGGAATTTTTTAGGCTTGTGCCATATCTGATGACTTTCTCTCTAAGCCTTTCATTTGAGTTCAAAGGCATGTTCCTCCGCGTGGTTAGATGTCAGCTCCTTTCCCTCGTCTAGGAAATGGCTGTGAGGCCATAGACAATAAGTCTCCGAGTAGCTTTAAAGATATGCAAAGATTTACATTTACAAGGTTCGTCTTGGTCAGATGGGAATTCACATTCGATTAACACCAACCAGCGCTGGTAAGATAATTCAGAATCACCACAGCTCGGCCATCATGGGCTCCAGCACAAACTGGCACAAAGCAGCACCACGCACAATCAAAGTGTCTCGGCTAGTTACAGACTGACACAGTTGTCCTTTTCTCCTCCAGTGCCGAAATGTCTATGACAATTATGGCCACCTAACCAACACATGTAAATATTATCACGGCCTCATTTGAATATCTTGTTAATTGGAAGGAGAACGAGAGCTCCCCTGTAATCCCCTTTTCTCTGTAGGATCTTTGTCATTTCTAAGGTTACGTGTCCCCCGGTGATTGGCTGTTGTGACGACACCGCGCATATATGCTGGCTGCGTCACCTGGACTCTACTCGCTTCTGATGTGTCACTGCGCTCCACCTCTTAGGTCCTCGATTGTTTTGAGAATTGGACTTAGATAAGCCTTTCGTTTTGTGTCGCCTTGCATTCAGGTTTAGCAGGTATAGTTTTGTGGACAGATCCTTGTCATTACCAGTAGCATAACTACAGGGGTGGACCCCCGTTTTCTTCGAACACCGTTTTCTCCTGGGCTTGTTCAACTCCAAGAGTCAGGTTTAGTATCAATGTGATTTTGTTCCTTTCTTTTTCAATTAGGGTGAAGATTTTACTGGGGGAGATGTTAGGGGTTTTGTTTGTTATTTTGGCCTCTGAAGTCTATAATCACACCTTGTAAATAGTTTGTAACAATAACACATTACCGAGCTTTTCTTTTTCTATAAGAAATATTGGATACTACAATGATAGATTTTTTTCCAACCGATGTTTTTAAAATGTATATTGTTATACATATCGATGATAGCCTCCTTCATGTAACTGTAACCTTGCTTCTGCGTTCCGAGAGCATCTCATTGCCTTACAAAATAAGCAGTCGCGGTTTACAATGAATAAAAAAATAAAAAACCCTGCCATGACAGATAAAATGTTTTTGTTAAATTCCTAACAAAAATATCTCTCGTGCTGTCCTTTCCATTTAGCTGTGCCAATTTTTTTACAACTGCAGTGTAAAATTCCATGACGTGTCAATGTTTTATTGTTAAGTGTTTCATGATAAAATATATAATATATAAACACAGCTAATGGTTTTGGTAGAAATCAGAATTCTCATCACAAATCTGATGTTAAACTGTACATGATGTGTTAAATCAAGTAAATATGGTCGATACTGCACACACACAATGTCAATTACCAAAGGAAAGCATGAAGCTGGGCTGAAAGCAAACACAAGCGAATCAAGTCAGCATGCGGTTTCCTGTCTCGCTGTTTGTGTGCCTCTCCTTTCTTCTTTGCTTTGTGGCGTCTTCAGCCTGAAATTTGCTTCCCGGATTTATATGCACATGCAGTCACATAGGCACGAACATTACGCAGAAACACGGCATGAAGTTTCTCTTGAAGATGCTTCATGAGCACAGCCGCACATAAGCTTTGCACAGATGCCTTCATTAGTAAATAATGTGACAATAGATCCACGTGTTCTGCCACTGCCTTGCATCATGAAACTGATTGACCACCCACTCACACGGAGGTTAGGAAAAGGAAAAGAGATCTCTCTTTAAGATTTGCATTAGCAATATCAACATTTCTTTTTCCAATACAACCAAAGGTGCTTATCAATACTATTGTAATAATATAAGAAAGTGTATAGAAAGGATCATGACAAAGTGATCCGTGCCTGTGTCTGGGATGGGCTGACAGAACAAAAAGATTCTTCTCGGAGACAAGCATCACTGCTACTGTTTGGAAAAAATGAAAATGTGTTGGCCTCATATTGTATATTAGGGTTAGAAAAGGATGGCTGATCCACAAACATTGTTCGAAAAGATTATTGTAATCTTGATTTCAAAACAGATGCAACTATGCCAAGTACAATCCTAGCATCTATCTTTGCACCATTACCAGTCAGATTGATAAAACGCTGATAAAATGCATGTTTTCCAAGAAAAAGAAAGCTCACAATTTGTTACGTTTTATCTCACTAATGCCACAAAAGTTGCCATGAAAATAAATAGGCCCTAATTCTGCCTGACGCACAACACCGTAATGAGTGAGTCTATATTTTATCATGTATCATCGTTGCTGTGTTCATTAAAAAACGTACATAGCTAGCCATTCTTTAGGCCACGGATGAAATATGGATGAGTTCTCTCCCTGACAACTGGCTTGGGTGTATATTTATGGATATTTTTGATTTTGTCGTGCTGAGATCCCAAATGTCACAACAAACACATTCTTGAAACTCCAGCCTATTTTATCATTCGTTCACAGATTGGCTAGTTAACATAAATACATATCATGCATCCCTGAGAGCAATAATTGCAATGGGAAAACAGTCAATCATTATCTTGAGCAAGTCTACTCATGTTTTAGAAAAAAAACACATTTGCATGCATTACATATTTTGTGCACATCATCCTATGTGGTTTTTGCTTAGAATGTAAATCATTTATTCCAGTTTTCCTGTTGTGCATTTCTAAAGAAATTGGTTATAGATTGGAAGGGTTAGGGTTCGGGTTGGGGTTTAAACACTCAAACCAAATATAAAGTATGCAGTCAGAGGACATCGAGCGCTATATGGTTATTCAATCCAGTTTTCAACCGTATATATTCTGGCCTATAATGGCTTATTGACAAATCTTCAAGATAAGGACTAAATTACAATCCCCACACAAAATTTGCATTGTTATGAATCACATAATATTTAGATAACAATAAGTAAATCATTTTTCCTTGTGCTGGAATAACATTTTGATTGTAGGAAATGAGAGGATTTTTCTTGCCTAAATCTATATCTTTTATTTATGAACGTTTCTCATGATTTCGTCACACAGACTGCTTTAGAATTGTAATGGTAAGCAGGCTTGACATGTTTGAATATCGTCTGGGCAAACATATTGAGTTGAAGTGTAAAATGTCAAAACCATAGCATATACAATCATTTTAGTACTTTAGACAAGAATCATTTTTCGCAACTTTCCCCTTGTGGGACAATAAAGGAATATCTTATCTTAACTTTTGAACATTTTGTTTTAAGATCAGATTTAGTCCTGCCTATGGAACATTGTTATATCTATTGAGATCCAAAACCAACAGCACAGAGGGATTTTAACGTCAAATATGCACTCATCTTCTGAGAAGAAAAGGCTAATGTTAGATTGTAAGATGATAACAAAATAAAAACGTCGATCATCAGTTGCCATGGTGAGAAGCGAACACAGCTGTCTGTGCCTCAAAAGACGCCCAGAGAATGGCCCCTTGCTTCTGCCCACACTCCATTTTCAGCCCTTCTTACTGACATGACACTCCATCGTGTCTCGCGTTGTATGTTTGCCTTACAGTCCTAGTCCGGTCATGCCTTTGCAATTCCTACCACAGAAGAGTCCATATTTATGGTCTCCCCAGAAGCATCATATAAAAGCAAACTTTCAAACTGAAAAACGTGCTATTCCAAATATGCACTGCACTGAGAGAAATGTTTACCATGGATCAATATGGAAGTATGTGCAGGTATGCCCTTTTGCTTATGGGGTTAGTACAACCAAGGCTATTGAGGCCTTGAGGAGAGTCTGATTTCTGCAAAAGACTTCAAGTCAAAGGCACCCTGAGCTATGCAAATTACCGAAGGTTACATTTCCTTACTCATAAATGATTCCATTCTATATCAAATGTTGTGCTTGTAAACATATATGCTGACATGTTGCAAGCTCTTTGCAAGCTTTGACTGTGAGGTTGTTAAGTTACGTTTCTGTTTCTTCCATATGTCCATGTCCATCTTAAAAATGGACAATTTCTTCCACTCCACTGTTTGTTTCAAGTACCGTTCTGACATTTCCAAGAGGGCCCGTATTTTTCATATATCGAGTGCCACCTAGATGATGCATTAGTGAATTCTCATCTTCAACCAACAAAACTTTAAGTTGCCTGTTCTTTTGTCATCGGAAGATGGATTTGATCCTCTACTTTACTCTTTCCTATGATATTCTCAGCCACGACTACCTTTTTTCTCTTCTATTAGTGTCTAAAAAAAATCTAAGAAACTGCTTTATGTCCTCATTCATCAAGCCTACACACCCCGCGTGCTTCTTTCATTTTAACCAGCTTGGTGTTTTGAACGCCGCATTAAGAGATTTTCTAATGATAGCAAGAGAGAAAGAACACTTCAAAACACAGCGACTGGCTCTATTTTTACTTTGTTTGGCATCTAATAGAAACATATAGAATTCTTTTTTTCAATGGTTGGTGAAATAGTTTCAACCAATATTGCAAACTCAGATTCAGTGAGTTAGCATCTTACTTGAGATGGTCAGGTTTATTCATACAGGCCTTACTTGACACTTTAACTCTACCTAACTTATTTCAACAGACAGGTTAGATCCATGCTCAAATAGCATGCATGCCTGCAGGAGAAATTCCAGGAATAAATTCAATTTTGTGATATCTGTCGAGAGACCCCGGCCAGGTTACCGGCCCACTACTTTTCACACCCAGAGAAATACACTCCCTTCATAACCTCGGCATTGGAGGAAAGGGGATCTCAGTGACTCGAGCGGTGGCCTGATCGTTGGCGTCAGGCGGTCTGGTTTGAGTACTTCTGAAAAATAGGATTTTTGGTAGAATGGTGTAAAATCCTCTCAGCCTGAACACCACGTCAAATCTTGAGGTGAATGGGCAACAATCAATACCTGTTGAGGCACGATGGTAGGGAAAGACATTTCTCTTGCATCCATGAACTAATATTGCCTTTTGTCAACAGTCAAAGTTGGTGGTGGTCAAGACTCATGGGCCTCTCATACCAGTTCATCATCATCTGAATGCCACAGCCATTGTGTGGTCTGCATATTCAGTAAATTTGGTTATGCTCAGTTCATGGTTATTTTTCACCAGCCTCTAAATGTATTACTGTTATGGATAGTTCACTTTTTGTTTTGTTGCAATAGACGTTCGTTCATCAGTTTTGCCTGTAGGCCCCAAAAAAAGTGGAGATAATTAATGAGGCTAAAACTTCAACAGGATACGACCGTGTTATCTTTGCTCTGGCTCTTTCTCTCGCCGTTTCAAAAAAAGCTCCAATAAACCAGCTAGAGAAGACCTTGACAGCAAAGAAGAGACATAGCCTAAAGATTAGTTTTGAAAACTGGGCTGTTTAAAACAAAGTTCAAGGAAAGACGACGGACAGAGTGGATGCAACGCATGCAATTTAACCATAGGAAATAATGCTTTTGTTCAGCTTCTCATATTTTCCACACAACCATCTTTCATAAGTATGTTTTTGCTTTTTCTTCCTTTGGGCAACACACTTGAATTCAACAGGTACCACAAAGCAGACCTATAAAGAGATCTCCTTTATTTTAAGTGCCATTCGAGCGACAGAACAATAAATATACTTTAAACAACTTATTTCTGGACCACCCGAGGTCAAACCTACACAGGTTCCTTCCGCAACAACTCTAAACCAAGATGCTTCACAACTTTAAATATAGCAGCGCAGCGAACATGTTTGTCTTACAACTCTAAGCGTATTAAAATTATTGATGGTGGATATGGGTCACTTTGTTAGGGAAAATGCTATTTAAGTGCCAGCAAATGAAGTCAATGTCAAGTACTTTTTTTCTCTTTATTTTTTGATGATAAAGCAATCATCGAATATAAAAAAAAAAAAAGGCTTACCTTGTCTTATCTTATCGCATCCTTGCTTTGAGGCAGTTGATTTTGAGAGGCAGCAGGCCAGCCATATCCCTACTCAGCTCCAGTGCCGTCTCCACAGTGGCTGCTGCCTCACGGCGGGCCTCACAATACTGCGGCATGTATCTAGACAGGTGTAGAGTGACAGGGATCGTCAAAATGTAACACTGATACAAAAAACAAGCAGCATTAAGACTGTAGGTCTCCAATATTCGCAGAGGTAGTGCACATTTTTGGTTGATTAGACAATTATTTTTTTAACCAAAAAGTGAATATATGGACCTGTGTATTAATTCAATAACCAAGTATTGAATGCATTATACATGGCACTAGGGCCAGTAATATAAACTGATTTTATACAATATATATATAGAGAGAGAGAGAGAGAGAGAGAGAGAGAGAGAGAGAGAGAGAGAGAGAGAGAGAGAGAGAGAGAGAGAGAGAGAGAGAGAGAGAGAAGGGGGTCCCTGCTACATCTCTCCATCATTTTAGGGGTCCTTGGCCTGAAAATATTTGAAGATCCCTTCTGTACAGTTCAACCAAAGGACATTCATTTTAACAATTTTCAACAGTTTCCTGATTACATTTTTATTTTTTTCTGCCGCAGCCACATGGAAATCTTCTGAAAAAGAATATCAAAACTAATGACAGTCAAATTAAATATTAATTACAGACACAACTAAGTGCAGTTTACAGCGGAAAACCCACCCAGGTGGCCTGTGTTTGGCCTCATTGCTGTATAAAAAGAGATGGCTTCTGAATGTATTTTGAAAAAAGAAAGGACGTGTTGGTGGAGATAGAAGAGTGGCAAGAGCTCTGGTCTCTGATGAGATAAGGGCCACAATTATTGTACCATGTGGTGAATGATGGACTCTCTTTGAGAGGGGACAGCCTTCCAGCCCTTTCTCTAAACCGTTAACACAAAACCCAGTTTTCAAACTAAATTCACAAACCCTGACTCTTCCTGCAAAACTAAACCATTGCCCCAAAGTAGCTCCATCTGTGCTCCAAACACCGTTGTCAAACCATAGCCCAAGTCGATCAAAATTAAAAACACTACGGAGCAGTCATTACACAGAAAAAAGCAAAACGCAATGCTCAGGACATGAAACGATATTGCGTATTCTTCACAGTAGGCTAAATGCATTTTGCAAAACCAAAAAACATCCTGTGCATTTAGCACCCGTTTCCAGTAAAAAATAAAGATATACATGCAGTAGTCTGCCTACAAACAGTTAGGCTTTCCCCCAAGCCTCCTTTACAGGGCCGACCACAGTATATTGGAAAAGCGATGTCGTAAAACATCTGTTTACTTATAGTACTCCTACTTTACTGTGAACGTTTACATCGTGACAAAAAAAGCAATCACCTGTTCCCTGTTCTGAATCTCTGGATAATGGTGGACACAGGGGATCTGCTGATGTTGGATGATACTCTGTGTCCAGCTTCCCCCATGTTCGTTCCATGAACAAGAACATCTTCCATCACAAATAACTGTTCTTCGTCTTACTCCATTTCTCGACCATCTCTCACGCACACTCTTCCTCGGCCTCTCAATCATTTTCTGTCCTTCAACCAGCCAGTGCTCTCTGAACTGCCTAGTCTAGGTTCCCTAACATCGTTAGCCAAAGCTGTGATCCATTTTGAGTCGTTGCCTTTAAGCTGCGGCACCTGTGCTCACCATTATACAACACATTGTACAAAGAGAATGAGCTTGAGATTTTAAAGGGATGTGTGAGTGAGAGTGTGAGCCTGGAAGCATGTTTGCAATGCAGACTGTGTGAAGAGTTTGGAAAAAGTCGTTTGGTTAGTCAACAGAAGTAAATGACTATTAGGTCCATACTTGTAGTTTGGAAGAGATTTGTTGAGGTTGTCCAGCTTAACAGAGGGCGGAGAGCTCATCAGTCGAATGATTAGTCAGGCTACGCTGAGGCGGGCCAGAAGAGCAGGTCTGACCTCCACTTCCTCAAGGGGCTATGGAAACATCCCTTCTGGAGAACATAGGAAGTCTAGGGACATCTGGAAATAAATGGGGAGGAAAGCGTTATACAAATGCACACACAAAAGTGAATGCAGTGATTGTATTTAAATTTGTATCCAAATATGTTTAAACCTTATAAGTTACACAAATCATTATACTGTACCACATTCCTTTCACCCTTTTTTTGTTTAGCTTTTTACATAAGGCATCTACTGATGTGAACTGTGCTTTGCAGGAAATACATTTAAGCAATCTTATGATGGCAATTTCCATAAAGCTGAAAATTGGAATCTTAAAGATACCAGATATTCAACAGTCCACAGATAAACGATCCATTAATGGAAAGGATTTAGTTCTACCGCTGTGAGATTAAAACTAAGTTCCAGAGAAGCTAAAGACTGTGCCCACAGGTCACAAGAGAAGGAATCGTAATGACTTTGGCATTGCTTTCCTTTCACCACAGTAAGAATTATATTTTTGGATTTCAGGTAAAATATCAAAAAGTTTCGGAAAACACAGGATACATATATTTAAAGTCTGCAGACGTTTTCACAAGCACATCAGTGTCAAATGTGTGTGTGTGGGGGGGGTGCGTTTGTGTCTGTGTATGAGAGAGACATGTGATTAGCGTGTCACCTAATGGTTAAGAATTATATTTTTGGATTTCAGGTAAAATATCAAAAAGTTTCGGAAACACAGGATACATATATTTAAAGTCTGCAGACGTTTTCACAAGCACATCAGTGTCAAATGTGTGTGTGTGGGGGGGGTGCGTTTGTGTCTGTGTATGAGAGAGACATGTGATTAGCGTGTCACCTAATGGTGACTGGAGAGCAAATCAACCTCTTTCTGCACCAGTACAATAATGCATGAGGTCATTATTACATATGATTGCATTCGGTGAGTGGAGGTGCAATAATGAAAATAAGAGGCATATTATAAATTGTTCTCATAGCTCTTCAAGCCATGAGAAATCCTAGAAATTCCTCCCATTCATACAGTCCTTCGGGAAAAATGACATATTAATGTATGCAAAGAAAAGGCAGCAAATTATTATGGTGATGTGAATACAAATGCACTGGGACAGTCAAAGCTTTAGTTCATGTGCAAATTTCCTTTCAGTGTGCATGTCCTTGCTTATGCAAAGGTGTAAGCCCAATCGTACAAGTGAAAAATGTACAGGAATGGGCAAAGGTTGCTCGCAATGTAGTATTTCCCGCCAGAATTTGTGACTCAATGTCAGCTCTGAAATATCCCTGGCACTTTTGGGTATTTTTAATATTTACATATTGATTCGGTGAGTAAACATCTTAGCCCCCTTACGAGCTGTCATGCCCGTGTGGAGACTGCCGTTTAATGCAGTGTCTACACGAGAGCCGTGAACGTCTTCAAAGGCTGCATCCTGATTCCAACACGACACGAGACTTTGCACTGTAGCATTTTATTTATTTCTTTATTTTTAACATCCATGGCCAGTAATTGATACTTTGCCCTTATTTACTTTTTGCACATTTGTAAAGGCAGGGGGTTGGTGAACAATGACGTCAAGATAAGTGGGACTGATGGCGGACAAGAGAATAGGCAAGAGAAATAGAAGAAAATGTCATTTATCACGAATTACCCCCCAAAAACGGATTTGATGCCGGAGAGATTCGAAAAGCACCGGGGTAATCAACCCAGTCTGTCTGTTCATTTTCGTCCCGTGCTGGATGACCTGAAAACATCAATTTTTAGAGATATGTGGTGAAATAATGAGACATGCGCTCAAGTGTACAGAGTAAAGGGCGCAATGGACAAGTCAGTGAGGCAGTTACAAGAAAAAAGAGAGATGGTTCTGTGGAAAAAAAAAAAAAGAGTCCGAGCCCGAGATACATCTAAATGACCACTGGCACATGACTGGGCAAGCAAACAACAGAATGCACCATTTGCGCCTCGCATGGAACATAAAAAACACATTTCAACAATGGATGATGTTTTTTTCACCCGGAGAGATGGGGAAAGTGGAACTTCCATGCCCCGGAGGCTGTCTGATCTGACAGCCTGCATTGAGGCTACACTGTACAACGGTCAGTTGGTGATTAAGGCATCCGGACAGAGAGATTGTCACCATGACAGTAATTGGAAAAACAATCGGAGACGGAGAGGGCAAACGAATGGGCGAAATAAAGATTGACAGCATTTTAGACATGTGAAATCAACCAACCACACACGTGGATTGTTTCGTTTTTTTCACCTTAAAACCGCCATCAAAAACCGTTTTGTAGTGTCGAGAATGTATTTGTTTATATTTATTTGATTATTTCTCACACTGTGCTGGAAATTGTTTTTCCCCCTCTTCTGCAGGTCTTGAAGCTCTGATTGGAAAGAAGGCTTCCCGACCTGGTACTCTGTTAGGTCGGCCAACGTTTTACCGCTTGGTCATCATTAAGAGAAGGAAAGGTCTAAAAATGTGTAAAAAATATAAATATAAAATACTTGTAACATCCTTTTTGCTAGTTAGCACGATCGGTGCAATGCGGGGAAATCAAACCAGGGTTAAGTTTCAGATGTATGGGATTCAAGATGGCAGAATATTGAGGCACACAGTGACATTGGTGTAGGGTCAGGCATTCGATACATGTTATCCTTGTGCCAAGGGGCTCATTCAACGAAAGGCAAAGGAGGAACAAAGTTATTGAGAGATCAAAATAAAATGGTATCATTTGAATTGCTGAAAAGAGAAACTACAAAGGGAGAATGAAGTGTCCCTATCTCCTCTGTTGGCGAGACGTTGGCAGGCAAGTGTAGAGACATAAGTTCCTTAAACAGTAAAGATTATTTCATCTTCTCTTTTACAGCAGCCTGAAGCTGCTGTAGAGTCTATAAATCCAAATTAATGAGCTCCTGGAAGAAGAAAAAAAAATCTAGCATCACTCTCAATCTTAATCTTTGCCACTGTTTCTCCCCCTTCCATTTGTCAATATCTTTACATTAATCTTGTTAGACTTAAATATGCTGTAGTTTGTGCAACTGTTTGACTGCAGGTACTTGTCACGAGGGATAAATTAAACCTTCAAATCCTCTGAATTATTATATCAGAAGGTCCAGAAAAATAAATAAATAAAAACAGCAAAGGCGGGGAATCATTTCATGCCGTGTACGAAATGCAAAGTGTGCCGCTTAATAAACTCTAAATTGGTCTTCCAGAGTATCTGTTTGGACAAGTGGTTTGACCTCAGACTTTCAGTGTCTAAACCATCACTGCTTAAAAGGAAAATATTGAACAGCGAACTCTTGGGTTGTGTCTTGCTGGGTTGACAATATTTTTTTTATTTGTGAGACACTATGTTTGTTTTGGTTTTTTTGGCTCAGCAAGCCCTAAAATTGTCATCCATCCTCATAATTCTTCTGAGTGAAATTGGAATGGCAATGTGCATAGATTACTTTACGCTCTGACTGAAGAAAGAGATACAGCTCGTTCTACATGATGACTCCTTCGGTATGCATGGTGTATGGTACTATATACTGTATGTGATATGTTTAACTCTGTTCAAAGCGATAGAGAATCAGAACAAACACAAATTAAATGGAGAAAGCCATAGAGCAGCTGTAGGAACTACGACTCTTGTGTCTGTTTAGAGCAAAGAAGGTCTGCACAGAGGAGAGTTTGTACATACATTTTGCAATTCCTGTTTTCGTCCCATTTCCAACTATATTATTGACCTTCTCCAAGTTGTCATCATGATGCAAATTTCCCTTGAGCATAATAATGGAGACACTTACAGCCAAAGAAAATGTAGCTATTGGCTACAAGACACACACACACACCAACACGCACACACGCACACATTTTTATATAAATTACCCATTGAATATGCGGGAGTATTGTGATCCACGGATGATGGAGACATCTGTACCAGATACGGCTACATTCCCCCACGGAAATCTAGCAGTGTCGTGTTTTCCTAATCAACTTGCCAAAAACCATGAATTATTCCCTATTGTGATTTGGGCACCAGTCACTCATATTTTTTTCAGGAGCACAGCAACCGTGCCCAACTCAAATAAAACATTGAAAGTAAGTGTCAGTGTTTGGGTGTGTGTGGGCGGAGAGGCAGGTCTTACCATGAGCATGATCAAAAGTGTTTTTCCTCCAAGCATGTGTTCTTGGTCGTACGGCGGTCTATGCATGGAGAGAGACCTCCTAATATCATGCAATTATGAACACGTTGGCTGGCGTTTCCAAGGAATGTTTTTTTTTTAATCCTGCTGCTTCCTGCACTGTCAAGGGCAATGTGACAAAAACATCTCTTTAACCTTTCCTATTTACACTTTGTCAGATCTACGCTGTTTCTGTGAATGTCGACACTGGACGTGTCCTCACATTTTCTGTCAAGTGTTTTTACTGTGCAAAATGAGAAGGATCCAGAGAAAGAGCTTCACGCCCTATTTCTGGGTCCCTGACAAGTGCCTAACCTGCAGGTAATGCCCTCAAGCGATCCTTCATGTTTAATATTGTAAAGGACTGACTCACTTTTTTATGTTTATTTGATTATTTTACACATGAGCTGTGTTTAGGCATTGTTTTCCGTGAGCCAAAATGGACCATTTTGATGCCGTGACTATATTTTTTTCCAAAGGGGCGGTGAACATGTTACGAGCCAGCCTTACGTCTCCGTCTCGTCTGTGTGGGAAATCTGGCAGCACGGCATTGAGAGACAGCCTGTCTGCCGAGCGTCACAGATAAAGGAAAGTTACAACACTGTTGGCCAATGAGGAGAAACGCAACCCCAAAATCCATCACTGTGGAAGAAAGGCTCTATAGGATATTGGAACGGCTCGACAGGACCTTGTAATTGTTCATACTTAAAGCTTTACTACCCCAGCAAAAAGATGCAACGCTTTTATTGCCCTAATCTAGCTGACGTGTAAAGAGGATGTCAAGAATTGTGAATCGCCCTAGAACTCATAAACTCAAAGAGAATCTACAGCCAATTATAGTGCAAAGTGGTGTGTCCTTTTCCTGGGACTGCCAACAGAAATGTATATCATCGTGAGTGTATTACTTCTTGCATTGGGTGGGACTCTCCTCCCCTCCAGTCAACATCAGCCATGGTCGACCAGAGTTCTATTTCTCACATTCAGGTTTCCAGAACTGCTGTCAAAATGACAGCAGCTCAGTTTACTAGACTAACAAAAAAAACTCATCTCAACTGGATATTGTCCATACTGTCTTGTAGCCGTTTTGTCGCTTGTGAAGCGTTATTTTGGTGCCGTCCTTTTTGTGTAACTACGGTCACTTTACTTGCTTGTAAAGGAAACTTATAATGTTCCAGTTCTGTGTCTTGAAGTGAAATAATGGAAATGTTCCACCAAGTCCTTTTAGATCATTCTTGAAAGGGAACTTTGCACTTGCCACCTCTGGGGTAAAACTCAGGTAACGCAAACTGCAGTGACCAGCATTATTCCAAGTGTAAAGACACCATTAATGTCTGTTCAAAATCGAATCTACCTCAGTACACGTCTACACCAATGCTGAATTGCATTCAATCAAAAGTGTTGAGCTCAATTAACTGACTCAACGAAATGAACAATTACAACAACAACAACAACAATTAAACATTGATAAGACAAGTCAACACAAAACAGCTCTAATTTGCTTTCAAGTTTGGGAATGGAGTCAATTCAAATGAGGTATTTGACGGGGTTCCTGTCGTTGTTAAGGTGTACTCCTACACAACAGCATCACCGCCATCATCTACATGTCCTGTTATACGGTAATGCTTTAGCAGTTTCCAAAGCACCGCATTTAATCAGAACCTCTGCTTTTGTCATCTGCTCCATTCCACCAAAATGTTAGCGGCTGTGAAAAAGAGAATAATTTAGAACACTGAAGCCTACAGCGTGATACTTCAGCCAAACAGAATAGTGGTAAAATATTATGTCTCTGAATAACCTCTCATTGTGATCATGTGTGTGGGTGTGTGTCTTTTAGGTATTAATCATGTTGTGGGAACCTAAATCGGTTTAAGTTCAACCACGGGGCCTTGGTCTTCATACGAGTTCCTGTAATGTAAGCAAGTCATTTTATACAATATTATAAATATTTAATAATATCATGTATTACAATGATATAAGCTTCGGTTAAGTGTTTAAATAGGCAAATAGTAATATATGGTAAAGGTCAGTGTCTCGAAAAAAATAAATTTATTTCTGAAGTCCTGGCGACAAGAGTCTTTCTGTGTGCGTGCGTGTGTGTGTGCGTGTGTGCGTGCGCGCGCGCGCGCGTGTGCGTGCGTGTGCGTGCGTGTGAATGCCGGTGATGGGGCACTGAGGCTGTGGTAAAGATTGTTCCAGTCAGTTAACTGATGCTCTGACAGAGAGCAAGTCAGCATACAGTGTCATGTGTCGGAGACAGCTAATTAGATGCCTTTTTCTTTTCTTTTACAACCCGCCTCTCTCTCTCTCTCTCTCTCTCTCTGTCTCTCTCTCGTTCAATCTCGGTCTCTCTCATTCTCTCAATTCTAAGAGTAATTTTCCCCATGCCTGCTTTAAAGCAACACCAGCCTTGAAACAGAGAAGACAGCAACACAATTATGAATATATTTGCGTTCTGCATTTTATTTAGAACTTTGGTAATGGTGGCAGCTAACCTATTTTGTGGCGACAATTTTCAAAAGTCAAATCAATTTCAACAAGAACAAAAGTGCAAGGGAACAAACACTGTGCCTAGATAAATAAATGAAATAGATCCACTTGAGTTGTAATTATAAAAAGCATCGCCATGTGTCATTTGAAAGGAAGTCTGGGGGGAGATTGTTACGATAACAAGCCGGTGCCACATCCATGCAGACGTCCTCTCCCCTGACAGAGTAAGACCAGGAAGTACAACTGAGAAACCACAGAGTTTAAATGTGAGGGTGTTTCTGCTGGTTTCTACAATGACACTTCTTTCTTTTAAGGCGTGTGTATGTGCTAAGACTAAAAATATTATAACACCAGCTCAACTGTCATGGATAGAGGACACAAATATCCTGAAATTCAAACTCATCTGTGCTCATGCAAATGAAACTTCACACAAAGGAAGGCATCAGGGGCACTGAGGGTTTTTTTTGTGGAATGGTACTGTACCAGGATACCATGCATAATTCACTAACCTATCGATTGAAGGCATTTGGTTCAGCAAGCTGTTCCTCGTTGCATGCCTTCTGGCTATTTTCGCCATGGACAATGTTCCCAAAATAACTGTATTGATTTTTGATCGGACAGAACAGGCCAGAAAGGAGACTTGGCGCATTTTGGGCAGAGGAGATTGCAAAAGTGTTTACTTATAAGACATGCAACCTACGAAGTTTGCACTAGTTTAGACAATCGGTGTTGTTTTGTTCCCGTTTTTGTTTGCTTGTCGTCAAGAAGGAATTTGGCACAACTCAATATCATTTCTTACTTGTGTTCCTTTCGTTGTAATGCACACGACAGCATAAATACATCTTTGAGAATGTCAATAATAAACCAAGGGACATTCCCTATCACCTAGATAGAAGATTCTCCAACTCTGTGCTAGACCATCTGAACTGAAACCATTTCACTTTCACAGTCTCTCAGTCAATTCTAATTCAACTGTGTAAAATGTGATTTCCGCATGAAATGGTGATCCTCTTTAATCTCTTTTATGGATTGCTTCAGCATTCCCTGATTTAGTGTGGAGGCCCCCCGAGGAGAGAATAGTCCTAAGCCACGGGAGGAGTTGTGGAAGGTTACCCCAGAGAGTGACATCGGGGGGGGGGGGGGGGGGACACGGGTAGGGGGGGGGGGGGGGGGGGGGGGAGAGACACGTGTAAATGTCAATATGTGGGGGCAGGAAAATGAAAGGGAGCGATTATGTTTAGTGTCTAATGGATCTTGAAGGGATTGTAATCAAAGGCTGAGCCCGATTCATCAACTAACTCCCCTCTCTTTGGACCAATTTGGAATAGGGAGGTTGTTTGGCTTTGATACAAAGGAGAGATTGAATTGTTCAGGATTGTTTCTTTGGGTTTAATCATTCCTGTTTGATATTGCTTGATAGGTGATGCGCACACATCAATCAGTCACAACATAACAGCCACTTACCTGTTCTAATGTTGTAGCTGATATATATATATATGATATATACACACACACACACTGCTCGCAAAAAGTTAGGGATATTCGGCTTTCGGGTGAAATTTCAGGATGAACCTAAAATGCACTATAACCTCTACAGGTGAACTCAATGTGAGCTTCTCTAAACTTTTGAATGCACATATGTCCAATAGTTCCATGTTTCAGTACTTTCTGCACAACTGCTCTCTAACAAGGAGCTTAACGGCAAAATTCACGACAGGTGTTTGATCCATGATAAATGAATGTCCTGGTTCAATAGGGAACGGCTGCTGGAGACTGGGGTACCTCAAATGGAATGGCCTGCACTTTCTCCAGACCTGAATCCCAAAGAATGCCTATGGGATCAGCTGAGACGCCGTGTCGACGCTCGTAACTCTGTACCCCGGAACCTCAATGACCTGAGCGCCACCCTTCAAGAAGAGCGGGATGCCAGGCCTCAGCAGATAATAAGTCGACTTGTGAACAGCATGAGACATCGTTGTCAAGCTGTAATTGATGCTCAAGGGGCACATGAGAAGTTGATGAGACATTGATATTATTTCTTGTGGTATACCCACCACTGTGATTGGCGGAAGTTGTTATCATTTTCCATACATTTGATTATATACAGTATATAGGATGAATTCACTTTAGTTAGACCTTTTTTGCTACACTTACTTGCCAATGCTATGATGTCATCAGTCAATGCTGGAAGCACTTGGCCAGGGCCATAGATTATTCTTACTCTTTAGCACAGCGTACGAGCAAAAACAAACTAGAATGAAGAAAAGTCACATCACCGGTGCAGAGAAATGGAGGAAGCGGGAGGAAAACTGAGAAATACAATTTTCGCAGTGACCTGCAATCAACATCCTGATCTATGACATATTTAGTCGTACTAATACCTCACTGCGTGAAAAAACACGGCTAAAAGCAAAAGTGCTGCATATCAGCAGTTATTAAGTATTATCAACACACTGTACTGTAAGTATGCAAAGTACTGGCAAAGGTTGTGTAATATAAAAGGAAAACTTGCATTATTAATCATTACACAAGCTATCCGCCCAAGCTCCTATTTGAACAGTACATGTGCCCCAGCGATGCATCTGCTGTATCATATCACTTACCCTAACAAATCATTAGTACATTTCCGATGAAGGGTGTGTCCGTCTGATAAAGGCTCCCACGGCGGGACGATCCTTTTTCCTCGGAGGAGGAAACTGAGCTGTCACTTGTGATGGTGCACCCGATCAATTTTCAGGGGTCACGGGAGGACCGGGGCGCGAAGGCACATGAAATGGATTGAGATGTACCTTTATTTGATAATAGTTAACAGGTTTTTGACATCTCCAGGCGACTCAACAGCGTGCACACATGGGGATGGTTTATGTACACTGGTGGTTTTATTACATATAGTCAACACAACCAGGGCTGCTGTCTGTTTCTTGGACAACGACAGAGGACTTTTGGCTCAGGGAGCATGCTGCTGGCTTATACATTCACCAAGGGAGAGACTTCAGCCTCACTGCAGGGGAGATAAATAAGGAGATTACTAATTACCAATTTACCTGCAACTGTGACCGCAGCGCTGTGCCTCCACTAATGTATCCTTCCCAGGCAGATATATATAAAAAACACACACACACCCCACTGCCACAGTACTATCTGTCAATGAGGCAAACCCATTACTGGCCCGACACTTTTTGTGTCTGTGTGTAAGCGACTAAGGGAGAGCCATAAGTGTCTTCACAAGTGGTCTCATACGGGCATTGGAGTGGGATTCGAAACATAGAGAATATACAAAATATCTCTTGGGTTGAAATAAGTTCAGCGGGCAACACTGACATCGAATAAACTCTCAAGTGCCATGTCACTGTACTGACCATGCAGCTGGAAAAACTGAGGAGAATCAATATTGGGGCAAATTATCTTCTCTTTCCTCTTCTACAATTGTACTGCCTGTGATGGCTTAAACCAAGGGTGTGTACAAAAACAGTAATGCAAGCAAATCTCAATGTCAAATGTGTAGATGGAATCTTGCATGCACTTACTGAACCCGATTCAGATTTTTACGGGGGACAAAAAGATAACATCTTGTTGCGATTCAAGATAGACAGAGAGGATAAAAATTCAGAACAGAAACGGCAACGAGAAGCAACTCAAAAGTACCGAAAAGTAAGAGAAGTGGAGTAAGAAGAGAAGAGACATACTATAAAAAAGAATTGACACTGTAGCGTAGGCTGCTCTATAAATGTGCAACATGTAATTGTGTGATTGTGCAGTTGTACAATTTCTATTGCATTACACACTATGTGTATAGCAGTCTTTTTTTTTTAAGAGTTTTTCGATTTAGAGTCCGAGACTGGCATAAACGGCTCCAAAGAGCCCGCTGAGCTCTTTGAGGCACGTAACCGTATGAGCCTCAACAGAGGGGATGAGAGGGGTGGTGCGTGATGGCTCTCAGCTTTCCTCTCCTCCTCCTCCTCTCTGTGACTGTCTCCACACTGTCCAGCTCCATGCCCACCGCAGGGAGTACTCAAGTAGAGCGTACCCGTGGGAGCATAGTCTGTTACAACCTACTCTATTACTCTATTAACCCACATTACATCCTTGAACCGCGTCTTTGCTTGGCTGCTTGAATTTGAAGCAAATTGCATCGAAACGCTACAGCTTTCGTCCGTATTTCCATGCTACGCACGCATGCATAACAGCAGCGCATGCCACACAACTAAAGATGCAATATTCCACACATACAGTGCATGCACACGTGCTGCTGTGCAGTGCAACCGATGGTGGAGTGAGGAGGGACAAGTCCCGTCAACTAGAGGGCCCCTCGGGTTTAACCCTAAGAGATGACGAGAATTCCTCCTACCGAAGTGTCCCTAAGCAAAAAACACTGAGCCTCCGCTGGCCTCAGGAGTGCACTTCTTGGAGTATGACATGATTATTACGCACATAGACCTATGCCCTGCGTTTCGTTACCACGGGACCAGCACAAGATCTAGTCAGACGGAATATTCAGTTTATAGCAAGGGTCTGCAGCAAAGTGAACGACTGGCATTAGATCTGAGCACTGCAGTGCAACACACACCAGCTAATAGGCTGGGATGGAAAAGAAAAATGGGCTTATTAGTGACATGCTTTGGTGTTATAAACAAAGAGATGTCTTGCATGGGAGCAGATCGGGCGTACTAAGGGGAGGGTTCATGTAATTCACCGCCGAATAAGTTTATTGTGGATATTTTAAGGGAGGGGCACACTTGCTGTGGGCAAAGCAAAGATCGTAGGAGACCAAGCGATCGTCTGCGAGAGGGGGAGAGGAAACTCATTAGGAAACAATTACGGCCACGTATTCCTCTGAATCCCCACAGAGCCGTCTGGTTATCCCAGGTTGCACAATCAAAACATGGAAAGAAGGAGGAAGTGAAAAGCATCGCTCTGCACCTGTGATTCCTCCTCCAGACGACCCCACCAGTTGCCTCCCCTTGAAGGCCGGAGGTGGTAGTTACAGTTAAGAAGAAACATAAAATAAAAAATGTTTTTCAGTGAAAGGTACCACGTTTGGGTTGTCATCATAATCGGTTGTGTTTGAATGTCAGTCTTTCCATCCTGAAAGGACATTGCGGCTAATTGGTTGGGGGAAAGGTCATACTTGGGCGTCATTGATTATTATCAAACCTGTCAAAGGTCATGGCCAGGTTCATCAAAATGCAAACGATTTTTTACCAAACTTTTATGGAGCGTTAGGGCATTGAGGTACAGTGATAAAATATGGCCATCCTCAACCAATTTATCTTTACTCATTTTACTGCAGTTACTCTGTTCCGCTTTCTTTGGCCAAAACCCGCTCAACGCTTCCCAGATTTAATTTATGTAGATGGAGCTGCTTCCTTCTGATGAGCGCAAGGGGGATGGAATCAGCATACTGGCGCTTGCGGCCTGAACGATACATGTTGTTTCGACAGCATTTACATTAATAGCTACACCCCATATATGCCAACAAAATGAATAGATTATGCTCATCTTCCAATCTCATTTGACAGGGGCATTGTCCATGTAATATTATTTTGCTAACCTGCATCCTTTGAATAATATCAAGTTCAATGAAATCTTTTTTTTTTCTTACCTGTGCTTAAAAGTTAAAATAATTCATATTTACAATGTGGCAAATGTTAAAGGTTTAAGCCTGCATGAGGAAAGGGCACCGAATCTCTTCTTTTTTTCCAGGGGGGCTGTTTTTTTATTTCTCTGTTATTCTTCAATATACATCAAACTTCCAAAAAGTATGGCATGGAGAAAAACTGTAATAATTGGTGAATACAAAACCGACCTGCACAACATCCCTGCAGTACATGTGTCGGACTCCTGAACAAACAAACCAGTGGCGACTGCGCCCCGTGTTTGAAAAGTTACTGATGCAAGTGGAGCTGTAACCTTGGTGGAGAAGGGGAGTTTTTAATGGGCCGCTTTGCTTTATCACCTGAGGCCATGAATGGGAACACCAAGGGAATGACAGGGGGTGAGAGAGAGAGAGAGAGAGAGAGAGAGACACTTATTGTGATAGCCTAACTGCATGGTTCCCCAAGGCTACAAGTCATAGTTCCTCGTGAGAGTTAAGTCAAACAATAGGAGGTGATAAGGGCTGTGCATTCATGTCTGTAAATTGTTCTGATTGTCGTCCCACTGTAAAGAGACCTTTAGGGTATCTCTGTCCCTCACAGCACAAATCTAGTTAAGATCCCGAAACTCTGGTTTGCTGGTTGGCATAGACTTTAAAAACAGTGGCACTAGTAGGCCTGTGGACTATATTTCATTTGTTCGACTGACTGACGCAAAATCTCCCTATTTTCCACATCATTTTTTTTCTCCTCAGCCATCTTTTGTCACTGTTTGTCACCTTACCTTCCTCCCTTCTTTCCTTTCTTGCTTCCTTCCTTTCTACCTGCCTTCCTTCCTTCCGTCCTTAATTACAAATGCGGCTCCGTTTCTTAAAATGACCCAAAATGTTTCTAATTATGATCCCGTCCCACAGGAATAGCCGACTGCCAGGGGCTGGTAGAGTTCACTGAACCTGCAAAGTGTACAGCTGTTATCTTTGACTGGTGGCCAAAAACAAAATTGGAGCTTCTGTGGCAGGCGGCTGTAAATTCAGCCTGCTTAGAACGCGGAGGCTAGGTCACGTGATCTAATGGCAAACAGAGGGCATCAAGTATATTTTTCACTGAGATTTCTCTGAGAAGTATTCAGATTAATTCAGAGATGAATAGAAACAAAAGCAGCAGGTACGCTTTCAGCGCCGCATGTGAAAAACACTACAACATACATACTCACTCTCCGGGAACAATTAATGACACAAATATTGTCACAGCTTTCCCTGCCGTGAACAAAATATAATCCAACCCTCGGAACTGATGGCCCCGGGGCCGTTGATGAGCCACCAATCAGTTACCTGTATTAATATTGTGGCTGATCTGATAAGAGGCCATGCATTACATGGGCTACATGTGGATGGCTGCCCCCTATCCCAGACATTTAGTCGGCAGCTTTGTCTCTATTCACTGTTGTTTTTACAGCTTCAGCTTGGAGTTTTGTCACACTGTATTAGTCACTATGAAATCAGCATTTATATCAACTCAAACACTGTGAATATGTGTGCGCAAATAAGGCTGGATGAAGTGGGAGGGATGTATTACATTTTTTAAAAAAAGGCTGCTTGTAATTCAGCACTTGCATTTCAGCGTCTCAGGGCACCTCGTTATTTTGTTGTAGTTTTTTTCAAGCCTCATAACCATCTTTGTGTCCAGTCGGATGAATTGAGACATTGAGCATCCCTAGACGGGTGATTGGTGCTACATTTAAATCGCATGTAAAGACTTTGATCAATCGAAGGCCTCAACAAATGTCGGCAGTGTGATGCACTATGTCCGATCAGCGAGCTGTTGCATCATTTCCACAACTGGCCTGACTGCAGCATCTGAGCCCTATCACAAAATACCGTCTTTTCTTGCAGAAAACAACACAAACAACCTTGGCAACCGCCATGCCAAGCAAACCTACAAAACATCTTTACCTGCTGTATCTCCGCTCTGGCTGACCTGACATCTGTACTACTCGCTAAAATAATAGGGTTGAACAAAAAAGGCTGACTCAAGGCAACGCGTTAGACTTAAGCAGGACACTAAACTATTGTCAAGACATGGGAAGCGGTGATTCTCCTGTGATTATTTTCAACCATGTCAACACTTAAACAGGAACCGCAACCACTTTTGACGTCTATTTTGGTGAATACCGCCATCAAATCTGGACCCAAATCACAAACATTGGTTTGAAAGGCAAATGCATGGCGTTGGTTGTGCCGGTGTATGTCGGTTTACACAAAAAGCTGGACAATTCTACATCAACAGAGCAGCCCCATATGAACCAGGTTTAAAGAACATCTTAATGGCGCATTGGTGGGTTTTTATGGCAAGCTACAAAGCTATGGAAAATTCATAGTACTCTTGGTTCAGAGCGGCTTCGTTCCTAACAGCTCTCACATATATAATGATCAGCCGGATCAGTGTCAGATCGGCGTCACATTCTGACACACATCGTCACATTAATTCCACACGGGGAAGACATTGGCATCAAAACCCTCTGTGTTTTGTTTTTCTAAGCTGCACACCTGACAGCTTTGACCTCTTCATGAAGCTCGCATTGCTCATGTTGCAATCTAACCTTTATGAGATGCCACTATTCTTTGCATCATCACCATGACTGATGCCGGCGGCCTGCCCCCGCTCGGTGCCATTCATTCCATGCGGCATTCAATCGAGAACGCACCCTGGATGCTGCTGATGAGCACGCTGATTCCCCTCTGCTTGTGCAAACTAGGTAGTTCTGCACTCCGGTGTCACCTCGATTACCTCCTTTGGGAACTATGCCAGAATGGGATGAGACCCAAAGGGATGGCATCTCAGCTGTCACGGAAGCACCTGGGGATCCCCGTAGTGTGGCTACGGTGAAGTTGTCGGGCAAAATGATGAATTCCCTGTTAACTTTACTTTTCTGCTACCACGAACCTGGCCTACATAAGTAGCTGCTACACGGATGGGGAGAGGCATGCATGGTCATTTGAGAGTGTGCAGAAGATATAGCAATATCAGCTGTAACATTCTCCAATCCAGTGTAAGCTACTCTCCTTTCATACATTCCAATTCAGAATAATACGAAACAAAGTTTGTATGGTTTCGTTTTTGTTTATAGAAGCAATGCAATATTTCTGTAAGCGTAAAAGTAAAAATGTCAAAAACAAACATTACAGTATTCAAATATTCAGTCAAAAAGATAACATTTATCTGGGACCATTAATAGATCCATTTAATCTTCCCTCATTTGAAGTGGCCTTGAGATAACAATCACTGGCCTGCATTATCTTTTTAAGCTAACGTGATGTTATGTCATTGGTTATCATATTTGTTATCTGTCGACTCATCAAATGATCATATACCGCCATGTTAAAAAAATATCTCATGGCATTAAATGGACACGACGAATTGTGGTGAAGTATCGTTGCCAAGTTGAAGGAGAAGATGAGTTAAGTACAAATCTAATAATTAAGAGCAAAAAACTTGAATTTGAGCAACTGCTTTCAGATTAAAACATCCTCCCTGCGAATGCAGGATGATTTCACCCACATTACAATGTGACTGTATGTTGAATAGTTTTAAATTGGTGCAGCCTGTTCAATTGGTACAGCGTAACAAATCCCGTTTTTTGCAAATCATATAACTGCGCCACAATACCAAAAATGACGGATGCTAGGCAGGGGCACAGTCATTTAAGTGATATTGCCACCATTTTCTCAAATACTCCTGGGATTGTGCTAAATATGCATCCCATTGAACTATCAGTTTAAAAATAGATACATTATACAGTAGAGGAGGCTCTTAATCATGTGTTCACGGGGGAATTTGTATTTTTTTCAAAGCATTCAGTGATTGATCATGGAAGGACCCGTGTGGCACGCAGTGTATATGAATCTGTTTGATATGGTCAGTGCTTACAATAAGTGGGCATATGGTGACATGTTATTCTAAGCTATGATACTGCTGCCAGCATGAGATTCTTTTTTTATTTTTCAAATAATGATATTAATGCCTAATGCTCAAATGCTCTTAAAAAGGGTGACAGCAAATGTATATAACATGATGTAAGTAAAACATTTCGGTCTGTCTGCCACTATCTTCATCTCCTTCAGTTAGGTCTGAATTTCAATAATCAAAAAGCAAACATTTTATAAAATGTCACCATTCAAATTTTTTTCGGGGGAAAAAAAAGTGGTGGCTGATATTTGAAAAGTTTCTATCTTTGATGATTCATTTCAAAGACAGAACGTTTTATAAACAAAACTAGAAATGGCACAATTATCAAAAATGGAGCCAATTAATTTAGAGACATGTATGGTCTATTAACATTTACTTTCCAGCATTCATTGCAAGGTTAAACTTCCTCCGAAATCTTTCTGCTTTAATGTGAAGGTGGATGGCGGAGACCGACGTGTCTGATGAGATCCCGTGAGATAAAAAATTCCAACAATGATGATGAATGGCCTTTAAGTTATGACCTTAGGCTCATTGTGGTTGGCAATAAAAAAGTAAAAACGCTGTTACGGGGATATAGTGTGACGCAATACATTTGAATGCTTTAAAATGAACAATAAATTAAAGGACTCCAAACTTATTAGCAGGTGGAGGAATGGGAGTTACGGCCCTTTGAAGAGAGCTTGATCTTAAAGCTTCATTCTCTTTTCCAGAGCTGGCTGGAGGACGGCCCCGTGAAGGCGAATGCCTGTCTCTGTCGGACTGTGTGAGTTTTAAGGTTAAGCCATTGGTGTTTTCATGTGCCAGTGAAGCGCGTTTGTCGTCCCATCTCGGAATTCGATTTTTCATTTGCAAATATTGCACTCTGCTTTATCGTTGCTTCTATTGCTGAGGTGCATCCAACCGAATTTGCATTCGCAGAATTTGGCTCTTTATTTATTAATTTTTTTTCTCAAGCACATCTACCTTTGGTGACTACTCAGCGTTCACACACAATCTGGGCACGACAATAAAAAGACAAGCTCCTTTCATTCATAACAAAGAGCTGTTGAGAAGTGTTTGATCGTTCAAGAACGTAACACCAGTACTAGAAAAGACAAGAATTTTCGACTGGGTACAGAATAAAGAATGCAGTCCTGACTGTAGGTTTCTCTGAACTGTGCAAAAGAACACAATGTTTGACCATATTTAGCCGAGAAGTTTCGCTGCGAGGAAGAAAAACAATGAAAGCATTGCGCCGACGGCTATAGAATACTGCCATACCCTGAACAGGGTTAGAGCAGCGCTAAGTTTATCTCAGCGCTTTAAAGAGAGAGTGGTTCTGTATAAGCATCAGGTCGCGTCACAAATGTTTGGTTACGTGTAGGAAAAGGAATTAAAAGCAAAGGAACACACACACGCACGCACGCACGCACGCACGCATGCACACAAACACACACACACACACACACACACACACACACCAAGCATTTGTTTGATATTTTAGCTATTCATTCATTTATTTATTTCTGTGCATGGGTACGCGAGGTTCCGTGCTGGCCCTGTCAGCGACGGAACACCCCTTTAATAACAGACGGCTGAATCTGCGGGGAGCTTGTGTTGGATTTCACGGTTTGAGGCAAAGCTGTCTGAATATCCATGGTCATAGCAGGAAGCTCTGTCTCACTGGCCTCTCTTCTTCATATCTTTTTATTGGCAGCGGAAGGACCGTGCTTGCGGGCGAGTACGGGTAGGCGCCTGTGTGCGCGAGTTGCGCGGCTTGAAAGAGTTTGGGCCCGAGAAGAGGGATGATGCGCTGCTGGGTAGGGTTACGTACAGTATGGATGTATGCTGTGTGTGTGCGTGCTCGTCTATCTGGCAGGAAGCCTTTCTTCGCCGACCGTGCCGGCTCAGTGTTCGCGATAAAAACATTCCTGGGCTGTCCCAAGCATCACAGGCCGGCCTGCCAGCTTTCATAACAGCGCTGCTGATTTGTGACAAATCCCCCGGCCGCAATCGCCTCATCAATCAGCGCTGCGGCCCTACTGATGGAAACACAAGCACGCCGGGATCCCGTGCCCTCTCATGCAACACGCGTGGCATTGTTGCACTCGTATTTTATTTACGCCCACTAACAGGTTTATGTCCCAGACCTAGGGGATGATAATGACCATGTAGCTGTAATTCTAACACACATTTGAAAAGAGAAATCAAACACGGCGTGTGGCCCACAGCGTTGGAAGGTTTTTTTTTTTGAAAAATGCATTTTGCTGCAGACGATTAGATGTCAGCCCCTGGTGTGTCATTTTTAAGATATTCTGTTTGATGAGTGAACGTGACAAACACGTTTTAAGAATGGCATATTGTTTTCATATTTCCATGGGATGTATCTTTGAATTAATGTGTCACACAATGCTGCTTGCTATGATGGACTTAATCCAGAAGTCGATCCGATGACGATGCTCCAAAGGGACTTTTTTTTTTGTTACCATTTCGTCGCTTTGAAAATAAAGCTGCTTAAATGACAAAAAAAAAAAACACCAAAAAAAGAGCAACCTCTAATTTTCTGTTTTCTCATAACATCCAACGGGTGATAAAGATATAAATAACAATAACAGAAAAGTCTCAATTTCTTCCCAGACACCAGACTAGAACATTTATGGCAGGATTTCTTCTTCTTTCTGTTTGCCCCTGCAGCTGATGCTGGAGCTGCAATTACAGCTGATTTTGAGAGAACATTTTCTGCAGTAAACACTGTTGCCACTCTACACTTCACACAGATGTCAAGACGGGGCCCTCGTTTCATGACTATCATGAGCCCACCGATAAAGCTGTGGAATCAGGAGGAAGGTCGAGAGGCAGGTCGTGACCAGGAGGTCGGCAGACCAAGCGGCCTACAGACAGACAGAGGGAAAGACACTGGAAATTCGAAACAAAGCGTGTAAAGATGAGGTGCTACCAAGATGTCAATCGGGGAAGCATTTTGTCACGGTTTGCCTTTCCTCAGTGCCTTTAATCATACGCCCAGGACGTAGAGCACCTTTTAGACCGCACTCTTTGTCAGGAATGCTGCACTGGTTCCCAGAAGACCTCTGGGTTTGCCTGTTGTAGTTGTTTAATAAGCCAAGCCATTATACAAGAGAAGGCTGTGCAGGAGACAAAGCACCTGCATTGCTATCGATACAAGACAGGAAATCACTTAACCCAGGGAACTACCAATGATGCTCGGGCAATGAAAGCGACGTTCATGTCTGCTTTGGGGCCGATACCCCGGCCTTATTCACACGGACACTGTTAAAAGGACGTTTCCTTTGCGCTCTCTCTCTCTCTCACTGGGATCCGATTTGAGTTTGTTCAAAAAGCCTTACACGCCGCACTGCATTGCTGTATTTACGGCTGAACTACTCTGCAGTAGCCACCTTCTCCAAACTTCAGCTGAGGCACAGTAAACTTGACACCGCATTATACAGGATTATACAATCTTTGGCTGCCTCCGTTCTAACCGGCGCAGTAATGAAGGTGTCAGTCGGCCATATGTCACACACTTCAAACACCAGCGCCAAACAAGCTCATGCTGAAACAGTTAAATGGCGTGTCAAACTTACATTTTACAGCAAACACTAGATCTGGTGGGTAATAAATACATGCAAGACGTTTAGAGTGTTTCCAACTTCTTGGTTCTGATAGGAAACCTTGAACAAATGGGGCATCTTAGCATTTTTATGAACATGTTCACCGACCTTTCTTTGTCTTCTGCGTTTCACTTCCACAATACACAGTCAGTCGAGCGCAATCCCGCATAAATTGATTCCGTTATGAATTGAAATGATCTGTCCTTGTTTTTCTCGGGCACCCGCTGACAGACAGTAGGAAATCGGAAATAAACGTCAAAAAAGAAAAGAAAAAGGAAGGTATAAATTGCTTAAATGTGGACTAGAAATGACACTAAAGCTGGAGCAACCCCAGCTTTGTGACGTATCTGGAAGAAGAAGAATATTCCGCTCATATAAATAATTGCTGTTGCCCATTAAAGGAGAACAGACTTTCAGTCTATTATAGGACACAAAATAACCCGAAGAAAGGTGGTGTTGGGGGATGTGCTTTCTTGTGAGCAACGCTACAAATGGTTGTCACAACCACACTCGCGCAACAGCTTCCAGAACAGCACAGACACACTGAATAATTGAATTTGTATAATAAGGTCTGCGAGAAGGAACGTCTTCCTGTGGTTCCGCCCCCCCCTGCATTGCTCGGCTGATGCATTACTTTCAGATTGATTTAGTTTACCTCCCTGAATTAAGATTTGCCTTTTTCTGATTGAAAAACAAATTAGTGAGTGCGCCATTGAAACGGGAGTAATTGACATACTTGTGAAGAGCAGACATAAGCCCTTAATTCAATAACATGGCAGATTATAGGTGGGCTTAGAATCCACCTTGGCTTGGAGCGCTCCCAGTAGGGAATGGATCCACTTGTTGATGACAGGAAAGAGCAGTGTCTGATAACACCAGAATAACCCCCAGGCATAAAAGGCACATGAAGTCGCCATGATCTTGCTTGTAGTGTACCGTACATGACATTGTGAGTTGATATTTTGAGTGCAATGAACACGCTTCTTTCAAGCTATCATTAGTGTATGTGGACGTATTTGTTGCAAGCTTCAACAAGGTTGGAAACACTACAGCGAGTATTTCTGAGCTGTGACAGTTGGTATTTTTGTCCACACCGAGAATCTATTAAGGGCTTATGAAGCAAGATGCGTTGGGGTCACATAGCGTGCAATTATTGAGATGAACAGAATTCACTCCATGAAACCCGAGTTGAATGAAAATTCAGTTATCTGAACTGAAGGCAACATTTGCATTAAGAATAGAATTGATTTCCTAATTTATTGATCCCCAATGGTTAAATGTTGGTGTACGGCAGCACGGATACTTAAAAATATACATGATGTAACAAACTAAACAATGAGAAAATGCTAAGAATATGTATACAATATATACATGAAAAAATAAAATGAATGAAAGAAATCGGTACAAAATCTGCAGGAGTATCTTCTGTACTATAAATATATTTTTCTCTTTTGCACAGCCTTACTTTACTTTGATCTGTAGCTGTATCTATTTATGTTTGTATACATTTACCTGTGCTGCTGCAATGCTGCAAATGTCCACACTGTGGGACAATAAAGGTATATTGTTATATATATATATATATATTTATATATATCTTAACTTAGTGCAATGGAATTGTTGTCATTATGACGTGATCAAAGGAAACAAGCTAAATATGTCTTTAAGCTCTAAATAATAATAATACAAGTTCCTCCGGTGTGTTCTGCTTTGGTGCCATCTGTGGCGCCATCTCCGTAGTGTTGAATGCAGCTCTGTTACTTCCACTCTACTGAGTGCTTCGTGGCTCACATTGCTAGAGGCTGTTTTCGTTTTCGACTGAAATGATTTACACACTGCTTTAGGATTTGATCCATAAAGCGTACACCGATGCCGATCATTCAAAAATGCCTCGATCACCCCCTAGCAGCACAACATCCCTCTTGGCTACGAAAGGGAGCCATCCGAGGAGTTGCTGGACGAAGTGCACAAAACTCATGCGGCGCAAGAGGTTCTTCTTCAGTGGTCCGTCGCTGTTTCCATTCCTCCCTCCCAGTGAATTTTCAAATCCTGAAGACCACTTAAATGACTGATGTCGTCAAATAACGTTTCCAAATAACGTCCAAAGAGGTCGTAACGCAAAAGAGATCCTGTGACACAACCACCCCCCCCCCCCTCATGCGGCGCAAGAGGTTCTTCTTCAGTGGTCCGTCGCTGTTTCCATTCCTCCCTCCCAGTGAATTTTCAAATCCTGAAGACCACTTAAATGACAGATGTCGTCAAATAACGTTTCCAAATAACGTCCAAAGAGGTCGTAACGCAAAAGAGATCCTGTGACACAACCACCCCCCCCCCCGCAAACAAACACGCGCGCAAACCAACGTAGAGGTGTGAGAACACAGCGCAGATGACCTCTGCATTCATTGTGTTATCAGTACATTGAGAAGTTGAATAGCTATTTGCACATCCAAACATCAGCCAGAGCAGCTGTAAAGTATGTGCCAAGGATTGTGTGTTCAAGCCATTTAATGCACAAATTCCAGAGCTTCGCAAGACCATTCATCATTGCCTGTCTGTGCCGTGAACATTTCTCACATACTGCTGAGGAAATTCAAACAACGACACTGTGTACAATATATATATATAATATAAATGAGGTGTGCGTGTGTGTGTGTGTGTGTGTATGAAGCGCTACATTTATGCACCAATACTTTTTGTATTTCAACACTTTTGACATAAAGGCCATTTGATGGTGAATCCATTCAATTAATGTAATTATACATTTCATCACATTAAATTGTTTAGACTTTTGATGTGTATCAGCTTTTCATATTTAAGGATAATTGAAAGGATTGCCCAGGATTTTACATTCATGAAACACACAAAAGTTCCACCTGGCTAACCTAAACACAGTGATTGTACTTGTAGGCTATGACTCACTCGTTTGTCCAACTTTTTCATTGGCCTCAGTTCCAAGTTAAGTTTGAAAGTGTGTGTGATGCGAGTTTATCAACTTCTTTCTCGTGTTGCAAGTATAATGGGGAAGTCTCTCTGAGCCCATGCCATGCAACCTGCAGCTCCCACTCTGCCCAGCACACCAAATTTGCAACAAAGCCTAGAGCTGTTCCTGGGGGCTTGGCTCGAGGCCAGTACAGACCATCATGCAATGCAATGAGTGCTGCTTTTTTGTTTTTGAGGGTCAGGTCTCCTTATTTATTTATCTTTTTTCCCCAGGAGGGTGAGGGCCATGGGGTACTTGTCTTTTTTCACAGCAGTGTGTTTTGGGGGGAGTGCTGCGGAGAATCAGCATCAGAAACGCTGAGAGGAAGAAAACGAGGAAATATATGCTGGAAACCGACATGCAAGCTCACTAAATTGGACTGCAACCAGGACTTATTTCCATGATATACTCAATTTATTCTTTAAATGTGTATTCTATAACAGATGAACACTAAACACACTGTCCTCAATGTATTCAAAGTTTGTCTTCTTGTTGTTATTATCTTACAAAAATGACTTCATCACATAAGATGAAGACACGCAGCAAATCTTCCTGGCTGAGCATCTGGGTTCAGTGTCTATGGTATTTTTCTTGCTTGATAACTTATTGAAACAGACTCGGATTAGTGGATTTACTGAAAAAGAAACTATAAAATAAATAAACGTTTCACATTCAGAGTTACAAGCAACTCATTGAAACTAAATTATTAATATTTTTATTCCCATCCTCACCCCACTACAAAAACGGAGAAAATAAAGGAAAACCATGCTCGAAGATACTTAACCCTACCGAAAATACATCTATGCTATCTGTCCCTGGCCATTCCCCCCCCCCACCTGTGGGAAAGGTTGATACGCTGGGAAAAGCCTTGCTATTTAAGATTCAAAAAGCTCCTGTGCAGGAGAACTGAGTGTATCGGTATGATCGGGTGGGCCACAGAGATCTGAACAGAAAGGAAAATGATTTCCATCTATATGTGCATGCATTGTTTGCGTCCTTAGGGCCGTTGTGTGTGTGCCTGCGCGCGTGGGTCAAGACCGAGAGACGATTGTTGCCCAATTTGAAATGTAATTGGCAGCAGAAACTGATGACACTCGCCACTATTGACAGACTGGAGGGCAAGGAATGGAAAAGCTCAGTGAAGGCTTTCGATTATCACCCACGATGAAAAATAGCACGGAGGAAAAATCCCCTCAATGGCAAGTGTCCTAAAGTGGGCAGTTTGGGTTTAAGATACATTGTCTAAAGCACACAATATCTCAATCTGGATTTTTTTCCCCAGTCAGTGCATGCACCTTTGGCTTCGTGTCCCTAACCGCATCACACACAAGTCACCCAGCACCAAACTCCCTCTTGTCCCTCCCTTGTAGAAAAACTGTCCATATCAGCGTTGGGTTTGGGGACGTTTGGTTCAGCATAGATTCCCGGTTATGATAAGGCCCGTGTACATGTCTGAAACCCCTCCTGTCATTTCCTCTTGACACTTGTTATCTGACACTGCCTCGCCATCCAACATCTCTAACTCCCAGAGCACGCGCCGAGTGTGGCAGTTGAGACAGGATTCTTTGCAGATTTAATGGCAGAGTGGTCAGCCATGCAAAGACAATGTTAGACATTTGAACAAAACTGTGAAATATCCTCCTGATATTTGGTTTCCCTGCCAGCTGCACCGTTTTCAGATTGAATGTTGTATAAATATCCGCCGCAAAGCCACAGGAGAGTAGGAAGAGACCGCTCAATGTCACGGTTATTAGGTATAAGTCTCGTATTTATCGCCGTATTTGCCTGTACATTATTAACCGAAACCAATATATTGTCCTTTTTATGACGTATTGCATTAGTCGAGTCTGGAGGAGACTTACATTAAAAAATAGCTCACTGGAAAAATATTTAATACAATCCTGTGCATGGGCCATGAGTGAATGATTCTATTTTTCAAGACACGGACAAAAACTCTGCATGATGAACATCACTGTACCACCTCGAATTTCTCTGGCAGTTCACTGAAAGGCTGATATGGTGAAATACAGTGTGCTCATATACCGTATTGAGATAACCCTATATGGAATATATCACCCATATACCATGTAGTAAATGGACCATATAACACTAAATGACAGCCGACAATGAACGCAGACAGATTTTTCTGGGGGCCCCTGAGGGGGCGAAAAAAAGGGATTGAAGTCTCCAAGAAGACATGTGACCTACTTGGCTTAACCTGCCTTTGTTCAACTTTGGTCTCGGAGCCAGCTGTGACACGTCTGCTGCTGTCAACTGGCATCATGGGACGCGGGGCGGACGGACACACAGGGGTGGCGGTCTGCAACGGGTGTCTGCTTCTCCACGGCACTGCACGCGGGGGCAGAGATGGCAGCTTTAAGTGCCGCATGTCTGGGAACACACCGATCCATTTGCCCTGTAAAGTTGGTCGACTTAGGTAGAAAGGCCACGCGGCTCTGCCCTCCTGCCGCGGTGTGGCTCCTGCGGTCCGACAGCACCCGGGGACACCGGGTGCAGTGTGCTCAACACTAATGAAATTACCGAGTTAGAAGAGCTCCCCGATTCCCCCGACAAGAATGACCATCTTCGCGGGGGACATAGTTAAAGTGGATTTTTCGGTGGATTTTCTTGTTCACTTGTTGTCTACAAAAGAATGTGCTCAGATGAAAGCTTGATGGCATGATACGAAGTTCCGTCCCACAAAACATTCAAATGACACACTTGGCCAAGGAAATAAAGCCTTCAGGAGCATAGCATTAAAAAGCACTGTTAACCTTGAGCATGATGTTATTTCAGTTGTCTATAAATTGCCTTTGTGCATGGAAGTTATTCATTAGTTCTATCTCAGGAATTGTTTTTCGCCGCCCCCGAGTCGCTGAACCAATCACCGGCTGGGTGTTCAACAGTAATACTGCGTTCTCTGTCTGTCTTCTGGAAGTTGTTCTCTAAATGAGCCTGCGTTCTTCTCTCCTTCCTGCTTTAATTAGAGGTCCATTCATGGGGAAGGGGGCAACCGGCTGTCACTACGCCGCGTACTCATTACAGGCTACATATGTGGATTTTATTTCAGAAAAAAGTTTCAACTTTTTTTTTTGGGCCGTCAGCTCGTAGTAATATTTAAGTGGGAGTTGACAACAGTGCAGTGAAGCTAGATGACAGAATGGCTGATTAAAAAAAAATAATAATGTAAGTAATTTGAATCCAGAACATCGGTAGCCAGTGAACCCAGAAGGCAGGATTAATAAAGACTGAGGGATCGGATGAGTCTGAGTTTCAAATCACAATCATTTTATATTCCCACCTGGGGTTCACACGACGCTAGAGGAAAAATGTAAAAATTATGGAAACTTTAAATGCAACATTGATTTAAAAAAGAATTGCCCGCTTACTGTCAGTAACCCTCCATAGACACATTGCTTGTGTGCCCATGGAGCCGCTCTCACAACACTGCATTATGACAGAGAATGGCCGAGAAGCTGAAACCTCATTCACGAGGAGACTTGGTGAGGGAGCGCTGCTGGTAATTGCCCGACAAGGCAAAGAGTCGGCGTTTCTCAAAGCAGATCTTGAGCGGATTACTGATGCGGCACAAACTACTGAAACAACTCAGTAGGATTAGTTTTATTTATTCTAAAGGCACATTGGTGTCACTACATCAAAAACGATTTGTGTATTGACGGGATGAAATAATCTGATTAATTCGAGTTTTTTTCTTCCCCCCAATACGCCTCAGCTTTTATTTGTCAAAACTTTGGTGAGCTTATCTTTATAATAACTTGTAACTTACTTCTTAAGTAACTCATTATCCCTGGCTTTTATGGCCAGGGATGGTAAAGTCTGTTGCTGTCAGCTTTCCATCTATTTGAATGCAAAATTATAAAGTCAACTATTAACAAAGAAGGTACACAAACATGTGAAAAGGATCATTCATCTTAGAAAACACTTAACTCTCCAGTTTCTTTTTGTAGATGTTTCCATTTGCTTCTTTATATGCTATGGTTTGTTTCAAGAACATTGAAAATGTCTACTTCAATAATTGTCAGGGAACTAAGCTATAACAGTTACAATATTAAACACAGCTATGGTCATTATTCAAAAACTAAGGTGCTCTATTTGGGCTGTGGGAAGTGGCAAGTGTGTCTGTTGGTTTCTCATAAATCAACCATGCACAACCTGCCAAGCGCCAGGTGAATGACAGCTTTAATCATTATGGTCAAAGAACCGAGAATCACCGAGCTTTGTTGGGAGTGGGTGGCAAACAAAGCGTCAGGAGCCATGAGAAGAGTGAATATCCACAGAACACATCAAGTATACACATTACACAACGCAATATAAAGGAGAAGTATTCGTAATAGTCGTAGCAATAGTAGTACGATTAATCGTATACAGTATATGCATCTTTGCCTCATCGGAGAGCCAATGTTGCTCTCTGACCACTGGGCAAGGCACGTGTTGCTAACAAGCTTGCCACATCTGCTTTATTTGGAGATGATTCATAGAAAAACAACAACAACAATGGTTCACCAAACCTATTGAAAACCTCGCGTAGATCCACAGCTTGCGGATATTTCTTGAAACGTATAAATGTCTATCAAAAAGGATCTGCCAGGCCAGCTTCGTTAGTTTACACAGTCCGCCAACAATGTGAAACACAAATGACATGGCAAACGAAGCAAAACAAGACACTCTGGGGAAAAAAGAATCCGGTATTAGTCACGAGGAGGAAACAACTTCTTTCTTCCCAACTCTCATGTCATTTCTCGCACATTCCTCATCAGGGGCACTTGCCTCCCTCTCATGGGACCTACTCTGCATCCGTACGCGTCATGAAAGCCGCAGTTAAACATATGCACATCTTTTTTTTTTTATATCAGGAACCAGAATATGGAGTTGAATCAGCTCATTGTAAATGTTTATCAATATTGACCAAACCTAATAATGAAATAATCCCTGTCTACTGTTTGTCACGCTGGCCTCCCACCAGTGCTCCAGTTTGCTCGCTTGCCAAACTGTGGCATGCCTTTGTGCGAGACTCCTGAAAATGTCAGGGCCCAATGTGTCCGACAAAATAATATATGTGCATAATAATTATTGACTTAACATGACAGGGAAACATAATCAAACATCAGCGCCTTATGATGTTTTTTCTGGAAAACTGCTTGTCTGCCGGGGGTTGGAATATGCTTCTTTTTTTTTTTTTACTGCTGCCAAGTATAAATTGATCACATGGATGGAGAGTTTGAAGTAATGCTAAGCACCAGCTGTGCTCTGTATCCGAGTGCTGCAGATAATGCCTCTGCCATCGCCCGTGGTAGTGTGCCTCCTTGGGCGGACTGTTAAGTTGCTCCGATTTCAAACTGAGTGGGAGACGAGCTGTTCCCAGAGCAAAGCTGCAGCTGACTCAGGCGCTCTAACCCCTGCGCCCCAAATCACACAGCAGCGTTATCTGCGAGAGGATACAATCAAGGAAAAACATCAGAGTTCACTCTCTGGAGCTGGTCCGCTCGCATGGCGAGCCCAACACGTGGTCCTGGCACACTCGCAACACAACACAATCAAATGACTCACTAATTGCACATGGATGCTCTATAGCATGACTCAAAACCAAGGCGCAAATTAGGCCTCTCCGTCACGAAGCTCCGGAGCTTTGACTTTTATGCCACGATGCCGCCCCTCAGCATCTGCAGACCAGCCACGTGTTGCTTTGTCTAACCCGACTGTCAGGCCTCGGGGGGGGGGGGGGAATCGGTGCGCCTCCTGCCCACCAGAATGTCAGTATCCTCTTTTTATCTTTCTCCATCCATTTGAACTCCTCATTTACATGGCAGTTTTCTCGCTCTTGTTAGTGGTTTAGTCGTGTGTAACGACGTTTGGAATATTCCCCCCGCGCGGCTGGGCCCCGAGTCCAGAGTCCGACGTGCGTTACATGTAATGCATGTAATCCCCGGTTCGGATGCTGTGGGAATTCAAACATATGCCGCTGCAACATTAGCCTCATTTTACTGTGTCCCGGCCCATCCGAACTCCAGAGTCCAGTTTGCACCAAATCTCGCTGACATCGGACCGCAGGCGAGCTGGAGACATACATGCATATTAATGAAGCCATGGAGTCATTTATCCCTCAGCTGATTTACATTGCTGAGCAGGGTGGTTCTAAATCAAAGGGATTTTGAAAGACTGAACAAGATTTGCAAATTAAATGAGACAAGCTGTTTATTTCCACGACATGTTGTAGCTTTTGGCCCGAAACTTGATTTTAATCTTAATTCCTCCATTAGGCAAACACGACAGAGACTCCCTCTGAACCAATGCCCCGCGCGCGCCGCATGTCCGTACGAACATTGCATGCTGGCAGGCGAGTGCACGCATAAAATATAGCCCCAAAGCGCACCAACACATTCATAAGCACACAGACACACCAACAATATGTAGCCGCCCATATTAATCTTGTTCTTGGCAGGGACTCACTAAAACGTTATCTACTTGTCTGCTCATCTCGGGGGAGGAATGTGCATGTGGCAGAGGCCGGGTGAAGTGGAGCAGGCAGGACAGACTGGGGATTTGTATGCAACAGGAGGCTCCCCTTCAGGAGGAGCGCCCGGTCTGCCTGACGCTGGGCCATTCTCGGCGGGTAGGGAGCAGAAGCCCGCCGGGTTCGAGGGGAAAAGACTTACGGGCTTTATTGATCACATGCTGATATGGGGGGGGGGGGGACGGGGTCGGGGTCGGGGGTCTCCTTCTGCACAGAACAAAGCCTTTTAACGACACAGAGTGCGGTAGCTGAGGAATTCGCCGGCATAGGAGAGTGCATTAAAAGGAAAATCTCGGGGAGGGTGTTTTGGGATTTTTTTTTTTGTAAACGGCACTAGATCACTCAAACTAAAGCGAACAGCGGAGAAAAACAAATCCTACACGCTCTGCTTCGCGCAACAGGTTAGGACCAGCCAGTGTGACTTTTGTCACACTGACTGGCCAGTCGCTTCCGCGGTGGCTGCGCAGCCCGAGCAGCTGCTCCAGAAGCCACCACTGCGTTCGCATTTCTTTGCCAACCTCCTTTTTGCCGAGGGAGCTCCGGGTGATGTGTACAGCCTGTGGCTCGCCCCGGCTCCAAGCTCGTCAACTCGGTGACAAAGTTCAATAAAGCCGAATCCCCGCCCGGCCCCGTGTTCCACAGCTCCGCCACACACTAGTCAGCGCTGCCGCCGTCCACCGCTGCTGGACACAGAGCTCACTGCTGCCATTGGAAAGCACAGAAGTCCCTGCCTGAGCCCCGATTTGAAGATACTCAGTTGTCTTATTTGGGAGCCTGCTGCATCGGGTAAACTGGGGCCGAAGAGTTGTTTTTCGCACCAGTCCACAGTTGTTGGCAGGCTCAACCGCTGCAGTTGTTCTGGCAGCCGTCTGCACATGATGTCCAAGCCCTCGCTGCACGCACGCACGCACACACACACACGCACGCAGGCAGGCAGCACTGCTTGTTTTGTAAAGCCGTGGCGTTGTGTAAGCACCAACAACTGCTTTAAGGCGGAGATCGGTATTATATTGAGACCGGCGAGTAAATCAAAAGTGAGTATATCACAGACTAAATTAGTGAGGGAACCCTGTACCGTGTCTAATTACGAAATTTGACGTGTTTTCCTAAACAGACTTTTGTAAGTGGCTCAATGTAATGTTGTGTGGCAGTGTGGTGACAAACTATCTATGGTACCGAGAATAGTTGATACTCTTCGTTATTGATTGCTCCAATCATAAAATGTCCCTATTTATATTCTAATAAAGTCAAATTTATACAGTTTCTTCTGCCACAGAATAATCAGCGACTTCCAATCAAGTCAGAATTCTTCCTGAAATATAAGATGTACGAATGGTGGCCAGGTTGTCCTGATGCCAGATAACCTGTTGGCAAAAAAACAAAACAAAGTTGACTTCCCCGCAGCCATGGCATGTTCTTTGGCAACCATGGAAAAGAGCGAGCGTGCCAGGCAGTGTTGGTGTTGAGCCGTAGCCGCCGAGCTGACGACGAGCAAAACAAAAGCACAGGTCATCCACTCGGCCAGCCGGCGTGACCCTCTCTGCTCTGGTGTGCTTGTGGGAGGACATTCTCGGGGAAGTCTTCATTTTTGATTCACGGTAGATCAGTGATATGTCTCGCAGTCAGTAGATTGTCTGTCAGTGACAGTGGATTGCAACTTCGAACATTGGATTGATCTTTGTTATTATTGAACCATATCTCCAACTCCAGCTAAAGGTTGAGGAGGTCTTGTGTTCCCCCTGCCTTCACACTGGGGAGCGGAGAGAAAGGGCAAACGAAACCCTCCGTCTATGCCCTGCGCACATCACAGCAAGTGACGATACCGTTGGACTTAAATTGTAGTGTCTTTCTAACGCATCTTTTGAGATGTCTGTCGTTGGCCAACATCTAGGGTAACACTTGAGACGTGCACCTTCTCTCCTCGCTGAGCAGACAGAGGCCTATGGGCTGCAGTTCGCCGCTGTTCCATCAGACCAGTGATTAGAGAAGATGGTTGTTAAACTACAATTTGTGCTTTAAACATTGTTTAAGTTCCAGTTAATGAGTCATATAATTATAATTGTACCAATGTCAGTAGCACTAAAAAGGTTCTTGAGAATAAAAGGAAACACCGGGGTGTTAGATACAGTATTTGACTCTGGTGGTGGTGTCTCTTCCCCGACAGTTTACCTGTTAATTACCTTTAATTAACCTTCAGTTATTTAGCTATATCATTGTGATGCATCCTAATGGTCCCACACAACGACAATGGCCGTATACGCGGATTTTTTATTTTTTATATTTTTTTACGTCTTCCTGTTGACTTTTCTCATGTTTTTAGGTGTTAACAGTGTGCTAATTGGTTTATGGGCTGCAATGGCACGGTAATTACCTATATGTGTTTTAGAAAGGATAATCAGATGTGGGGCTTTATTTGCATCTGTGATGCACGGGGTGACTGTTTCACTTACTTCTTGCGTAAGCTTGTGCACATTAGGTTGTGTGTGTGTGTGTGTGTTTTAAATGGGGACAGCAGTGAGCTGATGTGCAGCACCTTTTCTCTCATTAGTCTTACTAAACAGGATAATGATTCCCCCGGGAATGTGTCAACGTCGCTCTGGGTTCCCTGTCACTCTCTGCTCCGCCATCACCATGGTGATCAAAGCCAGATGTGCTCACTCCACACAACTGTACTGTTTATACAGTTGTCACTTTGCTCGGTGCCACAGCCCTCAGGGAATCTACTGAAGTACTTCCGCAACATGAGACAAACTCGATTCTGCCAAAACTGTCTCGCATATCCTTCAACTGAAAACTAACTTGAATTATTATTATCATTTGTACAGCTACAAGACCAGGCAGGTCCAAAAAGTTATTTTTATTTTATTTTATTTTAACTTTGCATGTTTCTCTTGGTTTGTACAGTACATAGTCGCATTAACTATTCCGGTTTCGAAAAGTAGAAAAAAAAAAAAAAAAAAAAAAAGTCACTGCTCGATATTAACTGTTACTTCTTCCTAGCAACATCTGACAACTTTTTAACATGCAGTCACATTTCTCATGTTTAAATGTCCCTGTGCTATATTATCGATGTATTTTTGTCATCATAATTCCACATGATCAGATTAACGTGATGATTTGCTTTTTTTCGTTTACAATGCGAGTGCCTATTGCCGTTAAGCTCCTCTCCTGTTTATGATTTCAATGTCTTCAGTCTTCACTTATCCTTGCCAAACTTATCAAACTACCAAGAGACCAACAAAGAAAAAAATCCGCAGCAGCAGACGGCAACCATGGCGAAACCAAATCCTACAAATCCGTTATGACTACAGACGAATGAACATGCAGAGCATCAGACCACAGGACACCGAACAGCTGGTTTGGTTTCGATATCAGCTGAGGGACCAAATCAGCGCACAGATAGCGAGACGTTTTTATCTGTTATATATCCAAATATGCTCTATTAGCTTCAAAAAGAAAGCACAGAGGATTATGTTATGCTTCCATTGCCTCCAACAACAAAAACATAGACAAACAACTCTGCTAGACAGCACAACAAAGACAAAGAGCCGAAAGAGGGCAAACAATTACACCGGTGTAACACAACAGTGATCAAAGGAAAACAGTCAAGACACAAAAAACACACCTGCAGCGACAGATGGAGGTAGCCCCGGTAAATGGAGTGAGGGCAACACAGAGACAGCGATGAGGAAGGAATAATAAAGAAGAATCCATAGCCGGTGAACAAACACTGCTTAAGCACTTTTTGAGGGCGTGAACATTTTTGTCTACGACCCGGTCTGGCTTGATTTATATTTTAAAAAAAAAGAAAAAAAAGAAAAAAAAGAGGAAGCGTTTTGTGAGTGAGAGAGAGACCGTGTCCTTGGGTGACACTATTAAGGCGTCACTTTACCAACGGTGTCCTCTTGGATCTGGGCCAAATAACAAGGTGACTCGAACTGTACACCGTCATTCTTGAAAAATGATGCAGCAACCACTTGCAACTGGCATCCATAATGCTGGTGAAAGTGAACACAACAATGAGACCTTTTTGTACACGTTTGTAAACTAGTCAAAGCGGAAAAAGCAAAATGTCCATTATGAATCTTATCTGCAAGATGGTCGCCGCAAACAAATGGTTTCCGACAACGTCGGCTCCTGGCAAGTGAAGCATGATTTTGTTTTCATATTTTCTGGTCAGAGTACTTGCTTAAGGTCGGGGAAAGATTGTGATCTTGTCGGGGAAAAAGTCAACACTGACTTAAAGCATGAACCAGGAAGCGTTGACCTTTTCAAATCTTAAAAAAAAATAAAAAAAAAAAAATTCTCCAACCTCCACCATGTGTGACCTGGACGGAAACCGCATGTAGAAGGACATGTGAACCAATTACTCATTTTGCGTCCACACAGCTTCAGCCACGATTCTCTGCTAGTGTTTGAAATAACTGGAAATAAACAGAAAAATAAAGCAGCCTCCACATACCGTGTCACAACAAGTACCTATTTAGGCTCGGAGTCAATTTTCCTCTGTCTCAGATGCCTTACTGCAGTGACCGTGTATTGGCAGCTGGCGCAGTTATGCAGGTAATCACACTGAAGTACTGCGGCTAAACATTTCCAGTTTTGGACAAGGAGAGGAAAGGAAGATGCTGACTTCTTAATTTCGCTACAAGTGTTAACACTGTGTCAGAGCGATTTCTTCCAGGGTCTATGAGAAGAAAACTCTCACACCGGTGATGGTAATAAAGGAAGGCTACTTCCTTCCTTGGCATCACAAAAGAGAAAAAGGAAAGGGCGGATGGATATACTCCTGCTTCACTTTCTCTACAATCATAAGTGACAGCTTCAGTGGTTGATATATATATTCATATTTTTGCAAGATGAAACTCCACAGTATATGTACAGGCAGTTATAAATACAGCAGCGGTCACTTTTTGCCTCTTTGGAGAAAAGAAATAGTGACAAATCCATTGCTATGCTTCGTAACCCCCCCCCCCTCCCTCCTCCTCCTTCCTCCTCTACTGTACAAATCCTCAGACACATTTCTGACTTTATCGCCAATCAAAGGAGCCCAGATTGCAATCTGTTGCACAATATGTTTCGCTCCACTTTATTAGGCCATGAGATAAAACCTCGTGGCTGGAACAGAGGCCCGTGAGTAATGAAGGCTCCCCGCAACATAACAAGATCCCGCCATCCTTATGCGCCCATCCTCCTCTCAATTCGCAGGGGCGATGCGTTGAGCTGGTCCTTTCCCGGCTCCCCTTTCAAACGAATAGGCTGCGCACAGCTACCCCAACAGAATGTAATTATTTTTTCCCACATATTGCAAGCATGCAGACAATTAAAGGGAACACGTTGTCAATATGTGGCTAGCTCCGAGTTCTCACTCCCTGAAAGTGTTTTCCAGCTAATCGCATTATATAAACAATTACAGTGCTCTCACTTGAGACAGACACATATGCAATGTCGTATGTCTTCGTGACTTCAGAGGACAATCCACTGATTGACATTCATCTCCTCAAGACAAACTCTTGTCTTACTTGCCAAACTATTACCACGCACAATGTGCTCATGTTAAAATGTCACGATTTATGAGGATTAGTTTGTTATCCCCCGAGACACAGCCCGATAATAATAAAACAAAAAAAGAACAGACTTAGGTCCCCACAACGTAGTCCTGCAAAAGTGCACATGAGATAAAGAGTTGAATATGGCATTTGTTGGTGTTTTTTGTTGTGTTGAGAAAAAACTCTCAGAAAGCTAAAAGAAACAAAAATGAGTAACGCAGATATGGAAATGACTCTGAAGCATCAGAATAACAAATTGAGGTTGAGTTTGTGCAGAATGTTGTCATACTGAATAAAGTGAATGCTCTTACATTCTTGCAGAAAATTATAAAACAAGAAAGTGGCTAAGGCAGAGGCAAAGGTCCATGAGCATATTATATCTGACTATTTGGACATAATCCATTGTAAATTACAAAAAATATATATATTTGAAACAAAATAATAACGTACTACATTTTGGGGAGCTCATAACCACCAAAAAGACTGGAATGGAAAAAAAAAACAAAGGTCAATCACACGCAGCACATTAATTGAAGTTTTTCAGCAAGTTGTCGATAGTGTGATGACATTAGCGGCTCTCTCTCAGCAGCATACCGTCCTCCTACAGGAGAGAATATAGTCAGTCAACTTTAAAGTAAAGCCGTTGTCTCTGAGTCGGCAAACACAGTCAAATGCAAACACCTACATTTATAAATTCGGGCTGTACACAGTACATCCATGAAGACCAACAAATCCTTGTGGTCAAGCAAACGTAAAAAGGGTACAAGCTGCACTTTTTTGGTGAAATAAAAAAATATTGTGAAAAGTCATCACGCATCATAATATTTAGATGATTTTCATGGTTGGGTCATTGATAAATGACAATTACTGAAGGATGGCCAGAGCAAGGATGTGAACCGTTTGTGCTCACCAAACTGTTGACAAATGAAAGCACAAAAACCTACATACATTACATTTAGTCGAAGGTTGTATGTGATTTATGAAAAAGATTACAACAAAAGTTTGTCTTATTTTATTGTAAATGGGTCTAAAAGTGAGTGAATATACAATATGTATGCTTAAGAAAGGACTAATATCAACAGGGATGCACGAGAACACAGCACCGTATCTTCCTCCTTTAACCTCTTGCTGAATAAACATGTTCCCTTCTGGACAATACCACTCTTTCACACATTCTAAGTTGCAGACTTGTGTGCAGACAATGACAAAACAGTCTAGCACAACTAAATCAACCCATTAAAAGACATCCAATTTCTCTCTTTAATTCTGTGTCTCGTACACTCCCTTCTGCGTTTATATATTCAGGTTTATAGAATGAAGATAACATTTTTTTATAGAAAACACAAACACGTTTGTCAATGCTTTGAATTTAAAAAAGAAGCCCCTTGGAATGAAAAAACTCAAGGAAGAAAAATGTAGAAAATAATTAAATTCCAAAAGTAATAATATAAGACAGAAGCTTAAAGTCTCCACTAACACCATGCAAAATGAAAAAAACAAAAAAACAAATACGTAAATACAAACTACAAATTAGAATGAGATTTGGAGTTAAAAACAAATGAAATTGGAATGTCATTTTCAAGGAAAACACTGTATAATTTGTATATAATATTGCATATTTGGTGATTACATAGATAGCCCATTTAATCTTTTACTCTCAGGGAGAAAGTGCTTATACCCACCGTTAAGGATATATAAATGATAGCTGTGCACTTTTTTCAGTTTTACAATTTCTTCAAATCAAAAATTCTCTCTTTTCCACGAAAGTGACTCGATCTTTGTTTTCTACATGCCACAATTTTCTTTCATAAAGACATATTTATGTTTGTTCTGTAAAGTGCTAAAACATGGTCCACGGATGCATTAGTAGCATAACAGAAATGAAATGTATGAAGTCTGTGTTTCCGTGATGTTATATTCCATAACCATGGTGTTTACATAATTTAAAGCTTTCCCTTAACTAAATCCTTCCTTTGTTTATACAACTGCTGAAATCATTTAGGTTACATTCAGAGCCGAGCTTGGATATATATAAATGTGTTTGCATGAGTCTACAAACGTGTGTATGCTATCTCAGGAAAGAGATGAACCTCATAAGGCCCTGAGTTTGGCCAGAAGAGCCTCTACATCCGACTCTCCATTGGCGCCGCAGCTGCTCACTGTGGCACCAGTGGAGGAGGACTGGAGCGCTAGAGGCTCTGCTTCGACATTTCTCTCTTTCTCTGTCACTTTGACCGTCTCTCTCACCACCACCACCCGCTCTCTTTCCAACCCGTACCCGTGACCCGGGGCGTTCCTGTACCCGCGGGCCGACTCCGTTCCCGCCGCGGCCTTCGCTCTGGCTACTGATGGATGGGCCTCAGGCTCCGCGTGGGCCTCCTTGGCAGGGGGAGCCTCCACCAATGCTGAACCCCCGGTTACATTCTGCCGTGTGCGAGACCTTTGTAAAGGTACCTTGTTGTTTTCTGAGTGGGGGGGGGGAAACAAACAAAGAAGTGAGCACATGTGAGGGGGGATGGGAAACAAGTGAAAAGTGAGGGTGAGAAGTTGTGATTCATTGAAGAAACAGAGGCAAAAGGAGTTAATCAGATTAAAGGTGAAATTACAGCTTCATCACAGGGGAAGGCTTCAAAAAAAAAAGCAAGCAGATGAAGAGAAATATATGGTGAATGTTACGGAAACAAAAATAATGGTAAATAAAGGAAGGTAGGAATAGCAGAAATCATTGGAAAGTAGCAGGTAGCACAAAGGTAGGCTCCAGTAAGTACATGCACAACCAAACACCACAGACGTGACTGCGGCCAGTCCAGGACGATAATGAAATGGACAGGGCTGATCCAATACTGTATGTCGCTCCTTTTCCCAATCTCGCAGTCCTTTTTGCCCCTGTCTATCTTACATGACACCCTCCCCCCACAGCTGCCCCCATCATCATCATCATCATCATCATCATCATCATCATCATCATTCATTCTCCTTCCGCCGCTTTTCATCTCAGCGCTGTGCTCGTACAGAAGTCCTCTTCATCTTTCTTATTTCTCTCCCCCACCCCTCCGCCACTCTCCTCCCCCCTCTGGTCTCCGACTTAAAACACCCGGCCAAGACCGACAGCGGAACAGAGCGACGGCCCAGATCAGACCTGCCGTCTGAATTATAATCCCTCTGAGTAGATCTTAGACTTCATCATCAGTATGTGTGCGCCGGAAGGAGAGGGCCAAAATCCATATTCATGTGACCTTGAGCGAGAAGGCTGAGAGGAGTGGCGCGAGGAGAGACAGCGACGCATTTAAAGCTTCCTGGGCCCCCCGAAAAAAAAAAATGCCTGGCAAACAGGAGTCAAACACAGCGGAGCAGAACAGAGCGACCCGCTCTGTCAGCCAATCGGTAATGAGTTTGGAGCGTGGCCAGTCAGTCATGACAGCGTGTTTTATGGGCCGCGCTGACGAATGACAAGGAATGTCCCTGAACACAACCTCTGACAAATAAATAAGGATAAAGGGAGGAAAGGGAGCACACAAGAAGGAAGCCGCTTGGAAATTAAGCCAAAAAAAAAAAAAAAAAAAAAAAGGCGGTGCCACGTTTGTTCAAGCACAAATCCTTGCACACGCTAAAATTAGAGAGGTGAATCAAAAGGCAATGTTTTTTAAGGACAGAATGAGTGGTGCGTATCCGTGCTGCTGCGAGTGAACTCGTACCCCAGCTGAAAATCCACGTCACCTCTAATTATTCCACCCTCTCCACTCTCTCTCTTCCTGTTGTCGCAGTCTCAATTGCAAAAGATGACAATTATTCCCCACTGTCGATACTCCTTCACCACGCCCCCGTTCCTCTCCTTCTTTCTATAAACCTGTCACCCCCCCACCCCACCCCCACCCCACAGGCCCATTTTCTTCTGCTCCATCAGGGCGTTGTTCCACAAACACACATTTCATTCACAAATAACACACTCACAGATTCGGGGCCGATGGACAAAGTTGTCAATTGTGCCACCATACAATTTGCATTTTAATATCTAGTTTACACTTCTGTTGAATGTTTGAAGCAACGCCACTTCTTTCATCTCCGGACCGAAGTCTACAAAAGGCAAGTGGGCCCGAACTGAGGCCTGTTTGGACTAAACTCAATCATGTGCCTCTTTAAACGGTTATTTTTTTATGTAAGCATTACATGCAATTGTATTCCACAAAACATAAACCCTTCACAATCTTGCACGAAAAGCCCATACTAGAGAACAAATACAACAAAACGTATTGCATAGTACTCGGTATGTATCAATACATATATTTGCACTTCAAAAAGAGATTTAAAAACCCACACTTCAATAGGATCTCTATTCTAAATGTATTTTCTTCCGAACAGGGCTCTGCCCTTTAGTGGTGAACATGATCAAAGTGTTGGCAGGTTGAGTTTCTTCTTACTCTGCCCGCCTGTGACACCTAGCTGCTCCTTCCTTTGAAGCCTGGCTGGATTCTCAACGTACAACTTCAGTGTAAAACATGCCTCCGAGATGTAAAACATGTCTCATTTGTCACTGGTTTTTAAAAAAGAGAAGGCGTCGAGGGGATTTTCTATCCAAATCACCGCTCATGATCAGGGATTTTGAAAAGCACTTCAGTCGTTTATCGAAATACAAGCTGCCATGGAAGGGTCGTGCAAATTTGCCTCAGACTATTTGCTAGGGATGGGGATATATGTGGTTTGCAATCTCAAATACAAATCATGGCTACAAATAACTGCAGAACTAAAAATATTGCTTTTTATAGGAACGTTTTATGAAAACGTTCCTATAGAGGTCTGGTGATCTCACTGTTTTCTAACCTCACAACATTTTTTTTTTTTCCAAGGCTGTTACCCACAACTAACCTTCATTTAACCCGTGCCTGACTTTCTTATATTCATTATTTTTCTCCTCTTTAACAATAAATAAATAGGCTAAAATTCCTGGACACAACCCAAGACAGATAAAAGATTAACTTTTGGCATTTTGGCAACATATTTTGACATGGTAAGCTATCTAAATAAAGCTTTATAACTGAACACTAAAGGGGTACACATAGCTTATTGCTCCAGCTACTGCCGTTTTGAGCAAGAGAGTCCAGGGCCAAGTGGTTTAATTTGCTATATCCACTTTTGTTGTCGGCTTGCCAAAGGGTTGACTGCTCCCACAGGACCGCATTCTTCTTGAAGCTTTGATTTGCTGTCACTTTTATAGTTCTGAAAATATGTGTTGCATGTTTTGAATGATGCAACTACTATAGTCTTGAAGCTGACACAAGCGCCGTGTCTCTATCTCTCCCTGTATACACACACGCACACACGCACACTATATTCACCAAGTGTGAAAGGTATTTACAGAAAAAAAAGGAGTTTACATTTCATCACGTAGAATAATTTGCTGCTCGGACTGACGCAGATGAGCTTTTACTCATCTCTCTCCCCCCTCCCTGCTCCTGTTCTCCTTTAGTTTGGAGACGGGAGCAGGCAGGGAGCCTCGGCGCAGAGACAGAAAGTCAAGTCTATACTGCGGTAGCTTTTTTTCTTCGTCTGACCGTTCTGGATACACCGCCTGCCACTGTGGTGGAGACAATGGACTCATCTACATGAATAGCCTCAAAGAGATGGGAGCGAAACAGTCAACACACGATTAGAAGCCTGGAGAATGGTATTTGCCCATGTCTGTAGAAAAAACAAAACAGAACACAATGCGCTCCTGCTGAACTACCGGTCTATCGCTGTCGCAGTCCTTTACTTCACTGGAAGGCAGAACGGAATAGAAAAGCAGAGGGAAAAAAAAAAAAGAGCTGGCAGACTGTGGTTGTTGCTTTTCTGCTCGCTCTCAGATTTCCTGTGAAAATGTCTCTAAATTGTAAGACGCTGGTTCTGTTGCAAATTAAAAAAAACAAAAAAACAAAACAGACTAGTCACCGCTCCGAAACAGTTTGAGAATCAGCTATTTTAAGACGGGACCATGTCAGTTAAATGCATTTCTGATAGGATGGCACTCTCAGGCATATAAAAGAGGCGAATAGAGAAAACGGAGCAATTTTTTTTTTCTCCTGCAAATAGCTGCGGAGAGGAATTCACATTTTCCTCTTGTCAGATCATTTGGCACATTTCCATTCGCCACTTCAAATACAGACGCAGATGAGCCTTTCCTCTCATCTCTCTGTCACCCGCCTCTCTCCACTCTTGTGAAGTTTGCTGCATTTGATCACTTTAAGAAGAGAGTAGGCCGGCAGACTCACGGAAATACAGAGAGCGAAGTGACTTAGTCTCTCCGTGGAGTGACAGACACAACAAGTTGAAGTTAGTCAGATCAAACGCACATTTCCACGCCCGTCGCACATCAAAACACAGGCGGGTTCGCTTCGTCTTTAGTCCAACTCTATTGGCCCAAAATGCATTGAGCGTTCACCCCCAGAGAGTTACAGAAACTGCACCTGTTCCAAACAGCCGGTGGTTATTTTCTGCCAGTCACAATTCAAAAGTCATTCTTGCACGAAGACGGGCGTTTACCTTTTCCAATGAACGTAAGCAACAAGCGGGGCACGCCAGCTGAGAGAACAAAGGGAGCGTGTGCGTTTGTGTGCTCCATACAGTATATACAGAAGTGAGACGAGATGGGGAAAAGCCACCTGAGAGTCCATAATGTATGGTTAAGTTATTGTTTGGAATGCGTCAATATCCCTGAGTGGATCTCTTGAAAAGGTGGGGGCGAGCAGACAGCTTGTTAGTTTGCCCGTGTGCATTAGGCTGGCTGTAATTAAATATCGTTACCTGGCACCAAACACACCATAGCTGTGTGTGTGTCCGTCTCATAGAAAAACGGTAGACAGGAAAGCAATGGAAGGAGAGAGGAAGGAGGACAACGGTGGAAGAAAGATTGATTGATGTGGACTACACTAAAATAGAGCTGGGGAAACAGTGTTTTAGGGCTGGGTAGAGCACTTGTCATTTAAAATGACAGGCGACGAGTCGCGCGGCGTGACGACACCCGGTCTTACACGAGGGTGAGGAAAAAGTACGAGGAGAGAAAGGTTGACGCGACGATCCAACGTGAAGCCGGACGGATCTTTTTCTAGCCCGTTCATATCCACTCTGACCGCCTGCCAACGGTTTGGGCACCACTCGGTGGGAAAAGGAGGCAGCACCAAGGATAACAGGGAGATCAAATGTGGGGAGACGTTATGTCAACGCAGCGGGTAACTCAAGCCTTCTTCGTGGTTGTTCCTTATTTGACCCGAGACTTTAGTACTTCACCTTCCGCCACGCCCACCTTTAACAAATATTACAACTCTAAATGAGCGATTTGAATTTGGCAGTCGTGTGTAAGTCATGATTGGATGTTTTTTTTTTTTTATTTGTCATCTACGTACCTATCCTATCGACAAAACATTAGCTGGCTCAGAAAACCACTGGCTATAATAGATTTTGCTTCAGCTAACAGCTCGTCGCGGGGTTAGGGACAAACAGTCCTGAAGCACTTTATTGATCAGTGGGTCAACAACAACGAATTGATTAGCAAACCAGGTGTTGGTTCATTGTACGGCTATTTAACAAGCAGGTGAGAATTTACAGATTTCTTTTTTTTTTTTGATTTTTAGATTCTTAAGGGTGGTAAAAGAGAGAAACGAGAATGTTATTCAAATTATAATCAATTCATTAATGAACAAAGAAAATACACATAATAATTTGCAGCTCTGGAGCAAGTTTTATTTCTCCTCAGGCATGCCAGAAGCGTATTCTTTCTGAGTTCTAGAAAAGCGTCTCTCTCATGTGATATTTGAACACTTAGAGAGACTTATATTGGTTTGGTAATGTTTAGATAGATACATGCGGTATGCCCTTTCAAGTTTCTAAAAAATATTGGTTCGAAATAAAACTAGTATAAAAAAAAAAATATATATGGACATACTTAAAAGTAATCTGTGGACACAGTAACTGAAGCCTGGATAACAGCCAGAGTATTTCAACAGAGAAATCAGGGCAGTTTCTTGACATTTATAGGCCACCCTCTACGACTCGCCCACACAGAAATCCATGGTAAACATCCTCGTAAATAGACGGAGTGTTCATAGGAGACACCCTTGCACGGACATGTCAACACATTTCATCTGCAGTTCATAAGCAGATGTGATGGAGAAATGTTCCAATTAAGCTTATGCGACAAAGCGAGCATGGCGTTGGCAGTGGTGGTCGTAGCGGTTTGGTTTGCTTAAAAACCAAAAAAAGAGCTGAGCTGGAGGTCCCTCAAGTCTCGTGCCCCTCAGTGTGAACCCCAGCCCCTATGAACTCCAGCCAAGCGTGACATTGCGTTAGCACGCCTTGGTGAGTTATACAATGCCTCAGAAGTGAGCCTGGTGCTCTGCCACAAGTCCTTCTGTCCTGCGCACACTGCAGGCCCCCACTGCCCAGGCTGCCTGCTCTATGGAGAATTCAAATGAACGATAAACTAAACAAAGCCTCTCTTTCGATGAACTATGAGATGCACCTCTCCGGTGTCGCGTGCAACTGATGTGACGCATATTCGCCAAAGCACCGCGTATCCACACAATTGTTGGTGGGACTGACGGACTGACAGCAGAGCTGAGTGTGGATCAAGGTTCGACAGCTTCTGATGCTGATGACACACAGTGTATCACCATTTATTTTGAATCACTACAGTGTAGCGGCTACTATGTGCTGGTGCACGATTGATTTAAAAAGCTGAAAAAGATGCTTCTATTAGTAATAGTAATACCTCAGTAAAGCTCAAAGACGAAACGTACTTTTCCAAAGCTATTCCCATCTGTTGTCCCTGGTGGGAAAGTTAAATAAAGTAAAAGGCCTATGAAAATGTGTCTGAGCGTGCGCACAAAACTAAAAATCGGAATGTTCAGATTGCTATTGGCCCCTTAAATAAAGTATGGGTAGACGATACCATTCATACCGTAGAAAAACTATAATTGCACTACTAGTCGGTGCTTTGGTGAAACAATGAATACGAGAAAATGTAATAAACATTCACCAGCTTTCAAAAAGCATTTTCCACAAATAATGACTTCCCATGCTGCTCCATGATGAAATAACTAATAGGGGGGGGGGGGGGGTTTAAAATGATTCATTTCAAGTTGAGTTAATAAAACGAGTCCTATATACCCAAGGACAGTAAATATCCAGCCATTGGCGCCCCGGACAGCTCGCCAGCCTATCACAGGGCCGGCATACAGGGAAAACCAACCAATCACACTCGCCTTCACACCAACAATCAATTTCTCCGATTAACCCGGCCCCCATGTCTCTGGGCTGCGAGAAGAAGCCGAACACGCGAGCTCCGCATGGACGCCACGGCCACTGCTTTTGCTGTCGCTGTGTGGCTGAATGCACACAGTCAGTCAGTGAGCACGCAACATGTAGCCAGGGCCAAAGCATGATCATTCACAACATAAACAAATCTGTCCAGCTTTACAACAAAGAGGAGACACACCTGGCAGATAATTACAACCACCCAGGCTCTTGCTCCATCTTTCCTCTCATTATGGCGTCAAGCAGGGTTATGGACTGAGGGTGTGCTTGCTTCTACAGGGACAGGAACCGCTTCTTGGGGGGGCCTCTCTTTCTTTGTCGCTTTTGAAAACACGCACGCACGCACGCACGCACACAGACAAAAGCAGAGGCAAACACAGCAAGACAACCTGACAGACACACATCACTGCACGGGGAGCAAACGCTTACACGGATATGCACAGTCTTTTTTTTTTTTTATAATAAGCAACACTTTTCTCCCTGATCCAGGTGTACAGACGGCAGCCTGAGGCATGAATTAAACATGTCTCAGTCTCCAGGCTCCGCTCCCTGTTGTTTTGTGTGTGGTTACTTCTGGTAAATATCCCCGGCAGTCTTCGTCTAATGCATATGTATTTCCCCTCAGTGGCTTCACACTAACTGAGGGGTTTTCTATCGCCGCTTTCTCAAGTGGTGTACACCTGTCACACTGGGAGAGGGAACTATTGATCCTTTCGCGGAAGGCTGAAATGGACTGGCAAATGTATGCACGGATGGACGGATGGGAAAAAAAGGTTCCAATCAGGCAGTCGCATGGATTAATGAACCGGTTGACTAAGAAGAAGTTAAAACGATGACAGGAGCACAACTGACACACTCTTGCGTGTCACGCACACGATGACTCCAGGGGACTTCAGAAAAACACCACCAGAAACCTGCAAAATCCACTTGTAGACATTTACAATCTTGATGTCACTGAATCATGTGTGTTGGCGCTTCAAAATGAATTGTGTTTGACTGAAAATAAATATTTGAAATAGCAGAACCAAAAATCTACTTCATATGTAAATGAGAACATAGACAGGTAACTTTTTTTAGGGAGGCTCATTATTCAAAATCAGGGGTTAGTCAATCAAAAATGTCAATATTCATCCCCTGTCACTGTTACATTGAGTATATGTATATATTTTTTTTCAATAAACAATATAACAAGTACAATTCCATCTTATAATTGAAGCCTCACGTATACGATTGTATTTTCTCTTTTGTCACAGTCGTGTGCAACGTTTATTTCGAACAAAAGCTCATAAGGTTAATCTATCAAGCCTCAATTACATCTTAGCCAATTCAACCTGTCATCACTCAACTACTACGGTGCAAAAACTGGCATCAAAGACCACTTATTCCACTATTCCTTTTCTCCATTTCTGCTCTAAATTAATCTTCCTCTGCTGTTAACTCTGTTTCTAACCATGCACCTTCTAATAGCGGTTTCGAGATGATTGTCTGCCTGTGTATTGTTAAGCCATATTTTGGTGTGAGCCACTGGATACTAGAATTTCCGCCAAGATAACAAATAACATGTGTATCTGTCCTGCCATGAGGGTTTGGAAGGGAGAGCTTAGGCACCATTGCCAATGCCAAACCTATATAGAGTACAGTGACCAATATATGTGTATATTATATAATATACTCACTAATGTGGGTGGTGGCATCAGCCTACAAAGATCCATTTCAGCCAGGCTCTAATCAATAGCCCCTTCTACAAACATTTGGTCACTCACCAACGCCGCTTGACATTCATCCACACACCCATCCATGCAACACAAGAAAGAGAATCACCTATTCTCTGGATGATAGGTAATAGGTAATTAAACCGCCGACAAAAGACTGGCAATCTTTGTTTCCTGCAGTCTTTCTTCCTGGCTATTGTTTCCACTGCCGGCTCAGGGGTTGTGTTCAACGGTGTGGCCCACTCCGACAGCTCTCAATATGCAGGGCCACTCCTGCCAAACAGACTTATGAATTCCAAACAGCCCGGAGTCATGCTCCATATTTCATTGAAGTTGAATATTTAAAAAGATCAACCCACTCAAAACCCTATAAAACCTATCGTTCTGGGGCCTTGTGTCCTAAAAATAAAATCACATCTGCCATATTGCATTACAGACAGCCACATCAGCCTCCATCTCTTAACCATTTCCCCCTCTCCGTTACCCCCGCTCTCTGACAAAACCCATCTGGTAACCAGCCTGTCTCCATCAACAAAAGTTGCTTTTTTTACCCTCCCTCCCTCCCTCCCTCCCTCTCCCGCTCTCTCCTTGCAAACAAGTGCACACTTCTTCCTGCCTCCTTTATCTCATTCACTTCCCTTTCATACCCTGCTGGGATACTGTGACTCTCTCCCCGCAGCCATACTTGAAGCTCATCTCTGCTTAGAGTATCACACAGACCACCGCCTAGGAGATCCTTTTCCCTCCAAATGCAAAATGGAAATGGTTGATTTACTTTAAAACAGCATGACTTTTGCTTAGATGCAGCACAGTTCGTGGCGATAGACTGCAATGCAGCTTATTTCTGACAGCTCAGTCCACGTCTGATCCAGACACTAATTTGTAAAAAGTCAATATGGACCCATCAAAAGTGTGAGAAATGGACAGTGTGGCGAGGAAGATTGCCTGTTTGGTTGTCTGTCTGTCTATGTATCTAATTTTCCCTTTCCATTTAGTTTCAAGTAGTATCTCTGATGAACGGTCTTGATACAGATAGACAGAATCCTGGGGATGGCAGTGTCTGAACACAACCCCTACTAGAATTAAAACAAGTGATGGCGACTTTAAGCATAATCTTGGGTGTTGTTTACGTGACTCTGTGTGGGTATGCATGCATTGAGAGGGCGTTTATAGGACAGTAAGAATGCAAATGAATGTGTGATGCACCATAACTTCTTGAGATCGTGGCGTATGTTGTGAAACACAATTGAACTAGTTATCTTCGGACTTTCAGGTGTACCTCATTATAATAGACAGCAGCAAGCAGTCGCTCCAAATCTGGACTTCCATTCCAAAATCCATTCCAATTTTATCGGTCATGTCTAAAGCATTATGCATTTCGGAAGTGAGAGGGCCGAAGGGCTTTAAGGGCTTATTGTGCAGTAAACTGGCACGCACTTCGAAACACACGCCCATGCCCACACACACCCACACCCACACCCAATCCAAGTGTCATGATGCCAGAGAGAACATCCGAAATTGTCCTTTTATTTCCTCTCAGCCACTCGACTCTCTGAGTCATCAGTGAGCAGAAAGCAAGACTCATATGGCACAACTACAGGGCTTTGGGGTAATGCAGCCACGCTCTCCTGCAAGCACTGACATATCAGTGCAATTACAATCACGGCTTTGGCCCAGTGAAGGTCAGCCCGCACAACTCAGGCTAAAACGAAGGGGAACTAGGAATCAGTGGGAGGAAAGGGAGCAAGGCATGCAGTTGGAGAGGAAACAAATCAAGTGACAGGGTAGCACGGTTGAGTGTAGCTCAGCCTCTGTCCAGGGGACTCTTCTTCTTAACGCTCGCACTGGCCTGGCAATTAAAAATACGCGCATCATTGGTCAGGAAAACTCTATGAAGACCACACACACAGTACATATATATACAGTATATATATTTAAAATGCACACGCATGTCAATGGACACGGCTAATCCACATAGTGAGAGCAGCCACACGCGTGCCTGTTTCATATTTTCTGACATTTGCTCTTAGTAGTGATGTCTAGCCAGCCGGGTTCCGTTCAATGAACCTCTAATCAATGTGGCAGACAAATGATGTGGCAAATAAGGGGCTTTTACACACCACGGCTCAGGGGAACACATTGACCCCATCACCTTCCAAAGGTATGGATCCGCCCGAAGAAAGCCATAGCCCGCCCCACACTCCGATGCCTCTGCGGGGCGGACACCAGTTGGCCAAGGACAGGGGTGCTGATGAGATTGGACAATATTGATTGGAATCAATAAGGGGGCTGAACCGAAGAGCAGATGAGGAAACACATTTAAACAATGTCGCTTTGTTATTTAGCCAGCTGGTGGCGAACACATTTGACATAGCTTTCAACTCGCCAACCTGTAACAGGGACCTCACAGCAAGTATCTGTGTCTGCGTGTAGTTCTTTCAGTGTAGGCAACTAATGATTATTTTAGTTAACTTCCACGTGTGCATGCAATAACCCCACCACTGGCACGGCACATGTGTGTGTAACATCTGTGCTGGTATTGATGGTTTAGCACAAAAGTATATTGAACAGATCTGGCCTGAGGGAGACTGCAGTGCCTAACTGTAAGTGTGTCATCCATCTCATTCCTTTTAAGAGCTCCCAGCGGGGCCATAGCAATCTATGTTCCACCCCCCCGCCACCCCAGACATGTTCTACTGTATGTCCCACCAGTCCAAGCAGCCTGCAGCAGCGTGGACCATACAATGGCTCGATGTTGTAAATGGCCAGCAGACAAACACTGGCAAATGGGTTTCAACACACTCAAAGCTTTGACCACAACAAAGAGCGGATTGTAATGTACTGTGCACTACAAGGTTTTTTGTTAGATCCGAGCTCAGGTTAACCTTGACTGACAGAAATGTGGATGAGATGTGGAACAGGAGGGGTCAGTTGTGGGTTGCTTTGGTTGTGTTGGGGTAACGTGCTCCATTGTACATGGTCAGACTCAAAAATCCACATTTAAAGCCTTCTCTACACAAAGCGTCACGATTCAAGACCTACAATCAATGTGCTTGGCTTAATGTCTAAGAGACAGCCACATCGATTCAAACTGCTTGAAACTGGGCAAAGCGGAATCGATGCAGGCATTTCTGCATTTCTGTCTGATATGACATTTGATATTTTTAGTTTTTTTTAAGAAGCTAATAATGTCTTTCAGTCTGTGTGTTTTCTCTCCATTGCATCTGTCGTTGCCATCAGCTCCACAAAAACGTATGGACATTCATTGCTCAAAACAGGTGTTTGAAATACCAAAGAATGGGTTCCATTGCCCTGTGTGTATGTCATCTTTAAACCAATTACTGCTGATCATTTTGTTTTCATTTTAAAGTAGTATTACAGATATACTTATTTGATTTCAATTCAAATCTAAATGTGGCATTTCACAGCATACATACATACATTAGGGTTGGATTCAGGTTAAATGTTTTTTCTTGTTACCTAATGTTCATTTATCAAATAGTGCCACAGTGTATCGTATTAATACAGGTATGAAACAACTTCACTTCAAAAATATATTGAGAACTAAATATATAGTGAATGATTGTCAGAACAAAAGAGACACAGCGGCTTTACGCACAGTGGTGCCTTTTAGATGTGCAAAATAACATCTAGATATGTCTTTGTTTTCTTTAATCAGCCAATAAAAGCAACAATGGCTCAGTGAGAGACATCAGAGTTTACAGGAGCGCCCCGCAGCACAATTCTACTTCTAATTATCACAACACCAATCAACAAACACACACAAGACAAAAGAACAAAGACGAAATCGAGGGGGGAAACAAACAAGTAAATAACTTCAGGAAGGAGAAGACGAAACAAAGCAAAGCAAAGCACCATGACAGCGTGTAACACCCTCTGCCTGGGAACCATCAGAAAAGCTTTGCTGCGTTTGTCTTTGGTGGCATTGATCAGACAGAAGGGGCGAAAACAGGGCTGTGTCGGCATTTGTGTGTGTGTGTGTGTGTGTGTGTGTGTGTGTGTGTGTGGCTCCTGACTGCTTTGAAAATTCGTTAAACGAGAGTTTCAGCTTTAAAAGCCTCAATATGACGAGGCAGTGTGAGATAGTCAAGAATATGCATATATATACAATATACATATACAGAGAGAGAGAGAGAGAGAGAGAGAGAGAGAGAGAGAGAGAGAGAGAGAGAGAGAGAGAGAGAGAGAGAGAGAGAGAGAGAGAGAGAGAGAGAGAGAGAGAGAGAGAGAGAGAGGCGTTTCGAATAAGTAGGCAAATAATGACTAGTGCAACTGGTATATGAGGATACAACACTACAGGGCGTGAGGCCAGGTATTTATTGCCGCAACACTAGCCCAGCTCGAGAGTTTTGTCATGGTTAAAAACAAGTCACATAAATAAATGTAAAAACAGACCTCAGCAACAGCAATTATGCAAAACTGCAGGGGGAATTGGTCGCACACCTGCTTTCAGATGGAGGGAGAAAGAGAGAGAGGGAGAGTGAGAGACAGCGAGTATGCTTCAACAAGCAACAGGTATGTGTAGAAGGAAAAGGGTTTAACGGGAGCAAATGTGACCGATCCTGAATGTCTTTTGCCAACTAAATTACACTGGTTGTAATAAATACTAATTAATACCAAAATGTAGGTTATCGGTGCAAGTGCAATTTAAAGACGTGTTTGTCAGGTTCAGCTATGGACTAAACCATTTCTCACCTTGCTGGGACAGAAGCGATGACCACAACCCGACAGCATGTGTATATGGGTCAGATGACATGCTCATTCAGCTCAGATAATGACTTTGTTTGTGTGTAGCCTCCTGACTGGGTCGCCAAGTGAATAAACAAACCTATGGGTCGTCTTCCATCTAAGGTGTTTTTTTGTCTAGGGGTTAACTCAAGTGTGTCAATCCATCCTCTGACACCCCCGGACACCACTCGATACAGGCGAGCAAAAAAGGCTCTGCCTCCCACACATGCAAATGCAGTGAGCACAATGCACCGTGTACAGAAGTGAAAACTAATGAAAAGACAACATGGGAGAGAGCCAGAGAGGGCACAGGAGTCAAAACAAAGTGTAGGCAAACTTGAGACGCAAACCTGACTCATGCTACATCCATTGCAATTACAGTAGTCACAGAATCACATTCTCAAGGCCGAAGTTGAATCAGCTTACAAATCCAGTAAGGTCCTGGGGTGTTATCCGGGTGTATTTAACAGAATGTCAAAGTGATAGTGTTTCCTCAGTTACACCGTCTTTAGAAGCATGTGAGAGAGGCCGGTACTAAAAAAGATGGGTACAGTGAAAAATGCAGCATCAATTAGAGTTTGTCGTTACTTACTTGTTAATACAATTAACACACTGTTCAGTGGGCCACAGAATGTTCCAAATGTTTCAATTAAGGGAAACGGTAGTTTGGGGGGTGGCTAATGATCTGAAGGAGATAGTTTTACACACGCACGCACACGCAGACACACAAACCCTCCAAACACCCCCCCCCCCCCCCCCCCCCCCCCCCCCCCCCCCCCCCCCCACAAAACAAACCCCCCCAACCCCCCCCCCCCCCCCCCCACATACACACACACCGTTGAGCAAGCCTTTGATAAAAACAGACCTGTAAAAGGAATACAAGTTCTTGTGTTTTTAAAATGTTCCAGACTTCCCAAACTTCCGGAGTTCTAACTCCAAGTCCCACTGATTAGGAATAGTGGGAGGATTTACAGATGACACGTGTCTCTCTCTCTCTTTCTCCGACTTCCATACATTGAAGGATAAGCTAGAAACTTCTTAACGGAAGGTGCGATGGCCCAACCTGATTTATCAGCAGAGGTATACGTTCATACCGGCACACACCGCTTTAGAGTGTGATATACCGACACACAGATACACCACCGGCAACCGGCGGGTTTGCGGGTGCCAGGCGGTGGCCACGAAAGCTCCATTGCCATATGTGGGTGGAAAGGGAGAGATGATCTTTGTAGATCACACACAACCTGGTGGGGGGCGTGACGGCGTGACTAAATCCAAGCGAGCGTACATGTGTGCATGCGTACGCAAATGAAAAGATGTGTTCCTTTTTTGCAAGGGTTTCACACGCAGTTCCTACTATTTTAATCATTTCTTCTGCTCACCATAGCAACAGGAACACAACACATGGTGCGAATGTTTTACCCTGGACGTTGCTGTAATTTAATTACATTAATTGTTTTGATTTATTAATTATTATTAACTATCTGTATGCATGTGGTATAAGTGGGGAAAAAAAAGGCCCCAAAGGCGGGTAAATAACCCTGACACACGTCATTCTAATGTCTCCTCCCCTGTGGCCGCTGCTTTAAAATGCGGGTGGCATTTCATACAAGGAGGACTGTGACAAATCCTGACAACATCTCCCTTGTTACCACCCCATCCGCTCTCCTCCTCTCGCCCCTTTTCTGTCATGCAGAAGGCGTCTCCGTGGTAAACGGACAAAACACCTCTGTGGCAGGGGCTTTGGCGTTTGTGTACACTGGGAACAAGGAGCAGAACATTAATTCCTCATCATCTGCCCAGTGGACTGCAGATGGGAAGCAAAGAAGTGGTTGAAGGGCTGCACAGTTCGTTGCTTCATATTAACAATGGGATTTCAGTCGTATTTTACAATCATATGGGCTGAGATTTCAATTTAAATGACCGCTTACGCTACGAGCAATGTAACGCAACTTTAACAGGTCAATGTTTTGGCCAAAGAAAGAAGGAATATACGTGGATAAAAGGAATAAGCAAAGGTGGAATTTAAGGTTGTGCACATGACCGAAACAGGGAGAGGAAAGGAAAAAGGCACAAACCCAGGGAACAGGAAAAGGAGCGTGGGATTTATTTTCATCTGTCAACAGCACTTATGGCCATAAACACATACAAAGCTTCTGCCTTCAGGGCACTGGAACAATATCGGTCAGCGTGTGTGTGTGATGGATGGTTCCTCACATTTATGTAGTTTGTCACCAGGTTGTTGACATAATAGGACCCAGCTGAATCTAATTCTCATCGAGGAAATCACAAACTGGAGGCAACCAGTGCACCGCTCGTCGCAAAAAAAACCAAAACATTGGTATAAAGGTACTGGTTTACGTCCACCCTACGTCAGACAGCAGAAGACACAGGAGCGAAAGCAGAACCCATCCTCGCTTTTTAATATGGCATCAGAGTTCAGATTCTTGGCCGACAATTGCTCTTTGAACAAGCTACCCCCATCGTATTATTTCTCTGGAAATAGCCAAGAAATTATAGCAGCACTTTTGGATAAACCCGAAGTGCCGGTTATTTATATCATCGAGTTGACATCATGAAAATATAGCAGAGGCGTAAACATCTCTTATCACACTCTTGCAACATATTGGATGAAAGAATGATGCAAACCCAATAGCAAAGTATTTTTAAAGAGAGCTGACTAAAGGGTAACATTTTTTTAAATGAAGCGTTTTCAACTATGGATGAAAGGAAACAAAGGAAAACAACATGGCAAAAAGGATGAATTCATGTCCTTTGTGAAAGACCCTCCATGAAGGCTCAGTTGACTTGACCGGACATGTGACATGTCTCCCATTATTCTCATACATTGTTGCCACACTTGAAAACCGTGACATAAGAAATGGTAACCTAAATCAAACTGCAATTAATGGTCAACAGAGAGATAGAGAAAACCGATGAAAGACATGTGTTATGTTCAAAATGCTAATCTGGTCTCAGTGTGCAGTTACTCTCACTTCCAAAGTTGAGAAAAAAGAAGTCAAGAATAAATTAAAACTAAAAAAAAGATTTTTTTCTTCACATGAGCACTTCAAAGGTATATATATATATATATATGCAAGAAGTTCAAGCAATTAGCATGTATTCGTTGCTTTTATTGCCAATTTGAGAACAGTTTGTAGCATAACTTCAATGTTTTATGTCAACAGTTTGGGACAGGGCAAGGCAAAGGCTGTGATTTATATTCTCCTTTGCGAGTACATTGCCTCACTACTTCTCCACTGGTCTCTCACAGCACCAACTGTGTACAACGCCGGTTAATGTTAGTTCAGAAAAGGCATCTGCCAACAGCTCCAAGCACAGAATAAAACATCTGTTCTCAGAACCTAGTCATTTGTGCATTTAAGGTGCATAATCTCCATCCAACGTTATCCATCCCACTGTCATCATCTGTCTGCAACTGACACTACTTGAGGATTATCGATGTCTGAACTTACCGCTAGACCCACTCCGTAAAGTGATGTTCATTTATAATAAAAATGTCAATTCTATTATGGCGTTACATTGGAGCCCTGATTAATCACATTTAGAATCATAATGATAAACTATCAACTATATGTACTATTATGTAACTTAAACAAGGTGAAACATGATACCGGCCAATCATGTTCAGTCTTGTGTATGTCGAGTCCAAGGCTAAAATATATATTCAATTTACAAGGATAACAACGATACCGCAAATCTCCATCTCTGTGAAGCTGGGAACCAAGGGAAATGTGGCCTTTAACATCTCGCACGACACTCCAATAAAAAGTGTGATTTTCTTTTTTCTTTTTTACAGTCGTTACCCTGCTGATTAAATGTGGATTAAATCATGCAGTATATCAAATGTAATGTATGTTTTGTACAGCCATTAATAATTCTGGTGTTCCCGGGGAGTCCGTGTGTGGGCAGCTGCCTGTATGTCCAAATGATTAACTGAGTGACCGAAACAGAAAGAGAAAGATACTGTAAAAGGGAGAGGCAGAGAGAGAGAGGAGTGAGCGGGCGAGCATTGCCAAAGATGCATGCACAGAGTCTGCCAGTTTGGCTCTGGTGGACAGTGACCTTGTTTGCCTGATTAGTAGAACCACTAGGGCGTGATTGGCCCTGTTACATTATTTTCCCTCTCCTTCCTTCCTGTCATCTCTTATTTATCACCCTAACTCGGTCCTTTGCCTCATTGTACCTACATGTATAAGAGCAGTTTGACCAGTGGTTCCCTTTATTTAGAGACATTTAAAAACGATTGCCCAATTTCATGACTGTCCCATTGCAAAGATTCCATTCTTATAACTTTCGAAGGGGTAAAATAAATACTGCTAGTGGACAGTATGGAGAGAGAGAGAGAGAGGAGAGAGAGAGAGAGAGAGAGAGAGAGAGAGAGAGAGAGAGAGAGAGAGAGAGAGAGAGAGAAATAAGGCAATAACAAGGCAATATAATAATGGTCCTTGGATAGAGAAGACAAGGACATTGTACTTAGACTGGGCAGTTCATGAGCATTTGCGAGGGGTAAATGGAAGAAAACAAACATTAAACTACTCTCCCGTAAACCACAAGGAGAATAAGTACATGATATTTTCTGAATCAAAGTTTTCAAAAAATGTATGTAAATAACCATATATGGATGTGATGATTGCTATTAATGTACCGTGGCCTGGTTCTGATTAAACCCTTTGAAATACATTCAGAGAATGAATGCCATTGGACCGGTTATTATCCAGATTGGCACAACTGCTAAAACAAAACAAAAAAAATAAAAATAAAAGCACAACTCTAAATATAAGCGGTGTGGTGCGGACGTGTTAGAATGGGGCTTAAGCGAACTGTTCACTGACACACACAGAAGAGAAGAGGGACAGAGCCATGAAATGTCTCACAACACTATCTGCTTCCTAATGAGGATGTTCTTTTTTTTTTTTTTGCAAAATTCTGACTCTTGGCATTGTTAGTTTTTGTCGTAACATCACAATATGTTCTCATAATATTATAACTTAATTTGACAAAAAAAATTACTCAATGTTTCTTTCTAATTTTCATGTTCTTTAAATGTACACCTCCTTATCCTAACACAAGTCCTTATAATTATACAGGATGTTCAAGATCTTTTCCTGACATTTTAGTGAGAAAGGATGCCTTTTCTTCTCCTCATCCATTGTATGTTGTTGTTTGTTTTTTTATGTTCTGAAAAGCAGACAAACGTCCTGAAATTGAAATAGAACGGGCGTGACCCGAAGGTAACGATTTGAATTGACTTGACATAGACAGATTCAGGTGAAGACATTTGAATGACAGGGACAAAATGGTGCTTGACGGCGTACCGGTTAGGGAGTGGTTTCACCTGTCATCTCCATCAACATGGGAATAGGAGGGGGGACGCATGTGTGTGCGTTTGTATGCATAGGGAGGAGAGTGACAGAGCAAAAATGAACGACAAAAAAGAACGTTCAAGTTGAACTACATCAACACAGAGGCTCATGAGCTACATACAAAATGTTTAATTTGAATGTCTAATAATTTGGCGAAAACCACTGAGTCATGCTATGTGCAGGTTCATTCTTGAGGCTCTGTGAAAGCACCACAGGAATGAATCAATGGTTTTATATGTGAAAATATTCAAATATATGATGGCGCACAACATTGAACCCTTAGGGCAGAACATGTATAATATGAAAAAGGGAATAAATAAATAAAAGGAAAAAAGTGTATTTCACTGTAGCAGAGATGTAAGACAAGAAGTGGCCTGAGTGGAACAGCTTGAAATGGGCACAAAATGTCAGACTTTGAAGTGAAAAGTGGACAGGGTTAACAAACACAGCTGAACATGTCTCATTCATTTGATGATACTTGAGGCGGGACTGAGTGCACGGTGTGATTCATTAACTGCAAAGTAGAGGAAAGCCACTGGGAAGCCTGAAGCCTGGGAATCGATCCCGAATACTTTTTTTTTCTGAACCCTGGCCAAAATGTGTCCCACAGGGGGGCCATTCATTTCAGGCCAGATTCTCAGTTTTGTTTGTTTAATCTTCGATCAAACATTTCCTTTTTTAATTAAGTCATAATTGTGTTGATTTTGGACTGTTATATATTTACGCAAAGCTGTTGCACAAACTTAGCGGTTAATGTGTTTGAGAAGTTTGGTTTATTTTGTTGAATTAAAAAAAAAAAAGGCAGAAGAAGGACGGTAATATTCTGCAAAGCTAGGAATCATGTATTGTTTCGGTACCAAAACGCAGGCCTTAGATTGTAACACGAAGCCCAAATGAATCTATATGAATGTGAGTAAACTCCCCTAACATGACAATATCATGCTATCTATTGAACATGAACTAGTGTCTTTCTTACTCATTTGTCTTTTTCTCTGTACAATTAAAGCTGGCCTGGTAAATCATGCTACATAATTAATCACAGTTCATAAAAAATGCAGTGTATGATGTAAAAATAAAAAGGAATTCATTTTTTTGTAATAATATTTCAAATGACAATGCAAAAGAGCCTCCGGTTAGGTATGAACCTGCAGAGAATTATTACCAGAATCTGCAGCTTGCTCAGCTTTAGTACGAAGAGGTATCAGCTCATTGTTTGGCAACAGGCAGCTGTTCTCAGTATAAAAAGCTGAAAGAACACCTCCAGACGACCTGCTCAGCAAACACACCTAAGGGGTTACGCAACGACGGAGTAAAATATTTCACTCTGGAGAGGCCACAGAAGAGAAAGAGCTAAAAGACAGTGGAAATTGAAGTGTAGATTCACAAGGTAGCAAGAGCCAAAGATCCAAATAACGGATGACGTTGCTCTGTAACTTCGGGCAGTGTAAATAAGCATGTCCTTGAAAAATAGTTTGCCATAGCGACCTAAAATATAATGTCATGTCAATGGTGGGTCCAGAAATCAGTTTCTGCTGCCCCCAACTGCCTCCTGCCCAAATTAAAATATTTTTTAAAATATAGGCATTTCCAGGTTAAAACTCATAATGGTGTATTGCAATTTCAACATTCTATGATGATGCAGTATTACTACACTGAAAAAGGACAATCAGAAATTGTGTAGTCGCGCTCGCTCGCACACACGCACTCACGCACAATAAACCCCTGACAAAACTGGCCTCAGAATACTTTGGATGGTTTCCATATGGGAGGCAGGTGGGACACATTGTCAGATGTTTTCATTGCTGTTCTGTCCACCTTTTCCTTCTATTTCTATTTCTCTCAGTCACTTTGTCCAAGCGAGCAACTTGCCTTCATCATACAAAGCTTACTGGGTCATGGCAGTGGTGTGCCAAATGTTTAATGAACATCGGTTGGCAGACTAGTGTGAGCAAACTCTGGCCCATACCACTGTTAGATGATTAGCTACAACCCACAGGGATACACACTTACAACACACACAATACACATGCGCAAACACACACTGCCAATCAATGGTTGTATAGAAACAAGCCTGCATATTCAGTATAGTGCTTACAAACGCTAAGTTCACAAAACACACTGGTGAATAAAAGTAAAATGTGTCCATTTCTGTCTCAAGATTTGTTTTCAGTCTTTCTATGCCTCCACATGCTTATTTATCTTTTCTCACTCATCTTTTTTTCCCCGACATATCAAGTTTTCCCCTCTCCCCCACTGTCACTTTTACACATTTACAAATTACAATTTATAAAGCCTTTTAAGGTGTCCTTTCTTTTGACACATGGAGACTATTTATTCCACTCCATTGTCATTATTTTCATTGTAAACCAAGAGGCTTTATTCTTCAACAAAGACTTTTTTTGTATTATTATTTATTATTTTGCAGTAAGGAATTCAAACAAGAAAAGGGGACTCCCACATACTAGTCTAGAATAGTGCTGGCTATCACAATGGGACAAATATGTTTACTATTGTCTACGCAAGGCTCTGCCATGCTAGTGGCCTTGAAAAGCTGTATTTTGCTCATATCAGTGTGTTACCATTCTTATAAAGACAACCGTATCATGTGGACGTAAAGGAGGGCTAATGTTTAAAAGAAAAAAAGGAAAGAATTCCCCACTATTTATCCAGCTCAGCAACTAAAAGTAGCTCTATCTGGAACTGCGAGGATAGTATGCAATAGCAAAAGTGTCCTGTAGTGCCAGGCCTATGCCCAAGTGCTACCAAACACATCCTTCAGCCTCCCCAGCCAGAGGCCAATGCATTCAAACCACTCCTCGAAAAACTCTTCAGCCACACACGCTCACGCACAAACCTACACATGTTATACAATCTTCGTCAAATGATACTTTTAATTGATACACATAACAGGAATCTACCTGCCATATTAACTCGTATTAATATGCAGAAGAAATTAGCTACAGTATATGTTGCGTCGGCTTGCCTATAACAAGAGGAAAACCGATATGTGTATGAAAAATTCAGATGAGATGATGATAACTGCGTCATTTTCATAGCTGAAACATTTGTTCAGTTTCCCCCATTGCATTAGTGGTGCCTGTTTAAGCTGAGATAGCTGACTGATTATAAGAATTTTGACTGTTATTTTTTGAACAGTGCGCCTTGCTATGTGATTTCACCCTCACATCTAAAATAAAAAGGTACGCAGCACTGCACTTGTGTCACCATGTCACAAAGGTAAATGATGAAATGCGCCGCAAAATATCTTGAACACTCTCCTGTCTGACTCAACTCTGACTTCCTTATTAAAGACCGTGCAAAGCCTCTTTGGGCTTTTGGCATAGGCATCTGGGAAGGCAAAGATGCTCAACAAACTTCCACGCAAAACTCGAGGAGGTTGCCAGTTGAGCATGACGGATATGGCACTAGATATCTCGGTGGGAATAAGGAGGGATTTAGGCAGTAGGAGTCTCTGCCTGCATTCAGTAAGTAAAGTGTAGCAGCAGGATGCCCCGAGTTATATGGCTTAAGCAGAGCATTGGGTTTTTGATTAATAGATTCATTTTTAAAAGAGCTTTCATTCGCAAACAAAAAGCAGGAGCACAATAGATTTCTCACAATTCATATTGCAGTTAATCCCCTAACTTAATTTGGCCTTTCTAATGCCTCGATTACAGCCTTCATTTTCTACACTTTTTTCTAGTCCTCACTTTATTAGTCTTTCGGTCTCACTCTTCTGCCTTGTGCTACACACGCACACACACACACACACACACACACGCACGCACAGACATTTGAAAACACAATTATCAGCTCATTAAAAAATATGTCTTTACTGACAAAACATCTGAGCTCAGTATTATGGCTCAGGCAGTCCTGAGAGTAAACCATCAAGGACCACTGAGCCAAATAAAAAGCCAAATGATTTAGACCTAATTCTCACACCTCGATAGAGTCTCTAATAAAACTTGGTATGAAATAATTATTTTGAAATCTGTCTGCGTTTCAGATCCTCCCCCTCTTCAGACAATATCGGAATCCCCACAATGCAAATGAAAGAGAACAAACTTTAACGTCTGGAACGAGACTCTGTTTGAACTTTGAAATCCCTAATTGTGAATGTGGCTTACCGTATAAGGTGACCACAATGACTTCCTGAAAACATCTTGAACACCTCTTGCACTGTGGCATGGTGCGTTTTGTGGAATTATTATAATCAAATAAGCATAGCCCTTTATACCTTTATGATTGAATACTGTTTATACTTATATCTTGAATACTTCTTAAACCTTTCTATCACTAAGATACTCACTATATAGTTTTATATATATATAGTCACGAACCAGACATTATGGGGGCCATAATTTATGCAATAGGTTTCGGGAATGGTTACCAATTAGTTAAGTAAACTAATTCAACGGGAACTAATTTACACATGCCAAGGGAAGGAGCTTTGGACTATGCCCTGAGGACATCTATTTGGGAGGAACATTGTCCACAGGATACTGGACAATGATAGGACAAGAAAGCCGCATGGACATGGACTAAGACCTCCAATCAAGAACAAGACAACACCCCAATTGGAAGACTTAAAATCAAATGTTACACAAAGAAACAGTGTTATTCTGTGGCATCTGTTAGGGAGGAGACAGTAACTGCCTGTCTCTTTCTTATCAGTAGCACAGGGTACCCCTCAGCTGAGTGTGTGTGTGTTACAGATCATATCACAGCTTATTGATAAATAAGCTTTAATTGAGAGAAGTTTCCGGTTCATCCTTGTTTCGATTCTACCTCCAAAATAAGAACACAACAGTTACATAAGTGACTATGATGGGGCAATACCAGTGCTGTGAGGGGTTCACCATGTAAACTGGAGGAAACTGAATTTCCCCATTGCGGGACTAATAATGGTGGTCTTTCTATCTTTAGTTGGCACAGGTCTCCCCATAGCGCATCCTGCATCCCATTTGTTGTACGGGTAAACAATGTGCACACAGCCAATTGTCCACATGATGTACGCTAGAGCAGAAAACATAATTCATTCGACCAGGTCACCGCTTAACAGGGCTTCACGGTCTAGTTCTGGTGCCCACATGCAAATTGTAGGCAGCGGAGGAGAGGGGGTCGGCACGGGTTGCACTGATTGCTCCGCGGCCCCATACGCGGTCAGCTATGATGCCCCGTCTTCTCAGACGGCTTTTTAATCATGGCCAGCATTGAAGTTTGCAGCAATGTGTGCTACATTAGCTCTGTGGGATTGGATTATATCGGCCAGACTGAATCTGCCCCGACGTGCGTCAGTGTGCCTCGGCTGCCCACAAACATGTCGCCGGTTCACCGATTGTCCTTCCTTGAATAACTCTTTCAGCATGACGAGAACACAAGGCCCACCACTTTGGAGATGCTCTCGCCTGGCCATCTTAATTTGGTCTTTCTTAAAGTCACTGAAATTCTAAGGCTTGGTCATTTTTCCTTCTTCCAACGCATCAGCTGATAAATCTTTGATCTCAAAAAGAAGTCCCAAATTCGATGGGATTTTTTTCCATGTCAGCAATGTTCACATCGCAGGTGAATTGTATATATACAGTATATGTGCAAGCATGCACTCTTACTAGTGAAAAAGGGTAAATAACCGTAATAACTTAATGTACATTTTCAAACCACAAACATTCAGAAAATGTCCAAAGCAAAAATATATATATTGGATAAACCCAGGTTGATTTTTTTTTTTTTCATTTTGTTGACAAATTTGAGACAAAAGTTTCTACAGCTAGGATTTTGGATATGCCTTTTATCACTCCACAAATCTGAAAACTCTATCCACAGCCATAAAAAGAAAAATAAATTTTTGACATGTTTTCGGGACTACATTTTTTCTTTATTTTTTCTTTAATTATTTGAGGGGAAATGAATATGGCTTGATCCAAACATGTTTTAGTGTATCTTATAATTTTTACTCAATTTGTAATCCTGAGTGGTGAATACATGTAAAAAAAAAAGGCCTTTTTAAAATGATTGCTTTGGAATCAAAATGATTTAAAAAAGAGCCCAGAGTTGGGTGAGGTATTTTTTTTCACCAATATGTGAAAAATCAGGCTATAAATGGTATATGAACAAATCTTTTTGTGAAGGCCTTAAGAATATATATAGGAATACCTTTTAACATATGTAAGTGAGAGTGAAGTGAAGATATTTGGCGCGGTGTAAAATTACACACTTGCCAGAAACAGACTTCAAAGGAAGTGATTGAAATCTACAAATGCAAATAGACACACCTGTATTTTGGTATTTTGTATGTAGTTTTCTTTTCCACACAACTCAGATACTCAAATATTATGACCATTGTTGGGTCCATTATTAAAAACTAGTATATAGTATAGTATAAAGTATATAGTTGTTTTTGTATATACACGCAAATCAAAAGAGAGGAAACAATGCAAGTAGGCAGAATAAAACATCTGCTGTCGACAAAACTCGGCAAAAAAGAACAAGGTTGTAAAAAAAAAAAACGTGGAATTGAGGCATTGAGGCTACTAAGCAGAGTATTCTCTTAATGAGGTACGGCAGAATGGACAACCAACTTTGACAGAACTTGTGGACAAGCAAGGAATAACGGAAAAAAGGAGACAGCCATTATCCAATTAATCTGCTTTTAGGGCTCAGTTTCTATTGTCTGCTGGAAGGCAGATGTCGGAGAAAATGAATTGTAAAATGAATCGTAATATATTTCTATTCCTTAGCATTAAATAAGTGCATCTACTGTGGATTCTATATCTGGGCTGATTCCTGAACAGTCTAGAATATGTAATATTCAGTACAACTGACAATCTTCAAAGACACATTTTTCCAACTTTAAGTGCAAAACGAAACAACGTAGCAAAGAGTAGTTCTGAAGTCCATCTTTGGTACTAAATCTCTGAAGTCCAATTACATTTGTGAAATGTAAATGTTGGTTCATTTTTTGGCCACTTGTCACCCAATTGTCCACTCTTGACACTTTTGACAGAGATTTTGTCACAACACGCGGCAAAAATATAGCATTTATTTTACAATGGATATTATGAAAACTCAACATACGGTTGATTTAAAGCAACTTTGATATAGGAAATGTCCTTATCACATTTAGAAAATACCGCAATCATCCCCCTACTCTCTTCTAACATACGTGTGCTTAGCAGGTAAAATACCTTTCCAAACACATCTGTCGGTAAGCAGCAGGACCTCACCAGAAGTAAATTGTTGTCTCTTGATGCCGTGACAAGGATTTGCAAATGATAGATAATGAAGCATTGTGCATCCTTGCATATCTTCAAATAATCAACACAATGCAGACTTGCCAGCTGCGCGGTGCATCATGAGTGGAAACACAGGTCACCTGTGAAATCTGCGAATTTGAACTTTTGATACTGGGGTTATCGGATCGCTTGCTTAATTTATGAAAAATGACACACGCATGACCTCACAACTAATGGCAGGGAGAGTATTTTGATGTGTGGTGGCTAGAATACGATATCTTGAGCAGCCTGGCAGGCGCCAACATAATGACATTGTCCACACAGAACAGGCTGCCTTCGCCAGTGTGGCACCTCCAAGGTTTCGTTACCATCTCCATGGCAACCCTGTTGGCCCTAGGTTTTGAGAGCTGGACATCCTGTAGGCTTTGTGCCGATACTGGCGGTGGAAGAGAGGCGTTGATTGATAAGCAAAGCTGCCTTCCTCCGGCTCCACTTGGCCAGCCTCAATTTCATCAGTCGAGAGGAAGACGAGGAAAACCATGGCGAGAGGGGGACGAGGGACAAAAAAAAAGAGAGAAAAAGACACCTGTCCCTTAATATTGTTCACTTCATTTGTTTCTACGCCGAGCGCAGCATCCCTTCTAATTTCCGTCACGGTCCGGTATGCCTACCCGGGAACCTCTGCTGGCTGTGCAGTGCAGAGGCCCCGTTCTAAATCATGAGTTCACGACAGCTGTACGCCACAGAAACTTCACTGCGACCCGCTCACCTTGGAGCGTCACTTCGCACAGAGGACAGCATACATCTTTTTTTCCATGAATGGAATTCATCCGCGAGGTGAGGTTTCCGTTTCGTCTACCGGGATTTCAGATACATATCGGAGGTGACAACACGACGAATGAAAGGTAAACTTTGGAAGATTTAGCTGAACGGACCCGTGTGACGTGGCAAAGAAGAAACATATTTCCGTAGAATGAAATCCGGTTGGGATAGCAAGATATAGTGCTCAAACAGTAAGTTAAATACGCGTACTTTTCTGCGGAAAGCACTTGTGCTTCAGCTCGAGAGGTGCTGTATAAATAAAATGAATTAGGGTTTCTATATTTTCGTTTTCAAAATTCCATACATCTATGCAACTTTTCCGGTTTTCCTTTTTTTGGTTTTGGTGGCAGTAACATGGTAACTTGTGAAACATCAGGATTGTGGGAATTTGCAGGTAAAAAAAGCTCATAGACCTCAGACTCAGACTGGACCTGCAGGAGGGGCTTAGGGACAACACTGAATGCCTTTTAGTGACCATGCCCGTGTTTTGAATGAATCCCAATTGAACATCCTGGCCTGACCCGTACATGGCGCTCCATCACGGTCCCCTTCCAACCTGACAGAGGCACTGTAGGGCAGGATGCTCTTTTTAAATCTTGATAAAGCTGTTCACAGAGGTGAGCCGCTGTGCAGTACCATTTGCTGATATTTATTTATCTCTGTTTGGATATTCAAAGTAGAACATTTAAGCCTACTAAAGTGGATGTCAACTCCTTTAGCCCCTTTCATCATCGAAAAGTACGACTCCCTCAGTCTAGGGAACTGGGACAAAACAAAAGATAATGACTTACATCTAATCAAAAAAAGATGACACAAGAAAAGATCCAAACAAGGCGTCTATGGAGCCAATGCGAAACTGTCACTGTGCGGGGGCGAATTTGCACATGAAAAGCGCAGTGGTTTAACATTAAATGTTTCATTATTTAAATCCACTACACTGCCAGGCGAAGATCAGAGACTCCACTCTTTCCCCTGATCTATTTTGGTGCTCATCATTTCCCCTCTCTAACACCTGAGACAGATAATTATCCATTAAAAAATAAAAATGTGCCGCATTTTGTCATTTCCTTCCTGGCAAGATGTTTTTTTTTTTCCTTAAATGACAGAGCAGAGTGACAAGCTAGAAGGCCAATGACCATAGTAATTAGCTGGAAAAATGACACAGTCATCAAAAACAGTTTAAGCGCGCACAGACTATTTGATATTTCTTTCAGAAGAAAAGCATCCATTTCCCAAAGCGTACTCTCTTGAAACTTAAAGACGCCCACAGTACATTTATTCAGTGTCCTAATGTGGCTATTTCTCACCGACACGCATCATCTTTTAGCCAGGGCCCCCGTCTCTCTCGTGTAGCCAGGCTTCACATAATCACTCACCTCCCTGATAAATCATGTCCCCCTTTGCTGTGGCCCAAACACCTTCTATTGTCAGAGCTCGGGCTCAGCTCACCGGAGGGACTGATGGATGATTTACACGCGGCCAGCGTCTCCTCTCTCAAATCTACCGAGATGGATAAACCTCGTACATTAACCCTCTGAGCACACGCAGGGCCGTCTCGTGTGACTCTCAGTATATGCAGGACGAAGGGAGCACTAAGGACAGGTCTGCTTTCAATTGTGCATTTGTGCCGGGCAAATAAAGGTTTTGGCACAATCTTCTCAAAGCTTTCCACCATCTAATCCATGTCCCAGCGATGACTCACTCCCTAGAGTTCACATACGACCCTCCTATTTGGTACTACAACCCAGAAACAGGGAGCTACTCTCGCTAAAAGCTGGATGTACAACAAAAACAATACAACTGCAATCTTGATATTGCTTCTGAAAAAAAAGATTATGAGGCTTCTCTTCAAAAATGACCCACATACATTGCAACAAAACATACAGTATACCATTTACTGTGTTAATAGTAAACTACTGGGAATGAAACCGTTAAAATCATCAAAGTAACATTCTCAAAGGTCTTACCTAGAAACACATAACCAACAAGAGGCTGTGAGTAAGGCCTCAGACTAAACTACCTCTGAATTTATTTATTTTTTACCTATGCTACAAGAGTGTCATCGCAAGGGAATGAGCCTAAACAGTAACACCTTCCAAGTACCTAGGGAACGATTTTTGTTTGAGTAACAATGCATGCACATTAAACAAAGGGTTCCGCACTTTAGTGCATGAAAGCCTATACCCATGCAGTGCTAAATCGAATTTATTCACTTTATATCCATGTCGGGGTACGTTAAAAATGAACAATGAGCATTTGGTAAGATTTAAGTGGGAAACAGCTCCATACGCATGTTGTCTATTATTGTTCTCAGAGATAATTCAATTACTTCGTTCGGTGTATGTGTTGCATGCGTGTGAGTATGTGTGTAACACAACAAAGGTCGTATTATAAAGATAGAAAATTGAGAGTAATGAGGTACACAGTAAAGCTAAAACAGGCAGCTTCCACCCTGCATCCCAGCCCAAACTGCTCTGTGTTTTTGCTCATTGAAGAAACTATATACACTCAAGCAATAAACAACGTTCTATTATTTTAGCTTGCAAATGTTACATCAAAACAAATTTTATCAATGATTATGCTTCACTAGAGATGCATGCTGACTAGGAATATGTATGTGTGAGTGTTAGTATCTGTGTGTAGCAGCCTGTGTGGACAGACGCAGGACTATCCGTGAAGTACATTCAGACAGCCTCTTTTCTGTTTGTCCGACATTGTAATTACCATTGAAACTAGCCAGGCTAATTACCTCCGCGTTTAGAAAAATAATCAGGTTTGAACACAAATCAAGACTAGCCACAGAAGCTGTGGCCAGAAAACCAAAACAATCATCAAGTCTGCTGAGCGTAATTATTATGTTTTCCATTTTGTCCAAACTTACATTACGATTTAAAGCCATCAATTATTCTATCATTTAGTTTTGAAAGATAATTTTATAAATCCCTAATTTATGAATTATATTCTGTCAATCAATTTTTCGGTTGAACCTTTCAGAAATCCTTTTCTACTGGACTGAGTTTAGTTAATTATTTGAGGGGAAATTAATATGGCTTGATCCAAACATGTTTTAGTGTATCTTATAATTTTTACTCAATTTGTAATCCTGAGTGGTGAATACATGTAAAAAAAAAGGCCTTTTTAAAATGATTGCTTTGGAATCAAAATGATTTAAAAAAGAGCCCAAAGTTGGGTGAGGTATTTTTTTTTTCACCAATATGTGAAAAAAAAGCATCCGTAACACTGACAAAGTATGTGCAAAATTATTCTGCTGTAATTTGCCATTATTATTACACTGCACTCACTATGTTATGCTATGCAATGAGCGAGAAGGAATCACCGAGGTTCCGAGAGCAGGCTTAAGAAGCCTGCAAGAGAAATGACAGATGAAGAGGAATGACAGGAGCGGCGTGAACGAGCTGCAAGGTTGGTAAAGAATGTTTGCGTCGTATTCCAATTCCCAGAGGCATAAGATCCTGCTAACCCTTCCACAGCAGAGAACGTCCTTGACACTAACACCTGTCTCCCCAGGAAAGGGGTCACGCACGCCATTAAAGCCAGGAGAGGTGGTAAAATACCGCCATAGACGCTGTCCACGCTGAGTTGATGAAAGCCGACCTTAATACCGCCACAAAGCTGGTCACGGATCCCTTAAAAAGAAAAAAATGTCCGGAGAAGGAAACAATGACACTCCCCACGGGCACAAGGGCCTGCTTTTATAAACTGCCCCGAAAAAAAAGCCACCTCAAAAACTGCGACGACTTGAGGAGGCCAACAGACCCAGGCTCATCCAGTGAAACCTGCCTTAAATCAAGGTGGCTGCAAAACTATGACACCCGACTTCAAAGAGATGGGCCTATGGCATAGTTTGCAGAAAATAGGTCCACACAGAGGCTGCCAAATGTCTCACCAGGGATGAGGAGGATTGATAATAAATGTAACAGTTTAACAGTATCACAACAGTTCAAACAAAAATCAATGCGCAATTGTAGACCAATTAACAACCTCTCAGTCAGTCATCCAAGAGTCAAGATCGTCATATGGCACACGGGATGATCAAATATGAACAAGGCAAGTCAACTCCTGGAAGGAAAAAAAAACATACACACATTTCGCCATTAATCTGTTAAGATTCAATCAAAGTGAATGTATTTATGCTGCAGTAAATACATTCAGTGTTTGCTATTCTATTTTTTGAGTAAGGTCCATCAGTTGCTGAAGTTAAGTCAACCCTTAACACACATTGGTGCAGATTTACATTGCAGCAACTAAGTGTCAACTCGTAGCCAAAAGTGCAGGAGACAAAAAAAAAAAACCCAAAAGAACCTGGCTATACATGCAAAGAGGGACAAATGGCAGAGTTTTTCCAATCATCTATTTGTCTGTGTGCCCTTTGCCACCCCGCAGCCATTCCCTTCCCTTCACTCCTCTGCACTGTATCTGCTTTATTGTAATGCTAAACAGTGAGGTTTGACATTCAGAAGTGCCCTGCCAAAGGACAGGCCAGTGGATGCAGTGGAGAAGAGAGAGGGCCTTAATGGGTTCAACTGGAATGGAAAGCATCTGCGAGTCTCCATAGGCCGGAGGAGAGGGAAATGTCAAGTATGGTTACAATGGAGTAGGCAGCCGCTCTCGGAATTTTCACCTGAATGAAAAACAGTCTCGGACAAAGCCCATGCTCGAGCTACAGCTCCATGCATTAATGCCCTTACAGAAGGCAATTCATGCTCAGCTGTATGTGCAAGAGTAATGTGACACATTCACAACCCCATACAAAACAAATACTTAAACACCTGCACATATTCTACCACTATCAAACTGCGCATTATTTCACATTTGAACAATTAAAATGTTTATAATGTAATTTACAGTTTATTCCATAGAATTATTTCACATGTATCGCTCTTGCATACACTTTCTGGTCTTGTTCATACAATGTTTGCTTTTTTATTTAATATTATTATTATTATTATTATTATTATTATTATTATTATTATTATTATTATTATTATTATTATTATTATTATTATTATTATTATTATTATTATATCTTTAACTTTTTTTTAAATAACTTTTTCTAGTGTTTGGATTATGCGGAAAAACACCAAATTATGTGAAAAACATGTTTGGCAATAAAACCATTTCTGATTGTGACAATTTAAACTTTTATAAAAGAAATTAATGAGATAAGTAAAAAAAAAAAATCTATCTCATCAAATGAATAGTTTTTTTTTTATCCAGGCTCATGAAACATCAATGCACACTGAGATAATTTTTTTCACGGTCTGGTCTTGTATGAACAACTCGGACTTGTCTTGCATGTCCAATTGGACGGAAAATTGACGTCTCCTGAAGGAAGACGACAATCAGATGCTCGTGAAGGGTTGACATATACCTGGAGAAAGTCCCATAGTGAGTACTTCTTCACAGGACCACTCGAGCTTGACTGCTAATTTGCACCCTTGAGGATGCTAATCAAAGCTAGTTCCAGACTAATGAAGCTTTTAGCCCAGAGGCCAGACACACGCGGTAGATGGCCCTGTGCCTCAAGGCTGAGCCTCTACAAGGGGACGTGCGTGTGTGCGCGTTGCTCCGTGTGTGCTCGATGGAACTCGCGTGGCTGTACACAACCAAATGTGTGAATGAGTGAGTGTCTGCACATAAAGGGCAGGTATAATAGCCCAAATCCCACTCTCTGAGGGAGAGGAGTTTGGCATCAAACAGATCCTGCTGCCTCAGGGCTGGCCTTCCTGCTCTGTGGGCATGGAAGCTCCTGTTGCTGCAGCTACAGCTCCCGGATCAGTGTGCAGACACACAGCAGGAGGAGTGGCAGCACAAGCAGGAGTGACAGAGTGAGGAGGCGGTTTGGATCGTTTTTATTACTACAGACTAGAGCGGGGAATCATGCACGACAGGAGCCGCGGTGTCCGTTCTTATTTTTGCCCCGAGTGCGGTGCGCCAGGCGTGACACTCGGTTATGCGGGGCCATCTACAGATTGGTTATCGCGGGAAGACGACTGGAATGGTAAAAATCAGGCGTTATCCCCTGCTCACCGATCTTACTTGAATTTCTCTTCTTCACCTCACCCGGAGCGAGGCCTTTCTGCCGAAAAAGGCACGACAACAAACAGATGCAGTTATGTGAGATTTATGTTGGGTGCTGGGGGTTATTCTATAGTACTTATTCTCCAAAGGTATAACCACAGGGACAGAAGTCAGGTAGCTCCCTTTGTAGGGAGCGTAGATATAAATGGGTGACAGCTCTCCTTTCCCTCCCATAACAACAGAAGTTCATATAATCATCTCCCCGGCTCTTTCTCTCCCTGACGACTATGTGATAGGGCTGCGAGCGTTTGGTTAATGTGGGAGGACTAGGAACTTGTGTGGCTGGACGATAAGGCTGCTGTAAAATTTAATTAGCACAAAGCCGTGTTGAAAATGACTTCATTTCTCACTGCATTATTAACGAGAGTACTATGTAAGAGCGCGTGAGAGAAAGGGATGGGACATTTATATATATATACACATATATATATATATATATACATATATATAAATAGAGCAAAAAGCAACGACACATTAGAGAACTAAAAAGGATAACAATAATAATAATACATTTGTATATTTGTAACAAGTGTAGTTACAACACTTTTTAAACTTTTGCCCATTGGCTTATCTGGAGCAGGCTGAATAGCAGTAGCTGTTTCACCTGCTTTCAGTGGCCTGAGCCGGTGTGAATGAGGTGATTAGGGTCCTCGGCTCGACATGCTGAACACCACTTTCTATTTCACGATCCATAGCCTTCATTACAGTCCGGCTTCCTCATAATCCAGCTAAGAGTGGATATCTGAGGAGACTGATCAGCTTAGCCCTTGGCTCAAAACGTGAGATGTACAGCTGAGCGACACGGAGCAGAGTGCAGAGGTGTTCCTTATCGGTTTTGCATTCAGGACCAAGTAGGGACCGTTGAGCTGCCTGTGTGTGTGTGTGTGTGTTTTTGTGTGTGTGTGCGCGCGCACGTCCAATCTACTCTTTCCACTGACCTCTTCAACCATTCGAGTGAATATATACGACGCAACGCTTAACTTTTTTCACCTACTTACATTTTAGACTGGGCACGAATTACAGAGCTTATTTTATGAATAAGGCTATATCTGCAAGAGGTGCTTTAAGCGTGCACTCTTAGCATGAGCTCACACAGTCACCATTAGTTTTAACGCAACTCGATATGCAAGTGCATCAAAATTGAACAAATTCAATGTTTTGCGGGGAAAAAAAAGCTTAAGGGATATTCAGGGGACAGATGTAATGGCTTAACTGCACCATTCATTCATAAACCTTCAAAAGCTATTTTTCATCAGCCACATTCTCATCTCTAAGGCAAGAAAACAAGTAAACAGCCCCATCAGCAAAATGTGTGGCAGGCCACGTGGACAACCATGACCAGAGACCAAAGGGGTTTCCTTAACATATTTCAAAGGTAATGTCACATTGCTTATGGGGAATTTGGTGTACGGCACACGTATTCCAATACTTTCTTCCGGACTAGACACCAGGTGCTGCTTCCAGTCCTAAAGGTCAGAGAGTAGGGCCGGTGCCTGGAAGTCTCTGTTAAATCCAAAAATAATCACTGAGAGTAACTGATAAGTGGCTAACAGATCAAACTGTATTGTAATAGGCGACTTTCACGTATGACCAAGTGTAACTGCTTGGCAAAGCAAAAACCTGAATCAAGGTTCAAAGATATCCCTCGCTGGTCTCTACAATCCGCAATTACTATTCCACGAGTCTCACCACACAGGCCGGGCTTAATTACAGTAGCCACTTAGTTAAGGTGCCCTCGTGCTCCATCTGTTCAAAGCTTGCACACGCACGCACACACGCACGCACACATGCACACACGCACACATGCACACACACGCACACGCAGACACACACGCACACCCACCCACCCAAGCACAAACACACACACACACACACACACACACACACACACTCTTGGACTGAAAACATGCAGGTGCACGCACACTCAGAGTGCAGCTCTTCAGACAGACAGACAAAGACAGGTCAAGGTGCACTCTCCCACCTGGATATTGCCTTTGTCTACAAGAGCGGTTAAATATCCAAACCACCAATCAAGCGTGGCGACGAGAGGGACGCCGTGACCAGATGATCGCAGACATGAATACAGAGAGCGCTACACCTGTCCGAGTCAAAGAGCCGGCCCCGGGAGTGACCTTGGACCTCGCGCTCGCACATCATTAGAACACGGGGTTTGATCTGATAGTTTCCACGCATGGACAGCGCGGAGATGTAGGAGTGGGAGAGTGAAAACAGAACCCATAATCTGTCACTTTAATGAAAAGCATACAGGAAGTACGGGACATGTGGATGACATAGCGGGATCAAACGCAGATAAATCAGCAACGTCTACAGGTACACTTTCAGGACAATGACGTCTCGGATCAATTCCCACAGATCTAGAGAGTAGAGCGTCTGTGCCCTTCTCGGTTTTCAGCTCGCTGAAATTATTTAATCAAATCATCATTGTCTGCTTATGTCACGTCCGGGGCAGAGCGGCGATACCGGGGAAGAGAACGCGAGAGACAAAATAAAGTCAAAAAAGTATAGAGTGAATGCAGGGAGGTCGGGAAGAAGGAACGGGAAGCTTCTCTCATAAGTGACATTGATACAAAAAGACAGATATTTGAAAGAGGGATGAAAAAGCATACACGCGCTCTGCCGGGTATGGTAGCCTGCAGTGGAATCCGCACATCACAGTCTGTAATCTTACAGCAGATTCCACAGAGTATCCCAGCCGCGGGAAGCTGCAGCAGGTGACTCCTATTTATTTATTTATTTATTTATTTTATATATTTTTTTTATACACAAACCTCTCACATACGAGCACAAAGAACACACATAGTGGGGAGCAAACAATTCATTTCAACTCTACACTGTCCCCCCCGATTTAGTCTTGATGATTTTAAGCCGCACAGCTTCTGAAAGACATGCGGTTTGAGTCCCAAATTAAGCCCATTAGTCATCTCCCGGTACCATTCACACCTACGCCCGAGGCATTTGAAGACAAAACTGAAAAGCGTCCTGCTTGAACTGAGGACTTCAAAACATACACAGAAACAAACGTTTTTGTGACTATAAAAAAATAAATAAATCATCATAAAGTTGACTTGGCAATCCGCAGCAGACAAGATCAAGGCACGCATTTTTCGGGGTGCAAACCTTCAAGTGCAAGACGGGAGGAACGACTCCCTGTTTTCATTAGGTAAAAGGGGTTCACTGGCTTTGTGGAGTGACCTATAAATCAATTTCAAGCACTAGTTAAGAGCTCAAGTATATCACACGTGATAATTGTTAGGCCACGTGTCACTAAAGACATCTCAGGTAATTGCTCCTAAAGACAGAGGCACTTTGTCCATTATAGATCCCATCCCTCCCTCCGCTATCTCCATAATGGATCATTCCAGGAATTCACGAACATTATACCACACACATGCGCTCTGAATGTACCTTTGCCTCGTGCCATCTTGCACACTCGGAGGCTCTACCACTCTGTCAAAGACAATGATTAAGAAAAAAAAATGTGATTTCACTCAACCTGGCTTGGGACTGCGAGGTTGTGATGAGGGCCAAAAAAAAAAGAAGAGTCTGAAATGACAAGGCAGTGCCCGGAGAGATGTTTCCAGGAGGACGTGGTTTAAAAAGCTACGGCTGCTTTATAGATTGAATAAGTCTGGTACACCTGTGTGGCTAACCACCATCGATCCATCATTCTGCGGAGCCCGATCCAATTTAGAGTGCCGAGGAGCCCCAGAGCCCCTCGGCCTTATCCCTAACGGAGCCCACAGCCCCCACAAAGCCTGCTTACCTTCATCCCCGCAAGTCTGTGGGTGTGTCTGTGCGCTCTATGTGCCGGTGTGTATGTGTGGCGAGGGAGACTGCAGATATGCGCAAAACACCTTAGCTGCAGGCTCAAGTTAAAGTGTGCCGAGCCAATTTCGGGGGTGGAAAGGCGAGGCAGAGAGATGAGGGACAGAGGGAGCTGAGAAAACAGCTCGCAAATCGGGCTAAGGCCCTAGCTCAAACCAAACAGTAAAAAAAAAAGAAAAAAAAAGGAAAAACTAAAGAACAACGTGCACGCCTTTATGTGCCGCCAACAGTGGAGTGGACTGCGAGGAATCATTTCATCCTACCTTCTATTGCAAGATAATCATACTTATGAGTTCAAAGTACAATAAACATAATCAAACTACTCTGTGGTCTCGGCTAAATCTCGGGGAGCACATGGATCTGCAGTCTCATTTGTTTCTTAGCCGCCAATGGAAAAGAAGCATAAAGGCCCCGTACGCGTTGGGATCCGCCATTCAGACATCTCCCCTTCACCGCTAATTACAGCATCTTCTGGTGCAGATGTTTCCCTTTTAAATTCTCCTCGCCGCTTCACCAGAGCGCATCGACACCCTCAAGATCAATTATTAAGGTGTGTTTAAAACTGTGGGGGGAATAAAAAGAAAGGGAGGTGGCGGGGCGCCGTGAAAGCGGAGGCAGCTGTTTAAGTGCCCGCGCTGTCGACTGAACTTCATCACCTCTCAACTAAACCCGGAGCATCCTGTGGGTTGTTCACCGACTCCAGCAGCTAAACCCGGGGAAATGAAAGCCTTGGATCTCCTCCCGAGAGAGAGAGAGAGACAGAGAGAGAGAGACAGAGAGAGAGAGAGGGGGGCAATAAAGGGCTATTATGTTTTTGTGGACGGGCCGCTGTCAGACCATGAGAGTACGGGCGAAGACAACAGGGGGGGAGGGATACGGGATGGTAGGGAAATGAGGAGGAGTATTATTTAGGAGGCAGATGGCAGAGAGGGGGAAATGAAGATGAATGGGCACTGAGAGGGCTGAGCTGGGGCTGGAGCTGGGGCTTCGCAGAGCAATGTAATTAGCTGGGTTTGCTCTGGGAGCCTGGCACCGAGCACAATGCCCGCAGTGACAGGCTGAAGCCTTCAGCATTATTAGTCAACAAGGCCGTGTGTGAAGCTGCCAGCAGGGGGAGGCGGGGCCGGCCACCTTTCAGGGCCTGCCTACCTGTTCAACCCCACGTGGGCTTCTTCTTTTTTTTTTGTTTTTACTCTAATCCCCTGTTGATACGACATAGTTCCAACTCTTTTGTTATTAGTGACCGGCTCCCTCACACGCACGCACGCACGCACGCACACACACACACACACTCTCTCTCTCTCTCTCTCGCGCACACACATAAACAAACAGCATCTGAGTCCCCCCCACCCCACCCTTCTTCCATTATTCCTTAGTTTCACTGTAACCAACTGGTCCCATCTTTCTTCCTCACACCATTTCTCTCCATTCCTTATGCTACAGCCACCTCTATCTGTCTCTTTCCTCCCACCCACTCTACCTCCCTCCCCCTCGTCCCTTTCCAATCTAATTTCAGATAAGTCGTGGCAGAACAACAGAGTAGGGCCCTTTATCATTGCCATCAATGATGTGGGTGGATTGAGCGTGAATAATTGTATTCATGTGCGCCTGTACCCGGCCCACAGGGATTCCAATTACATGTAATAAGAGGTAATACGGTTATGGCGTAATTTGTTCTAAGTGCCTTAGTAATGATTGTAGAAAACCTCTGACAAGAGAGAGAAAAAAATGAACCTTGCTAGTTTATTTTAGCGAGGGATGAAAGTTTAATGTGTTCACAACAGTGAACGGGAAAATTAAATTTTGTATGATTAGTATCCCACACAATCTTCACTCAGACTCAGGAAGTCACACATGCTGTGGGGCTTTTAACAATAAAATATGAATATTAATTTATTACAAGTGGCTTACATTTCATTTTAGTCTCTGCCAAGGAGGTTTTGTTTTCTTTTGCCATTTGTTTGTGTGTCTGTGTGCAGGTTTACTTAAAAACAACTGAGACCATTTCCACAAAACTTTGTGGAGGGATGGGGCATGACCCATTTGAGAACCAAATATCTGAATCCGGATAAACAGTGAAATCCTCAACTTTTTTTCACGTTCTTGGTGAGATAGGGCGTTAGCCTTGGCGGAGGTTTGCACTCAAAGAGTTTGTCAAAAGAATTCTAGTCTATGTTTGATCTTGGTGCACAATTTAACAAAAAATACAGTATATACATCAAGGTCAGCAGTGTGAAATCCTGCAAAAAAAGATTCTCTGAACAAAATCTCAGGGCACTCGACTACCTTGCTACACAACTTTTAAAGAGCACAACTGCAATAAAAAGCATGCAATGGGGTTGACCTTAAAATGCTGAACAATTTAGAAGACACACTGAAGCGGCAGAAAAGCCCACACACTGCATTCAGTTTCAACTCTGCCCCTTCTTAGAAGACGCTGGCGGCGCAACCTCAACTGGTTTTAGCAATGGCCTTTTACACTTTCAGAAGGCTAAACTTAAGGCAACAGACAAGGTCACAAAAAAAGACAAATGCACAACCGAAAAGGTCATTGAAAACACACTAAAGCAGGGCATATGAACTGCCAAGAGGAATTTGCGTTACATGCATGAAATGTTTGAGGTAGAGTTTTTTTTTTCCCCCAAAGCGAAATAAAAGAGTGAGCTGCGCATGCCAGTGGCTTTAGTCAAGTTAATTTTCATATATTTTGCTTTACCGTGGTTAACAGGCCTGAGAACCTGACGGAAGGAGCTCGGGCTGATTGTCTGTTGCTGGTTATCTGTAAGGAGGGTCAAATAATGCCAACATATTCATGACTAAGAGGGGTCAAAAAGTCAATCACATATTCACCGGCTGTTGAATATAAAAAAAAATAAAAACTGTCTGTAAAATTCATGAACAAGAAAAACTCCTCAAAGGCACAGCTGTCGATTGCCACTAAAGGCGAGCAAACAATCCATTCATTACATTGAAATATCATACTTAGGATTCATGCGAGATTGTTCTTTCCATTTCTGGCTTTGAATTTTTTGCATGTATTGCCTTTCCGCTGGGATCTATTTATTTAACAGTTGTAGTCGTGTTGTCCCGCTGTTGATTTTCAGGGGACTATGATGCCAGCGACAACATGAGGCAAATATTTTGAAACTAAAGTAAAAGAGCCATGGCAACGAGAAGCCCGAGAATACATTTAACTCGCACAATGTTTTACATCAAACAGACAGAACAAATACGCATCAAAGATGGCAGGTATTGATCACAGAATTCACAGAATTCATCCCGATTCGGAGGAATTACTACACGGCCCGTAGTTTTCCCTGACAACATGACGAGTGGGTGTTGCGTGTTCGAGGCTCTGTATAAATGTAGGTGAAGCGTGTGAGACTCACCTCTGGGTCTCGGCGCTCTCTTCCTGCGGTCCCTGAAGGCTGCTCCTGACTGTAGGGCTTCCAGCAGACTATCCATCACGCCCGTCTCATCATTTTCTGAAAAAGCCAGAAAGAGCAAGAATGAGGGGGCGGAAGAAGACAGGGGACAGGTAAGGAAACCCAATCAAGTAACATATTTTCTTCTCGTGGTGAGGTTTTGCCGTACTGATTGCAACAGTATGGCACTCTTAATGGTAGTTATGAGTCAGAATATAACCACACATCGAAGATGCAGCAAAGAAACATTGATTTCAAATACAAAACAGTTGTTGTTTGAGTATTTTTTTGTTTTAATTACCGGTTTGGCAGCGGAAAGCCGCAGATTTTCAACATGAAACTACTTTTCTATATTTTTAGGACTATCTGTTTTGGAAAGAGATCTCTGTGGATAATTTGTTTCAGGTAAAATCCTCCTGGACAGTAAACACTGGAAGAAAGCCAACTAAAAAATAAAAGGCAAAGAAGACAGGTAGTTTGTTACAACACACAAAAAGAAGAAAAAACAAGGATATGAATGATTCGGTGGAGGAATATGTTGTCTTTTTAACTTCATGTGTTTCACAGAGGCCAATCTGAGCCACCAGCCAGTTTGATTGTAGGGTCTTACCAGTTATTTGGTGAAAGTGCTCTATATAAGGTTCAGTTGTTTTTATCACTGCTTCCATTTTCTCAGACAAGACCCTTTGGATTAGAACACACACCAAAAGACAAAAAAATAATAATAATAATTCTATAAATATGATAGATAACAGTTCCTCTGTTGAGCAAAAGGTAATCGGAATATATATGTATGACATATAGGAGTTACATTTAAATGAAACTAAGAATATACACAACATGAAGCAGATTTGATTATCTTATATTAATATATTGTAAAACATATATTTTTTAATAAGGATCCTAAAATAGGGGTAGAATGAGCACACTATTAGCAGAAGGCGTATATTGCCAAAAGGTTCAGCTGGGACAGGCTTAAATAATGGCCAATCATACCCGTCAGTGTGCCCTTTCTTTAAAATAAGACAGTCCCAAGGTGCAAATGTGAAGCCTAACAAATATGATTATACTGCATTCTAATACACACACTTTTAAGTTGATTAACTAATGCAGTTTGGAACAACAACTCTGCAATAAATCCTTCTTTAGTTGAGCCTATAGTTTGTGTTGACAGTGCCAGAAAGGTGTTGTTATGTCAACCAGGTTGGTGGGGAGGGGGGGGGGGGGGGGGGGGGGGGGGGGGGGGGCAGTGAGATGTTTGAAAAAGTTTAACATCATAATATGAAATGCGATCACAGTAGAAATAAATATGTTGGTAAAAAAATATATTTGGGTAAAATGTGTGTATTGTTAGAATAAAACTTATATCACTGTTCCAAATGACATTTATATATAAATATATGTATAATAGGGTAATAGGTAATTGTAACGGCAGCATTAATTTCCACTTCTTTTCCCCTTTCCTTTCCGTCCTGATGCGGCATCGATCTGGTTAATACAGATATGGTATTATTTATTGGTTAAAGTTATGATTTCTACTCAACATGCTGAGCATCCCTCTCGCTCCCTCAGAGAATGGGGGATTCACTTCATAGAAACAGCTGATGATGGCTTGCAGCTCTCTCTTGGAATTAGGGAAAGATTTATGTCCGACTTTGATCTCCTCGCTGCTCTCTTTATGTATCAGCGGGGCTCCTACACACAAACAGAGCACTCACAGTGAGGTGTGTGTGCCTTGTTGTCACAAGTGTTGGTTATATGCAGGGAGATGCAGGCGTGAAATATAGCCACGAAAAAAAGGAAATGTAATACTGCGACTTCAAAAAATAAATAAATATTATAATAAATATCTTGAGTGCCCTAGGCAGCGGTAGAGCTATAGTGGCACAACTGTTCTTAAGTGGTCAGAGCCAGTGGCACCCGCACAAAGATGAGGCGAAGATGTATACGTTTCTCTCTTATCGCTCATATATTTCCATATATCAACCAGTGAGCTCACGTTGAACGGGAGCCAGATGCTATAGCATTAATGCATCAATGTTCTGGGGAACAAATGTAATGAGCTTCTTCTTAAGATTATCTCTTGTCTACGTGTGTGTGTGTGTGTGTGTGTGTGTGTGTGTGTGTGTGTGTGTGTGTGTTTCACACTGCACTGATGTGTGTGTCTGCGAGTAAATACCGGAATCCAACTTGGCACAGTGTTTCGTGAGGAAAAAGTAGTGGATTGGCAGGACCGAATTTCCACTCTATTACATTGTGACAATCTATAGTCATTTGGTAGATGATATGAGGATTCAGTGCAATAAAAGTTATCGGATTTTATGCGTTTGATGGATTACACAGAGTCTTTGGCTTGCAACAGAGTCTGTCTCCAAAACAGCATAGACAAACATAAACGGGAGGACAAGATGGGCTTTGCAAGTTTAGTGGAGGTGGTTAAAAAGTGTGTTTTCGAGGACAGCACTATAACTTTCATGCTCTCTGCCATTGACCTACGCCACCATTGTCTTCTCTAAATGTTAACTCATTGCTCCCATCCCTAATGACAGCAAATCCTGGCCAACACTGACTATATTTCCACTTTCCCCCAGAAGTTACGGTTTGAAAGGGAAAGACACTTTTGTAGCCTACTGCAGTGGATATACAGTATCACGGCCCAGTGCTTCGCCTGCCTGCGTCTACGTGTGCATTCATTCGGCTTTTTGTTTTGTCAACAGTTGTACTCATCCGCCAGGAGAGACGGGCCCATTTCCTCATTGTTACACAGAGCTGGGACGAAAAAAAAACACACACACACATTTCCGAGCAAAACCAACGCTCCTCGACGTCCAGATTTGTCTCTACAGCTGTGGCAATTCATCACTGTCAGCATCCTTACACACACACACACACACACACCCACACATCCAGAAAAAAGGCAAAAAAAAAGGAGTGGCTCAGTCTATTGCAACCTGCAGTACACTCGCCTTCATGTGTAGTACTTTGTTTGACTCCCACCCACAAGAACATGAAAAGCGCTGTGTACCTCGGGGAGGCAAGGAAAAACGAAACCTGCTCAGATCTCCCGCCTGAGGAATATACAGGAGCAAAAACAGTCCAATTTTACACATCAATCAGGACGAGACAGAAAACTGCTTTATAGGGTGTAGACAAGAGGTGCTTTCAGGCAGCCCAACGCTGCAAATCATAACAGATATTTATATACTCTCACCCGCATGTTCACAAACTTAGAGAGGGAGATCACAGATGTGTCACGGCAATAGCGATGCAGGAGGAGTGCATGGCAGGGGGATATTAGTCAGGCTATAGTAGCTGTGAAATGGGTTTGAAACAGTCCTTCGGCTGGCGAGAGGAGGATGTGGCTACAGAACAAGGAGCGGCGAGAGGAACGGGACAGTGAAGAGCGATATCCCCGCTCTGGCAGCGGTGTGGCTGATTGTGGCTTTGATGCGCACAATTCGCCTGCCTTTCCCCCCACCATTTTGATGCATCTGGGATCAGAGCCCGCATGACAGGTGTGCAATGTGCACGGAGACGTTTCCCCCCCCCCCCCCCCGCCCCCCCCCCCCCCGTTAACTTTCACAACAAATGAAACCGCGCTCGCAAGCAAAAGCTCCCCCTCCCCGAAGCTTGTTCAAAGAAGAGCCTCTGCCTGGTGTTCAGATCTTCTCTATTGCTGTCCGACACTAAGTGTCCCACACTTTAGCAGTAACGGCAAGGCCGGGATGGAGCCAAATAAGCACTCATGTGACATTCCTAATGTAGCAGTCTTCTTTGTTTAGAAAACAAATGGAAAATGGAAACATTCAGTTAGATCTGCAAATCTAGATGTACATCCTATATGGTCATATCGACAAGATAAGAGTATTTCCAAAAATATGTACTCTGGATGTGGAGGAAAGCTCTACCTTTTACCTCTGGGGGGAAAAGGCTATCTTTATACACCTGTCTGTAGTGAAACTTCACCAAGCCTCTATATAATCAGGGCCTGTTGAGAATGGTGTTTCAATTGCCTGGAAACATCTTCATGTCAACCCGCTACTCAGACATGGACTAATGCCTCCCGCCACTTCACTCAACAGGACGTGGCACTTATCATCAGGACAATGACCCTGGTTGGAGCATTGTGTAGTGTGGAGGGGGGGGCAATAGGCAGGCCAAAAAAATAGGGTCAATTGGGCCAGGATGGAAAAGGTAAGGGGGAGAAAATGAAATGCCTGAACACAACAGATGCAGACGGACCACTTTGTTCCCTCGGGTACCTCAGAAGGCAAAGACTGGTTGGTCAGCCACCTTTCTCCCTGTAGGTTACTCTCCGTTCCAACTTGCTGGCAATTTGAGCTACAAGAAGCCACATCATCATTCACTAAATGATTGACATACAAAAGGCAGCCACACATTATACACAGATCAGTATTATTATGGTTATGCGAGATCACTCTCTATCGACCTTGAACCTGCTCAATAAAACATTTAAATAATCATCACAGAACGATGCTTCGAAAGTCCGACCTTGCTCATGATTTTTCAGAGCTCACACACTTTTTTTCTTTTGCACAAACATACTTTCCTTTTTGAATTTATTTTATATATATATATATATATTTATATAGAGAGCGAATGACAGAAGCCGTGTGAAACGTTGCTTCAATGTGGGTAAGCGCACGCACGGAAATACTTTTTGAGCAAAGAATATATTTTGGTTTGCTCCGGTGAAGTCAGTATTTGCTCAAGAAATAGTTTCTCTTCAAAATAGAATTTGTGAAACCATTCACACCTTAAGTACACAGTATGCATACTTTTCGACAGCAAAACAGGCAACCAGCCCAATGCGAATTGTATTCCTGCACATATTGATGCAACTGAAGCTAAATATACCTTTGATTAAACCATTAAAAAATGTAAAGAAAACTGCTTTACAGTTTGGTTCTGTGTTTGCCCTAAATAAATGGGCAGGGCTCCTTTTGCATGAATTCCTGCATCAATGCGGTTTTTCATACTAGCGCCGGCTTCATATAAAGATTTTTCTCTCTTTTTTCCTGCTTTTAGCATATTTGCATGCAGGGTGGCATCTCTTGCTGTTCTTCTATTTGACATCTTAATAGCTCATCGCTTGTAGCTATATAGGGAATGTTAAATAATGCTCTGATGTATAATTTGTCGCTCCACAAACATTCCCGCTCCCAGCCTACCCTGGGAGTTCATGCAACAGATTTGTCATACACAAACTAGGCACAGCTAGAGGAAACGGAAAAATACACCTATTCAATCTGAATTTCAATCTCCATGGGCTTCTATGCAAATGCATGTAAGCGGATGTTCACGCTCTGGCAGACTGACGGAAAACCCGGCGAAGATGACGAAACCGGGATGCATGACATGGTTTCGAGGTAGGAAAACAATAGAAAACAGAAAAAAAACATTCCTGGAATACATAAACAGGTAAGGCTTAAACCAAACCAAATACGGATCCCTGAAGAAGCCAAATTCAATTTTGATCATTTCCTCCAGGAACACCACCACCCCCCACCCTCTCCCTGTCTCTCCCTTGCCCTGTCTTTTATTGCTGTGCCCTTCAGCGTAATGTGGAAACGCAGCCTCTCTGGGCTCTTTAGGGCATTGATGGATAATCAGATGATTAGACAGAAAATCTCCATTGAGGACAATCCACCCTGACAAACAAAAAGAAAGCTCTTTAGTTAATAAACAGGCTGAGAAACAGAGGGAGGGAAAGAGACGGAGACATAGAGAGAGAGGGAATAGAGAGAGAGAGAGAGGGAATAGAGAGAGGGAAGAGAGCGAGCGAGCGAGAGAGCGAGAGCGAGAGAGAAAGAGAGAGAGTGCGAGAGAGCGAGAGCGAGAGAGAAAAAAACCTAACCTGGCAGCACAATGCCAAATGTTTATCACATATTCGTTTTATCCCGACAGGCCGCGTGTAGCTGTGTGTGTGTGCGCGCGTGTCATACATTGCCAGAAACATCACTTCGTGGGGATGTCACAAAGTTCCCTTCTAGCCTTATCTTAATCTGAGCGTATCTAAATAAATTTCAAGCTCAAGGCATATTTGTATAAACCTTTCTGACAAAATTTGGCTGCAGTTTATTCTTATGATTTTCTTCCTCTTTCTGAACTACTTTTGAAGTTTGAAAAACGAAACAACGCACACGCACAGGGGAAAGACGCTCAAGTTGTCAGATTTCAGTTACACATGAGATTTACAAATTAAATATGTAAAGATTCACAGGAGGGCACAAAATATGCTGTGCCAATGAAATATATCTGAAACTGATCAAATGAATAACTATTTCGAGGCTTAAGAGAATACAATTTTATCTATATAAAGAACAAATATGAAACCCCCCAAAGCTTCATTAAATCAGCATAATGAGAGGAAGCAGGTTCAGGTTTGAGTCTATGTGGATTGAATACCATCATACTTATTCCTAATGTTTTCTAACAACAATGCTTCAACTCTCATTCACCACAATGCTATCTGAGAGTGAACAGCAATTCTCACATCCTACCACAAATCTGACATTAATACTAATAGTAGTTCTCTGTTGAGGATCAAGCTTTATGCCTACAGTAGAATAGGCACATTTCCAGACTTACTCGACATACACCAAACATGCTCAACATGTTCAAAAGATACATTTCAGTCTCATCAGACAAAAGATGGTGTAACAATCTACAATACTGACAGGTGTTACACACATCTCTCTCTCCCTCTCCTTTAAAACTCCCACCCACCCATACTCCATTTTTAAGGCAGATTAGAAGGGAACAATTCCATCTCTTGGTGACGATTGGATATTTGTTCTATGGCTTATCTGTGTGTTCTTTAACCCTGTTGTTGGTGTTTTTGGATAACCACAGCATGAAAACATCCTGGTGGATGGATTGCACACATAATGAGTAAGCCATCAGTTGGAATCCTATTTATTTTTTCGAACATAGTTTGGATGAGCCCAACACTTTAAAGCTTTGGGCACTCTGCAGTGGATGGTGACGGTTTAGGGATGTCCAGACAAGAGTAAAAGGCAAACAATAAGTATATGGTTTGGCCAAGAGAGGACTTGGTTTGTAGATCGTGTGTCCACAGTAGTTTTGGATGGAAGTACGGCTCTCCTCTACTTGCACTCTTTAATGTGTACAGCAGGACAGCGGCTGGCATAGTTACGTTAGCAATAGATGCCGGTGCAGAGGTGGTGCTGCCAAGCGCCAACGCTCTGCCAGCCTCGGCTTTGGCACTGGAAGTGGGTCCGGAGGCTACAATGTTGGACAAGTTTGTGGCTTCGGTTGTGCTCCGAAGGGAGAGGGGGCAAAACAGAGCAAAGAAATAAATGCAAGGAAAACAACCAACATTTGGAACCAGATGCTTGGGCATGAGGAAGACATGGCCTTTTTCATAGAAATGTTAAAGTCTGGTATGTGGTTCAATATATATTTTAATCACATATGTATGTATAAACATATATGTTATATGTGTGTGTGTGTGTGTGTGTGTATAAAGATAGACAGACAGACAGACAGACGAAGAATGATGTGCAAATGTGTAATGGGAAGAGACGAGGCTCCTTTCAAACTGCCTGATATTTGTTTAACAAAGTGGCTTAAATGAAGAAAAAAAATTCATGAAAAAAAGAAAAGCATCAGGTAAGGCGACGGACAGGCTGACTCCCACTTCCTTGTGCGGTTACAGTTGAGCACATTGTGTTTCTGAACTGAAAGAAACCTGTGGTCAAGGCCGCATAGCTTCACAGCTTCCAGTGAAAAATAACTTCCTCCCTCACACGCTCATTTAAACCGATCAACCGCAACATTAACAAAAAGGTGACTGGTTTTAATTTGTGTCTGATCCGTGTCTTAAGTTTTTCACTTAGCCGAGTCAGGAAGCCATGGAAAGTATTTACAGAATTAAGGCATAATAATGGGCGAAACTACAACATAAGCTTTAAACCAAATTAGTTGCGCTTCAGATTGAACTCTTTCAAAACAGGTCATGGATATAAAGTCATCAGCCACATTTACCAATGACCTACGAGCTACCCGGTTTAATTGTGTGGCTGATCCATGAACAGGATGTTGATGAGTTTCACACACAAAAAGGATTTTTTGCTGCATGGGTCATATGCAAACTGTGTTGGAACAACACACATGGCTGCTTTTGTCGGGGGATGTTACTTCTGGTATCTAATAATCTAAAGAATGTTCTCATGGAAATATCTTTTTTTCAAATGCTGCATTTTTATGACCATCATGCATATACACAGGAAATGATTTGCTTGCGGCTTAGATCATGACTTGTGCTCTTTGATATAAAAGGTGAGAGATAAATGTAAAGGCTTTGACATCGATTATATATATATTTTGTTTTACCTATTACACAATCATCCTTTATAACGTTCTGCTAAAACAGAAAGAATGTCTACAGAATAAATAATCTTATTACTCCACACCCGGAATGACCGAAGTGTGTGCATATCTACGTTTAATAGATAAATAGAGCCGACATACAACAAACCTTTTTTTTTAGATCCCTTTTAGATCTCACACAATGGGTACTTAACTACCTGTCAATCAATCAATCACTTGAGGCAAATAAAGTACTTTCTTTGAAAACATGGGTTTTCCATTTTTTTTTTATAGTATTGATATTGCATCGTGAGAAACTGTGTCAGTTGTAATCCATTGAAATGCGACTGTTGTTCAGTAAAAAAAAATGGTAATTAACTTTGTCTACCTGCGTTGACTTCCAGCAGCCTCCTCTTCTTCTGCTGCCTCTCCTGCTTCTCCCGCTCGGCCTTCTCCTTGGCCGCCCGGGCTCTCCTCTGCTTCTCCTCCGACTCCCTCTGCCGCAGGTTTTCCTTCAGTGCTTGCTGCATGGGCACGACAACGAAAAAAAACAAACAAGAGGGGCTGCTTAGTGGGGTTAATTACAGTAGCACGGAGCTCGTCAAAGGCAGAGGCAGCTGTCAGACCTTATAGACATCTTTATGAGCCACTGTTACAGTCAAATTAAGCTTTGATGGTGCATTTCCTCCTTGGTCCTGCTAAACACAAAACAACTTCACACCAGAGACTGTGACTGACACAGATTGGTCAAAGCTTTGACGTTTTTTGTTTTTTTGGTAATCAACATCTAAATCAGTATTCAAATTTGTGAAGATGCCCTTCTAAAGATTTAAGTTACAGATATGTCGAAGGAAGGCAAGGAATGCACAAAAGCGTATAAATGCAGCAAGTTCCAAGTCAGTGTGTGTACATTTGACTGCACTTAGAATATATTATATTTATTATGAATTCATATGATACGAATGAATTGAATTTTCTTGTACATACTTGGAATTATAGTTGTACAATATATTTCAAATTGTCAAATTATAAAAATGTGTTATTATTCTTGAAGTCTATTTTAACTAAATTGATTGAAGTATTGAAAAAAGCTAAATCTCTGTGGCTGATCCATGCACAGGAAGTGTACATGTGTGAGTTTCACACACAAAAAGGATTTCTTGCTGCATGGGTCATATACAAACTGTGTTGGAACAACACACAGGGCTGCTTTGGTGGGGGCATGTTACTTCTGGCATCTAATAATCTTAAGAATTTTCTCATGGAAATATATATATATATATATTTTTTTTTTTTAAATGCTGCATTTTTATGACCATCATGCATATACACAGGAAATGCTTTGCTTGTGGCTTAGATCAAGACTTGCTCTTTGATATAAAATGTGAGAGGTAAATGTAAAGAGCTTTGACATCGATTATAATTTATTTTTTTGTTTTTTAACCTATTACACAATCATCCTTTCTAATGTTCGGCTAAAACAGAAAAATGTCTACAGAATAAATAACCATATTACTACATACCCAGAATGATAGATAATGATATTGTGTGCACATCTATGTTTTATAGATAAATAGACCCAACATAAAAACCTTTAACCAAATTATTACTATAAAATTATGTTATTCTTCTTAAAGGGTAGTTTCACTAGATTGATAAAGTATTTAAAACAATGCAAAATCTGTCTGGATAATTTTTTTTTGGTTTTAGTTCCTGCCCTTATAACAGTTTGAATAGGTTCTGATGTACTGTTAACTATAAGGCCGAAATTCAGAGTAATATTTAGAATGTACTATTCAACTGCAAGCCCCCCCCCCCCCACCTCATCTCCCCTCCTCAGTCCGGCTTGGGAGAAAAGGCAAGGGAAGAATGCCAAACCACCATGAAGACATGCACACAAACGCACACTGCACAGAGAGCTAGAATGGATAATATGGAGAAAGGAAGGCACTTACAGCAATTTTTAGATCAACAAACCATGTTCCCCTTTTGAATGCTTTGATGATGTCACTGGGGACATCACGAAAGGTCATGCTCCATCCTGACAATCAATATACTGGTTATTATAAACACATACAAACAGCCATGTGCCACTGCTGAGCAGGGGGAGGGGACCAAAGAAGGATGGAAGATGGGGACGAAAACTTAATGAGTATGATGCTGTTCGGAGCTCAATTTATAATCTTATCCAACTTCTCCACAAAATGTATGTTGATTTGATGGTATGACGGCCACTAATTCACACGACTGTTTGCCTTACGGCATCCATTTTTTTGGTAAATTGCGGGCAAAGAATATGAGGAAAAAGGAAAGTAAAGCATACGATTACCAAAATATGAGCTTATATGAGCTTAGTACCAAAACTCTGACACTCCTTCCCCTCTTCACTGATCAAGCAGCTCTCCAATTAAAAATGACTACCCAATGACTCAAACAATATACTTGCATATAATAAAAAATAAATAAAAATAGACAGAGCTATAGTACCCTCGATGCAGACAATTCCATAAAGACAGCGATCTACTCAGTGAACAAATTAGTGTCATTTACGACAGCTTTGCGGATTTAAAATGCAGATTACATTGAACAGCCTATTTTAAACCCAAAGGACGTGTGAAAGACGTATTAGGTTTGTCTCTGTAAACAACAGCCAGATGAAACAAGTGGCCTTCCTTGACACCTATGACGCAAATATGGCCCATTATAATACAGCCCATCTAGGTATGAGGCAGGTTTTTCCTTTCATTAAATCCCAGCCGTCAGCCAAGTAAGCGGCTTTGTGAAGCAACAGTGCTGAGAGATAAATAATTATACAGACACGCTTAACCATGCCTACTATGACGATGATGTTTACGCCTATAATGTTTTCTATGTTCGCAAGTTGAATTTTGCGTGGAAGTGCGATAATGATTGCAAATGATCAATAATCAAAAAGATGAGGCTCAGAAACGCAGCTGAGACAGGCATGTATTTAAAAGAAAGTGCATGGTTCCTAAATGAGTGTAGAAAAAAGAAGGCACATCAAGCCAGCACTTTAGTTGGAACATCGCACAAACTTCAGATTGCAGATTTGTCAGATGGACATTCGCGCCGCGAATCTCGAAATCTATTGGATTCAGATGTGGTGACTGGGGAGGCCATTGACGTACACTGAACTCATTATCGTGTTCACAAAACCATTCATGGATACATCTCTGCAACGCGACATGATGCATTGTCGTGCTGTAACCAAGCTATTAAGGATGATGGGTAAATCGTGGCTTCTAAAGGGGCGAGCCTACTCAGACTGGTAATGGCATTCAAATGATTGCTGGCTGATATTAAAGGGCCCAATGACTGCCAAGGAAACATTCAGCACACCATTACTACTACCATCACCACCGGCCTGCATTGCTGACACAAGGCGGGTTGAGTCAATACATTCATGCTTTTTCACACTAAAACTAACCCCCAGCACACCTCAGCAGGAATTGAGATTGATAAGAAACAAACAGGCTCTCCGTTCTTTTGACGGGGCCTGTGCCAACCCTAGCCTCATGTTTCTATTGCATACTGTTGTTGCTGATTCACCTCGAGGTTCAGCGCATTGTGTATTGTGAAATGTTTTTCGTTTTTTTTGCTGACCGCAGTTTTAAAGAGTTTATGTTAGTTTTCATAGCTTCCTGTCAACTTGAACCAACCAGGCCTTTCTCCTCTGACCTTGTTCATCAACAAGGCGTTTTTATCCACAGCTTTTTTTTTTTTTTTACAGACTGTTTCACGTAAAAAAAACAAACAAAAGAGCTCCAGTTAAACAACAAAAGAGCACGTCTGGCAACAACAATCGTGCAACAGTTACATTTCCAACATAAATGGAATGACCTCTTTCTGCATCATTTAATGCACTACCATGTTGTCATGATTGACTCATTGCATGAAGAAGCACGTGTCCAGGTGTCACTAATGAAGTGCTCACTCATTGTATAAAACAACCTAAATGTCAATCTGACAGAGGTGCCTGAAGAAAAATCAGCCAAAGTCACAGATTAAGACACATTAAGGGACCTTGGATATGTGTAGGTAATGTCATGAAAATCCATCTCGCAGTTTCTGGTTATTTTAGGTCTGGAAACCTGAAGGGAGGAAGACAAACCTAAACCATGAGTAAAAATGAGCGGCCAACGGTTTCAGTACGATGTAGGACCCTTTGCTGCTGCCAGGAGGAGTCAATAATGTGTCATTACAGCACGTAGCCTCTTAAAGAAAGGACCACACTTTTTCGTGACCTCAAACATCACGAAAAAGAATAGAGAAGGACATGAGAAGCTGAGAATAATAAAAACATCTTATAAACAAAATTATTGTGACCACAGCCAGCACACAAGTACCACGCAGTCTTCTCAAACCAAAGGGATAATTATTAAAATATTAACAATACAAGAAAAAAAAAAAAAGGCAAGACAGGTTTCCTCTGTTGTGAAATCTGAATTCCAAATGTGAAGGGATTCATACACTGGTATACTGAGAAATGGCGGGAACTGAACAAAGATTCTGAGAGACAGTTGAGCGCTCGAAAAATATGACAACTCGTGTGATTGTTGCTTTCTGACAAAGCATGAGAGAGAGGGAGAGCGAGCGAGAAAGAGAGATAGAACCACCTCTCTGAGGAAATTGCCCTCCACTCTCCTTCATCACTGCAGGTCTGCTTCCCCCTACCTCCTCTCCTGGATGTCCACCATTAGACACGCTCAATTGGATTCCTGTCAGATGTACGGCCTCGCCCTGGGTCTCCTTCCTACGGGTGACTGAGCATGCTGTATGTGTGCGTGTGTGTGCATGTACCAGTGTGTGTGTGTGTGTGTGCGTGCGTGTATGAGAGGAAAAACCTAAACAACCTTCTCTCAAATAATAAAATAAAAAATAGCCAACACACAATGACAGTCGCATACAAATAGCACGTCACAAACAGCGCACGCACGCACGCACGCACACACAAGCACACACAAACACACACAAACACACACACACACACACACATTATGCAAGCGCCGTACATCGGGTTCAAGGCTGAGTTCACTTCAGGCTGCGGTCTGGAGACAGCCATCACCTATTAGCATGGGCCTTGACACAGCAGGGTAAATGCTGAGACACATTTGACCGAGGGGTTACGGTGCTGAGATTTACTACGTTCATTGACCCGGCCTTGGCTTTTCCCGAGATACGTCTGCACGATGTGACCATTCGACCGGATTGCTGCGGGACTAAGCTTCTTACACCTTGATGTATTAAAGGGGGGGAAAAATTGCTCTCCTGGGAGTTTTTGACCATATATTGCTAGTCTCTAGGAAACTTGCCATGTTCTCCTTTTTCTCCTGGCCGAGTCATTAAATAATTTTGTTTGGTCAGAACATTTGGTCAGACAGAAGATACAAAACGGGAACAAGACGGAACCAAATCTCCACCACGATGCTCCCCTGAGTGCACAGACGGAAAGTTGGGAGCAGATCTCAGGCAGAACCAAGGACTGCGCAGGAGAAGGGCACAGGGGCATGAAATCTATTTGCGTGGTAGATGTTAGGTTGGGGGCAGAGCGGGGAACTTTGGTAGGCTAATTAGCTGCTATTATCTGTCGTGCCCAGTGGCCTTGGCCACTAATCCTGCTGATTAAACACAGTGGGTCTCCGTAGCTCCACGGCTCCCAGTGGCAGCCGAGCGATAAGGCCACGGAGCTCAGCCATAACACAAAATGCCTGGGTGGGACCGGACTACACAGGACTGGCACTGCTGTCCATTGCACTGTACCGCAGGACACGGGGTGGAAGAATTAACTGAAGCTGACTTTTACAGCCATGAAATAAAAGTGGTGTCCACACAATAACCATACATGTAACATCTAACTTCCAAACTTCTATCTCTTATTATCTCTTATTTTACCGAATGGACCAGAGCCAGAAAGCAACCAAATACAACATTTTTACTTAAGCCAAACATGAATAAATATGCAAAAACAGTGGAGATAAGTCATTTCCCAAATATCAATGATTGCACATTCCCCCCATGACTGAACGCAGCTGCTCACCAGGCCTTATGTATAATGTACTGTATCTATGTTCCACAATTTCATTAGATTCTTTTCAACACCCGAAGACAACCAGTAACGCGGGGCAGTGCAAGCGCTCACTTCAACACAGCATGCAAGGGAAAGTTCGTTTTTTTTTTGTTTTAAATGGGTGAAACTTCAGTGGGGTACACTCACAGCGAACATGGAGCGGAAGTTGCTGAGGTCTGTGAACAGCTCCTCCACAGACGTCTTCTTGGGATCCACTGCGTAGTACTCGAGCATGTTCTGGTATAGCGTCTCCATGTTGCCGTGCATGATCACCAGCTTACTGTATTGCTCCCGTGCAACCCTGCTGAAGCTGTGAGGAGGAAGTCAAGGTCAAGAAGACATCTATAGTCATTTAAATGGCGGGTAATGCAGGGGGCACATGCATAGGGGTGTCCAATCGTCAACGTCAACACAGAGCAAGGCGATGCCGTGTTTGTGTGGCAATTCCGCTATTGGCAGCCGTTCCGTGGCAAACGCGCTGCGAAATGCGCTCACTCCGCTGCGGGGACTAATGGAGAGCGCCTTTGTGTCGGTAAATTTATGTGAGTGGCAGGTGGGAAAGAAAAGTCCACTCGGAATAGCCTTCCGCCAACCCAACCACCCTGTACGATAACAACATATATTTATCCGTGAAAAACATGTCAGAAATAGAATCATTTTTAAATTCACGTGTATCATTCAATAATAGTCGGGGTATTTTATTTTAATTTGTTTTGGTTTAACCTGAATGAATGAAAGCTAATAGAAAGAAAAGAAAAGAAAACGACGTGCCCTTAATCAGCCGGCGTGCTAATGAGCGCGACAGCCTCGTCTTGCGGCAGATAGGAGGCACTAGTGTGTGTGTGTGTGTGTGTGTGTGTGTGTGTCTGCGGTATTACGAGCATGCAGGCCTGTCTCCTATCGAGCCCCTTCATTATAGCTCAATTGATGGAGCCATTTGAGGTCTGGGTCTGGGCCTCGGCTGTATCGGACTGGGGACCGGACTACCTATCCCCAGCTGGGTAAATGTTATTCAATAGGCGCTGCTCCGAGACCGACTCGTCTGTAATATCTTTCAAAGCCAGGGGCCGGGGCGGGAGGGGGGAGAGAAGAGAGAGAAGAGAAGAAAATGCTGAGAGCCGTGGCCCGCGAGGATCGCATGGGGTGGAAAACATCTCTCCTCCTCGTTACACCCCTCTCCTGACTTCGATACTATTCCTGAGAAAAACAGTGGTCACTCGCGGCTCATTTTCAAGAATTCCTTCTCTGTCTTTCTGTCTTTCTTACAGACCTTTAACACTCACCCCCCCATTCTCCCTTCCCCTTCCTTCTCATTCTATATCCTTTCCTTCGCTCATTATCCCTCTGTTTTTCTCTTGTCCCAGTTTGCCACCTTCACAAGCCAAGCTCGCAGGCTGAAGTGGAACACTAAACCAATATCAGAATGACTGTATACTCAATTAGCGCATGAAGTTAAATTGGAATCTTCAATGTCGCCACTGGTGACATGCACGTTCCATCATGTTATTCTAAAATCAACTAAATATCTTAAAACGAAACTGCAACAACAATTATATCTTGACATCTTCTGTCACAGCTAAAAAAGAAAAAGTATGATTAAGTGAAATAGACTCCTGTGGAATTTTGGGAATAGTTGAAGGGGTTTCGCGAAGAAATGGCCTCCAGGTAAATAGGACATCGGAGGAGCCTTAGGTACAACATTTTGATGAAAATATTCTTTTTGACAGCTAAGCTCTGATGAGGCAGAGCCTGTGGCTGGAAATGGTAGTCTTGAACCCCAGTGTTTAACTTCAGTAGCTCTCTCTACTTTTCTGTTCTAGTATAGGCGCGCTGTAAGTTCAGATTCCATTTTTCTCCTTTTGTGTGGATGTTGACTAATTAGCGTTGCACCTGGAGAAAGTAAAAGAAAGTAAAGCAGTGAAAGGCAGACCTCAAATCAATCCTCGGTGAACCTTTCAGTGTTGCACTCAAGTTCTCTGCTAACTACTAACAACACAATCCATCAGTGCCCCAGGCCCCAGGCAACTGTTCAAAACTACATGAAGGAGGCAGGAGACGGGGTGCATTATTGAACATGCAGTTACACACCTCATCTGGAACATGCCTGATAGCTGTCAGCACTGGATCATGACATCAAAAAGAGGACAGTGGAGCGATAGTAACGCTGATGGGAAATTGTGTTTTAATGTGCAATTAAATTAAAACCTATGAAACTGCTCTTGTTCTATCTCCATGAACATTCAACGAGTGACGTAATGAGGAAAAAAAAAAAAAAAAGTGACAGAAACTCAAAGGTGGATTTGTCCCAAATCTCTCTCTCTCTAACCTTTACCTTCAGTTTGAAGTTGCCCTCGGTGTGAAGTACACAATGCCACTCACAGAGGACAGTGGAAATAAATGATTGGGTGCCAAAGATCAAGATTTGGAGGACTCATTCTTTTTTACTACTACCACTGTTTATTTCCTTGAGTGATCGTTGTGTTATTCTGGATCCTTATTAGGTAATCAAACAAGTGAAAGAATTATCCTCGCAGGGACAGGGGGTAATTTTCACGAAGCTGGTTTTCTAATGAAAAAAATTGCAAGAAAATTAGATGTGGGTAGGAGGCTCGGGTTAAAGAGAACGGAATGCAAAACTTGATATGAGTATTTAATGATGAAGGAAGTTCCTTCCCTTATGTGTGGAGCCTCCTGTGTTGCCAGCTTGATATATATTCCGTTTGATTCATTAACGTGAACCCATATCTTGCACTGTGTGAGTGGATGTATACATTCTAATCACTGCCATAATTATAAAGGATATATCCATTTTGGTGAAGAACATGTCGTTGGGGTCATCGGGGGAGGAGAACGTCTCCAGGTCTCTCTCCAGCTGCAGCAGCTGCCTCTCCATCTGCCTGAGGCTCTTCTCCAGATTCTCTGCAGACACTGACACAGACACCCACACATATCAAGACGCGCTCGCACATTCCCAGAAGCACCCACAACACCACCCACATGGAAATGTGAACAAAGAAGCAGAGAGAGGACGGCTCAATTACAGGTACAATCAAATGTGTTCTTACTGTTGATACTGAGAAAGAATTAGAAAAAAAAAACTACAACAACAACATTAAAAGGAGAAAGAGAGCAAAGGCAGCTCGCTTATTACGTGTTCACCTGCGGCGAGAAACACCATGGGAATAAACAATGACTGAAGAAAAACATCAAGAGCAGGTACATTCAGTGTTTGCGTCTTTGCGTGTGCGGATGTCGCGAACAATTACATTCATGTAAGAATACAGCGCCCTCACTGACACGCACAGCGGTGAAAATAAATATCGGCTGTGTATGCTCGTGTATTGACACGGTGTGCGTGGCCTCCTATTAACATAAACAAAGTAAAAGATTCAAATCCAAAAAATCTTTCGTCTTTCACGCTCTTTTATCAACAGGTGCACACGTACAGCGCAGCCTAACTTTCTGTTAAGTTGGTCACGGCTGACACTTTGCTATATCCAGGGAATACAGAATATTGCTTAAATTACCCTGATTAGACTCTTCTTGACAAAAAGGCATAAGCTGCTTATTTCTAAGTAGTCTCAAATTTCCCTTTGATCCACATAAATGCTTTACAGAGGGGGAGAGGGAGAGGGAGAGGGAGAGGGAGAGAGAGAGAGAGAGAGAGAGAGAGAGAGGGGAGAGAGAGAGAGAGAGAGAGAGGGAGAGAGAGGGAGAGAGAGGGAGACAGAGGGAGAGAGAGGGAGAGAGGGAGAGAGGGAGAGAGAGGGAGAGAGAGAGGGACAGAGAGGGAGAGAGGGAGAGAGAGGGAGAGAGAGAGAGAGAATACACTGATATCTTACACTTACACACACACACGCCCAACACAACTCCAATAAATCACAAAGAAAGTCATCATACAACACTCACTGCGGCACACCTGCTGCATCTGCACGGGACAAATGATCGGTGCATCGGTTCCATTTACTCATTATGTGTTTTTCTTTGAACTGGCCGTCCTAATCGTTTTTTAGAATAGCAATTTCTTTACCTTCATTCTTTTTTTTCCCCCCCTGCTCTCCTTCACCGACACTTGAGCATCGCGGCCAACACTGAAGTCACTGGAAGGGCCACGGAAAATGCCACAGCACACTATTCCTCTAAAAGCCTTGTCACAGAGTGCAGCGTGACCACTGACGCCCCATCAGAGCCGTATTCACAGAGCAAACGCTCTGCACCTACCAGCTGTTAAACTGATTATTCATTTGGTTAGAAATCACCGTGTCGGAGTAGTGAAAAAGAAAAAGAGAGGGAAGAATGAAAGGGTTAACACTGCAGATGAGTTAGGATTGTTTTTTGTTTTTTTAAATAAATACATAGGAAGAGATATATACATCTGCTACAGCATTAAAAGTAGTGTCATGCTTTTTAATCTGCGTTTATCCGGAGCTTTTGGTTACAGACAGTGTTACTCTTTCTCTTTTGTTTGTTGTTGTCACCAAAGACAATAAGTCTAATACTGTACGTGCCAATCAGTCGGTTTCACGCGCGCTCTTTTGTCCTCTAAAATCTTACTTCAAATATATTTACGAAAGGTAAACTTCAAAGATGACAAAAACAATTCCGGATACATTTTTGCAATGCGTCTGCTTCTCAGTGTGTATCAATCTACGGTCAGACGATGGGTAGTTTTAATCCAAAACGATGTCCCAGTGTGAGAGCTCACATAAAATCTGTTGCGATAAATTATCGACACCAACTGCATCAAAGCAAAAGCGCTTCCCTTTTCCCCCTCAGTCAAAGAGAATGCAGCGTTGGCGTGTGTGCTGCGAGGTGGCAGAGAATTGGCAGTGAAAGTGAAAGACAGCAGTGAAGGAAACGGAGAAAAGGACAGATAAATACCCACAGTTACCCCTCCATTAACTGTGACAGGTCTCTCAGCTAACACAGTGTTTCCACACAATTCTGCTATTTGGCCAAGTCTCATGCACATCACAGGCGCATATTAACAATATATCAAGTCCTGGAATTCACACGTAAAAGTATGTCCACTCGTGTTGAATTAACATTTCAACAATCTCACAAGATTACACTTTTCTTTCTTTTCTTTTTCTTCTTCTAACTGGTTAACAATCAATAGTAACTCAATCTTATCTACATCAATGCATCAAACTGAAATGTCACCAGCTCCGTCATTTCCCCTTTTAATGTTTGTCTTTTTCCAAAAGGCCTTCAGCTTAACCAAGACCTGCGGAATGAGCTGTGGGCAGCATTCAGAAGTGAAATGAGGCCAGACAGGCGGTTTGTTAATAAAAATGATTAATGCCCCCTGATGAGGCAGAATGACGCGGAGAAAATAGCAAAAAACACACAGGATATAGAACGCATAGGGGTTGTTTGTGCGTCTTCTTCTGTGTCTTACTCTTGCTATCCTGCCCTTTCTTTCTATTTTGGTGTGTTTAAGTGCGAGTGATTTTAATGAGAGGTAGGAGCCCGAGTGCCTCGTGGTCCAAAGGGGTTGCAGACAGATATAAGGAGGTTTTAACAAAATAATTATTGGAATATTGGTAGAGGTCAAGTGCCCCGTTGACATCCCTTTATTAGTCTGCCAACCTGCTGTGTTAGAAATGAGACCAAGTCGAGCACACGACCATGCATCCCCACTACAGACAGAGCAGCGCCATACATCGCCCTCTGATGTATGGAAATGAAGAGAGTGAGAAACGCAGATGTGCCTGTGGCAGCCAAAGCTTGTCAGACAAGTGTGACGAGACTGATTGTGCCAAGGGGCTGCCAACTGCAGAAAAATCAAGATGCAAAATAACCTACACTCAATGTGCACCTGCTGCAGAACGTACAAATGTCACTATGCTTTTAAGTCGCACTGCAACCATTCTTTATACTTCCAATCTGAGCGAGGCTCATCACTCGTAATGCAGATGAAAAAAAACTACAAAGCCAAGCTTGAGCCACACATCAGAAAAGATAAAAAACATCTGATAATACTCGAGTCCTCACGATTCCTGCTAAATGACTCCTCAAGTCTCGAAAAAGGAACTAAACCAAAGCAGCTTTACTATCTTGACCGCAAAATAAAATGAACGCAGACAAGTCTGTTTATTATTATGCAAAGCTTCTCAAAGTAAGAGATGCTTCCCCCGTTGAGGGGCAGCGTGTGACGAGTGGCAGGCTTAAGAAGCCTAGTTTGACTCGTCAACACTGCAACGCCGCTATGTTTGCCTGATCTGGACACAAACTCAGCGCCGAGTGCGCAGTGTGCATTTGTTTGTGAGGAGGGACAGAACAAAAAAGAAAAGAGACAAAAGGGACAGGGCCAGACTGATGAATAACAAAAAAGAAGACAGAAAAACCGACAGGCAGCCGGAGAGAGGCAGATAGATACATAGATGGATACATGGAAAATGACAGAGCAGCACGCAAGAACAGCTTCTCCGTGTCAGGAGAAATAATGATTGTAATGCTGACAAGAAGAGATAGGCACACACATAAAGGAACCCTGAAAATAAGCCGCATCTGAGACGGGATTGGCCGTGGGGGAAAAACGAAGGCCGCGTTGCTTAGTCAAAAGAGCGCAGCTTTTACAAGAGAAGCGCAAATCATTACGGCTACCTCCATGCAACCTTGTTTTCATGCTCAAGTAAGCCCTTTGGTGCATGTCTGTAAATGTAATGCAGCCTTTTTGCGCGCCTGCGGAGCCCTCGCGAATGGCTGTCGGAGCCGCTTGAAAGGCAGCCATTCGCCACCATGGTTTGGAAAGGCAAAATGGGATTTGTGTGTCTAAATGCTGGATATGGACAGATGAGACACTTGGTGCATGCACCTCTTAATAATTCGGGAGCACAGGGGCAGCATCCATGCATGTGCAAATATTCTCTCTCTCTCTCTCTCACATGCACACAAGCTTTACATATGGACAACTATGAACTCAGGTTGAGGTCAGTGAAGTAAAGGACACAGACAAAGCCTGAGAGAGCGAGATCCAGGGATGGCTTTTTCTATTTATCACGCCATTGTACGAGGTGGTACATCTCAAAGGGTTATTCCTAATAAAGAAGTTCGAAGAATTGGGACAGTACTTCGATGATTTCATAAGGACATCCTATTTTCACAAGGATGTCCCAGTCAGAATTGTCGGCCAAACTCAGAGAGCTGTGTGAGGATGTTTGTGCGAAAGTCTGCGCCTCAAATTATAAAGAAAAAAGGCCCTTTGTGTTCAACCACCAGAGACAAAAGCTACGTTTAAAAAACGTTGTTAAGGTGTCACAGTCCCTTAGAAAAAAAAAACAATAACTCTTGCGGATATGTGGCGGTAGAAGATTAATGTTAGCATTAAACGGAGCCGGATCAAACACTACACCGGTAAAATATAATGCATGTTTACAGAAGCAACAACCATTTAATCCCAGGAAAAAATTTATAAAAAAACACCTCAAGAGTTACAGATGTAGGAAGGTGAACTCGGAGTAAACCAGAATAACAAAGGAAGCTTCATTTCTGCAGCGCAGACGGGACAACCTGCAATAACCATCTCTGCTCAAATCTGATTATCACTCGTGACATAAACACAACATAATGTCAAATTTGTTTTTATCATGCCGGTGACTGGATGTCGTTTTCATGCCGGACATTACCATTGCGTTGGAGTGCAGTGGTCGCGCCAAAACCGTCCCTCACCCGCCAAGACGACTGGGATTGCCATGCAGGAGCTCATGTGACAAAAAGTAATTTCTTTTGAACGACATTAGTGGCTGAACTTAAGTGACTCGAGCTGACACGATGTTAAGATGTGATTAAGTTTGCGATATCAGTAGTGGATGCGGTCGGGCAAACCCACAGAGCTCATTATCTTTTCATGAGGCTCACCTTTCCAATCATCTACCACTGCCACTGACCGTCCCATTACTATTGTTTATGTCGGGCCATAACGCTTAACGGCCACCATCAAACATTAGGCCAAAGCCTTCCTTCAAAAAATATTATTCAGCTTTCCGTTTTATTAGCTTGCCCTCGGTTGCCTAAACAACATGCGGAACAGAGGATAGCATAAAAGGTCTTTGTTATTCAACTTGACGCTTAAAGCGGACCTTTTTGGGCCATTTTCCCCCCCAGACTGTTGGTCACACAAAAGTTTAAAAACGGTGGTCACATAACAGAGGGAGACAACATCGGGTTTGCATTTGACTACCAACGGTCCAACTATTTAATTACTAATTTAGCATTCGTAGGACCAGCTGGCAATGCCCCGCTGGTAAATACTGCCTGGGGTGTTTGATTGGACAGGAAATGGATGAAACGCCCCGCTCTGGGCTCTGAGCTTAAGTTCACACCAGCAAGAAACCAAAATAACAGCAATAATCGCACCGTGCAACCAGCTGATAGAGTGGGAGGTAGTAGCGGTGTCGGAATTATCAAATAGCGGCGTGCATAGTGAGACTTGCATGCTTAAAAATAGATTTGATTAAGGTCGTGCAGTGACACAATCATTTTCTTTTGTTTTCCTTTCAGATCATAGTGAAAATAAATCAGTTTGCTTTGCCTCAGGAATATATCCAAACTGTTAGGAGTGGCCTAATTTTGTGAGGATCTGTGCAGCGTTTGTATAATTATTATTTATATTATGCTTCCAATAAATGCATCTTACCTCTGCTGGCTCGGTCCACATGCTGCAGGTCCCCAACAAACTTGATCACGTCCGGAAAGTTCTCCTCGCACACTTGTGCCAGGAAGTGGAGAAGTGTGGTCTTTTGGTCCGCAGATTTTGTGTCCTTTAGCTGTATTGAAACACAAGTACATACATACGGAGTATTCAGGCATCGAATAGCAAAGTGTCTTGTTTTAGAACATAATGATGTCACAGGGCAGTTGACATTTGACTTTTAGAAGATTAAAGGAAACATTTGTGCAAAATGTTGTCATAAGTAACACATGTATTTGTGAGTTAAGCTGTGTCTTGTGTGGTTGCAGTGACCTTTGACCCCCGAGATTTAATCAGTTCATCTTTAATCTGTGACGCGCCACAGCTGAATAAAAAAAAATTCCCCCTTGAGGCGTTGCTGAGATACTGGCACATGGAGTCAGACATCCTGAAAACATTATATCTCTGTCGCTGTCGCTGGCATGGAGGCATAAAAACATCTTTCTGTAACAATAGCGAATTAGCAGGAGATTTTTCATTTCTATCAAAATATCTGCTGGATGTTATTTGACAAAGGTGAATGTGACATCGCCTTCATTCTCCTCCTGTGAACCCGGTAGCTGAATAAACCACATGTAGTCATGCAGCGCAAATATATTCACAACGCGGTGACCTCTCCTGCCCGCACGTAACAACTTTTCACATCCTCTGACAAATTTCCATCATCGCTCTTTTGCAGTCTAATTCCGAGATGCCTCTCAGTATCCCCGCCAAACATCCCTCCTGTGGAGTGCGTTGCTGCGTATCTCTCTAGGTGATCTATTGGTAGACAGCAGTGTACTCAGCCCCGCTGGGTTTAATCATGTTTGTATTATCTCCTCTAATCAAACATTCTCATCTCTCATTTCAATTCTGTTTTTTCCAATTTCTCTCCTCTTCAAAGAGCTTAAAGTGCTCCCTCGCAAAAAGGTCCCTCTTTGAATTGGAGACGGACGGTAATCATAGTTGACAATGTAAACATTTCCCCCCCCCAATTGGGTTGGGTGCAATTTTCCTGTTCTGTCGAGCGTGCCGTGGAATTAAGTTGCCAAACTCAGGAGCCGACATGAAGGCTGATGTCTTCCTCTATATATCCTGCCTGTGAGATCGACACGCACCTTCGTCTCGCAACATACACGGACGAGGATACGGAATCAGACACGCCGGAATGGCAGCATTAGAAATGTGCTCATGTGATAAGGATGTTTGTGGTTTTGAATGAGGTGATTAGGTGTGTCATATTAACGCAACTTATCCATAATGGAGGAGGGTATGCAAGGCCAACGCCCGTGCACTGGTGTTCATATGAACATAAGCACCAAAGTCTCACGGGGCACAGTGGTGTCAGTGATGAACGGCTGCAGTGGTTGTTACTGTGGAAACTGCAGCCAGGCTGCCACCAGCTGTAAGGTAACCACTGGAGGAGTCACCTACTCCAGAGTCACACGCTGTTCTCTTGTCACCATCGCTATCCCACAGCAATACATACCTCTCCGTCAAAATGTCATGTGAACTCCGCAGGTACGGGTTTCGGTCTATGTCTCTGCTCCACTAAGCTCGGGAAGTCCTGCAGGGTGTGTGAACTTTCAAAGGGATACTGGCCGTTGCCTCAATTTATTTGGAGCAGGATTATGAGAATAAAGTATTCCCCGGGTTTGTCGGCTTTGACAGAGGCCAGCAGATGGAGCAAAAAAAAAGAAAAAAAAGAAAAGGGAAAGAAGCCATGTTTTATGGGGCTGGTAGAGTCCAATCAAATAAAACCTTTCGAAACGAAATGTCTCTTCACAGCGGCCACTTCAGATCAAGGAACTGATCGCACGCACGCTTGTGTAGATATGTACACAAATGCTAACCCGGACACACACTACAATACACAACGTACTAAGGCTTGTACTTCATAACAAAGATGGTAATAAATTGAAACAAATCCAAATTAGGATTTAAGTATATGAGGTATCGGAATACATAATAATAAATCAGTAAATGCAGTAAAGTCAAACAGAAGACCATGAGTAATACTCACTGCGATACTTGTATTACTAAAACATGTTAAATAGATAATTGCCTTTACTGTAGTCCACCAGCAAACAACAGCTGTGTTAAATGTTTTGTTAACATCACATCATTCATGTCGAACCCCTCCCAGTGGATGGACAAAGGTCTGCATATACTGTATATAAACAGCCGGTAATGAGGTCAGCATTTTAACCCTCACCTTGCAGAGGGAACTGAGGTCGAAGCCGTAGGTCTGGGCATTTCGGGAGCCGGCGTTCATGTAATTCCCCAGAAGTAGCACCAGCTCCAGCAAGCGGCCAAAGGAGCAACTCTTCCTGACCTCTTCACAGGCGGCGTTCACTGCCAGGATGTCCGGTCGCAGGTTGTTTACCTGCTCCTCCAATTGCAGCCGGAACAGGATGTGGCTGAGACGGGGACGCAACCGCTTCACACTGCTCATCTGGAAAAGGGGAACAACAGGATGGAGGAAAACAAGGGAGCACAGAGGAGGGAAAGAATAATATAGAAAGTAGAATGTGAGAAGACACAGAGCAGGAGAGGAGAAAAACTAAAATTAGAGCCGTCATCACAGAGGAGAAAGTCAGTCAACTCAAAGTATCTGCAATCACACTTTTTTGCAAACTCACATTTAACCAGTCTAATTCCAAGGCTGTTTATGCAACCAGTATGCTGGAAAGTGGAGCTCGGCCATAGTAATAGAGGCTGGCAGTGATTTGATTTGGGACCCGGGTCTGGTAAGTTAATTGTGGAGTTTGTGTCCATATAGGGCAGGCTGCGGAGGGGGTGGAATATACAATAGGCTGCCTTGGATTACCACTCTCACACAATTAGAGAAAATTGGAAAATATTGCATTGGGCCCAGGGCCTGGCTGCAACAGTGGCTGCGTATGTGCGCGGGGCGGAGGGGAGGGTGCGGGTTCAAATTGTCCTTTTCGCACAACAGCTGGCTGTGCGGTTTGATGTCCTCCATCAGGGGTTTAATTATAGCTACTGTAATGTTATCAAATGACTATTTCAGTCACCCAGTAGGGGGGTGTGTGTGTGTGTATGTGTGTGCGTTTGTAGAGAGAGTTAATACAGGGCAGGGAAAAAAGGACACAATTAAGAAATGGTAAGGTGCACAAGAACCACACACACACTTTTTGAGATGCAGCACAAAGAGTAGGTTATTTAAAGAAAATGGTAAGTGTTGTATCCATGAAAGCTGTGATGGGCATTGGACAAGATGAGCTTTTGAAGGGAAATGTTCACAACTTTTAGCGGGTGGTTTGATCCATATCAAAAAAGCAACATAAAAAATAAAAAATATCAAGACTGATGTATTTTATGTATTTCAGAGTTCAGTACATTGATCGGCATTTGACATAGTGCAGATCCTCACATATTGCCAAGAGAGTACATTTAAATATTATTAGTGCGCGCAAATATTTTTGCCAACTTGTAAATGTCTGAATGTCAACAATTATTTAAATCCCGGATGAAAGTCTTAAATTCAAAGAGGTGCCAGTCACGGGGACAGTGACTATAATCACTGAGCTCGGAGGCGCAGGAAATCGGTGTGATTCCCCAGATTAAGGAGACAATAATCAAAGCAACTATGGCGCAGGGAGCCGAATAGTGTATAGACTAGAATATTCTTATATTTTTAAGAGTTATTCATGTATTGGCGGAAGAAAAACTTTAAATCATAACGTTACCATTGTGTCCGGAGCACTGTGAGGGCTCTCATGATGTAATCAAGTGTATTTCTTGGAATAAACACTACTGCTACACACAGGGGTAGACTTCACATAAAACCAGAGAGTGGCAGGATGTTGAGAAAAGAAAAAATATAAAATGATTGTGTATGCACAATGGCATATTCAAAAATTCCCTTTGAACCAGTCCTTTTTCTTCTTCCCCCCCCACCCCCCCGATAGGTGAGAGCATCAGATAGGGCCCACACAGGCACAGCAGCGAGGCAACATTATATAAGTGCGCTGCCCTTTGTTCTATGCCTCCCTGATGAGCTGTAGACAACAGCTGAACACGCTCTCTACCTCCCTCTTTCAACCGCTCACTCGCTCGTTTTCATTCAGGGATGAGACGCGCTTTCATGGGCGATTACAAACACTGTTGGTGTATGTTTTGTCGGTTGCTAGGCAGGAGGACGAAATGCACAAAAGGCACACGCTTCATGCATAATTCTGAGGAAAAACCTCCTTTGAAAAGTCTTTAAGGAAGACGCACAGACACAATTAGGCGGCAGTGCTGCTTTTTGACGTGCATAAATCAGCACGGCAGGCCACAGGTGTCCTGTTTTTCCTTAAGGCTTAAAAAGATAGAATTTTAAAAAGCCTGGGATTAGGATTATTCATTCTCTTTCTGCGCGTGTTCGCGCTCATGAGTGAGCGCATATACATTTATTTTCTTAAAAGTTAATCTAATACATCAAAACATTTTGGTGATACATCTATATATGTTTTTTTTTATCACTTATCAGCTAGTGGGGAGTTGACAATTTTGTGTGTGCATGTTTGTGTAGAATCGCATGTACTTACCACAACCCCAAACTGCTCAGGCTCCGACAAACTTGCATACTCGTTTTTATATTTGACCAAAGCGTTCAGCTGCTCCTGCTCCGGCAGATGCTTTACAAGGTTCTGCAAAGAAGAGAGAGGAAGAAAGGGGTGGGGAGCAGTACGGAGTAAAGCAGAGCAGAGAACGGTACACATTTATTCAAGAATATCCTCGTGGTGATGACAACTAATTGTCCTTGGTTTTAAGTGACATCCCTCTCATCTTCATGTTTCATTTACATTTAGTCATTTGACTGATGCTTTTATTCAAAGCAACTTACAACTGAGGGCCGCATTACTGTGTAATAGCAAAACTGAAAGTATCCAAAATTAGGCTTCTTACCCTTGGGCTGGTTATATTTGGGCTTTATCAGAAGCAAAGCTGTCCACAGCCCGTGCCTTAACAGTAATGGATTCAGAATGAGCCTTGGAAATCCCATCATTTTTGTTCTGAGCCTGTAAGGAAATCTAATGCTACTGCCATTCTGTTTGCGTTTTAGTGAGTTTCAGTTGTAAAGTTTTGTAACTGCGATAAAATATATTTTATCAAGAAACAATAGGAATATATCTTTAGGGCTATATGCATGTAGGCATATAGACAATTGAAAGTAAAAGTGTGATTGGGTTTTTCAAACAGCCAAAAGGAATAAACGTTAAATAATTTAAGCCACACTGATTGCATTCTCATCTGAAAGTAACAGCCATTCGAACAAATACTGCTATTGTGTGGTAAATACAATGCTGTAATGCATTTAAATTGGGTTGAAAATCTGCTCTTGATGCCTGGAGTCAGGACATATATTGCCACTTCCATTACTTGAGTTTTTATTGATGCACTATAATGGAATGTGCCTTAACGACTATATTTGCATGTTGTAATTAACAATTATCGATCAAATGAATTCTTTAAAATGTGCATCTGTGGTTCATTTGTTGCAGCTCCGCTTCCTCACAACCACACTGACCAATCACACGTTCACAGTCTAGGACCCTTCAGTACATTAGCCAACCTCCTCAATGAAAAAAAGCCTTACCTGGATCATAGGTTCAGTGAGTTGGTCTCCATCCACCTCTACTATCATGCGTCGGATTTCCTGATAGGGCATACGGAAGGAACCCAGGAAGATGGCTATGCAGATGCAAGAAAAGAAGAAAATTGTATTTATACAACAAAAATCCACTTTACAAGTGTTACTGCGATACATTAATTTTGAATTCATTATTGATTTTTCCGCATAGCAAAGGTATTCATCGTGATGAATCGCAGGTAATAATGCGATTAAAAACGTAATTGTTTCCCCTTATATATACAGTATATATATATATATATATATATATATAGAGAGAGAGAGAGAGAGAGAGAGAGACACACACATCAGGCTGCGAAATACCCCCCATTTACCTGCAATTTGCACAGAAAGTCCAATATTGCAGGTAAAAATCCTTGGTATCATGATTGACGAATGTAAGCGGCCAAGTGGCCGCCGGAGAAAACGGAGACAAACAATGTTTCTGAAAATCTTCAGGTCACACTCCTGTTAATATAACATCTTTGGTGGTAAGTCTCTAGTATTTTGGCCAATCACTGAACGCGAGCAGCGGGCACTGCCGTGAGCCCCTCCGCCATCCCAAAGCGCTCACAGGCAGGCGATCTCACGCCACCGCTGATCCCTCCCTGGCTTACAGAGCGCGATGTAATACTGTGTAACTTAGTGCAGGGGGTGTCAAAACTATGGCCCGCTGTGCAGTTTGATCTGGCCCACCGCGGACGCCCCCCCCCCCACCCCCAACACATCACCTTTTTCACCTCTTGTGAGTTTGCAGGTATGTTATAAAGTGGAGCTCACATGGAATACTTAAGTTAGTTTTCAGAAGTACAACTTTTATGGTTTGTCATCTTAAAGTTGTTGAATCATGTGCTGTCATCATCGTTGTGTTTTAGATAAAGTAGCTAGATCTGTTTTGCTAGCATGTTAGACTTCGGGCACAGTTTGCATTGGTGGTTGAGCAATTGTTTCCTTTTCTTCTTTTGATGCGACTTGTTTGAAGTGTTCTTATTAATTTAGGCGGTAACAAACCAATATCCCTATCAAAAGAACAGTGTTTATGAGAAGATGCTTTTGAGCATTAAAGATATCATATTAATAATTTGAACCTTTCAAACTGCATTCTAAAGATTTACAAAGCTGTGTATCTCTATCTATATCTATATATAGATATATATATATATTATTCCTATCTAACCGAAACAATAAGTCCAAAGAAGAGAGATAAATGTATTGTTAATAATTAACGAGGTAACTTAAGGCAAAGCTTGAGTAGCCAGTGTTCTGACAGTTCAACTGTTTGACTAACCAGCAATTCTGCAAGTCAAATGTTGAGCTATGTACCGTTACGGCTAAAATGGCATGTTAACTCATCAGGAATCATTACATTGAATATATTTGCAGTCTATCGTGTCAATCAATCAACTAAAAAACTGCACACTTCTTTTTCAAAGCTTGGACTCTTTACCTCCTGGGGTCGAACACAAACTGCCTACTCTCCTTTTTCCTGCTATAATTTGCGATGCATGATTTATCACTGTTACAGGGCTGATTAGTCTCATTTTCTTTTAATACACGAAACAAAGGTCACAGCTCCCTGTAATATAAGCCAATGAGCTACTAAGATCTGGGAGTGTTTAAAGGATCAGCTGGTTCCTCGTTAACGCTGGGTGCTTTTAAAACAGTCGTTTTTTTAAAACCAAGCATGCATCACATGTGATCGTTCCCTATTTATTCCTGAAAGGATCTTAAACATTGCTAATATGGTAAGCATCTGTTTTGTGTGAAGGCACGAGTCACAGGTAGCAGTGTCCAAGTAAGTGCTGTTTGGCGTTAATTGCAACAAGCAAAGATGTAACTCAATACGTGCCAAAAAATCCCTTTCAGGTCACTAAACATGCAAAGAACAATTAACAAAGGAACACAGGAATAGATTGAAGTGAGATGAAGGGCAAAAGTGTGACTATAAGCAGGCCCAGCACATCACAACATCAAGACAGGGATGAGTATAAATCGAGAGCTTGGGAGGGGGAGTGGACTGAGAGAAAACAAATACTTACATAGATTCTGTGCAATCTTGGGATCAAGCACCTTGAGCTCTTTAATTCTCTTCTTTATGGATTTCTTGTCTTCCAAATCTTCCTCTTGTTTTTTGGCTGATAAAAAAACAGAAAAGTTGAATTATTATCAACGCACAAAAGCAAGACTCAGACAAATGCACGCACCGGGTGAACTACTGACACAAACGCAAGACATACACGGATTCAGATAGTCGGATATGGAGATTTGACTTATTGAGCGTTCTGATCACATTGTTAAGAAAAAAAGGTATGTGAGGTAGGTGACCCATAGGTTCCCCCATACAAACACTGTTGTAGGTCACTGGTAAAGGTTACACTGCTCAGGGACACATGGAATCAGCCAGGCAGGGTCGGGATATTGATAGATAGGAGATGCAACGTGAGATGTGGGCTCAGATAAGGCTAAACAAGACACACACACACACACACACACACAAACACACACACACACATACCCACACCCACACTCGCACGTGCACATTAATACAAAACCTTTTTGAGCCACATTCACTCAAAATGAGTTCTGGGCTGGTTTTTATTATTTAAAACACCAGATTAAGAGAACAAAATGTGCATCCCAGGAGTGCGCTGGGTAATTGGCTGGTGCTGTAATTATGGGGTGGAGAGGAGAGGAGAGGAGAGGAGAGGAGAGGAGAGGAGAGGAGAGGAGAGGAGAGGAGAGGAGAGGAGAGGAGAGGAGTTATTTATACATTTCCACCTGGGGTTGGCCTTCATTCAGGGACCCTATGTCTAATTGTGAGGCAGTATGCTGGGAGCTCACACTGAAAAGACTGCAAGCGTTGTCCACAAACAGACACACTTAAGGTACAATCAACCAAGCACTAGATTAGAAAGACATGGCCACACACTGAGCTACCCTTGGACTTACGCGGCTCCTCTGCTGGCACACTCTCCTCACAGTCTTTCAACATGTAAGCGAGTGGTATTGCGAAAGAAAGACGGGGTAGAAAAAGGAATAGGTGCAGCGCAAAGAAGGGGGGAGAAGAGAAAGAGAATGACAAGACAAAAATATCAAGAGCGATTCAAAGTAGGCAACTGGACCGGTTGAAGATGTTCTTGGCGACGTTTCACCTCGCAAGCCGAGAGGCTTCTTCGGTTCCTACCAACGGGCGGAAAAGTTCAGGTATTTATCCTCTGTGAGACGAATAGCTAAAAAGAGGATGAATGTCTAATTAGAGGACCGCTGTATTTGATTAGCTATTGAGATGCGAAACGCTGTCATGAAAATGTAAAACCAGTCCAGTTGCCTACTTTGACCTGGATGACTGGGGACCTTAACAGACACCACGAGATAAAAATAAACGTTGTTACAAGACCGCCACTCCTCCTGTTCATTGCAGCATGAAACCTGAAGAGACTCCGTACCTACGTACAACCACAAACTGCAGGGAAACTTAAAGAAAAACAAACCTGCAGAATACATAAACAGGCAGAAAACAAAACAAAACAAAACAAAAAAAATAAATGGAGAAAGTCCTTGGCGCCTGTCATGAACTTGGTTATGGACCCAATCTCCTACAATTACACACGGATATGGAACAGAGAAAAACAACCCACTGACAGGAAAGACCGGGTTTAAGCATGTCAGATAGAATTTATGACAAAAGCCTAGTAGATAAACAAAAAAAAAAAAAAAAGAAGACCGAGCATGGGAGCGAACAAGCCCAGAATAGAAAAACTACAACAATGAAAAAGGAATAGATAAAATAAAATAAAAGGATTACTATTATTATCACTATAGTGCGAGCTGTGCCTCGTGCACAAACACTGCCTCCTCCTCTTGCTTTTCTTCAGGCCTTAGACAGGTTCCAAGGGATGATCATAGACTATGATTTAATGTTTGCACTACATAACTGCCATACAGGTATGATAGTATTAAAATTAGTCGATTATTCATTATACAATTGCACATGTTTAAGATTTATAAAGCGATCGCACTGATGTGAAACACATGTATATTTCCATTGTCAGTAATAGTGTCATAGAACAACCGAGACAGATTCCGTTCCGCTTCCATCTACCAGTACTTGTCCAGTATATACAAAACAAAGGAGAACAACAGTGGAAAATGTACCACTTCTATTTTTCTACCACCTTTCAAAACTTGTGTAAATATATTCAACAATTATTAATGCAATGCAGTGTTCTCTTTACACTGTCCGCGTGAAAAGATTCCTTGTCTAAAGAGTGCAGAGCATGTTCCATAATTAAGCAAAAATGACAATCAATAAAAATGTCAATATGTACCCTTAAAGCCAACATAAAGGACTTGAGTGCTCATTTTTATAGGTAAGCTGGAATTGGATATTATTGGACATTTGAATGCAATATAAGGAGGCAGCCCCTTGAAAGCCCCCAGCTTACTGCATTAAGATGTTGTATCGATCTACCCATCATAACTTATAGCCAAACAGAATCTCATTTATTATCACTCCATTTCTCGCTCGTTCTCTCTTTTTCATACACACACACGCGTACGCGTAAGAAGAGTAGCACAATACCAGAGTATTAATGATCTTGTTTCAAGTGCATATAAAAAAAATACTTGGCTGATTCAAATGATCATCTTCAGATAATAACATAACAGGACTTATTACGGGTATTGCGTGTCTGTATACACACAAACACGCCCACACACAGCTGCATCAGGTGTTATCAGTAAGTTCGGCTAATTAGATTGCCCCCTTCCAGCAATACCCCCATCCCACCTTCCATTTTTTGGACTTAAAGCAGCCCTTCTTCGGGGAAGCCTGCTCATTATACATCAGCCAATTAAAATGCCCCACAGGGGGTCAGAGGTCACTGGTTAATCAATCAGTTATCAGATTGCGCTACCACCCAGGAAGTGGGAAAGATAAGGATACACTTGTAAGAGCAGGGCAGTGGGGAGTTGGCATCAGATCACGGTTTGCGTTGTCGGTAAAAAAAAAACTCACTGTGTAAGCACTGTATGAACAGTGCTGCCTTCAAATGGGGTCGTGTTTCCCAAGTTCACCAGTGGATTCCGTTTGAACAATCCCCTCCTGTGGTATACATGAACTCAGAAGTGGAAGTTTCAAGTTGTAACAAATTTGCTGAGGTTTTGAGAATTTCCGGAGGCCATGGGAGTTAATATTTAAGCGCATGGCGAGTTAATATATTGTAATATTAGTCTCCAGTTTGTAATTTTCTCATACATAAAGATTGGATTAGGTTCAACTGTATTGTTATTGCGCAGAATACAGGAAAAAAAAGGGTCAATGATATGCAGTTAGCATCTAACTCGAGGTGCAAATAATAGCATTTTTTTTTTTACAGATAGGAAATAAGAAATAATACCATGGGTATGTTTTTATGCTTTTGAATTCCCTGTATTACATGAGCCGTGCACTAGCTCGCTAAACAGTTTGCTGTGAAGAATGACAGGAAAATAGCTAGGGGTCTTTTGGCATCAGTGCTCCCATTGCCTTAAAGCAGTGTTCTCACGACTTAACAACTCGAATGCCAAACGCACAACTTCCTGTGTCCCAGCTTTGAGTTCACCCGCTCCATTTGAAGGCAGCATATGGCACAAGATTAATTTGTGCACCAGAATGACACATTGGGATAAATATATATCATGTGAGATGTAAAAAGTTAGGTTTCAAAGAGAGCTGCTGGGTAAAACCAGATTTAACATCGAGAGAAAACTTTGATGGCGAAACTTTGAAAAACCGTAGAGAGATAAATATGAAAAGTGAGGAAAGCCAGAGCTGTGTCTTGATTATTCCTTGGAAAAATGCATTTAACATAAATGAATGAATGAATAAAAAATAAACAAGTGAGTTCGAGTTCATGTCCTTTCTTATTACATGACTCAAGTTTTGTCGTTAGGATTATTATCAGGTGGAAAGAAACATAAGTTTAGTTGCAGGATCCAAAAAAAAGAAGGATTCAAAGCTGAAAAAGTCTTTATGCACTCGGCTCAATTTTAATAATTCTACCGACTGGTTTTGTTCCAACCACCGCCGAAGCTTAAAGGCACTTGACAAAAATATGTCAAAGTGTAACACACACGCTACCCAAACACTTGCACTTCCCACAAGGCCGTATCAGTGAATTGTGCCATCAAAGCACTAAAGGGAATGGTGGATGAAATAAAACTGCTGTGAAAGAGCATGACTGATGCCGTACATGACAGGAAGGCCTCAGAGACGAGCAAGGAATACCTCACCACCCCTCGTCTCTCGCCCCCTCTCTCCTCTCTCTTGCTCAGACACGCGCACAAGCACGCACACAACAAAAAACCTCCTGCCCCCTGCACTCACATTGGCACATTAGTTTAGGACGGATGGTTTCCAACTAAAGAAAACACTTCATTGGAACTGCTCACTTATTTTCATATTTGTAGGCACAAAGTCACATATAATGTCAAATAAAAAAAAAAATATATAAAATCTAAAAAGTTATGAAGGGACCTAAGAAACAGGTATATGTGTGCATCATTTTAACCAATATTACATGTGACAATGTTATTTCCTGAGGGGAAATATCCCACCCCGGGAGATGACCGTTCTCCTGATGTTACGGCGATACGACCACGTCCCCCTGAGAAAGCCGATATACAAAGCACACAGGGAGGGGAAACTTGAGGGCAGCAGTCCCCAAAGGGTTATTAAATTACCGCGTTGTTTCCAGGAGCCAATCGAGGCAGCCGTGCAGGTAAAGTTTAAATCACTGCTATTAGGGGAAGTTCTGCAGCAGGGATCATTTTGGGGCCCCGCAATTCAATGAACTAACAGCACACCCGTACATGCATGATACAAACACACACACACCCTTGCATTGCCTGAAGCCAAATCCACCATGAGACATCTGATGCACAGGAGGGGGGTTGTCTCGAACAAGTGAAAAGATCCAGCATTTCGACGCATCTGTCAACTCTACAGTCAACAGAGAAGAAGACGAACCGTCTCCCTCTCCCCGGCTGCCTGTGCGCTTCTGATCCAGCTCAGGCCTGAACTCGAGTCAGCCTGACAAAAAGCACGGGAAACATCCAGCATGTCCATAGACTACACACACCTGCCCTGACCTTTCAATGCACACTCCACCACGCCCACCATCGCCGGCATGACAGCGAGGACCGGTTTGTTTGCACAAGGATTATTATGTGGATGTGCGAGTATCAGTGAGAAATATGAAGAGAGAGAGAGAGAGAGAGAGACAGAGAGAGAAAGAGAGAGGGAGAGAGAGACCGGTCAGAGTAATGAGTAATGAAGTGAGGTGCTGTGTTGTGAGTGAGCTAATCAAAGTGAACCATGCAGGGCCACCTCTCCCTGTGATCCAGACTAGATGACCCAGGGCCATAATTAGTCTGAGACTTTCATTCGGATAGCAGCAAATTAATAGACTTCATTAGGCCTTTCTCTCCTCCCCTCTCCTCTCCTTCTCTGTTCCTGCTACGCCAAGATTATTTCTCACAAGTACAAACCACCGAAATTGCTCCAGCATGGGCTTCCTCAAATCAATCGCGCGCCACAAAGCAATTTACACGTTCTCTCCGAGTATGTTAGTATACAAGCTGAAATACAAATTCACAAATCTTTACTAAAATGCATCCCCCCCCCCAAAAAAAATTATAATTAATTAGAAGCCGCTGTTAAATCTGTAAATGTGTGTTCTGGCCTGTGGGGATACATTTTACCAATGCCTCTATTCTCAGTGGAGTAGTGCCCTCTAAAGGCCAATTGAATACCTAACTGTGGCCTGGGTGTCTGTGTGGGTCTGTGTGGGTCTGTGTGGGTCTGTGTGGGTCTGTGTGGGTCTGTGTGGGTCTGTGTGGGTCTGTGTGGGTCTGTGTGGGTCTGTGTCGGTCTGTGTCGGTCTGTGTCGGTCTGTGTGGGTCTGTGTGGGTCTGTGTCGGTCTGTGTCGGTCTGTGTGGGTCTTTGTGGGTCTTTGTGGGTCTGTGTGCGTGCGTGCGTGCGTGCGTGCGTGCGTGCGTGCGTGCGTGCGTGCGAAAGTAAGCATTTTCTGACAATCATTTTCCGTCATATCAGGTATAAGGTATAATTATCTCCCTTTCATTTCACTATGTGACAGCACCAGACCAATCTGAAGAATTGTAAAGCCTAACATTTCCCAAGTCATTCAGTGCATAGACGACAACCTAAATCATTCATTTCAGAATTTATTTGACATTATGAAATTTTTGTTTTTCTTTTCCCCTTGCTGTTGCAAACATGGGTAGCAGCTTCACCACCCCCCCCCTGCCCTACATTTGCAAACTAACATGTGTGGATGAAAAATCACTTTAGGAAAATAAAGTTGCGAGAGCAAATATGTTTTTAACGAGCAAGCCCATTACTTTGGTGATATGAGAACATAAAAACACAAATTGGGAATAAATTGAGGTGCTGATCCTTGAGAAACGGAGGCAGAAGAAAGAAACAAATGAACGGGAGGGAAAAAAAAATTGCAGAAAAAGAAAGCCGACCCACCCAAGGAGGTTCACTATACACTCAAAAGAAAAGTGAAACAAAGAGCAAGTAACCACAATGAGTGCGCTTGTGGCTAACATTTTAGGTAATAGTTGTGATGATAATTCCTTGCTTTGGGATTGAATACTTATTGTTTGATATCTTACTGTATTGATACACCTTTTGATTTCCTTCATACATCACAATGTATCGCCTGGACATTGTAAGAACGAAAGAGCATCCCTTTCACCAAGAATGAAAAGAGCCTTTATTGACCATGCATTGGATGATATCTCTCACATTGGCACAAAATTTCTGCAGCCACATGAAAAGTCATTATATAACTAATGGTGTTCTTCCAAATGTCAAAGCTAAAGCATGGGGGCGGGGGGGCTGTGTGTGTGTGAGAGAGATACACAGGAGAGAAAGTCCATTTGGTGGGAACAGATGTATACACCAGGTGCAAGCAACACGGACTACTAAACATGAGGTGGACATCATGGAGCTATTCTCAGATAAAGTGGCTTAAAACAAAAGGGATATAACGCTCTTAAAGTCATTGTATCAGTCAATTCTCCATTCGTGGTCCTCATTGAATAGACCAGGCATCCCATAAGTTATTTTTTTAAATGAATTACAGTAAATATGAGTATTCTAATAAGATAAACAAAGTCCGCCAAATATAAATTGAAATAAGAAAGACTGTCCTGGCATTCCATATATATACTGTATATATGCCATGGTTGACTTTTTTTTTTTGAGCGTCATTCGGGCATTTCACTTTTTAGACCACCTACTACACACCTGATTTTCATCCCCACCTCCTCAAGTCCTAAATCTCTTCTTGATTCCCCTGTGATGGTGTCCACCAACCTCCTTCAGCTTCCTTTGTCTCGTTTGTAATAGGAAAGCCAACCAGACCGAGCCACAATAGCTATTGATGCTCTTAGAAAAACACACACCAAGAATATAAGAGCAATCAACTATTCGTGTATGGACTTGTTAAGCGGCTCCCCTTTAGACGTAGTCCAGGGGGTTACCACCAGTACATTAGAAACCCTGGTTTGAAAAGATTGTTTCATCTGTTGTGCGTGCGATGTATCGCATCAGTCCGAGTTTGGCGATGGAGGACACAACATGGAGCCCTCCCTCCACGGTGTGCACTCGTAAACCACTCAACAGCCACACAGGCTTAACCTCTCCCACACACAGCCGCCGCCATTTCCATCAAGTGCACCCCCCCCCCCCCAAATATGCCTGTGCAAAGTGACAAAAACCCACACAAACACGCTTCCTTCCCAGGCTATTATATGGAAATTCTCTCTCTAATTATCCCTTACTACACTCCGGCAATGGTAAGAGAGCTCGTCTTCACTCAACTTTCTCTTTAAACAAGCTACATTGATCTGGAGAGCCTGACCTCCGCTGAGAACGCGGCTTTAATGCAACGGAGAGAAACATCGCAAAATTAAAAAAAAAAGGGGGACACTTCCTCCTGAAGCAGATCGTTCAAGTTAGGAATCTCCATGCTCTTATTTCTAACAATCTCTTCATTAAAATGTTAACGCGTTGTTTGTGGAGGCTTTACGCTGAGCTGCAGCACACCACACTGTATATTTCTCATACGCTTAAAAACGGTGGACGGTGCGCACCAATGCAAAAACAGCTGTGCAATCCGTAATTGGTTATCAAATTGAGAAGTAAATAATAAACCTCATTTTAATGAGGTAGTACCCTAAACTAGATATAAAAATTGCTCATGTTAGCAATAAGGGACACACCAACACCGACTGGCAATACATTTTAGGCAACATTGGGACGAAAATGTTTGCATGGGTACATACGACACATATACAACATACAAAGCATATTTCCTAAGTAGTCCGCTATAATATACTGTATATATATACACAATACGTTTTATTACTATTGAGAGATTTACTTATTTAACGTATTTATACATCTTTATCCTTGTTGCTAGTACAAGTACAAATCATATACTTTCAAGAAAAACTATGGAAGAACCATTTTTCAAAGCTTCTCTATCCCTAACCACACAAATGCCATCTGCCATGGCTGCTTTATATTTGCTCACCCAGCACTACATTGACTTCCAGCAAAAGGAGATGAAATCATTGGTATTTTCTGATTTAGGTGCAGTCCTCCTAGAGACTGAAGACTTAAACCAGTATAAAAAAAAGTTTCCTTAAAGATCTCTGCTTGTTAATCCAAAACCACCAAGTTTTGAAGTAAAAAAAAAAAAAAAACATTGCATCGTTTCATTTGTCTCAAAACACATGCATTCTGGCACACCTTCTGCAGTCCTGTAGCTTTGGAGTAGAGGCATGTTATTAGCAGATGCCTGTATCCTGGGGAGAAATGGCTGATTTTGAGATCTTTGTGGGGTTCGTCTAATTGGTTGTTATTTATTAGCAGAAAAGGGCAACGCTCTACGTGTTGTTGCTCATTTTCTCTGCACTACGGCGATTCACCCATCTTTCTACCCTCTCTTGATGAACAAAAAAATAGCTGGCCTACTCCTGGCCTCAATTAAGATACCTCTACTTCCACTAAGAATACAGGTATGGAAAAAATGCGTCTATGCAGTAACGAGTAAGTATGACAAACGCACAAAAAATAACTATATGAAGTATTATCTATGAAATTGTAACCTTACACCAGCAATGCCCTTTTCACTCTGCATTAAGATTTAGAAGATCACTATGTTTGTCATGCGCAGGAAACAGTTGGTGGACTCTGTGGAATGGGAGGTTCTCCTTGTCTGAACTGAGGGTTTAAATATTGCAAAGCCATTTAAGGCACACCAGGAACTTTTAGGCTGAAGAAGAAAGACTGGACTTCACACATTTGCTGGAGCTAGCGGTGTGTATATTCCTCAATCCTAAACTCTTTCGTCTGCGAGTTAAAAAAGAGTAAGGAAGACAAGAGGAGGTACAGTAAATGCTAAGGGGGCACCTTCTTTTGAAAACAGCACAAGTAACTGAGCTGCTCCTGTTTGTAGTAGTATGGTATAATCCATTTAAAAAGTGGAACAAGAAACAGAAGTATATAAAGAGGGTCGCCAACATGCGCTCAACACATTTAAACATGCCTTACCGACACCTGGACCCAGGTATCAAAGCTATAAAAACTTAACATTCATGTCCAGTAAAAAAATATCACAAATTTCTCTCACAGACAAAACAATAATAAACAAACAAATACAATTGTTTTTATACGTGATAATATACAGTATGTGATTCTATCGCGATGGACATTTCTTTGAAGAGAAATATGGGTCAATTAAAATTAAAACACCAATAAAAAGATGCTAATATGTACTGAGCGTGCAGCCAAACGCTAAGTTTAGCATATAACTTGAGGTGAGGCACCATGAATCAGTTCCATCCCATTTTATAGAGCAAATCATTTTTTTTTTTTAATTTTATGATCCAGAAAAGAAAATACCTCTTCTGGTAAAACCGAAATAAAAACAAAAGACCAGTTAAGACATGAATGTTACAGTGGAAAGGGGGACAGCGTCCACGTTATACCTCAATTCCCACCGGCCAGTGTCTCGAAGACTTTCTGTGATTTCTCCCTCTCTTTGTGCTTCCACCCACATGAGCCCGCCTATACATGTTTTGCCTCCCTCTATTGACACTGATGATCTCAAAGAGCTTCTCCAGAGGCTATCTGTGAAATCACAGAAGCTGCTTACATTTCTGAGAGCTGCCAGCATCCTCTCTGGGCGTCCACTCACTACATATGCTTCCCCATTCACTGTTCCACGAAGCGAAGAGGCTGAGTAAAAAGAAGCAGTGTCTATCTCCCTCCCCTGTTTTTTTTTTAACATTAATGATTAAAACTGCAAGGATTTCAGAAGAAAAGAAATATTTAGTTTTATAATATTACAAACAAACTTCAGATTCAAATGTATAACCAATTATTTGTAATCTATATATATATATATCTCTCTCTCTCTCTCTCTCACGTCAATACTTTTTCTCATTGAACACTGACTATGTTTATCCAAAATGAATCAGTTTGGACAGAAGGCTGAATGATTAAATAAGCAATTAAAAACCAGCCCTATGGCTTTTGCTGTAGGTCAGAAAACTGTGTCTGAGGTGGTAATGAAACCAAAAGTTGTTTGAGAACCGCCAATAAACAACAGACGAAGGTCATGGAATGAACTTTCAAAACCCCGTCATCCAATAAGCATGGAGATTATAAAGCAGCATGGAACTAAATCAACAATGACTAATGATATGTCAGTGGGCTTACAGCAAGGTCACCAACGTGATCGACTATGTAGTCAAAATTTCAGAAATCTGAAACCACACCACCCGCTTATCATTAAAGCAAAGATGGGCATTTAGAGTCAGATATGAAAGAAATTAAGCTTTGAACTACCGTGTAAAATAAGCAAATAAACATCTAATATTCCTGTTCAAGTTCAGATCCAATGGGAAGAAATGTCCTGAATGCTTGAAACGGCGCAGGCAGCAGAGGTTGGCATAATGCACCACGAAAAAATGAAGTAAGACATAAACAAAATCAATGCGCTATGTGGAAGAAATATATACTGATGTTTTTAGTCAGGATGGGAGTACTTTTTTTTTTTTCTGTGCATAGGGTTTTCCAGCCCAGCGGTTACCAAAGATGAAAGGGGATTTTTCAAAATGTGTCCTGAAGTAACAGGATTTTGCTTTCTGCAATATTGCTTTCAAATCTGTAACAATTTGTATTCATTTTATAATGATTTATGAGACAGTCCTTTCTCCCAAACTGTGTACTTTTAAGGTTCAAACATGAAGTGCTCGAAAATATATCTCCCATCAGGTCACCATCACCTGAAATGATTTCAGTGCAAAAAAACTAAATGGCCTGTGCATACTTACAAGCTGTGCCTTAGTTTGGGCTGAAACATTATAAACATTATAATCTAAGTTCATTCTTCATTCAAAAGAACTGGAGCTAAACTGGAACTGCAGTTTAAGAAGGAATGCAGCAAAACAAACAAAACAAAACTAAAAAAAAATACTAACCTTTGGTTTCTGTTCCATAACAAACATCAAGGCAGATCATGCATCCACGCGAAGTTGCAATTAAAATAATAAAGAAAAAGCAAGAGGAGAAAGGGAGAAGGAGAGACAGAGCAAATGAGAAAAAGAAGAAAAGCTGGTTAGTCATTTCTGAAGTAAGCATTATTTCAGACATTTTTATTGTCAGCAGAGAGACAAAGGGAAGCATTGCCCTGAATATAAAGTGACGTTACAGTCCACAGAGAGAGAGGTTGCATGCATTAACTGAGAGAACGTGTCATTGTTATGAACTAGGACAATTGCGGTTGAGTCTATATTTCTTCCCAATAATGGACTTGTCAAAGCTCGTAACCGAGCAGGGTAACAATTTCTCATAATCTCCGAGAAGTAGACAATATCAGGATTTGTCAAATCATGCAATGCTTAGTGTTCCTGGCAGTGATCACCGGTCACACGAGGGTCAACGACATCCCAATGCTATGGGAATGTGGGCCCAAACGCATTCACAAAACATTGGGACGTCACAGTGTTAATGCAATAGTTGTGACCGTGTAAATCCACAATTGTGGATAAATAAATAGAAAAAAGACTATACAAACTTGAAACACACAAAAGCATTTTCCCCTCTGCAACTTTAAAACCTTTCCTGTGTCTGAATATTTTCTTCCTTCCACTGCCCAAGCACTCATTTGTTCGTTTTATTTTTTTTCCCCAAAAAGAACACTTTCACACAACAGAACACGAGACAAGACCAGTTTGTAAAGTGAACATAAATGGAAGCATAGCCATTGCCATTAAAATGCACCTCACTGTTGCACATTACACGGGTCAGCAGTTCCATGTGTTGCGATGAATTACAATGGCGCAGCGGCTTATAGCACATTCTCGATTCTCTGACGAAGTTCTAAGAAGGCGTCCTCGCCGGCCTTGTGGGCTCCGCCCACATCGCACGAGACAGTCACCAAAAAAAGACCGCAATTAAAGCCCCTCCGATGTTGAGGGAACAGATTAAAGAGAGAGTTCACAGGCAGACCGTCTAGCATCATTAGCCATGCTTTATTCATAATCTGTGATTAATAATGACAGTGAGATAACCCTCACTCGTGGATCTAACGATTAACTTGGGTTAACCCCACCACTGTTCATATTCAACCTGAAAGAATACGTGAATAATTCCGCTCTGGTAAAATCTCGCCTACTCCCGAAGCATGACAGTTTAACTTTAACACCGTCTCCCCCCATCAAAGGAAACGGATGAATGAGCAGTTCATAACCGGGTATTTGCAGGTCGCAGGTCCGACGAATAAAGGGATCGTGTGACAACAGGGAGCACTGCCATTACATTCGGGCACATCTATCTTGAATACTTTGCCACCAACGATCTAATGCTCATTTCGTGCATAAAAATAATATTATCAAGACATTTTAATGTGTTTTAATGTGACATCCTCCACCCTTAACCCTTAAGGGTGAGGAAAAAATGAAAAAGCAGTGGCCATGCCATAAAATAATGATATCAATCGTCACTTTTATATAAGGTTAGCTGTATTTTTTTTTTTTTTTTTTAATGGACTGATATTGTATCTGTACTTATATTGGAAATAATATTTAATATTTTAATTAACACAATGACCCTCTCACTAATTATGTTCCCTACACAGTCAGTAGCTAATCTTAATAATCTTAAAAACATGTGTGAAATGGTAAATCAGCAAATTCTTCAAGGTGATAACATCAGGTTGTATTTCTGCCAGGTCACAGTCTGGGTAAATGAACCCCTGCATAATGCGTTTTGGCAGTTTTTGCATCCGACAAGCAGCTTTGACAAGATCACACTCTGAATGACAATTTTATTAATATTAAAGTTGATAGTTTTACCTCAACTACCAACCAGAAGATGCCTGCTATGGATGGCTGTGTTGTCCTGTGTCTTATACCGCTAAAAAAAGCTCACAACGCATATGGTGAAACAGACACCCACCGTCAATATATAATTTCTAATTAAAATAGAATTTAATTGGTGGGATATTCATTTCAAAATCAAAACAAGTTCCCCAGATCAACTGGGTTTCAGTAAAAGTAGATATGGACACAACATTCAAATGCAAATTTGTAATAGAAAGAAATCTATTCAATAATTCAATATGTTCCCAGGGTTGTAGACATTTTCCATGTGTTAGTCAGAAACGCAACAAGCAATAATGCATAAACATGCACTAAACAGCTGTATATGTAAAAGTTTTACGAGTCACATTATCTCTGTTTATGGGAAAATTGCTCCAAAGATACTACGAGATTTAATCTGTATGAAATAAACGAATCCAACATTTCGGTTGTATACAGAGTGAAGCAGATAGCATCTCAGGAAGCGGACGGGGAAAAAAAAATGGGACTGCGTGCCTGGGGTTGCAATGACATGAACTGACCACGCAGAGTAGAGAGAGAGACAATCAGGCAAGCATGAAACAATTAGGAGTGAGGGGAAAAATTTATAAAGAAATGTAAATTGTGTAAATTATGTTGTTTGTATGGGAGGTAGGCTCAGATTTGAGTATATCAAGTGAGTATACAGAAAATACCTTACATAAGCATTTTTTGGGAGAAAAAAATTCCACACCTATTGCCTTAGTGAGAGAAAATCTGAATAGACGGGAGACGCCTGTACAAGGAGCAAAAGCAGCGGGAGCACCATGAGTGGCTTCGTTATACTTACTTGAACCAACTCCCTCAGGAATGTGAATACTCTCAGTACCTCTTGAGCGGAGACGTTTTTTTTTATTTTTGTATTATTATTATTATTATTATTATTATAATTCCTTCCGATTATCTGAAACGGCTCACCTTCAAGAGGTTAGTATGTGGCATAGCGAGGCGCATGCTTTGAAATCTCGACAGAAGATTGTATTATTTGGTGAACACAAGCGAGGACAGACAGCCGTCTGCAGGCGTTTTGTGGTACACAAAGCCAGTTGGAATTCGCTCTGGCATGCCCGCAGACGAGGGGAGACATTGAAAAGAACAGCGGGGATGGAGCTGCTGGTCTTCGCCAGTTTGGTGGCATTTAAAACATTGACTAAATCTTATGTTGTGAAAAAGCTCCATTGCTCTGAATTCTAGGGATTAAAAAGGGATGAGGAACCTCAGGTCACCCGATCAATGATCACCGCGGTGTGTGGCAGGGCGTGGTTTTCTGTTCTCGTGACCATTATATGAGCCAGTATATCAAAGAATGCGTGTTTATTACTAGGTGGCCATAAAATCGGATTAATTTCCAGATTCAAATCAAATGTATCAATAACCAAAAGATGGGCAATATAATATTGAGTCTAATCTGCTCCGAATCAATGGCATTTTTTACTTCCCTATCTGAGCATTCCACAGGTTAACAAGAAAGGACTCTTCAACATAGACAATATGTTAGGCAGACAACTTCTACTCATTCACACAAAACACTAAGCACACCTACGGCTGATGGAGAAAAGGTACAGCCTGCAGAAACCAACTGTGTCGCAGACCTCATGGTTAAGCCATTAATGGTCAATTGTTTCCATACTTTTTAACATTTTGTGGCCATCCATCACATACATTTTCAGATATTTTATTCTGAACTCAACGCAACTCTGCACTCGAGAACAAGTCTGGGGATTACATTTATCATTAGTTATCTCAGAACCCAGAGAATCTATATGGAAATGCATGATGGTACAAGAGGAGAAACCAGACGTCACCAAATCATTTGGACCCATCTTGTGAGTGTTATGAACAGAACACACTCAAATTGCAAATCAGCTATTTAATAACAAGCATGTCAGTATGTTTCAACCAGTGAAATTTAAGATTAATCATAGCAAACATAACAGAATGCAGCTTGCCACTATTGTGTCCATAAATTAAAGCTTCCATTAATGAAAACTAAATAAATTGCCATTGGCCCTTTCTATAGCATATCCACAATGTGGATACAACGCCTGTTTAGTGCATTTATTGTGTTTCATTCTTTAAAATGTAGTAATATAAATTAAAAAGTCAAATATGTACTCCTTGCCTTCCCTACACACTACGAATAAAAATACACGATCAGTGCATTTTAACAAAAACCTGGTTAATTTGAGATGGTCTCACAACAAAGTATTGTCTTCCCCCTTTACACACTCAGCAGTTTGTGTACAGGGTGGCAGGGATTCACCAAGGCAAGAAGCACAAACACCACAAAACAATAAGGACGTCTGAAGGGACACAAATTCATATTTAATGAGCAAAAACTGAGTGAATACTGTTCCGTACTGTGTCCTTTTTAATGTTTAATGCCGATCCAGATGCTGTTGCGCTTAAGTGAAATGAAACATGATGCTACATGGCTGTGTTAATAAGAAGACAAGCCGCCCCCCTCCCCCTCACACACGCATCAGCAACTATATGCGACAACTCAACCCAGCAGCCGCGCTGTTCCTACATCCTCCACCGGGACAGGATGGGGAAACGGGGAGGAGAAGCAACTATGCGCACTTATTCAAACAATGTGAAAGGCTTTAAGATGAAGTCAAATCGTGCCTGCCTTTCCTCGTCAAATTTAAAAATGCAATTCCCCATGAGCAGTGACAAAAGCAGACAGATGGCACACCGCAGCGCTTCTGCGCGCCTCATCGCATGACGCCGACGCCTTTGAACTGTAAAACAGGATACGGAGCGTGCGTGGGTGGAGACCCGGGGGTCAGCGCTCGCAGCAGCGAGGTACAGTGGTGTGCTGGCGAACACTCCTCCCACCTCCTCCCCTATCTGTCTACCTGTTGGCCATTTTGATCCGCCGCCATTATTCAGCACCTTGACACTGCAGAACAAGGGAGCGTCGTTGTGTTTGTGTGGGTGTGTGTGTGTGTGTGTGTGGGGGGGGGGGGGGGGCCGGCCCCGCGGGGGGGGGGGGGGGGGGTCTGTCCCGCACAGGGCAGCATTGAGCTGTGACAGGTAGATAACACCTGGATGAATAATTCAAATTGTCGTAAGCTAGCAGAGTCAGTGACAAGACACGAAAGAAATGAAAAAAATCCCGACGTGAATAAATCATCAGAGAGGGGGACTAATAGTCCGAGCACAGGAGAGGACAAGACTGATAACATCTCTCGCTACCTCTCGCTGTATCTTTAATCATTCCAACAACCTTGTACATGAATATTCCAGATCTCGCCAGCCATACTAATGTGCAGGGATAAAAAAACGTAAGGCGCTTTATCATGCGGCATTACCACCGGGAAAAGTCACAAGGGCCCACCGAAAATCTAAAACAGGAGACTCCGACTCAGCAAGGCCTGCTGACTGCAAACTGATCAGTTGCATCGTAAAGACATGAAAACGGGAGGCAACGCACAAATGTTCAGTCCAATATCTTCGTTAAGATTTTGTTTTGTTTTTTAAGGTAAAAGTAAAAAAAAGTTGTTGTTTTTTCTACACTACATCTATGATCTTTATACTTTTGATGTTTGACTGGATTTTACCCAGTGGCACCTTCTATCACGTACTTCAAAAATAATGGTAAAAAAACTGATCAAACTGAAATTTTCCCCCAAAGTGCCACAGTTGTGAGCCAGGAAGCTAGGACAGTTAGAGGAGAAAGTAACGCGGTGCCGATATTGTGCAGAATAAACGGTGCAAGAAGAGAGGTGCTTAACGTAATAATATGTATTGAGTTAAATAATATATAAAAAAAAAATGTTTGTAGGAAAACATCTGCGAGGTAACAACAACAATAAAAAGGCATACAATACAAGTGCAGACAGATGTTAAATAAAAAAAAATGTGACAATACAGACAGAGCCTGACCTGTTCGCTGCGAACCAAAGGTGAGAGCCACTCTGCTCAGTAAATCCTTTCCAGCATATTGGTCCTCATCCGCCTTTACCCAGAAACAGCTCTCAGACATTTCCTGGGGACGGATCTGAAAACCCACATCCACAGTTCAGGTTTCAGAGTGGACAAAATGTTGCGTATTTTACCCATTACAGTGGCTACAATAGCAAATGACAAAGGAAATAATATGCATTATTGTAAACATTGGTCACATTTTAAAGCAACAAAGATGATTTCATGTGAACCTGTAACGCATTTGTCCCGTCAGTACCCATAGTGAGTACAAAGTATGTCAGGTCCAATTAAATTTCATATTTGAAATTATTTTCTTGCTTACTAACTTATAGTTGATCAAACAAGGACCACAGCCTGAAGGTATATACAACCAAACTGGCCATCCATACAAGAGTTAAAGAAGGGGGGCAAAATTGTGACTGAATGTAAATAAAAGACATATAAAAGAGAGGAGGGCAAAAAACACCAACACACTAAAAATAAATAATATCAATTTGCCTTTCATTACATATACACATAAAAAGAATTATTATTCTCCAAAAAATGACACTATTTAGGTAGTGAAGCACATCAATGTTCAATGCAGTAATTGTGAGAAACCAGTCAGGTTTGGGCATACACGTGTGTAGGATTTAAAGCAATGTTTCGGAAATAGTCAAACGAAAAGTTGTGAACTGGAGCAACGCAAAATGCTTTGCGGAGATGCTTTGAAACCCTGTAGTTATAATTCCATGGCAGTCAGGTGAAATATTCGACCCTGTATGCAATCCAGGAGGCTGCTCTCTAACACCGCAGTCACTGGAAACTAATATGCCAAAAGTACTGGATGTCAGGCCTTTGCTTCGGCAATGTTGTTTGGGGGGGGGGGGTCTTCGTGTCTGTAACCTCTAACCATGGTGATGCCTGTTCACTACGCTCCAAAGTTGTCTGAGCAAAACTTTCCGTGGTTGGAAGTCGGAAATCTTGGGAACAGCTTTGTACCAAACACAACCATATGTGGGAGTCTCGTGCAGCTGTGCCAAAAGACACGTCCTCCGAAAAGCTTTATGGTTAAGATTTCAAGCATATGGTTCAGTTTGCTAAACAGCTGCACGAGTGTGCACCTGACTTTGAATTATTAATCAGCCCACAAACTGATTACTTGTGTTGTGAACTCCGATTGCTCTACGGGGAACAGCATCTGCAGAGGGACCACAGAGGCTGGTCTTACAATAGCACCTGATCATCTGCTATTTTCAATTATCACTCGCTTGGCACAGAGACGGGGAAGTTGTTGTTTGTAATTCTTATGTAAAACATCTGCAAGGATGAGGTGCTGCCAATAAACATCAGGAACAAAGTTAAGCGCAGAAATGGCCTGAATTTTTGCCAAACTTTTAGTTTAGAATCACAGCAAAGTGGGAAACGTGTTTCTCTCTCATTCACTCCAGAAATCTCAGTTCGAGGTAACACACCTTAATTGACCTTGAATCAAATGTTTGTTCACTTCAACAAAGAACTAGACAGAAATATATCAATGCATTCTTAAGTGCCATATCAGGATTGAGATTTTTTCATGTAATACGTCATCCTCAATAAAAAATCAATAAGACAATCCACAATATGTAGTACATAAAAGAATACATAAAATGGACTGAAAACAACTGAATAAGTACCCCAAATGAAAAAGATAAATGCTGATATATAAAAACAAATAGGATATATTCTCGATAGAACCTAGAACATGTGCTTAAATGAGTAAAATTGCTTTTTTTGTAAGAGATGTGTAAAAGCTTAAGAGACAGATTTACTGCGTCTTACCTTGGACCAGTTCAGCCGCTTCATGGAAGTCTCAGGCTTAAATTCCTTCTTAGGCCTTAGGCCGTAAGGCAGCGCGTGGTGGGTGGGAGAGCCGAACGCACCCCCAAACCCAAGAGGGGGCGGTGGAGGGGCACCGAACGGAGGAGGCACTCCGGGTGGAGGAGGCGGGGCAGGGCAGCCAGGTAAGGGGGGCGGAGGCGGCGGAGGAGGGGGGGCCGGCATCCCAGGTACCGCGGCGTGGAGCGGGACCCCGGGTGAGGAAGGTAGCGGCTGTGGGATATGGGCCGACGACAGGCTCACAGGTACTGTCCCAAACTGGGAGGAAACGAAGGAAATAATAAAAAAAAAAAGATATGTAGGCATACAACATACAAATGAGGGATGTTCATTAATGTAAAGGAGTAAGAGATGAGGATTTCTCTCTCAAACAACTGTTCCAGCTTGGAGCCTAAAATTAAATAACTTCTGTCACATTAAAATCTAATATTCATACCAATGCAGAATCATTCCTTTTTTTTTTTTTTTTTGTTTACCTGTGCAGTGGTCTGAGCCAGGTTTGTTATGTAATTGAATTACTGAAAGAATTCCAATCCAAAGGATCCTCATCAGTAAATTGCCTTTTCACAACAATTCTGAAGCTACACATGTTTATTTCTTTTTGTTTGAAGGTCATATGGTATTCTACACTGGCAGTTTGTTTTTTCCCCCCCATTCGACTTCCAGCACATATAAACAGTAATAGTAAACGATGATATTTGCTGACTTCAACGAATATTCACAAAATCCAGCAAACAATACTTCACAAAATGTATTGTTTGTCTCTGATAGCAGATTTTTTGTGTTGTTCTTCTGTGTGGTGCAGTGCTCGAGAGACCCTCCCCCCACTGATAAACAGCAAATTCACATTTTAGAAAAACAGATTGAAACTGGGGAGTAAAAAAAAAAAAAAAAAAAGAAAAAGCAGATGCAGGCAAAATACAGAATCCGAGTGTGTAGAGCAGTATTCTTTCCCAGCAGACGGAGACGTGCTCTCTCAACCATCCAACAGAGGTCAAATGCTCATAAATGGTCCAGATTCTGTCCAGAACATAGCCTCAATGATTTGTTTTTTCCAAAGCTAAAAATCCCAACGTTATAACAGGGGCAGCGAGGGTTCGTAAATTGTATCATACAGAGCAAATGGCTTATTGATCCATGCACCAGTTTTAGATTAAAGACGCACACTAAAGGTCAGCCCTAGGCCCTTACTCTGCCACCGCCTCTAGAGGGAAGAGCATCTTTGCTGAATTAACAAGTGAGCGTGTGTGTGTGTGTGTGTGTGTGTGTGTGTGTGTGTGTGTGTGTGTGTGTGTGTGTGTGTGTGTGTGTGTGTGTGTGTGTGTGTGTGTGTGCGTGTGCGTGTTAAGAGTTAAGACCGACACAGGCACAGACTCACAAAGACAGTGGGACAAAGTGCATCAGCATCGGCTAGCATCATTTGACCCAAGGTACCGTTTGAGTATTCATTTTGTGTTTGCTCTCTCAAATTGAAAAATGATCGGGAAAATAAAAAGGAAGTTCCCTTCCCGTCTCGGAGTGCGTGTAGTTATCTCGCTGTGCCAGGGCGTGGGAGCAACTCTCTGGAGTGTCTGGGGTCGGAGGAGGAGGAGGGGGTTGAAGACAGGCCTAGTAGTGAGGCTGAAGGGGGTTGTCAGAATAAATTGCTTTTAGAACAATTTCCCCTTATGGGATCGAGATGGGAGAATTAGTAATGGCCAACACGGAGGACTGGTCAGTGTTCTCATTAGACTTAGTGTCAGAGAGCCAGTTGAGCAGGCTCCATGTCAAACTGCAGGCTCTAGTGGATTTTACACTCCGCCTCACAAACCCCCAAATATGACAAGAAGGTCTCATAAGGAAAAGTAACAAAAATATAGTGGATTTGCATTTGGGGTTTTTTTTTTTTTTTCCTCATTTTTATTTTTTACATCCCTTATTGAATGTTTTGTTTTTTTTCACCATACTTTACACTGAAAACAAAAGCAGGTAGGTTAATGTACCTGGGACTTAAAGGCTTGCAGCTCAGCTTGGAGTTCAGCAACTATTTCTTCACACTTCACCAGTTGAGCCTGTGCCTCCTGCCTGTTTAAAAACTCCTCCTCAAACTGAAAAAAGAGAAATGGACATATTCACATATGCAAACACTTGTCAACCGGGAAATCACGTACGACTCATTGACCTTTGATTAAGTCAAATCATATTAATTATTTTATGTAATTCACTTTCATTTTAGCTTGATTAGCCCTATTAGCTGATTGAATTTCGACCTTTGTCAAACATCTATTCATATACAGAAAACTTGTATTACAACAAATGCATGCCAATCTGTGAGCCCATGTTTCTAATCAGGACCTACGACCTGCTGTTTCCCCTGACTTCGAATAATCACATCAGCTAATCAATTTCAATTCAACGTGTGTGTGTGTGTGTGTCAAAGTGACTACGAGGGAATCCCATGCTGTGCATAAGCATAAGCTGTATATTAAAAGTAGACATAAGCATATTATTTAAAATCAAACATAGTTGGCTCTAAGAGCAAACAAATCCAAGACATAAGTGCAATTATTGATGACATCAAATGCACTTTGAGTCGCATGACAAAAATATTTTATTTACTTGCTTATAAAAAGTGTTTTTTTTTTTTTTTTTTTGGAGGGTAATCCCTCTAATCATTTTATAGCCAGATGTCACATTCTGTGATTATCACTATTAAATGACTTATTTCCATTTTATTTCAATAATTCGAGCCACCAGGGATAGAACAATGAAATAAATACTATCTTCTCTTTGTACACAGATGCCATTTTAAGGAGCAGGCAGAAGGAATATCAGCATGCCTTAATGTGTTTTGTTTTGGCAAGGGACGTGTGAATTGGAACAACTTATTTGTTTTCCCTGTTGTCAGTACTTGCCTTCTGTGCCAGTTCCGAAGCTCTCTGTTCATACTCATCCATCCGAGCTTTATCTACACACATCTCTGAAATTAAAGTAAAGCATAAAATCACTGGCGGTTTATAGACATAGCTGTCGTGTGCATACAGTGACTGGAAATGTGCGACTTGCCCAGGAGGTGGTTGAAGTCCACATCTAGGCGCTTGCGGTAACTGAAGTCTGGGTCCGTGCCACTACGGTGCAGCACAATCTGAGATACACACTCCTCGATGATCTTAAAGTACTGAGGCCTGAGAGTCGGGATAAGTCAGGGAGGAAATGCAAGGATAAAAAAAAAAAAAAAAAAAGGGATAAAAGCAAATTACTTTACTTCTTTTGACTCCATGCTCTAAACTTGATATGTGTATGTATTTGTAAGAGAGCAGTTATGTGGCCCGGTGTGGGTTTTAGAGCAAGCTCCAATCCCATCCGATGCAAAACAGAGATTCTAAACCTGCAAGTTGAGACTACTCATCATCATGATGGCTCGGTGAGCAAAGCAAACATACACAACACAACAGCTGAAACCTCAAACTAACTGACATGTGGTATAAATATTTTTTACATGCTCTCATAACATCAACAGCACTGTTGACGTGAGGATCCGTCTAGAATTATGAAGCATCTTACTCAAACCACGAGCCCCAACCTCTAAAACACTCACGGTCAATCATAGAGAGGACGAGATAAGCAGCAGGACAAAAAGGGGACATTAAACTAAATGATGAGCCTGAACCGAGGACAGACGAGGGACAAACATTCTCCCAGACAAACATTCCACGTATTTCACGAAAAAAAATGGGGCTACTAAAATCATTTTTATTTGGTGCTTAATTGCACATTTCTCAAGACGTTAACTTTTATCGGTGATATATAAAAATAGTGACTGCTTAATTTTTGGGACTACACATCCACCAACATGAGGCGCATGCTAATGTTAGACAACTTAAAGGTTTCTGTTCATTCATAAGGGATAAAAACAGCCATTTAAAGTCCACACAACCAACAGCTATATTACCACTGTTTTCATAATACCGAACAATAGAGAATAAACCTACTGAAAAGCAATTGTAGAGTTATTTTTAGTTGAACTGTTTTCGAGTGGCTCTCTGGAATTCACTGATCACACAATAACCAAGGACACGCAACTGTAAGGCAAAAGGAAGATATTATGATGCAACAACAGACAACGTGTGAGGCTGAAGCCACTGAGCCATTGTAAGTTAGAGGGAAAGTGTCTTATCTGCTTATTATTTTTGCAACAAGGACAGTGAGAGTCCAAACTCCCCACTCAGAGATTTATCAACAGCAATTATAGGGGGACACCGTCCTTTCACATCTCGTTAAAACAATGCTGAAAATGCAACATCTGTAATTTTGAAAATGAGCTGCATGATGGAATCCCCGTCAGAATGAAGAGTAGAGTATTAAAAGTCCAATGGAATAGGACATGCAGTCTGTGACACTAGGAAATGGAGGACTAAGGATCACTACGCCACTCATTTGCATAAGATGCGGTACATAAACGGAATCAAATCAACATATGACGTCTTTGGACACAATGGGAATGCATATCAAAACATCTTTTGTGTATACTTTAGATATTCATATGCTATTTTAAATGCTTACACGGTAGATGGAACCCATATTAGTGGTCTTAAAAAAACAAAATACTTTGAAAACATTGTAATGAGTTTCCTAATTAGCAGACGGAAACACTGAGGTGCTGTGTTGGGATGAGAGAAAAAATGCAGGTGATACATTTGGTATACCTCAGCTTAGGGCTATGTCTTTTGATCAAGCCAAAGTTTAACTCACACCCAGCTGTGAGTGAAACCACCATAAAATAAATCTTTAAAAAAGCATCATTAATAGGAGATGAGAGATACTCTAAAGCCATGAATGTTGTAGATGGCTTGGAGATAAAAGAGACGGCATTCTCTTTGTTAACAGTGTCATTGGATGGGTCTGAGGCAGGAGTGAGACCGTCACAAAAACATGAGCTCTTTACTTGCGACTGGATTTCACTGATATACACCATTAAAATGCCGTTAATGTTTGCCATAATTAATATGACACAGATTTATGGGGGACAAATGAGGGAACGGCATACTAACTCAACAAAACAAACAAGAAAAAAAATATATTTTAATCAACTGGTTCCTTTGCAACACTTCAGATAAGTGTGTGTGTGTGCGTGTGTGTTTGTGCGTGCGTGTTTTTACCTGACCAAGTAGTCATTGCGTATAAGCATCAGGTGCTGCAGTATAGACAGGAAATAGGGCTCTGCATTGCTGTCCTTCACCATGCTCTGCACAATGCTGAATACATCCCCCGCATCAGTGCAGAGAGTCAAGGACTCGTATGTATAATTCACATTTAAAAGTAAAAGTCATTGAAATAAAAAATTAAAAAAGGAGGTATTTCATTTCAATATCACACTTGTGTTATCTAGCATCCAGTACGTACTGGTCTTATTAATGAAGTGACATGTGAATCACATGAATACGTGGCGTGCCACTGTGGTCATATAACAAGGATATTCGAGCTCACTCCTGATGTCCTCCAGCCTATGAGAGAACTCGATCATGTCCTCCTCTTTGTGCTCCACAAAAACCTTCAGCTGAATGTCAAGGGCCTCGTTCCTGATGGCCGTCAGTTGCTGCAGACCGAAATGAGGGAGAAAAAGAATAATGAGAGAGATGACCAGATATAAAAATAAGCTAAATGAAGCAGGGAGAAAGGGGTTACTGCGGTATAATCGACAAAGGGGAGGTGTATGAAGTTTAAATAAAGATGAGAAACTCACTCTAAACGCTTTTACTCATCAGCATACACAGGTGAGGGGTTCCAGCTCCTCGTTTAATGTGCGTTATGTTGGCAGATACACAAGCCTTTGCGGCATCTCAGGAGACCTGTGTCAGGCCACTCGGTGCACTGTGCCAGCAAACACGATGGCGTAGTGTGACAATTTAAAATCCACTGTTGTTCACATTTGGAAAACTGACAATTGTCAACACGTGGCACCAACTGTTGCCTGCCAAAATGTCTGCCAGCTACTTTTGCTCCCTTGACTTAAAAAATGTACATTTTAATTTGTTTCTCCACGGCGTCATGCAACATGATAATAACACAGCTGCAGGGGGGGCTCCTTGCTCAGCTGAAATTTTCACAACTTTGAGAATATAGCTGCTGGTGCCTCCTCTTCATGTATAGCCAAGATGCCAAGCAACGGGGTGAAACGTTTCCGTCGTATGAAACCCAAAGTTTTTGAAGGCTTTGAGTGCACCGTTCATTGTGCACTGCATGTTGCAAAACATGTCAGCTTGAACTCAGAGATGCTTTTCAAAACAGCAAGTGTATGATTGGAAGTACAACAAACGATACAATCCAAAAAGATTGAAAACATGTTAGATAGATGGTACAAAATATTGCAGAATAAATATCAGTCCAGGCACTTCATTGGTTTCTGAATTCTGGCCCATTCACTGAGAAGGACAAGTCATTTAAATAGCAATACTTGGCCAATGGGCGTTTATATTGCATAGTGCCTATGCGTCCGTCCGCATGTTTGTCTGATCATGTGTGCGTGTAGTTGCGGTATGCTTACCGGCAATATCTCTTTCAGGCCACAGCGCATAAATTCATTTCTGATGTGCAGTCGGAAGTCCAGCTCCTCGGGAGATGTTACTAGTGCATTTATGAGCTGCATGCATGCCACCTGCAACGTGAGGGGCAAACAGGAGAAAAGGAGAAAAAAAAAACAGAGAGAGAAGAGTGTGAGAGAGAAACAGACAAAGAGACGACAGACTGCTTCTTCCAGAAGTTGATGAAAAGAATGCCGGCATGCATTCTAAATGAGTTATGTCCCTTGGAAGCAGAGGACCATAACTAATGAATGTCTATTTTCTCCAGTCACCAACTGCGGGGCTGATTTTAATATTAATGCAACAACTGCAGACCCATACACACAAAATTAACCAACAGTCAATTTAAGGGCAAACTCGCTCTTTTGGAAGCTGTTTTTTTTTTTTTTCTCAATTCCCATCTGAGGGGCGAGGGAGACAGGGACTGCTGCATCCTGTGACTCTTTAACTGCCCAGGAAAACACAGACAGAAAAATCCATTATTGATCGGTAAAAGCAATCCACTCATGTGTGGGAAAAAAAGGGGGGATGGCACTGCTGGAGCTCAGGAAGGATATCCAGATGATTTAAGGTTCATCATGAGTTTCATAGCACACCTTTCTCTCTTTTTTTTGGCACGGCAGTCAAGCTTAGTAATTTCCTGTCTTCTTTGGAGCATTTTAATACTGTAATACAGGCGACTCACATAAAAAAAGTGTCACATAACTTTGTCGTGACATGTGGGTGAGGTGCGGTTATGTACCAGAAAAACCAATACCACTGACGTCCTACCTTCAACACATTTACTGGCTTTGAGTGTTTAAACACATTGAATAATAATGCAATACAATTTCAAAAGAGGTGAAAACAGGATGTGCTGCCTTTTGTAAGTTAATCCTAGACAATTCAAACATGCTGAGGATACATCATTAATAACAAATATACGCCAGATGCAATTTTTGAATTTCCTGTCAAAAACTTGATTCATATTCATCAAAAATGTTTTGTAGAGTTTTTGTATATATTTTGTATCATCTCCATTAGCCCCAATAATGCATACATAAATTACCAATACATAAAGGAACAGCAACTGTAAGGGAAAATACAACAACAACTTTGATTCGGTGGGCCCACATGGGCCAATTTACACTCAAGCTCCTTAAGCTAAACGTTGCCTTTGGCCACCCATTACCATAGCCATGGTTAGAATATAGAACAATATGTGTGCTTTAATAATGCATGGGAGAAATAAGGGATATGCGCTATGTATTAGGAAATGGGAGGGAATAACAGAGCATCAATAAAACACAACCAAGCCCTTATAAAACCTCCTTGAACACAGGGCTATGTTTGTGTACGACATGCCGTATGACGTAGATTCCAGAGCAACCCTTAAACGTAGTTGTCATTTATTAATTTATTTATGTATTTTCTGTCGTTCAAATAAAAACAATAAAAAATCCTCCCCTACAGTTTTGTACCTGTCAAAGGTAGTTACAGCATACTAATTGCAAAGGCTACAGATAATGTTGCAGGGGCAAAAAAGGATATTATCTTTTAATTAAGTTTTGCATTGGCCATTACAAAGGGAAAACAAAACAACCATTGGGGAAAACGGTTGCTTTTATGGACTGAAAGTCAATTCTCATTACCCTGCTGCCAATTAAAATGCAGACAACATACTCCAGTCATGAAGACTGAAGTTTTTAAACAATCTACATGCTTATAATTCAACGGTATGCATCCACAAAGAAAGGGAGTGTATAAATTAATCGCCTGAGCAATGTGTGCATATGGATATATGGGATTAGACAGCTTTTCTGTGTATAATTCTAATTAATATGTGGCTTTACTGGTTTTGGTTGTTTTTTCCCCAGGAGATGGGGTATCTTAGCGTTTCTTTTATTGTCTTCTGTCACAAAGTCACACGGACTTCCAAAAACCTTTAAAGTGTATCATGTTAAGATGGGCTTACCACGACCATTTCAGAAAAAAATCTGAGTGAAACAAACTTTGTACTTACTTGTAACTGAACCGAGCGATCACGAAGTCCTTTCACAATGGGGCTGAACCTCTCGATGCCACGCCATTCCCCTGCTGTGGTAATGGCTTCAAGGACCTTCTCCAAACTAGTCAGAGAACATTACACAAGTGAAATACTGGACAAATAAAATAAACTGAATACCCATTAGAATGGATTTTGAGCAAAAATGCATCCGTGGCCACTTTCTTTTAACCGATAATAAGAAATGAGAATAATTGAATAAAGTCAGAGACAATTAATAAAAAATACCACCTTTCAGTCAAAAATCAGTAAGTCTAAGGTGTGTGTGTGTGTAACAGAAGGAATTAAGCCATAGCATACGTGTTCTCTTCGCCCACAATGCAGATGGCTGACAGCAGCTTCACCACGTCAGTCATCATGGCAGACTGGGAGGGATCAATCGCTCTTGCTAATAAAGCAAGACTCTTCTCCTCACCCAGGATTCGATCCAAGCCATACTGTGATAGACAAAAACACAAATCACAAATATACATTCATTCTGCTCATTTTATGAAACAATAATAATAATATGAAACATTATGAAGCTTAGAGAGAAAAAGATTGATTCAAGCTCAATATATTAAAATGCATACTACATTAGGTCTAAATGATCAAATACCATACAGACCCATTTATTTTGGTAAATTTGTAATGCACTAAAAGCAAAACATAAATTCAGGGATCAGAAGAAATAAATCTGGATGAGCGAAATCTTTTAAAAAAACAATACAGCATCTGTAATTATTCTGTAAATACACTACTACCATGTGGTAATAGCATTGTACAATGAAGACCAATTTCAGCAACATTTGAAAGTGCAACTATTGTTTGATGGTACAAATTCAGCTATGCATCTTAATCTACGATCAAATTAAATCTATATTGGGGAAATTATTTTTCTCAATGCCGTTATATTTGTCAAAGGGCAGCTTTAGAGAGGGCCAACTTTAAGCACATTATTATTATGCCACTTTCAAGTGTGTGACATGATGCAGTGAGGCAGAAGAAGAAAAGGCTGCACCGACAGCTGGCAGAGAACACCTGTCACCTTGGCATTGTGGGTACATCCCGTCCCAAGATTTGTCTGTATCCAGAAGGAGGTCTAGGCTAACAGAGAGGCCTACGGGTAAATGCTGATGTCTGGCAACTATCGAGACTCAGGATTACATCCGACCTTACAGCGCACTTCGTGCCAAGGCGGTCGCATATCTGTCTCCGCTGGGTTTTAGCTCCATCTGGCGAGATTTTTTTTTTGTTCCTCCTTTGTGGCTACTTTGGACTAACAGCCCACAAGAAAAAACATATATATTTCTATATTTTGACTTTAGGTTGAATAACCTTATCGCAATATGATCATATTTTTTATAATTTATTTGTGGGGCTTGAATGATTCGACAAAAAATATATCACAAAATTCAGAATATAAATGTTCATGCGTGCAATCAGAAATGTATTGATAATCAGCAATCAATCATTCTTTCAGTTAAGTCACTTTATGAAGATTGAAATAACAAGCCGACATAGATTGTGAGACATTATTCTTTGAACATTAAATATGTTTTGTTTTTTTTTAAGCTGGTGATTCCATGCAGTAGTACAGCCACATCCTCACGTTATGTATTACATGTTTTGTTGACAGGGGCGATTATTCCCAAAGTCAGGTGTCACAAGCCAATAATCAGAACAGTTCATCAGTTATGTATATTGATTCGCTGATTTTCAAAGAAAGATACAGCTATATTTAGGGCATGCGTAGATTTGAAGCTATAGGACAATTATTGTAACTAAGCACAACAGAATTAAACAATCAATTGAGTTGATGTAAAAAAAAAAAAAAACTAAAAAAAAAGCATCGTCATTACCTTATTGTTCATGAAGGCCTTGAGACACTGGATGACTTTATGTTGGTTCTTTTTGTCCATTTTCTCTTGCCTGCGGACGGAGAAGAGGGTAATAATAAGTGGGTGGTTGGTCTCTAACGTACCCCATGAAAGAAATTTGACACCACAGCGATTCACACAATAGTAGATGGGGCAATAGCTGAGATTGAATTCATTATTATTAGTTAATAGGTCATTCGTGAATGTTACCACTGGGAAACACAAGTAACATTCCTGTTGATAATAAACGCGTCAAATTGTTGTTGTATCACTTTGTTGAAATGAAAGAATAATGAAATGAACAAACCACATGCTTTTGTTTATAGTGAATAGAGTGATAGAGTTAATAGTGAATATTCATACATGCGATACACAATAGTCCTACCGTGTAATAGGTCAGTACATGAATGAACACATTAACTTACTCCTTCTTGAATAGCAACCTCTCCAAAATGTCCAGCAGCAGCCCAAGACCTTCATGGCCAAAACTCTGCACCCAACTGAAATAACAAACATTTAATCAATATCAAAGGTATGCAAGCCTGACGAACTGGAGATAAGACACAAAAAAACACATGTAGAATCCAATACTGTGAGCTCTGGAGAAAGGCAGCAATGGTAAAACCTATGATTTGACAGACAAACAAAAGGACAGGCAGACTTAGTAAATGGCTTTGAGACTGGGCCACTGAGATTGTGAGCAGAGAAAATGGCTATATAGAGAGAGACACAAACACACATGTACAATATATATATATATATATATATATATATATATATATATATATATATATTCAGTTAAGAAAATATAATTACATTCCCACTGAAGTTACACTTGCGTGAAGGAGGTGACATTTATGAGCTGTAACTCTCAAAATGTGGTTAAGCCAGTTCACACTGTTTAATCAAATAGGCTATAAAAGGATTGAATTTCCCAACCATCTTTTTATGTTAAAGTTGATTTTAGACAAATCTTACAGAGACGGTGCCCTCTGATGGATATATATAGTAATATCAAAAGCTCAGATCTAATCTGTACTGTACGATAGATTTGTTTCCTTTCAAAAGACATGTTAAGGACATACAAGTGATATATTGTAGATAAAGATAATTCAGCAGTGCTATTTTTTTTATTATTATTTTTTTTATCATGGGATGTTTTTTAAGCTAGCGCATTGCTTTGTTACCTGAAACCTCAGTCGCAGTAATAATGCAATATTTCAATCTTATGTTCAGTTTCAGGAAAACAAAAAAATAATCCTAAAGCGTTTGTTGCCATTTCTCGAGTTTGCTTGTTAGGCATAGAGCTGAAAATTTTAGGTAGGTACATTTTTAGTGTGGTTCCAATGGGCTTAGCCTTTGCTCACTAAATTCTGACTGGGTTGAATTACGTTGCCGGAACAGTTCAAAATGAAATGTGTACATAAACCCAAAAACCTCTCGAAAAAAACCTCACCACCGGAATACAATAAACCAGAATAATAAACCTGTACTTAAACCAGATAATGGTGAAAGGGTGTGTGTAATTGGGATGTGCAGAACTAAAGCAGAAGCTATAAAAAAAAAAAAAACTCAAATTCTGAGACTTTTTTTTCTTGTGACTGCTAAAGCATGTGTCGGAGATCCAATGTTTCCAAAAACGATGACGTCAATCAAATGGGGAGACAAAATAGAAGCTAATACATTTGGAGTTCAAGTGAAAACCTTTAGGTAGGCAGAAAACAAAGACAGCGTCAGTGACGGTGTGACTGACTGCACCTCCCTCCTGATTGAAACTGAATATCTCGGAACATTAGCATTCACTGCTGATACTGTTCCAATCAACAAGCTGCCTGCTTCCCATCACCATATCTCCCGCAATTCACAAGGTGACAAACATAAAAGCCGTTGGTGAAATTAATTTCTTGAGGAGTATGGAAGTTGAGAAAGACGTGCGTCCATGAGCGTGCTTGCCCGCTGTGACACTCTTGGGTTTGGTAATGAATAGTGACAGATAACATGTTTGCACATTAACAACATCCGCATCTTGATTGCATGCAGGTGCTATATCATTTACTTTCTCTCTTTTTTCCGGGGGGGGGGGGGGATTTACATCAAATGGCAGTGACTCAATGTGTACATGCTGTATATAGGTGTGGATGTTTGTCCAGGAAAACAAATAGCGTTTTAAGTAGATTTTGGATTTACTTTTGCCAGATAACATTTTGAAAATTTTAAACAGAAAAAAAAATAAAATAGGAAAATAAGGCCATCTCCTTTAGACCTCCCTCTAAAACACATTAAGATGTGTCACACTTCAATGCTGCAATGTCAACGTGACTTTTTTTTTTTAATTATTATTTTTATTATTATTTACTTATTTATTTTTAAACTTAGTTACCCAGACGCCTTATTTTTAACCTGAGACCATTCTTTTTTTGCTTGTTCCTGTTTTAAATTACCTGCTACATTATTTTTGCAGAGGGGGAGAAGTTTAAAAAATGCAATAAACCCCGACATAATGAACACTGAAGGAATCCAAAACCAGGAAACAATGAGCTGTCCTGCAAATGTATATAATGAAAGTAAATGTTACAAATACATTTTGACAACATCTTTAAATTAGAAACATTTTAATGAGAGAATGAAAATGTTTGAGAGCCCAGCTGGCCACACGGTCTTCTCACAGCTTCACTTTGTATGCGCTTCCAGAAAACCCTGGACACAGCTTTATTCTGGACCGCCCTCCACGCAAAACGCAGAGAAATAGCGAAGGCCTTCAAATCAAGGTGTATGACTGTGTGCGCGACCGGGTCAAGAAAATGAGGGAGGCTGAAAAAAAAACTGTCACGGCCACTCTGACAATGACAGGCAAGGCTGCTGCCAGGGTAGCCGAGAAATGAGACTCTCCGGTTTGAGAAAAATAAATAAATAACTACCTTCAGCCTACACTTCACGCCAGGCCATGGCCAGGGCCCTTCTAGTTAAAGAGTAGGCAGGGCAGGGATCTTGACAAGAGCTTCATTAAAATGCATGCAGTGGCTCGGCGGCAACCGCACGGCTGTTTTTCATCATCAGTAGGTGAGGCGGCGAGCAAAGGGAAATAATCAGTTGATCTGTGGCAGGAATTATTGCACAAGAAACCGACAGGCCCGCGCTATCAGAGTCTGCCGCCAGACATCTGCCATGAGACACACGAGGGGAAAGTGACATATGTCTGCTGTCAGAGGCTTCTTCCAGTAAAGGATCTGGCGTGTATATCTAAGATCTCAGAGGCCAGGGAGTGAGAGAAAAAAAAAAGAGGACGATCTGATACCTTTCTGCAACATCTGGAGAAAGTTTAATCTTCAAGAGCGGCAACAATCAGGCCCGGGGCAATAAAATATGGAAGGGGCGTGGCTGCGTGTCAAGTCAAGGTCAGGCAAAAGGGAAGATGGGACAGATAAAAGTCCGATGGAGCACCACGTGCTCGTATATATATATATTACATTTTTATGGTGTAGTACTACAAAATGAATAACAACAGCATAAATAACAAAGCAGACGCTGAAGAAGATCAAATCAATTCAAATGTAATAATGAATGGTTGTTATCATAAAGTGACCCGTTTTCTAATCCCTGTGCAGTAAGGTGCTTTGTATTTGTCATGCGCTCCATCTTGACACTAAAATGATTAAAGTATTTTAAATTCCGGTCGCTAATCTGGCGTGCTCTGGCAGCCCTAGAGTTTCATTAGTTTGCAACATCTGGCACCCCTCCCGCATCCAAAATGAGAAACTTCAATCACAACCCCTGCCTGAATGTCCTCAGTGCTTGGAGTCATGTTGCGAAAAAATTATCTGAAAGCCCCCCCCCTTTTTTTTTTTAAATAACCACAGCTCTGATAGAGAAATTCCAGCACATATATTCATGTCCGACTGCTACCTGTTGACATTATTTTTGGTCATTTGTTATTTGGCTTCATACGTATAGGACACGGAGAGCGTGTGTGCCGTTTAATATCACAGTCACGCGTGGGTCCCTTCAAAGCCTGCCACGGGTCAGATCCATAGATCCAGGTTTCAGAGCCACAGCAAACCCATTTTGCTTCCCCATTAACCGATGAGGGTGCCCTATCGTTCTCTGTCCTGCCTATACAGCTTAGATGGGCTCTGTTGTGCGCATCAAATTGAAGTTCTGGAACCGGGTTTGTGCCGTCTCCCCACTGTTCGGATATGTTTTATACGTTTACTGTCCCTTGCTCATTAATGCCTATGGAATGGTTTTCAGTCATGTCATGGTTATCTCTTGGTTTTGTTCCTTCTATGTTATTAGCATTTTATAATTATGCTTCATTAGTTCTCTTTATAATATTGTATCGCACTTTCTGTTTCTTGCAAAAAAAAACAATGGATAAAAGTCCAATGTGACTGTATTCACACCTCAACTTCAACAGAAACAAAAATAGCATAGCAATGTTTGAATGCGGGCTATTGTCTGAAAAAAACATGGCGAAAAAGCAAGGGAGACCATTAAAAAATATAGGGGAGAAAATATCATCACATTCCCTAGAAAAACAAACACTCATAAATCAAAGAGAAAAATGAGGTGCCTAATCTGGCTAGCTTCACAGCTAAGGTACCGTGACTTCTAACAGAGTCTCTGGGGAATGCACGCAAGGTTCCCAGGCAGTGTTACACTCTGCTAAAGTGGTTATGAACCAGTAATAAAGAAATAATAATTTAGCAACTGAGCACAGAAACTGACTTCAAGGGTCTCCCTGGAGACAGCAGGAATGAAGAGGATGGAATCATGGCAAAATGGGACATCTAAAATGAAACTAAAATAACTCATTTAAGGCTGTGAGGCCTACAAGACGTCAATCTTACAAACTGCCATGAACAACAATAACCATCGTCATCCATCATCTCAAAAATGTAAGTATTAACTTTAAGTTAAGAAAATATATGCTAGATTCTTAAAGATTTAATGTTTGCATTCAAAGCAAATTATCTGGTGGCAAATAACCATTTCCAATTTTACGTAGCAAGAATTACCCTATTATGCACCATCATCTTGTCAAAGGCTTATGACAGTAAGGTAAGATTGAAAATAATAATAATTTAGTCTTAATATTAAAATAATGTTTAATTCCGTTTTGCAGAGAATTCAAAAATAATAAATACCGTCTCAGTCAAATTAATCACAGTTCAACTTCAGCGTAAAATAATTTTTAAAGGTAGAAAAAGAAAAAGGGCTGTATTGGACTGCATTCAATTTGACTGACATACCAAATAATGGGGCCGAAAAGTGTATACATTCCCAATTAGAAGGGGAGAAAGGTAAATGCATACATTGTGTGTACTCAATACTTGGAGAACACCAGCAGTATTTTAGGTTTGAGGAACATCTCTGTATGAGGCACAGGTACGGCATGTACGTATATAAAAGAAAGGAAGAGCATCCGAGGTTTATTAAAAACTTCGGGGTACTTCCCTGCTATATCGCTAAACTGAACTAAATAAATCCAGGGCCTTATACCTGAAGGTCACTTTTCATATAATATCAAAAAACAATTCCCGCTTGTTTGTCAGATCCATTTATCAAATCCATTTAAAACAATTACATCCTGTAGCCTTGCTGGTCCTGTGGGCTGGGACCGTGGCCTTTCCTCACAAAAAGGGAGACAGAGCTGGAATAGCTAAGCTGGGCAGAGTATACAGGGGTCGGAAGAAAAGCGTCATGGGGTGACACTGCAGCTGCAGGAAGTACCAAATTACCTCGAAGTCTGTCCGCTCCACCAAAACAAACCTGATGAGGGTGCATACAAGCTCGTCCGCCTATACCAGCAGAATGTAACTTCTTGGATGGAGGAAATGTGTGAGAGTTTTTCCCTAAATCGGTGCCAAGAAAGGGATAGTGATCAGCGTCCAAAAAAACGTGGAAGACAAAATGCCTTCACTGCCAAAGCCGTAGCACAACTCAGGACTCTAATGGCGTTATTAGATTACGCTCTTGGCGGAGTCACCACTGCCAGGCCATTGTTACTGGCCAAGGCAGATTAATGGTTTAGCAAGAAAAGGGTGTCACATTCAACTACAAGTCCATTCCTTTTTACAGTCAATTCAATCATACAATTAGGAAACATTTTGTTGATTGGAAAAAAATTGCAGAAAGTATTTAATCAATGATTTACGATATTTATATCGATCGAACATACACAACAGCCAATAAGCGATCTTAAATCGGATTTAAAAAAATTGTCCATTATTCTCCGGCAACGCACAATAGAACAGACACTTATAAAGAAGTTATACAAGTAGTTGCTTTTGGGAAGGCACATAACATTATGTGGCAATTGATGCAATGTTATAATGTTATTATCGGTTGCTGTTCTTAATTGCACTTAATAGTAGGTCATTTGTGAAGACTCTGTATTTTCTATGGTCAGATCTATTAACTTGCGCCACTCGACAGTTTCAGCTTTAAAATTGGCACCTTGTTGGAAGGTCACAGACCAATTTAGCCCGCGCAGTTCAAAAGAAGACCAAACTACGAACAGAAAGGAGTCGGCCATAAGGCCAGAGTGACATGACATGATGGAAGGCCACTGTCATCCTCAATCCATCATGGAGAAAATGACAACTAGAAAGGCACTGTGTAAAGTGCACAGAGGCATCGGAATCTTATTAGACACAAACAATATATCAATTAAGCTTAGGCTTTTGACTACCTTCATAGCTGCTCTGGCAGAGCACATGATAGTGTGATGAAAAAAATACGACAAATCCCCAACCTCAGGCAGAAACAGATTTCAATTGTAGCCCCAGTTGTGTGCATTATACAAAGTTGCAAACAATAATCAAAATAAAAGTCTTTCTCAGAAGTGCCATGAATTGTAGTGAAATCTCAATTTAAAATGCACACCGTCTTTTTAGAACTTGCACATTATACTTTTTCAAAACATGGTGCTTGTTAGTGAGCTATCGGATTGGACTTAATAAGATTTCATGGAGATATAGGACAATGCACCCAGACCCATTATGAAGCAGTTTAAATTGCAAGCCTATAAGGGGATAAGTTTTATGGGCATCAAGAGTTCTTAAAGTGCTATTAATTTTCCTCACAGAAAACTGGGAGCTGACAGACGTAGAAACTCTCAGGGCTTTAATTTGGAATTCTCCTGGTTAAATAGTCAGTGCACTGACAGTGGGAAACTATGCGCAGGACTGTACAATATCTCCCAAGAGACTTTGCAGTAAGAAGCAACTCATCAACAATCTCAAAAGGCTGTTGCCTTGTGGTTTACAATAGGATGGATTGTGGAAATTCTATGCATTGTAATGACATTTTTTTTTCCCCAGTATGTTAAATCAAATATACACAAATATTTAATAAAACCATGGCACGTCAAGTAAACCTATCACATCGTGTTTATACCATGTAATTATTGTTAGAAACAATTGCAAAAAGACTTTGAGGACACTTCTTTAAAAGTCAGCCAGCGAATTTCCGCCATCATAATCTTGCAACATACCTGACGGTGTTGCTGGTGAGGGATACCCGCAATGAGTCTAGACAGGCAACCAGGCGTTCGTCCATCACCCCCGACTTCAGCTCCCCGAGAAATTCCTGGGGAGATATCTGATGGCTGCTTTTCAAAGTGCCCTGGTAGGGAGAGAGAGGTGGAATAAATCATGGGAAAGTAATCACACATTTTATCGCTCTGTGATCCAATCAACCCGAGGTCAAAAAATGTTAAATGTTCGTCGATACACCGAACACACAAACGGAGACGGAAGAAATTTTGATAAGCTGGACAGAAGTGGTACCCGTGAAACTGAGACATTTCTTTGGGCTTGGCATTTCTCATTCATTTTCAATTTCATATTTCAATTGAGATCGAGATCGACAGGCTGAATGACAAGGTTAGAAATGCCAAATTCTTAGTGTAGGGCTCGTTTTCCATTGCATATGACTTTTTATGTTTGTCATGTTCGCACACAGGTTGAAAACTCCTCAGACAGAAAAATCGCATTGATCACTGAGGGTTTAAAGTGTTTTCAAATATGAATGATATCACTTGTGCCAGAGGAAATTCAGTCCCTTTATCAGAGCAATACCACAGTGCATTGTATGCAGTGCAACACCACAAGCCATACAATTAGATACAGAAGTGCCTCCTGCTGTCCCATCAAAGAGCCTATAGAGGAATACAATTTTTCTAACACCAATCAACCAACAGCCCCTGTATACTGAAATAGTGCAAATATGTCAATAAAATGTGGCAGACTGACATGAAAAAAAAGTACATGCAGCACCTTCACAAAAAACAGAATCCAAACTACTGTGCCCTTACCACAGGTGTGCCATCTGCATTCTAAATAAAAGAAAAGCTCTTCCTCTCTATTTTTGACTGTGTTAAGTGTGGCGGAAATGAACCAAAACAATGTGGAAATAACTGATAACTGAGTCGTTGAGGTGAAACTCCCACTTTGTTAAGCCCAATAAGGCAAAAGTGTGATTTACCACCACATCCAGCCCCATACCAAGCAATAAAGAAAGTTCATAGTTAGACGTATTCGGGGAATTATCTCGACCAATTACAATGGCTTTATTGGAAGACTTTCAAGGTTTTGTGTGGTCAACACCAATCCCTATTAAAAAATGATCCTGGGAAAGTAAAGCGCAGTGGTTCATTATTATTATTTTGCTTCAACTCACGAGGGACACAGCAGGACATCACCTCTGAGCGTCCGCTGCTCATACAAAGGCTGGAGCAGCAGAGCGACATTGGCAAATCTCCAGGTGGCAAATAGCGAAGAGAATGGGAGGAGCCAGTTACTACACGTCGTCTCCAAAGAATTTCCCAGCATTCAACACCAACCACTGCCCTTTCTGACCAGGCCTTTACCAACTGTTAGATACACTGTTCTTCTGACCAACATGAATGATTATCTCATTAGTTATACCTGCATGGGACGATATTAGATAATATATTGCCTTTCATTTGGACTCAGTTATTGACTCTGTGTTCCCCTTAAAGAGAATAGAGATCCATTAAGCCAGAAGCTTACGATAAAATATTGGTCCATTTATCTGTCTAAATTTGCTCAAGTAGGAGCTGGTGCCCCCTTTAATCCTGCAACAGAGCTACACGGGTAGCCCTTGGGTTCTCTGTGTTTTTCTCTTCACAACAGGACGGAGAAATGGAACAGTGCCACAATGCCTCCATCCGGCCCCCGCACATACGCTCTGACCCCCCACAGCCGCAGACAGGACACCACGGAGGGGATACACGGATAAAACTAACAACGATAACAAAGTGACACAAGCATAATTCAAAGCGGCAAAACCGTGCTGAAAGGTGACACATTTGCAGCTCGCTTCTCTCGATAAAGAGAGAAAAAGTGGTCATATGGCAGCATTAAAAAAGAAGACTCAACGTTTTTTTCCCCCACAAAAGATTAAACACAAAAAGCGTCCATTATTACACAACCATATTACTTCCTCCATGATATGGTTGCATTCATTTTGATGTGTGACTTACTTGGTCTTTAACACGCTATTCTTATATTGTATTGTATTTACATTGTTTTGTTATCAGCTCCTTAAACAGCCACACCGCTCAAATTAAGGTGTTGGCCACAAATGGAATTTAGGAACTTGAAGCCACAATCTACACCTGATCAATGTTGGGATAGTGAGCTTATTTTGTACTATCTGAATGAATATGTCTGAGGCTTGCTTCAAACTGAGAGCAACAAAGGTAAACTAAGGTCTTTGATATGGCTGGTTGACACAAAATGAACAAAAACGCAAGTTTGGTAGATTCCATCTTGATTAGGCAAAATTAGACTGCAAAAAGGTTTGACCCCTCCCCCCCATCTGTTCCTTTGTAATTGCACAGCTGCTACGTACAATAGAACATCTACAGCACAGACTAACTCTTTTAATATAAATATGGACATGTGCATATAATAAGAAATAGTATACTTGTACTAATATACTACACAATAATTAAGAAGAGACAATTCTGGAAATTCATTCTGTGTGTAAATAAATAATACAATTTCCTACACAGAGGGGGCCGTGCTGACCGATGAACAGTGGTGTCTCCAAGTAGTGGAGTAGTTATTTTAAGACAAATACTGCCACATAACACACTTGGAAAAGGTCAGCAATAATTGTGTGTAACAAAATGCAAGACAGTTGTTTCTCCACAAGTCCATGCAAGAACTGCACGTGATTATGTCTGTGAGAGACATACATCAGTTCAGGACAAAATACTAAAGGTTAATTGGCAAAACAATCCTGCGGTTGAGAAGGTTGTGCCAAGCAATTGTTCTGAGATTTTTTGTGGAAATGGGAAACCTCAACCGACTCAGGCCAAAAAGATGAAGTAATCAACTTGAAAAATACCTGTAATCATATCGTACTTGTGTCACGACAGCAAAACATGGTATGGTATTACCTTGAACGAGATATTGATTTTGGATGGCAAATGATGAGTGAAATCATGAGTGCCTGGCAGCTTTTTATAAAATAATGGCCATTATTGAAACATGCCACCGTGTTGAGTGATTTAATAATTGAAAGCAGAATTACATCCAGAGTCACTTACAGCCATTACTCCCCCCAAAATTAAACTCCGTTATTATGGACATGAGAGAAACACTTCATGTCTTTATCCTTATTTTTATTATTTCGGTCTTTATTTAGTGAAACATATCATGTAAAATTTGATAAAACAGGTGTTTTGAGGAATATTCATATGTTACCTTTTGGCCATTATCTGTATTACTTTAGTCTGCAGCTATACAAATGCAGGCATGGTCCCCGTGGTAACTAGGGACGGAATGCCCAAAGAAACATTGGAGGGATGTGTGGTTGTGGCAAATAAAATAAATCTAACACACAAGACATTGTGCCAACAACTAAAAAGCAAACATGTATCTGCACATCCTAGTAAAAAGCAGAAACAAGAGTTTCCTTTTTGCCAAAATTGGCTATCTTTCAGCAAGTCGGAAAAATGGATCACCAGCAACCTAGTGCATAAACTGATGTGGTTCTCCCTCCCTCCGTCTTTCAGATATGCATTTACAGACCTGTCCTTCATATTCGGACCGACTATCATTCAGATCGTTCATTTGTTTGGAGAGTAAAGAAATTCAGCTCTGTTGAAGCATTGATGAAGGGTTAATGGGCCACGGCAAACTCAGTGAGTGACAACCAAATGTCACCCTTCTCTGTTGCAATGCAATGTGTCTTGCGATGCACTACCAAAATATTAACACAAATGAAACTAAATCTGGTAGAAACAGCAATGGCAAGACATATGAGTTATGCTGGTTTATAAACCAATACGTCCTTGACAGGATAATTCAATGCAATCCCTCCTCTGTCTCTGTCAGGCCATTTCCCATGTGAAACTGGATTTTTGAGGAAAAATACACGGAATTGTATAACATGAGCCCAGACAAGTCTAAATATAGTGCATGCAAAAACTCACAGTTTTAGAAGCAGTAAACATATACTGGATAACCATTTCTCTCTTTGTGTTGAGATCCTTTTCTCTCAAAGGTGTCTTTTTTTCCTCGTTCAAGTTCATGTCCTCCTGGGGAAAAAAAACAAAGAAGCAATGAATCTAATTTTAATTTTTTATCTGAAAAAATCGTATTATTCTTTCTCTCTTTTGTGCTCCAAAAATACATTATCTGCACTGAGGTACTTTTTTTTTATGTTTAATAAGTACAATTTAGCAAAAAAAAAATAATACATTTAATTTTGGTTAAACGTGACCACGCATTTTTACAATTTTAAAATAAAGTAAATGCCTAAAATCATGTTTTAAATGTCATGTAGCGATAGCGTTTTTTCCACATAAATGCAAATGTTTAATGATAAAACAACATACCATCATCTTTTCAAACAAGGCCAAGATCTCTTTTTCCGAGGTGATCTTTGATGAGAGTTCCTCAATCTGGTGCGACGTGGATGATGAGGAAATGGACCATTCATTGGTATTGTGTTTAGAGTGCGATAAGGGCAGCCGTTCCTTCTTACTCCCAGGAATCCGAATGCTGGCAAATCTGTCCAGCTGTGGAAACAGAGAAAATACAGACACAGTTAATGGCAGATATATGGAAATAGCAACGAAATAGTATGAGCCTGTTTTACTGGTTAATTCTCAGAACAGAGCGGATGGAAATTAAAAGCCTTTTGATGAGTTAGAAGTGTGAAGTGTGAACAACGCACTAGTAGAGAACATCTGTGAAACACGTGTTCAGCCAAAGAACGATCTACTGTAGAGCAGTAAAAGCGAAAAGCAATAAAATACCAGTTTTATGGCCACTCAAATGAAGCATATTAGACGACTTAAAGTGAATGAATGTTAGAGGTTGCAGAGACGGGGAAATATGAGAAGAGAAAAGCACACAAATGTTCTCAAATCTTACCACATCATCTGTGATGTTTCTAAAGGGCAAATGCTACAGGTGGGGGACAGAGAAAATGAATCAGGATATATAAAACAATTGCATTTTATTTCAGAAAAAAATGGCATATAGAAGAACATATATCTTGTCAGATAATTTTTTTATCAAAACGTCTCATGACGTGACATGAGATGAGATGATAACCATGTAGGAAGAAAACACAAAACAAGATATTACTTACACAACAACTTTGTCAAGCACGAAAATTATAAACATTAATATCAATAACTAAGTCTGGATTTGCCATAGTCCATTTAAGCAAACTGACCACACAGATTATTCAATACACATCCTTGGCTGAGATCTGCACACTGCTGAGCACACCCTAGTTTTATATGTTTTAATGATTTAAACAATTCAAGAGAACAGTTATGATTTTTAGCATCACATCACATCGGGTTTTAGGAGAACACTGTTTTAGAACCACAGACTCCCTGTTGCAGCTCAGCAATCGGTATCATGCAGGAGCACTACATCATCAGAGCAGAGGGTATTGGAAACTCTGCTACAGGACAGTGTGTACTCAATAGAGCTGCAGAGTAGATGGCACAAAACCAGGAAAAAAAAATTACCTACTGAGAAATGTATTCTGCTAGATATAAATATTGTAAGCAGGTTGTGTGTAAAATGTCAAGCAGCTATAAGATCATAATCAAATCCATAACAATACAGCAGCAAAAATTTAAAAGGACCCAAGTGGCTATCCTGACTAAAAATTCAAAGATTGCAAAGGACGATCGGGTCAACCAGCGCTGCCTTAATGTTCAGTTAGTATCTAAACATCTCACAATTGCTAACTTTTTTTTTTTTTTTTTTTTTTTAATAATGGACAGGATGGCTGGCCATAGAACAGTTCTTTGTAACTGCCGTTGTGAACGTTTTACTTACTTTACTATGAACCTGTTCATTTAATTAAACTTTGATAAGATCTGTTTCAATTAACTGAGACACGGAACTCACCGCTAAATGGAAAACACTGCATATGCAGTCTACAATGGGAGAGAGGTAAACAGAAAAGGAATGCCTCATGCAGGTAATGGGGAAAAAAAAGTAAATAAAGCATAACCTCACTCAATCCAATACAGGATCCACATAGACTTCAAAGGAGTATATTTTTTTGTTTTTTGGGTTGTTTTTATTTTAAAACATGCAGGACTATGCAATTGCAAACAACCAAAAGAGCTGTAAACATTTCTCACAAATGAAACCACTGAATAGAACTTTGGTACTGGACAATAACTAACTTTAATAACTAACATAGTTTATATGGACGTATAGGAGCATATATATATATATAGGCGTATATTATATTTCTGACAATTAAAAAACTAAATTAAGTGCCACAAGCTGTTTCCGCCACACAAGATCTTGCACAGAGTTGATCTTATAAACATTTTCTTTCGATTGAAATGCTGACTGGATGTTTCAGAACAACCACACCGGCATTACCACAAGCACAAAAGACTCACAATAAAAGCTGGTTAAAGCAATTTAATGATGATAGACACTACTCCTTGTGTGTTTAAGGTTTATAAAGAATAAATTAGGTGTCTACCTGTGATCATTCACGCTTGCTTATTTGAGCTGGAACATTCAGTAATGTTACGCATTAACATTAAAAATCATCTGTAAAAATGAGTTTTATAGAATAAAAATATTAAACACCCAATATATTAATGAGACCATAAAAAGCTCTCCAGAACTTCAACAGCCAACCGACTGATTTTGGATGCGACAAATGAATGTCCAAGAATAGCTTGTAAAAAGGACATTAACACACTGCATTAAGATGTTTTACCTCCAATTTTTTTCTGTCTATAATATGTTGCTTGATAAAACAGCCATAGCAAATGTGATTCATTAAATTGTCCCGGGTAAATCTACTTTCTATCAACTGTAATAAAGCAAATGTGGTATTGGAGTGCCACCTACTGAGATGACAGTTAACCAAATAAATCAACAAAGATCAGTTGAAAAATAAACTCGCAATGTGTACGAGTTATTTGTTGTAATAACACTCATGTATTACAAACTGGGGGGGTAAGGGGGGGTGAACATGTCAAGATCAGGCTGTACTATCACAGGAACTAAATGACTTGTTTGCAGCTTTTATTGACATGGTGTTCTTTGGATCTCTATTTTCTTACAGGACAAAATAGAGAGTTTCATAACAACCAGCCCTCAGTTTAATTGATGCTGTGCTGTTAGCGCATTAAAAGGAGGAGAGTCAGAACGTTATGTCTGTGAATGTCCACAGACAGTGTTCCACAGACAGTGTGGGACTAATGTAAGATTCTTAAACATATATCAGGACTTCTTCTGCTGTTGCTCTGGTTGAAAAAGCCTTGTGGTTTAAAAAAAAACAATAGCTAAAACCTTAACCTGAGAGAAAATAAGTAATTCAATTCATAAAGATGCTTTGACTCCCTCTTTTAGAAAGCAGAACTGCTGCCAAGACTAAGTTAACGTCACAAAAAGCACTCTCCCGATGCAGTCAGTACAAAACTACATTAACACAGGGTCTTATGCTTTTATTTCAAGCAGACACAGAGTCTTGAGTGTGTGCTTCTTTCAGCATCTTGGACTAGATTGATTAGGTGATAAACAGGTTGCATTTTTACAAAATCTCACTTTCTTTTTTATCGCAAAGACCTAAGAGCACCCTTGAACAGGTCAGGGGATATGATCTCCTTTGAAATGAAATCACATGTTATTTTATGAAGTTTACCACTCAGGTCACTTGAAGGACATCAAAGGAATATCAATGACACATGCTCAAACTCCGTTATAACCTACAGAAATCACCCATTTAAAAGCTACAGCAAAAGCTAGTAAGGGACCTTGAGATTAGACCTATCTTTACCAAATAATATTAGCAAAATCTTTTTTCATTTGACTTCCACGCTCAAAGATAAAAGTTGTTCTGCATATTAATTCCCTTCTTTGTAAAATGACTGATAATAAGGGACATGGTAAGGTAAGACACATTTGCGAAACATGAACTAATCTAATTTCAATGGGTTATCAGCACCACAGAATGAAGCAATCCCCGCCAGTCAGTCTGAACTTAACAACATTTGAACATAAAATCATGTTCCAACATTAATTTTCTATTGACACAAGATATCCCAAAACCCCAATTGGCTTAATATCAAACCTCTAACAAGTGCTAGTTTTCCACCACGTGTTGCTGTCTCCATAATATGTACCTACTTATTACAAGCTCTCAGTCTCTCAGTAAATATTATTTATCCCCAGAACACTATGCATACACAGGTTTTGTCCATTTATGCTGAATTTGTCAAGAGATGTTAAAATGCACTAGTAAACACAGTCCAGTCAGTTAATGAGACAAAACCTAAGTAAGAGGATGCACCACTTTTACAGGAAAAATAATGAAAATACAAAACATTTATAAAAGCTTAAAACTGAGACTTAAAGTTTTTCAATTGCATGTGTATGCCCTGTTCAGACAGACACAGTGCAATCATTGACAATGAACTGATCATTAGTATGGGAGAGCCATCCGATAGTCAGATTAGTATTTCTAGCACCCTGCAAAATAACCCAAAGCTGAAACAGTTTTTTAACAGCGATAGTTTACCGTTTCAGCCTAGCTTTGGACCTACACTTCTAATACATCTTAGAACAGCTGAACAGCATATCTGAATGGAAGCGATAGGGTATTAACTAGTAGTAGCACCCTCATAAGAATGGGGTTAAATCCAGGTTGCGCATTAAGTAGATCTCTCATTCACAACTCTACAATCCGAGTGTGTTGCTTTCCAAATGAGACCCCTAACTGACAACCACAATCATGGTATTATTTTGGTCCAAATATCTCTTTATACCTCGTGCAAAACACCACAGCAGACAAATATCCCACACAGTATGTTGGTCAGGTTATGGTAGTACAAAGCACATGGATTAGTGTAAGGGCTAAATCCTGTGCTAATTTTAACTTTCTGATTTCCCACATGCAAAGTCGACAAACACTCAAGGTCACTGATCACAACGAAACCTCAACGTGCAAAATATTGCATGGATAAGCTTTCTGCTTAGTTTAGTTCCAGGATCATTTAGATTTTCTTTCAGCAATAGGCACAACTTTATCTGTTAAGTATGGTAGGGGGGGGCTGTTCTACTGGTCCAGTTTCAATGGCATGACCAGGAAGTCATGCACATAACTGAAAACATAATAAAATGTAATTCCAATCAGGAATTGTATACATACGAGAAATGTCATGATTGTTGCAACCAACCATTCTTTGTGTGTTGTGGACTCCCGTGTGTGTGTGTGTGTGTGTGTGTGTGTGTGTGTGTGTGTGTGTGTGTGTGTGTGTGTGTGTGTGTGTGTGCGTGTGCATGTGCGTGTGTGTGCGTGGGTGTGTGTGTAGGGTGTGTGTGTGTGTGTGTGTGTGTGTGTGTGTGTGTGTGTGTGCGTGTGCATGTGCGTGTGTGTGCGTGGGTGTGTGTGTAGGTGTGTGTGTGTGTGTACCTATCATACAGGTAAGATTAAACAAACATTGGGGTTTATTTATTTACCGTCATACTTACAAACTTTGGTTTGCGTTCTCCCTCATCGTAACACGACGTGCTGTGGTGGGAAGAACCCTTCTTCTTCTGAGCTTTGCTGTCCCGTCCGGACTCAAACCGCTGATTGTAACTGTCCATGTTGTGAAGCTAATGTCCCTGTCACGAGAGACGTTAACCGTGTCCGTGAAGATAGCACAGCGGTGGAAGGGCGTCACACTGCCTATAACATTAATATCCGCGTGTGGAATTAATAACACGTCAAGTCCTAATGCATACGTGCTGATCCCAGCCGTGTGTCACTCCATACATACATGTGTATTCTCCAATCTCAGCTGTCAGTGGTCCGTTTAGCTCACTAGCTAGCAAGTTGGTTGAACTACCATTCACAGGAGGCTTTACTCGGAGCTAATCCAATATATGGCCCGTCACGTGATGCTGGAATTTCCACAAACGATAGGAAAGCGCCATGAAATAGCACAGTTTTCTTCATAAAAACGAGTTTTATCCTGCTGCTAATGGAGACAGACGTCAGCGTGATGGGCGGTTGGTGAAGCGTTGGCCGGATATATTTGATGTTGCACACATTTTTCGAGAGTCCCGCGCAATGATGACGTAGGCCCTGTGGGTTTAATCGAGCCAATAGTATTGGCGGCGGCATACGAACTTAAACACCATTGGTCACCATTGGTAAGAGCATTTTATTGGTTGCATTGAGCTGTCAAGCTGATTTTCTCTTTATGGGGAGTGTACGTTTCATTCATGATGCAGCCTCTTGTTTTATTAAGGTCTCTTGTGTTGATGTTGACATTTTCTTACAATTTAATAAATATAATAATATTTTTTTTTATCTCAGTGCACGTGATAATAGATACAAATTGCAAACCATGCAACAGTGGTCACACACAGGTGTGTCATGCAAAACAAGGCAAAACAAGGCAACTGGCTAAGATTCATTCATATAATGTGTGTAAGACTCACAATTGATTAAAAATGCACATCATTTCTTTTTTATTGAATGAGCTTTGTATTTTGAAAGCAAAAGAAAAAAAAATTCTGTTTGCAGCTGACTTCCAACATAAGTATTAACCACGTGCTAGTTATGAAAAAGTGTACATGTTTTGGAAAACGCTACTATTCAATCTACCCCCGCCATACTACACTGTCTACGTGTGTCGGCTGTCATGTGAAGCTTGGTGTGGAAAATAAGTTCATGCTGGCTGAGGATGCCTTTTTTGTGGAAGGCTTTTATATTTTAAATATTTTAAGCCCCAAAGTGCTTTATACTATTGGTTGTCATTTTAATATTAAGCCAAAGGCTACAGTTAAATCTCCAATACCTTATCTGATGCAAACGACGGATGTGATGCAACAATTTGAAACTTGTGCGAGATCCATCTGATGTATTCTGCTCAAAACTAAATAAATACAAAGATATACTGTATCAGAGAAAGTTGTCGAATGTCAAGTCAGACAGTGTAAAACATCGGTGTCCCTGAAACACATAAATCAGTGGGAAAAAAAAGTAATCGTGTAGGGTATTGACAGCAAACAACATGATATGTTGATGTTGCATTACGTGTCATGCTTCCTGAGGAATTATTTCGGAGGATATATTGTACTAAACTCATGATGGACCTAGGTTACACAGCAACAAGCAATTAACCTTTGTTCTTCTAAACAATATAGAGAATACTTAGCCTCAACATGGTAGAATATATAATTTCTAATGTCACAAACAAGTAGCCTACAGTATGTGTTGGTTAACCTGAAAATAGATTTCAAGTCATTTAATCAAGTGTTTTATTTCAAGCATCAATCTTTTACAAGTGAAGTAGCAATTCAGTATAATTCTCCATCGACCATTTCCACCAGCAAAATGGACTTGGATAACTTGTCAGGTAAACTGACATAATGCCTGAGACTTGCAAAAGCGTTTTCTTGTGTCTGAATTGCTGAACATTTTTGATCAAAATTGTTGTTTTTCTCTGCAAAACCTGAGGCCAAAGTCATCACTGACTGGGACCTTCTCATGTGAAATCAGATTTGACTTTCTTTGAATTTCAACCTTTTGAAATTGTGTTATCTTTAAAAAACCTTTAGTTCTTGAGTCCCTGAGAGCTGTCCACATGGCTGCCAGCAGTGCAGCAACACTCCTTATCTAGCCAAACACAAGTCTTGTGGTGCCATGCTAATCCTCTCAGACAATGAGAGATCTACCCATCCAAAACAGTCAAAGAATTGCCACAGACATAAATATACAGAAACCGCAAATAAGAATAATTACAAATCAAACTGTATTGCATTTATATGATATGATCTCTGCTATATGAACAAACTGTCCACATACAAAAACCCATCTGCTGATTCATTTGTCATCATTTGTCTGTTATTTATTAGCAAAAGTATTTTAAGACAACATTTCCATAGCATAAACACATAAAACACTCATTTGAATAGTAGTCGTTGTTAAACTGAGCCTTCAGGATAATGAGGCAGATTTCTCTGCATAAAACATTGTGTTCTTAAAGTCATTTATTTACTATTTATAGGCAGAAACAGAGTCTGAATTGGGTGAGAAGGTTTTATATATATTTATAATCTGTTGCATCACCAAACAAATGTTGCAATACTGCACATTTCAACGATTTATCAAAGTCTAGGGTTGTGCGCAGTTAAGCATAGATTGTTTTTATTTATGAAGAAAATACTTCATAATACTTTTTCATGAAGAAATTAATGGTCATTTAGACTTTATAAAATTGATCTTAAAGGCTTTGACTTAGTGAAAGAGATGTTATCATAACAATGAAGCTTTGTGACTGGATGGGCCCATTTCTATTGCTGGAGCTCTGAGAGCTTCTTCTAAAAATCCTGTGAAACATGGATAGTGGACACTGTTTTAACATTTCAGTGTGCATAGAGCGCCATCTTGTGGTAAAAATGAAAACCACTCTCATTTTGAATAATACATTTTATTTGGGTGACGCTTTTGTCAAGACTTAAAGATAAAAACTCAGACCCGCAGATCTATGTTGATACATTCATTCAAAATAAAATAAACAATTATAAGTGCCTTTAAAAAAGTTTAAAAAGGGCAAAAGCGCTTCCCCCTTATTTTCACAGAGAAATTATATTTTTCATGCGGAATATGTTAAGTAAATCTAACCGCTAACGAAAATATAAACTCGGCTATTTCTGTTACAGATTTCAAAACAAAACTGAAAATTAAACACTTGATGTGAATTTGATGTGAAAATGTATATGCACGTGAATCTCGTTAGTTTGACCAAAAGAACGCATTATTTTTGTTTCTGCGGCTGGGCGACGAGCAGGAAGTCGTCATTCATCACGACAGGAGACAGTATAATTTTAAAAATAAACATCGTAATCATACATCGTGATTTCACTGAGTTCATTTTTATTTTTTTGCGTCGGGAAGGTTTGGTAAAACTCCTGCTTTCGAGCAGGACACAACACAGCTCATTTCTGCTACGGATTTCAAAACATATTTCCAAGCATGATAATGCTTTTCAAAGACAGCAATTATACTGTTACTGTGTTGATTATGTATGGCATTGCAGTTGCCCCAAGAACAGGCAGCAGCTGTGTTGCTGTTATTTCTTTGTCTTGTTTTGTTTGTGAATGAGCTGAACGGTTTAAATTCCACCTTTATGGTTTAACGATGTTTAACTGTCCAGACCAGAAACATGCACGAACATTCTAAGGTACAGCAGTGTTCCCAAAAAGGAGGAACCTCTTCTAGTTGTACAATTCATAACGTGTTTCAGCAAGAATAGCATTTGAAATCACTGAACGTAAATCCAAAATATCACAAAAGGGAAACAAAATAAAAAAACAGAAAATATAAAACGTGTTCTGACCCTCGAGAGACACCATCCTAGTAGAACGCGTCTCGGTCGGTGACGCATGTGACGCATGTGACGCGGAGTCGTTGGGTTCCCATAATAACGAGTTTTATCATTGTCAGCAGGATAATATGTTGTACAGAATTAGATAGTGCGTATTGTAAACGTGTTTTTTTTACACACGTACACGACTAAAACGAAAATGACCGATTTGACAGATTCCTTGATGAAAGAGGGCTGGTAGGTAGCATTGTAGCTAATGTCACTGAGCTAGCTAACTGTCCGGAATGCTTGATTGGTTTATGCTATCAACACAGTTTATAACCCATTTACATTAAGGATACACACTATTCCCAAGGTGCACATGATCAGCAAAAGTTGTGCTCATTGCGCCTTGGCTGTTAGTTTACATGAGGCGTATATAACTCTAAGTAGACATACTTATGTTAGCAAGCTAATACATACACACTTAGCTTCCCAGTCCTCAAGCTAAGATGTTGACTCCACGCTTTGTGTTAACACAGCAGTTAAGTTAAATGCAGAGTTTGTTAAAGATGCAATCGGAGGGGCGCTCAGTTTGGGGTCGGATTATCACAATTATTTGCACGGTAGAACGCTCATGTACATATAACATTCAAATATAAACAACGAAGTGGTATTTATTGCGTGCGAGGTAAATCCTGTCAATATAGCGTTGTTGTTTCTGAAGTACCATGAGCAGCTGATCTGTTGGAATTGAAAACGTCTGCTAATGTCGTCCCTTTCCTCTCTCCACTTTGTGTGACGTCTCTCAGGTACCTCAGTGATGAAGGCATAGTCGAACTCAAAGGATCGGCTGAGAAAATAACACACAGTGAAATTATTCGCATTGCACTTAATGTAAGTGAGTGTTTGTGTTGATGTAATATTGAGAAGCAACCCTTTTAATGATGAGTTTAGACTGCAAACTTTTATGGGAAGTGGTTATAAAACAAGTTGTAGACATTTAATAGGTGTTTATTGTTTTTCATATACACAGTATACAGATGTACACAGCCATACAAGAAACAGGCTAAACCATTGTCACACATTTTAGAAAATTCAGTTGAAATGTCTTCAACTTAAGTATATTTCATATATCTACATGGGTAAAAAAAAGATACATGTTTGTGAAAAGGATAGAATGAAGCCAATCAGGAATTAGTTTCATTTGAACCACCTTTTTCAGAGCAAGCATGGACTTAAACCATCTTCAGTTGCCACAGCTCTAAAGATTATCTTTCACCCACACATTCAAATGTTATTATTTGTCTTTAATCTAACAGTTTAATCCAGTCCATTGCAAACTTACCTCTAGATTTACTTGCTATGGACACATTTGCAATTGTTATAATTAGTAATAATATTATAAGATCAGACTTGGGACTCAGGATAGAATTTAAAATGCCCCAAAACATCTCTTCAATATCTTTCTGTAAGTCTGTGAATTTAAATTGCAACAATTGCAAATAAGACAATGATACTGCTTTCCAAACCCTGCAGTAGCTCACAAGTGCAGAGTATACAGTTGTTGCATTTACTGCCTTGACCTTTACGTTTTGGCCTGGTGTGCTGCAAAAAAAAAATCACTGCATACCTGTTGAACCACCATGCAATATCTCTGATTTTTCTTACAAAACTATACGTCCCATTTCCTCACCACAGTTAGATGTGTTGATGCAGCACATTGAAATAATCGTGCTCAGAGAGAACTTTTATTGAGACATTAATGAACCAAAGATGACATTCCTTGTGAAGGTTTACTGGGGAAATAAAAGAATAATGACAGCTGCAGTATAGGCAGACACAGTTGAAATTGAAGCCAACATAAACCATATATTTTTGTACATAGTGCCGATAGTCTGTCTGTTTCATATGGCACCATGGGACTGAAGTTACAAGTGAAAACGTGAATAAAAAGCATTAAGCAGGTTATTGTGGGGCTTAGAACAATGTGTTTAGGGCCAACCATTTCCTCTCTCCATAATATACGCTGTTTTTCATTTCATGACACCTGTCACATGAGCTGGTATTTTCGTTATACTAAGCAATATCTCCTTTGCAGAGTGATATCAGGTCTACTGGCAGGAAATTTCTACCAGCTGACATCAACAGCGGAAGAACCGAGAAGGTGAGTGGTACCCAAAACTTTACGTGGAGATTTCAGGGCTGCTTTTATGAAATGCAGTGTTTGGTGTGTTTTTTTTATTCCAGCTAAATGTCACTGCAGTGCAGGTTGGTTAGCATTTGAAATCCAGTTCTTGAAAGTGTCACTAGATGGCACTAATACACTGACAATCCGGGATCAAGTAACTGTGAAACTGGAGCTCTCAACGGAGGAGAAATGATGTTCTACCTATTGTCAGAGGATTAAAACATTAATTAAAACATATCTCTTTTTTGTGAGCTTAGCCTGGCATCCCTTCAGGCTTAGAATGAGATGTACACTTATGTCACCCTTGCCACCTTGATTCCCTGCACTGTGCCTTATACATTACATAATAGGAATACACATATGAATGTCTTTTGAGAGTGTAATATGAAACTACATATATGTTGTAGTGTGTGGTGATTGCATTTGCAGAATAAGTAATTATTTTGAGCAGATGGATCTGACATTTGAATAAAATGGTCACTGTGACATTAAGGGTAAGCCACAAAGCAGTTCAGATGAATTAAAAAGCTGTACCAACACTGGCATGCTTAGACTTATTAATCTCATAACAATAATAACTCTCTTTGTTAATGCCCATATTTAGCTACTGCAATCCTCTGCCACATGCTGCTGGTTTGCATTTTAAACTATATTTCATCTGTTGTCTCTTGCACATGGGCAGTTGGATGGTCCATGTGTTCTCCAGGTGCAGAAGGTGAGGAACATCTCGGCTTCTAAAGACCATGAGGAGTCCCAGGGCGCACCGCGAATGCTGCGCCTGCAACTGACAGATGGGCATACCACCTGTGTTGGATTGGAGTTTAAACACTTGTCCAAGATTAGGTATGTAACGCTTTAGTTGCATTGAGGAATACATTAAGCTTAGTGCAGGTAACTGGATGCGGTGTATTTGAATTTCTACTCTAAATTACTATTGAATAATAATAACAGTAGTCACCTAAAGAAATCATTATAAATAAAAATGCAGGACTCTCCCACATTCTTCCCCACATTCAAAGTAGTATTTTAGTGCTGTATGTTGCGTTTTATTATTAAATATGTATTAACACAAAATGGCAGGAGCAAAACATTATAATTCAACAATATTATAATTTGTGTTGTTATTCTTATTCAAAATGATTGTACATTCAATTGCTGTTGCACTTATCACATCTATTAAAAGACACGTTACCATGCGACAAGCTTACAAGTTTCAACAATGCTTGCCAGAGGTCCAAAAAGTCAAGCGTCTGATTCAGATTTGTTAAGATAACCCTCAAAAAGTCAAGAACCAGATAAACCAAAGAAAAAAAAGCATGTCCTAATGACTTTGGTATATCTTTCCAGGCTTTAAGTATTCACTAGTCATTGTCACTCGGACTTTTAAGCACCAAAATGGTATTTGGTACTGCCCTAATGAATGTATATTCTTGTAGTCACATACATGCAAAGCAAGTGTCATGGAGCCGATTCCTTTGTATATTCACAGCGGATGTGTAAGATTCTGCACATATCGCCCATCCCTCACCTCCTTATCGAAAGTCTGACCCCAACCACATGCCTCTGTTTTCTCCTTTATCTGCAATTTCCTTGTGGTGGCAGCTGATCTAACAAATCTCAGCCTTAATTGCATCTCCATCCCAGCAACGGTGGCCTTGGTGACTGCTGCCATGGTGACAAGCCAGTCTGTACAGGTGGAGTGGCCAGAATGTGGGCCTTGACTTCCTGATGGGATGAGAGGAGAGAACAGAACAAATCCCCTCTGTATGAGCCGCTCTCTCACACACACACACACACACACACACACACACACGCATACACACTGCCGACCAACAGTGGTGGTTAGTGTTTCTTTTAGTGTGCCTGAGGCCATAAGTGAGAGGCGAAGAAGGAGGATTATAGGACTATTCAGTGTGCGAGACTGGAGGGATTACAATCAAGAATTAACTAGAAACATTGATCAGAGGTTGAAGTGTGTGTTTTTGTAGAACGGGATGCATGCGTTTGTAAAGGATTGGATTGAGGATCGAGAATCCTTTTCTGCATTCGCCACTGTCGTGAAGCTGCGAGCATCCATCCCAGAGGTTTGGAGTGAAATCCCTAATTGTTGCCTGGCATCCGGCATCAGTAGCTGGAAATCCCTCTAAGTCCCTGTGCTTTCCTAATGAGAGAGGCAGAGGCCTTATCAGGCCTGATGAGATAGAGGGGCTTTTAATTTACCATGAGGATGGGTGAGCAGCTGGGATTATTAATAGGCTCTCCGAGCCCGGCCAGCCATCCTCTGGCACTCAGCCATGTCATTTATAAAGTGGAATGGGTAAGGTAAGATGGTGCGGGTCGGTAAATGCAGTTGTAATGGCTTTAGCCCTCGAATGTGTTTAACATTCAAGTGTAGGTCAAAAGAAGTACGAAGCTTCCTTTCATAAATAACTTTTTGTCTTGTTTCTATCTGTTTATTTTTTTCCAGTCTCAATACCCCCCCCGGAACAAAGGTAAAGCTCCTTGGTACCGTCCAAGTTAAAAATGGTCTGTTGCTGCTTGACGACACCAAAATCTCTGTCCTCGGAGGAGTGGTTGATCACATGGTGGAGAAATGGGAACTGCAAAGGGTAAGGGTCATTTTTGTTGCGCAGAGTGCAGGTAAAACCAGCACTTTGTGTCTTGACTCTTTTAAGGATTTAACGTTCTCTTAGGTTTTTAATAACTGCGTTTATCATTTGACCTGCAGAGTCTGGCTAAACACAGCAGGAATAACATCGGAGCAGAAGGCGGACCGCCCCCCTTCGTGCCATTTGGTCAGGTGAGGAAAAACAACCTTCACAACGGTGCACCATACACACAGATACAATAACGAAATTCCATCAAACCAGGATAATGTAAGTTTATGAAAAGGAGATTCATGTAGTGATTACATTTTCGTCGGGGAGTCTGTTGATTACCATCGACAGCTCACAAATGTATGCGAGTGGCCGAATCCAGACATGGACCCAAGAGTGGTTGGGCCTTAAAGTCCCTTTTCTCAGCAATGAGCTCTCTAATTGTGAGGTTATTACGGGAGTCTGAATCATTAAAATGCATGACTGAGCTTTGCTGGCCTACCATACAAATTGAAAGCAGTTTAATTAGATATTTCCCCCCAAAATATTGTAATAAAATAATACGCTTGTAATTTACAGAAAAGGTGAGACAGGATTAATTGTTTCCATCAAAAATGTAAAAAAAATGCTCCATATACGTACTCGCATCTTACCATCACATTAGGAATGTTTTTTTTAAGTTCGCAACAATCAGCCTCAGTTGATGGATCAGTTTCAGAATGGCAAGCCTCCATATCAGCTTGCCACTTGCGATTTACACCCACTCTTCTCTCCGGATGTTCAATCTTACCATGTGCCACTCCAGGCTCACTGGTGATTGGATGTCTACATCGTGGGTAAATAATCGCTTTAAAATCACCATTGTTCAGCCTGGTTAATTTGCCCTTTAGTTACAAAGACCTACATACTATCAAAACTAGTAAACGGCCGACAGCAGTGTTTCTGAAATTGCAGAGAGCTCAATGATGGGGATCTCAAAAACTGAGCAGAAAAAATACAAAACACCAGCATAGTTAGATTCAAACAGAAGTAATGGTGATAAAGTATTTTTGTTGTAATTGGGGTTGCTATCCTCTGAGCCCCTGACACATTCAGCATCTTTTTTCTTTTTTTTTTTTTTATCAGCTGCCCGCATTCTTTCTCTCCGGATAAGTCACCTCTGTCTTTTTAATCCTGCTGCCTATCGCTTTACTTGCTTTGCTGAGATTGCCAATGCAACGAAAAGATGCTGAACCGGCTCACAAGTAAAGGTCATCCCTCCGTGTGGTGGCTGACTTTGACTCCGATTGAATCATCCCTGCCCAGTACATGTCGTGAAAGAGCTGCAGAAAAAAGTGTCATGTTTTCTAATACCCAGTAACACGGTATTAACAGAGAAACCCTAAAAGTCGGGGCAAGTGATTTTATTGGAATGCACTTTTTTTTTTTATTATTATTATTATTAAATTCTGCTATTATCTCCTTATGATCTGCGTGCTGTTCGTTCGGGGAAAGAAAATGCATAGAAAACATTTCTCCCAAACGGAACAGGACTTCTTTGTTCTTCTCCGTTTCTCGTGCGTGTGCCCCATCCCTTAACCCACCCTGAAGTGGAGGGCAGCTTTGACATGTGGCTGGCTATTGCTCGCGATGACCAAATCACCGAGCACAATTAAATCACTGAATGAAATGATGGCACGTTTCTACTGCCATTTTTGGCACCTATCCTTTTCGTAAGGGGCCGTGCGCGATTGAGGAGGACTCTTTCTTTGCTCCCTGCAGAAATGTGCCAGGAGGGATGAAGTGGACGGCAGAGACCTGGACCAGAGGAAGACCCTCCAGACCCTCAACATCGTCAAAAGCCCCGATGAGAACGATGAGTTTGAAAAGCAGCGGACAGCAGCTATCGCTGAGGTGGCCAAGACCAAAGAGGTAAATCTATGCATTTGTTACACAGTCGGAATGGAAAACTTGGCGTTAACTAAATGTTGCATAATTATGCCAAGCTATGTTTAGCAGTTATTTGTTTTGTCACATAATGTAATTTTTTTTGTCACATGTTTTTTTTTTTTTTTTTTTTTAAGACCCAGTCTACATACTCTTTCGAAATGAACAGATTTGGCAGTGTTTCTTGTCATTTGCAAATTGTGTCTATTATTTGCCCTGCATTTTAAAATACCTGCTCCTCATTGGCCGTCATCTTAACAGTGGTTTTCATTTGGCATTCAAACAGCTCCTCAAATTAAAAAATAAATACAGAATCTAGTCGGCTTCAAAGTTCAGCATTTTGGGTTAACTCCATTGTGTTTGTCCAACTTTGTTGCCGTATTGATCCCAATGTTTTTTTTTTTTTTCCTTCTCAGGGTCCCCGCACATTTGGAGGTGGGGGAAACGCTGGAAATAATTTATCCAACACTGCTTACAACTCCCGGGGCAGGGACTCATACCAGCAGAGGAGACGAGAAGACAGGGTCGAGAGAACCGAAAGCAGACAGGACGGAAACTACAGAGAGCTGGTGAGAAGACAAACTTGGTCCAAACTGGGAGAAACAATTGAGGCCTGTGTTGAAGGGGATGTTTTTTTTTCACAAAATTCTAGCTTTGGTTCACCATAACACATTCTTTTAAAGGATTGACGCATGTTCTGCATTCCTCCTTGGTTTCTTTAGTCTGGACTGAAGTCTTATTCGATGGCTCATGGACTGGGTGAAACATTGATTACGATATTGTATACATTTAAACCAGTCGGAGGTCAGGTCTTGCGATCAAATAGTACTCCATTTGTCAAGCTTTGAGTTCAGACCTGAACCTTTGTAGACTTTGTCTAAACAAATACACTAAATTGGGAAAATGGATATAAAATGGTGGAATTGGAACTTAAATGCTGAGTGATCCGACCGAAAACAAAACTCGCATTGACACCCATGTCTCGTCTGACTTAACATGAGACGCTCTTAGTGGATCTTTCTTTTCCTCACAGTCTAGTCCAGTGTAATCTTTCTCCGGTGACTTAACTCTGTGTCTACTTTGACGTTGTGTGTGTGTGTGTGTGTGTGTGTGTGTGTGTGTGTAGGTGGACGAACGCGCCCTGAGAGACATCATGGAGATGGGCTTTAACAGGGAGGCTGCCAGGCAGGCTCTGATGGATAATAACAACAATCTCGAAGTGGCCCTTAACAGCCTTCTCACTGGATCATCTGGAAGCAGATCAAGCCCTGTGGTACCCGAGCCGTACAAGCCCCAACCCAGAGGTTATTACACACACACACACACACACACACCTACACACACCTACGCACACACACCTACGCACGCACGCACGCACGCACGCACGCACGCACACACACACACACACACTTGAACCTCTGCCCACTTTGGCTTGAAAAATAACCCTATATCGTGAAAAGGATCTCTACAGCGCAAGTGTAAGATTGGCGAGCGGTGTCCTTTTAATGCAGTTAAAGGCCTAATTAAAGGTACACACTGGCGCTTTTGCTCGTTTTAGTCCATTTAGCACAAATTGCATTCACACTTGAATGCTGACTACTTCCCCAATTACACCACAAGGTTTGAGACAGATATTTGGTGTCGCCTGCTGTTATTGTTTTGTATTTATTTCAGTGCCGACCGCCAACGTAGAGCACCTTCAAAGAGCATTATTCAAACCGTTCCAATTTGGGTCACAACACAAACTTGTTTTTCTTTCTTCTCAGGCAGAGGAAGGGGAAGAGGTCGGTCCAGAAATGAAGACGAGGAGGAGGGGAGTGGGGGAAGGCCATCTGGACCAAGCACCCTGTTTGACTTCCTGGAATCCAAGATGGGAGTTTTCTCCATCGATGGTGGGTGAACCGTCTGGCTTTTATTCCTGACTGCCTCTGTACTTGTTCATAGACATCAATCAATCTTTAAATGTTTTGTGTTATGAGTTCTATATATTCTTTATTACTCCGGTTCATCATGACTCATGTCAGATGTGAGTCTGGCTATCAAGAGCCGGTTTGGAAGCAAAGCACCTGCTGCACCAATGCAGAACAATGTAGCACTGGCCAGTAGTTGTTTGTGGTGTGAACACATTTGATATGCTTTATATTTGAATATTTGACTGTGTTATTTTGTGATTCCTCCCTTGATGTACTTTTACAAATATGCTTTTCATTTGATTTTGATTATCTTCAATCCTCATCTCGTGGCGTTGTCAATATTGTTTTCGCCATAGTTTTAAAATTGAAATTTAAAAAAATTCTTTTTTTAACAGAGCCAAAGAGCCACGCGCCTCATAGATATCACGAGGGTAGAGCAACTTTCTCCAACACGGACTCCTACTCCAAAGACACATCTCAGACCAAGTTCTCATCACATTATGACCACAGGCAACAAAGGAATGACAGACCGCCGCGCTTCCACAGAGACACAGATTTTCCCAAACCTGGCCAGGAGCCCCAGTCTAACTGCACGACCTCCCAAACACCAGCTCAGGCCCAGCATTGGAAGAGCCAGGAGAAATGGGCTCGGGGCACATCGGACAGATCGCAGAATGACAGGAGAGAGATGCGCGACGAAGAGAATTCCGCGGCAACTTTCGCACGCTCAAAAGATCTGCAGCAGCAGGAGTTCAGTGGCTCTTACCACCACCAACGATCCCGAAACGGAGAGGGTGGCGGGGGAGGTGGTGGTGGGAACATGGCTGGACCGCCTCATAGGAGAGGGCTAAGAGACAATGTACCCACATTTAAACCGGGCCATTCAGGAAGCTCTGAGGTGGATGGAAAGGTGAATAACAGGCGTGCAGAGAGGATGGATGAACCCAACAACAGCAGCGGCGGCGGCAGCAGCAGGAGGAGGGGGAAGACCGAGCGGCCAAACTCGGACCACTTCGACCGACACCGGGATAGCGGTCCGCCCAACTTTACCTTGAGAGGAGGAAGCCCGGTGGCGAGCCAAGAAGTCGGGTCGTCGCGAGATTCTCGAGTCGCGTCGGGGGTACCCTCTCATTTCCAAAACGGAGATGTGGAGCACAAAAGAACTGGGCCAATCAAGCCAACGAGCTCGCCCTGTCCCCCCAACAGGGAGCCTCCCCCCAAACGAGCCCCTCCCACCAACTCGGGACCTAAAAGAAAGTCGGGGCAAGGCCGAGGTCAGAGTTTCCGAGGACCGGAGAGAAGTCACCCTGTGGAGCAGGCCTGGAGACCCGGAGACCAGTGCCTGGCACTGTACTGGGAGGACAGCAAGGTATGTCCCTGTAGATGTTTTGTTTCCATATTAACAGCTAATCATTGTTTAATCATGTTTTGCACTCGACTCATTGCAAGTCAAGTTAGGGAAATGTCAATGAGATAAAAAACAGTTGCATACTGCACATACAAAATGAGCTCTCATAATCAGACGCGTGAAGCAACTACTGAAAAGAAAGACAGCTACATTTGTGGCAAAGTTGAAATGAACAATTTGTTAAATTCACATTGAAAATGTCTTCTTGTGACGTTTGTTCAATGACAAAATGTATTAGAGCAGGTGAGACTCATTTTCTCCTTCTCACATTGTTGTGAATGTCTTAGATTGTGTTAATTAGGTTGTATTCACTGACCAAAATTGGACTCGTTTTGACACGAGGGAATGTTTGCATTCATTTGGATTTTTTTTCCTCTGTTTGTTCCGTTTCTGTGGTTTGCGTGCGACCGCGAAGTTCTACCACGCCAGGATAGATGCCGTGCATGCATCGGGCTCCACAGCGGTGGTTGTATTTAGTGATTATGGAAACTGCGAGGAGGTCCTGCTGCACAACATCAAGCCCCTGGCTGCCGATGTATTGGTAAGAAGGAAGGAAAAAAACACATTCATAACGGAGTGAATCATTCGTCCTTTTTTTTTTTCTTTTTTTTTTTTTTAAACGATCAAAAAGTCGGGGTAAAATGAATGACATCTAATTTAATGGCCCACAGTAACACCACAACCATATGAAATGTACATGGCAGGATGAAGATGATGGTTACTATGACAGTTCACTAGAGTTTCGCCCTGGGGGAGACGGACAGCCTAGACGGACAAGACCCACACAGCAGTATTACCAGCCACCCAGAGCACGAGATTGATGTGTCTGTGTTTGCACTGGCAGGTAAATAAATAGTGAACTCTTTCTGCTTTTGTCCTTTTTTTTTTTTTTTTTTTTTCTTTAATTATTACACATCTTTTTAGTGATTATGGAAACTGCGAGGAGGTCCTGCTGCACAACATCAAGCCCCTGGCTGCCGATGTATTGGTAAGAAGGAAGGAAAAAAACACATTCATAACGGAGTGAATCATTCGTCCTTTTTTTTTTTTCTTTTTTTTTTTTTTAAACGATCAAAAAGTCGGGGTAAAATGAATGACATCTAATTTAATGGCCCACAGTAACACCACAACCATATGAAATGTACATGGCAGGATGAAGATGATGGTTACTATGACAGTTCACTAGAGTTTCGCCCTGGGGGAGACGGACAGCCTAGACGGACAAGACCCACACAGCAGTATTACCAGCCACCCAGAGCACGAGATTGATGTGTCTGTGTTTGCACTGGCAGGTAAATAAATAGTGAACTCTTTCTGCTTTTGTCCTTTTTTTTTTTTTTTTTTTTTTCTTTAATTATTACACATCCAACATCAGTGCATAAACAGCGCGTGAACATGGCTGCCGTTTTTCAAACTGTGTAGAGACGTCTTGGATCATGTAATAAACAGGAGAAAGTATTGGGCTGTACAAAATGTTTTCAAGCCTTTCTGTAACTCTGCATCTGTCGCATTCTTACCTGCATATCATAGAAACTACTGTCAACCACGGCAGAGAAAAATCACGCTCTCATTTTTATGTACCACTTCTGCATTCTGTAAAATCTATCTCTCGAGGTCTGTAGCCCTTTAGATACGAAAAATGACTTTATTGTTTCCCAAAAGGAAGCTTGGAACTTGTCATATAAATGGTAAATTTGATCAAGATTGATTTCAAGAAATAATAATAAATCCGCTGGTATGTCCCACATCCTTCCAGCCTTCATCATTTTCTGCTACAATCCTGAGTGCTTCGTCAATTTTTAAGCTTGGTGTCAGGACATACAGATCTTTTAAAAGGGCTTGGACTCATGTAAAAATAAAGAAAATAAAGGAACAGAAACTTACATGAGCACCCGCTGCTTTTGTTAAATGACACATCTGCTGTATATGCTGTGAACATTTGTCAAATGGATGCATTCAAATAAAATGTTATTATAGTATGTAGCTACTTTGTAGTTTTCAATGGGTTTATTTTTTTAAATGATCCAACCATCAAACGGCGAATAAACTGTGGCAGAGTGGAAAAAGAAACCTTTGTGTAACCTTGTTTGGATTTTTTAGTTGCAAGACACTTAGTTCATTTTAATTAGGGACACAGTGGTGTTTTAAAATCTACCAAATCTCATTCTGGTACCGCACACCCCGGTGGACGGGGCCGGTCCACAGCGAGCAGCTCAGGCTCATTTGTTGTGCTCTCTGAAGCAAATCCGGAGAGTAAGACGAGCTCCATCTCCTGTAATAGAGATGGTTACGCTGCAGAGATATCATTTTGCACATTACAAAAGGGACTGTACCTAGCTCTTCAAGCACTGCGCGCACACACACACCAATGTGCTGGCTGTGTGTGAGGCCGTGCTGTGTGAAAACTGCTTTTTCACGACGAGGCAAATAGTCTCCACTCCGGCCTCCGGTTTCGCTCAGAGCAACAGTAGGAGACAAACGCACAATGCGCGGCTGTTCGGCGGAGGTCACCGGGCCGTGCCGTACCACTCGTCCAAATGATTTGCTTTATTTTCCGGGCCGAGACGCCAAGTGAGCATAGATGAATAATTAAGAGGCCGGTAATATGGAAACCTACCCGTTCGGGAGGAACCGCAAGTGGAGCTCCGGGGGACCTGACTGACACTCTGGCCCGATAATCATAAAGGATTGATTTTCAATCAGATAAACAGTGACATTTACGTCAGAGGAATTAAGCCCTTTTTCATATTGAATATTTTTCCTCCCCGACCCTGTGAAATGTCACACACGACAGATATTAGGCAGGAGCCCTGTGGTCCCACAATCATTAGACTCGATGAATGCCACATTATTTTTGTGTGGAAGTCGTGAGGCCCTGGGTTATGTAGGCCGTGTTCTTTTCTTCTTTTTTTTTAACAGCTATTGCTTGATCAGTGATTTTAATGACTGATTTTAATGATTTAATGATTTTTTTTAAATAAACTGAAGTATCGAGGAAACTTCACTGGATGGGGTTAGGAAGAAGTTTGTTTTCCTTTTATTTAACTAAGCATCATCGTTTCTTGTATATCAGCGCAATGCATGAGTTTTGTGGCGTGAAAACAGAATGGATGGCCCACGGTGTGTGACCCGCTATTTTATTCCCTGTAAAGGAGGTGTTAGAGCAAAGAAAGTGAAAGGCCGTGGAAGGTGCCTGGAAAGATGAGATTGTTTACGTAACTGCACAGTAGATACAACTTTGTTTATGCTGTGATTGGAATTAAATCTCAAGCTCTCTCTGTGACACCCAGACCCCTCTGTGGTCAGATAGGCTTCACACAGGGATGCAGCCCTCTACAAACAATCTTCTGCCTGGATTTTTACATGAAAGGATTTGCAGCGACGGTTATCGGGTCAGCGAGTCACTTTTGGTACGTTTCAGCCTGATGGGCTTGAGTGCAGTCCGCTTCGGCTTGATTGTATCCCGGTTCACATTGGATTATGAGAGGCTGGCACGATTGCTCCGCAGCTCTGCACTGCCTGACGAATATGTTCCTCCTAAGCAGTCCAGAAATAACTGCTGAACGTACTCTTAGTGTGAATGTGTGTGCCCCACAAAATACTTTAAGGTCGGTGAGAACTAAATTGATAATGATCATCATACGCCACTTATTCCAACACAACTCAAAATCTATATTTATTTTAGATTTACACTAATTGCCTGATTGACCCGTTTAACCCGGCGGTAGCTCTGCTATAGCAATCAACGTCTGGTATGCAGTCCGCATTTCTGTATGCGCCACAGCCCGTATCGTAACGTTCACAGGCTTACATGTTAGAATCCTATTTATCCTTTTTTTTATTGCTCATGACAATTTTCCCGCCATGATGCTAAACAGGAAGTAATTGCCACACTGGCCTTCTTGCGCCGGTGCGTAAGCGATCCTAACATCAACTGATTAGCGCAAAACGCAAAGCAGAAGTAGGGGAAGGCTGGGAATAGTCCGTTTTGCGCGTCTGTGGCCTTAATAACCACTCTGAACCGCATGCATCATAACCATGGGGTCACCAAAGCCAGTAGGATTTATGGGGACAAAATGAATCCTGACCATTCTTAATACTGATTGTTTGTGGCACACTTTACGTACGATGCAGTAGATGTTGAGATGGTCCAGCTTGCAGTGAAGCACTTTTGGACCTTTTGGGCACCCTCCGGCTGCAACCCGATAAGCTTGTGCAACAGCAGGAGTGCTTTTCTGTCCTCCGGAGCAGGGGGAACAACCTTCTTTCCCACATGGACATCCTTTCGTTTCCCACCTGCCTGCCGACCCCTCTGCCTGTATCCCCCATTCCCAGCTGTCGGCCTTTGTCACGCCGCTTACCTGACCCCTCGCGCTCCTTCCCTCCTCCACGGCACCTTTGTGGCGGTGACATCTGAACCCCGTGATCCCGGTGAATACGTCCTTTCTAGCAACGTTTCAACACTGGCCTCAACAACACAGTCCTTTCTCCTCGTGCATAAGAAAAGAGAACAGGAAGGAGGGTACGTTTAAAATGACCCAAAAGGCACACAGAGTAGCCGGGGGATGCTCGGAGAGGGAGTACGCAAATTTGGTGCTAAACACATTTTAGGAAAGGTATTTTTTATTTATTTCGAATAAAAAGAGACTAAATCATTCAATTAGGCCACTTAAATTACAGGGTAATTACTGTTTGAAGGATTGGAACAGAATAGCATGATTAAAATCTGTTTATATTGAATAATTTGTCTATCTGAAAATAACTCGGCTGTTAAACAAAATAAAATACGATTCATTGCTTTGTGTGGTCGGTCCCACGTAGCTCTGCACGACATCTGATGTTCATTTATTTAAACTCCCAAAGATGTTCATACCCTGCTGTGTAGTGCACGTACAAAATATATATATATATATATCACGAAGACAATGTGAAACATGCTTTGAAGGTACAGGCTGTCCGAGGGCATCGCAATCTGTCTCCGGCAGTTGTTTGCATGGCAAGTCGACGATAACAAAGTCAACCGCGGTCTGGTAGCTACGCCACTAACATGCAAAACAATCGCCCTCGTGTTCACACTCTGCGGTTTCATGCGATTTGTTTGGCAAAGCACGGCGCTCGGCACGTATGCGTGTTATGGCAACAGCCGCAGTGTTGGGGAAGAAATGTACAACCTTTGCATACCCTCGAACAGCCTGTTGCTGGACATGAAGTGCCAATTGCCTTTATGCATTACTGGCTGTGTGAAAGAGGGTAGGATATTTATGAATACACCAGGCATACAAGGCTTTATAGTAGGCAGCTTATAGAGCCAAATTCAAACGGAGTTGTTTCTCACTCATAAAATCACTGTTGTTGGTGGGGGTTGACTGATAAACAAATAGCATAACTGTAAAGCTACTGGAGCTCCCGTATTTGGTTTGCACTTAACAGCTGGAGACACATCTACCACACTGTGTGTGTATAGGGTGAACCCAAACTGAGTTGGATTATTATTAGCATCTTTGTCACGTTTCTTTTCACCATTATTTTCGCCATTTGCCTTTTTCGGAAGTTAGACCATCAAGTGTAAACAAGGGCTTTATGGAAAGTCGTCGGGTCAGTTCATTAAAAACACCCCAACTCACTTCACGAATTAACACCTCCAATTGCAGCACTTTTTTCTTCCTCAAATCTCACAGACACTCTCGGACACACACACACACACACACCACGCTCATCTAATCAGAACAACATGCAACATCGCCTTATAAAATGACAGCTTGGCCAGACCCCGCCGCTTCAGCGCTGTTACTCGGAGCTGCGGTCGAGAGGCACAATGCTTAATGAGCACGATGGGTGCTGCTCGTCAGTGGTAATGGCTGTTTACAGTGTGCAGCAGACCATGGCCCAAGCCGGGTCATCCGTCAAACGTCCTGCCCACCTCCCGTTGCCGAGCGCTCCTTGTGCTTCTCACAACGCCTCAGGATATAATGGTCAAACGGGGGGAGGCCCGTTAGTTTGACCAAAGACAGTATGGACTAAGGGTGAATGATGAATCAGCAGCTGGGTATTGATCTTTACCGTCACCACGTACGGGTCCGCGCTGCGAAAGCAAACGCGGAGTAAAGCGCCTCTCAGTCACTTTTAATGGAGCCTGTCCGGTCGCACCTAATGGCTACACCTGAGGAGGAAGAAGAGGAACCGCTGAGAGTCCGCACAGTGGAGCCGCCTTCCTTTATTTCTTTATTTTTCGATTTCCACTTACAAACCAGACCGGCCATCGCCTTGCATCGTGTCATCCGTGTGTCTGTGAATGTCATCCTGTGATCATTGAGCTTTTTTTTTTCCCCCCTCCTTCTCTCCCTTTTCATTTTGGCTGTGAAACCAGTTGAACGTAGAGGCGAAAAAAAAAAAAAAAAAAAAGTTGCGGCCACTAGCACAAACAAACCTGGGGTTATCCGAGTCCATCTCGACACACGTGGTCTTGCTCGGAGGGGGCCTGGGGGTCACACTTTGATCAGGTCGCAAAAAACATCATCTGTGGCCAATATAGTTTGTTCCGCTGACCTTCCTCCGGAGTCCGGCGCTTCAGAAAAATCGCAAAGTAGTCTTTAAAGGGTAGAGCTGCCGATAGGAGCATCTGGTCGCTCCTGGCAAACGCAGTGGTAAGACCAGACGTAACCGAGCGGCCACTGACTGACTCTGCACATCAAAGGCATCGAAACATCTGGCCCCCGCATTCTTTTCATAGCGAGGAGACATGATTTTCTGTTTAGTGTCAGGGGCTAAGAGAAAAGGTTTTCTCCAGTAGTTTTAGCTGGTGCTGCAGGCCAGAGAGTGCCGGCAGCAACTTCTCCACAAGCTTCGGCAGTACAGCACCGAGTGCATGTTTACATGCTGTAGGTAATGAAGGACGGCATCAGATAGCTTTGCGTTTGTCCTTGCTGTTAATTGATGATTGCAACTAATAGGACATCATGTCACAAAACTTGACCTATTCAAATCCAAGCCGGGGTCAAATGGCATCATTTCTCATTCTAATGGTATATTTTCATGGTTTGGAGGACAGGATTCCAACACGCTAATATTGATTGCTGCAATTACGTTTTTTTTTTTTGTTCGTTTTATCGGCCCTTCAAGCATCCGGTTGCTAAAAATAACATCAGCCCAGACTTTTTTCTCTCAACATATATATTATATTAATGTACTGCATACATTTAAGCGCACGGACATCAGGTCTATCACAAAGAGCAGCTGCAAAGATTTATGAATGTCACTGTTACTTCTTTAAAAAATGGGAGGAAAAGATAGAGAAAAGCAAAAAACGTTCCTCTAGAGCACATTAAAATGTCATGGTCTGAATTAAGATGAAAAAAGACCCCAGTAAATGGATGTTCGATTCCTAAATGCCACATGTCTACGCGTTGCATGCATTGGCTGCAAATGTTGGTGAGAATTAGAGGTAGCCATTGATGTGTATGATGCGCATGCAGCAGAGTTGACTGTACCAGAAGAAATAAAGAGTTTGGGTTCCTGTGCACAGGTCTGTGACAGAATTTACAGATACAGTTTTTATGTAAAAATACTATGATTAATGTTTTTTTGGACAAATCACAACAGATAGACCAACATATCATGAGGCGCACAGTACCAAAACTGGTGTATTTTTTTCATTTCATTGGGCCTTTAAGGTCATTATGGATTTATGTCACTCACTCGCCCTTGATATTTTCACTCCCATAAGAAGAGATGGGAGGAAAATGGCATGTTTACCAGGAAACAGAGAAGGGTAGAAAGACTCCCCAGTTGGTCAGCTTCGGCTTAATGACAAAACAGTGACTTGAACTTGTGTTATGTCTTCGGTCCCTGGTCCCATGACTTTCCTAATTAGGCCATTACTGTATGTTGTGGAGGCAGTGGACTGTGATGCACGGATCTCCTTTTGACCCAGAAGGCTCAGGGTTTGGTTTGCTGACTTTCTCCCAAGACATAATTATTTTTCCTCGAAGACACAATTGTGCTCATTGGGTTTTTATAAATGAGAAATTTGCTTGTTAAATATGTGATATTTTAAGCTGTTTCAAAAAACTTTTTCAGATATTTTTTTCTATTTTTTTATATGAATTTGTATTATAGCGTTCAACAGTAGAAGCCAGTAAACCAACATAAAAGCCCAATGTGCTTCAGCTTTTTAAACTAATACGTCTCTGATGAACAAAACAGGGGTTGGGGCAGCCAAGTGAACAAGTAAGGGAACATAACTGGCAAGGACACACAACAGAAAGTCCAACAAGAGAAACACAGAGACACTTTATACACTGGAGGAGAACGAGACACAGGTGTGAGGAATAGCACACAGGTGAACCTAATGAGGGCGGAGCCAACAATCAAACTGGAGGGAAACTGAACAATGACAGGAGGTACACGGTACACAGTAAAACAGGAAATAGGAAAAGATACAATAGAGAAAGAAAGGAAACGTGGGAAAAATAAGAAAAAGTAGAAACATTTGGACGACTAAAAAGTTCAAATCATAAGGGTTTGGGACCCCAAAGACATTAAGCGATGGATGGACACAGCCAACCAAGCCAGGCCATTCCAGATCCTGCAGACTGAACTACAAACGCCCCAGAGCTTTTGGTCACATGACCTTGTCATAGCAGAACACATATGAAACTAAGCCTGCAGATGACCAACAGAATATATATCACCTCACAAGCTCAACCACCAAATTAGGGTCAGTCGTGTCATCTGTGCTCACTGCAAATAAATTTGATGAAGTGCCTGAAATCCCTTAAATCCCAAGATTAACCTGTGGACAGCAGAGATTTGCATTCCAGCTTCAAAGTCATGATCGACAGAGATGATGAGTGCCATAAGGCTTCTCTCCTGCTAAGAGGCTTATATATCATGGAGAATTATTCCATTCTTCCTGTGTCTGGCTCTATGGATTTTACAGGACAATCGTAAAGCCTTTGGCAAAGGGCAAAGGTTTCTCAGGGAGGCAGAATAATGGAAAAACAAATACAGGCGCTCCAGCTTAAAATAATAAAAAATACGTCTATCAACAGCTGTGTTTGCATACTATAGGTTATGCCCTTTGTCTTTTGTTGCAGGTTTATATTCTAAGTAAATATTGCGATGATGAAAGATGCCATTAGATTGAAAGCTATGAAAAATAAATAAATAAATATAAACATAAAATTTCGTAAAACATATGACCAAATGAATATATAAACATTTTATTCAAAGCATAGATGTAATGCTGCTTAAAAACAAGGTTGTTAACCTGACAATATCCAAATATCCAACCTCTGATCCTGCTACAATTGACTGTAATGTATGAGTTTTGTTTTGGAAAAGAGTGGGAAATTCCGTATACAAAAAAAACTACAACAAAAATAACAACAACAACAATGATGTCAAATCAGAAACAACCCCTCAAAATTCAGACTCATTTAGAATCTCATATGAGCATGGGATGGTTCATTCTCTTTGACCTTTTCTTGGCTTCCTTATAAGATGCTAGTTTCAGCAGCTGACAAATAAATGTAAGCTTCTTAGTAGGCAAATATATCATGTTACTTAAGCTGGTCAAACCTGAAATGGAAAATACAGTGGGAAAGGGGATCTTCTCTTTGAAACCATAATAACTATGATATGTTGACCTAATTAAGCAGCGTAAATGTCAAGGACTGAATCAGTCACTCTCTAATTATTAAAACATTTATAAAAATACTACCTCCAACTAACTGGTGGGTTGCTTTTTTCGGGAGCAAACAAAAACAAGATATGATAAAATAACCCTTTATTTGCTCATTTGCTTTATGAGCACTTATCACAGTTGTGTCAGTTCTTGGCAGTTTTGCCGATATATAATCCATGCATATTTGTGTCTCTCTGTTCTCTAACCAACCTTCCCCTCGACACCAGCTCCCCCGATTGCGTCTCTCTTGATCTGGCTGCTGTTGCATCCTCGGTTTCATTGCGTGTGGCGTGCGTTTGTGTGTGTATTGGTTGTGTTGGTCCTTCCATTCCCTCAGGTGGAAGTTGTGTCTTACCAGTGACTCTGATTACCTCTGATGAAATTAAGATTACAACAATACAACGTGACATTTGAAGTACCTCTATGTCGCGTTAGCTTACCGGCCGCGTACCACGGAGAATACGTGTGAAGGTGGAGCTCCCCCTCCGCTCCACCCAGCTCCAAACATGGCGCGCCTTTTTCTATTACAATGTACCAGATCAGTGATCTGCATCAATCAGATGTGGCACGAGAGAGGGATGATGCGACGCTGTTTTTTCCTCCTGAAAAAACCCTGCACATCATCTTCACCAAATTAGGTTAGCAGACTTAGTTCCCCTTGACAGAAGGAACAGCATTCTGAAATGCATGAGTGGTTGATATTAACAAGGAGCACCCGTCTGGCACTCCATTAACGCAGTCAAAAAGCCACACAGCAAGTCGGTACAGGGCACCTCCCCGCAAAGCCTTTAATACCTCGTTATTCTAGATTTGGAACAAGGAACATTTTACTTCTTACTTAGAAACTACTACAAAAGAAGATTAAACAGTTATTTAACCTTGAATGAATGAATGGAGGTGTGCATCATAGTCTCCTTAAAAACTTTTTTTCCTCGCATTTCAATCGTACTGACATTTGCAGCACCACAAAATGAAATCTTAGTATTTCTCCATAGATTGCTCGCTTTGATATGTTCACAGTAGTTCTTTATAAGTAAATCATAAAAAAAAAAAAAAAAACGTGCGGGTCTATATAATCAGACAGTAAATGACAAGGCTAGTCCTTGACCTGAAGAGACCGGAGATCCTGTTAGTTTCCGTGCTCTCACACACACATATCTGCCTGTGAGAACGCTCACCTGTTGCTGACTCAGCTGTCACACACATGTGGGTATAACGTCACATGCGCCACTCAAGTTCAAGTTGTTTTCCAAATTAACCCTTATCTTGTTTTTGGGTCTGCCGTGACCCGTTTCGAGTTAATGTTATATAATAACTACCATCTAGTTCCTTTTTCCATCGGAGCAAGACATCATGATATCCTCCACTACATCTATATAAACACTACAAAACTGACCATTTTAGCCAAAAAAAAAGTGTAACTTTTTTTTTAAATATACAAAATTGAAATATGGGAAGCTCAACTCAAATGTGGCTCAATCGAGATTCATCTTTGACTTTAGACACCCCACGAATGAGTTCAATCATGGGCCAAAATTGACCCGCGAACACGAGGGACAGAAACAGCTTTCCAACAGAACCCAAGGGTTAAGTATTGTCTGCGAAATTGTTTCATGCCTGCATTCACGAAAGTGCATATGATTAACCCTGAGAAAAATCCAGTCAAAACAGGTTTGACTCCTCTTGGGTTCAGCAACTCTATTATTTCTGCAATGCTCAAAACAAAAAAGCAACCAGCAGACCCTGTCAGGTGCAGGTTTAAAACAAACACATTAGAACAAAAAAAAACTGTGGTTAACTTAATTGCACATATTAACCTTTATTACTAAGAAAATCTTCTATCTTATAAAAACCCATCTTTTAATAGATGGAATTAAAATGTTAAAAGCCAAACAAAGAATGTGCTATACAGTAACATATGTATTCTAATGCAGTTGTTGAATACGTTATAATACATAAATACACAATTCAATTGCATATGTAGTTGTCAAAACCATTAATCCCAGAGAATAATAATGGTTGTCTTTCCTTAGCCATGGGGACATTGTCCAAGTGAACAGCTTCAGGGTTGTAATGGGAAATGCATTTACTGGCAGGGCAGGAAGGAATTTTGTTAGCAGCTGTGGGAAAAAAATAAGTTGTTCAGAAATACACTGGTGCAGCTAATTCCCGGAGCCTGTCTGTGTTTTGCTGGGATGAAACTGGATGAGAGACAAATAGGAACGAAGGAATAAAGGAATAAAGGAAATTTGCATCGTAATCCACGGCCCGGATCAAAGCGAGATGTGATTGGATGATATGCTGTCGCGAATGAAAGATGCTTTAGATCAAAGGTAGTGGTTATCAGAGAGAGAATATGGAGATGCATTATTGAAACTGGTCAACAAAGTGCGAGTGTTTGTGTGTGCGTGTGTGTGTGTGTGCGGGTGTCGTATTTGATGTCATAACGGGAAATGTAGCCTCCCCCGTTTAGCAGATCTGTTGTAACCCGACCTGGGCCTCTCATTGTGTCTTTATTTATTTGATTTCAAGGCAGGGACACTACAATGAAGCCAATCTGGAAACTGGATCGGACTGTGGCTGATGGTAATTACTTGCTGTCCAAGCCATTAAGAATTTAATGTAATTTCAGACAGACGTTCCCACTTTCCTGGAGAGAGAGAGAGAGAGAGAGAGAGAGAGAGAGAGAGAGAGAGAGAGAGAGAGAGAGAGAGCATTGGGTTGGGTTGAGTCTGAAGTCTTTAGTTTCTCTGCGTATTTAAAAAACAGACATCTAAGACTAAGAAAACACGCTGTGAAGTCAGCTCGAGTTACCAAAATGGATTCATCGCGCCACCCTCTGTATGGCATTCCTTGAGACGTCTGTTTTGCTTGAGGATGATGTCGTTCTAGTTAACCTGCACATGCTATCCAGTGTGCAAGACCAGATCCCCGGGGTCATGGAGAGTTGAAGAGCCTGATACTGAGCTGGACTGAGGAGGATGCCGGACTGGCTGTGAGCGGGATTTCCCTAACAGGGGATGATGGGTCATGTGGAAAAGACCCCCCCCCCCCCCCAGGCTGTTTGTGGCTACTGTGTGTCAAACCTGGCGCGGGATACACGTAATGACAAACAGATACTGTATCTCAATGACACTCTGGACAGTTAAAAGCAATTAGGGTGGAGGTTATACCACTGAGAGCGCAAGGCCAGAGATATATTTGTTGTTAGATGTACACATGTACGCCAGTGCCTCACATAACCTGCATCTGTTTGGTGCAGTGGTAAATGTGAACGTCGTGCAATCCTGGTAGTTGTACGGACTGAGATCTTTGGTGTACCGTCTTGGGGAATCCTCCTGTAATATGCGTAGCACACAGGCCGGTATGTGGACGCTTCGGTCCATGACGCAGGTAACAAAACGCAAGCGTAGCTCTGGCCTATGCCTACAAAACATATTATGTGTTGGTCAGTCCACTGTGGTACAGAACACTAATATTCACGTCAAGCTGGTTTGTCACGTGCATTTGGTGATTGCCCAACTCACCCGGCCCCCTTATCAAGTTTTGCCTGTCTGCGACCCCGCGAATCTCTATCTAATGCCGCCATGAGGCCGACAACATAAATTCACACAACTACCCGAGGAGTACGCATTGCCTTGATTCATGCGATCTATAATCGCTTTAGTGAAAGCCTGATTTGTTTGCAGTGCCATCGTGGGGTAAAAGGTTTTGTCCAAACCCCCAAAATGTGCAAAGGAGGCGAATACATCCCCCGCACCTTCAGTTGTAGATCAGGTTTTGGCGGCCTGCTAAGCATCACACTGACACTTTCATTTAGCTTTATGTTTTCATTCTTGGTCGTTTTTCTTTGCCTGTAGCTTGTCGATGCTGTCGACCACACCACTGCAGGACACTACAAAAACACACAGGGTGTTTAGGAACAGCAGGTGTCCCTGCTATTTGGTTTACCAGGTAAAAAATTTAATAAAATAAAATAAATACAAGCCCCAATTAAATGAATGAATGAATTGAATTCCTCCCAAAAAATTGAGCTCCTTCCTACGTAATGTCAATTACGTAGAAAGAGTAAATTATTCCGTTAAATTTGGGTTAAGAAATACCTCAAATAACCTCACCATTTATTAACCAGAACCAATGTTTGTTATTGCACACAGGAGCACACTCCATAATCATGCATGGGTTTAAGCCACAACGGGCCAGAAGGGCTTGCATGACTGTTGTGTGATTTCAATTTCAACATACTGAGGGATGACTAATTGGGAGAGGGGGAAAGGGTGAAATAGAAAGTTGTTAGAGTGAAATGGAATCTCCGTTCTTTTTTTTCGGGCATTAATCATATGCTGTCATTGTTTGCTCAGCGTGAGGAACACATGTAAAATTGTGCAGGACTCTCTTTAAATGATGTGTCGTTTGGCTGCAAACCACTGCTAAGGCATCGATTCCGTTGGATGACTGGAGAAGTTACATCATGACACAAATATTCGGGTTCCTTATGCCAGGGACAACTCAAAAGCTTAATTTGACAGTTAAATCAGCTGAGCGAGCCAATGAAACACACATTCCGTATATAGCCGCTTACACAGTTCGTTCACTTCCACACAAACAGCCTGATGGGAAAAAAAACAAACTAAGTGACCCTTTGAACCTGTGCCACGGGTTTACCATATTTCAAGTGCTCCACGACGTGAGGAAAAAGCCTTTCTCGTATCACAGGTGGGGTTGTTACAACACCCATGGTGTCAGCCGTCCTGAGAGACATTAGTCACGTAAACAAGGCATGATTATCATTTTTCTTCTGCTCATTTGTGTAATGCACAGTTTGGCCAGAGGTGATTACCGGGGATTACACTAAGCCTTTTTTTTTTTTTTTTGCTTCGGATGTGCTCTGTGATTACGTGGCGTGCGTCAGCCCTGAAATGCTGATTATAACTCCAGACGCCTCACGTGTGAATATACTCTCAGCACTGGTTTGTTTGCATGTTTCCTAGTGTGTTGGGAGCCAAACCCCGAAACAGGTTTTCAAAGGGACATGTAATCCAAGCGAGTTCCTCACTTGGGAGTGGGCATAGCTGACAGGAATACAGAGAGAGACCTAAAAGGCTTTATGTCAACACAACGTCCTTAGCGAGCACATTATCAGGCACAGGGAGAAGGAACAGTTGCGATGCTGAGTGCACTGCGGGTTCATGTAATGGAGGGCGAAGCAATTAGAGGCGCTGATATGTCTCAACTGTATGGTTATACTAGCAGAGAAGTGGTTGGCCAGTGCCCGCACAGAATGTTGAAAAAAAATGTCCCCCAGACTAAATGGATTGGATGGCGCTCCAAGATCGGCACGGCGCGGTTCCGGGTGTGAAGCCCACCGGCTCGGGTCGAGTCGGGCGATGACAACAAATCTGACACTGTTTTGTCTTGATTTGAGATACAATGAAGCGGCTCATTTTCGACACCAGGTGTAATCTCGCCTGAAGAGGAAGCGATCGAACCGCTTTTCAGTTTCTTCCGAAACGCCTAATCAATCTCACTCTACCGAAGTTCTCAGGGAATCCTTAAAAAAAATAAAACAAACATCTGGTCATCATCATTTAACGAGCTGCCTCTCCGCCTGAAAGGTAGACGAGATTGCGAAAAAAACAAAAAAAAAACAAACGTTCATACAAGTTCATAGTCACACATTTGAAAGACGTAGGTGATAACAATACGGAGAGAAATCCGGTGTGTTAGAAAAATAGAGAATCTTTAATAGTTACTTAGATTTTCTTTCACAAACAGCATGTTTTTACAGACACGGTGAGGCGTGGTTGTATCAAGCAAGCATATGACAATAAGGACATGATTCTAACTGCTCACAGTTCAATGCTGAGATGCATTTGAAAAGGTTTTACGCACAGTACACGTTCAGCAAGCCTCCACAAGAAACAGGGCATCTGGTTACCACACATGGAGAATTGTATGTTATTTTTTAATAATCTGATCTCAAAATCATCTTACTGGTTTTTAAAGAGCGTTCCACCTCACTTCATTGGATAGTATCATTATATATCTGCAGTTATATACTTTATATACCCCATAACAACCAAGGTCTCATAAGCAGCTCTGAACAACTAGTGAGTTGACATTGAACATTTTCTTTTTTTGAACTGTAGTAAAAATTAGCACAGATTCCAGATGTATCCACCTTTGTAAAAGTAACCACTTCTTTCCAAACGTAATGGGTCGCGTCAAGAGATGGGGAAATAAACATTTGCTGTGCCTTTAAATGGGCTTTTGTCCTTTTCATGCCAAAGTGAAACTTTTATATAAAGTTGTAAAACATTTTATACAATATTTACATTGGACCTTAGATTAATGAGTTGCTCTCGCGACTTTGCAATAAAGCTGTTATGACTTTGACACCGATCCCAATTTATACCTAGCTTTGGTTCTCTGAAACTTCAAACGTGTCACTGCTCAAAGATGTGACAAAACGTAGACGAGAGAGGAGCACTGTGGGCCATTTTTAAATGGCAGGAACTCATGGCGTACAATTGAAATCACAATATAATGCAGTAATAAAATGTGTACGACACAAAGTCCAAAAGAGCATCTCCATTACTAAGAACTACACTTCTTACAGTGATTTTTGTAAACATTCATGTAAACATTGGTTTATTTTTGGGTGTACGGACGGCTGAGCATTAGATATTTGAGATCTGCCTGAACTTTTTGTTCACCACCTGCATGGAGTCCTTCTTCCTTTTTAACGGCATCTCCACTTCCGATCTTCTCTTCCTGCGCTTTTTAAGCCTCTTACAGCATATGTAGAGTGCCAGAGAAACAACAGTAAAAAACAGCCCCAGGCACGCCACTGAAAGGAAAATGAGGACAGGCTGACAGGGGAACAGCTCATACCTCTCGGGCCCGTCTCTCATCTGGCCAATGTACCAGGGCCTCTCCTCTATCTCGATGTCAGCCTCCCTGGTCAGCAGACTGTGGATGTAACTCTCATTGCTCACCGTTTCATTGACAAAAAAGTTCACCATCACCGTTGCGTAAAGCGGATCGGGCTGACCATGATCGCTGACCTTCACCAGAAGGCTGTAAAGGCCGCGGTTGCTGAGCTCCCTCTTTAATGTGATATTTCCTGTTTCTGGGTCGATGGCAAATGACCCCGGCTCGCCGCCTTTCCTCTTAATGATACTGTAGGCGATCACCGCGTTCATGCCAGTGTCCTTATCCACGGCGTACACCTCTGTGATCGATGTTCCCGGCAGCGTGTTGGGTAGCACTAGCATGTAGGACTCATTGGACTGAGGAAAGAGGACGACGGGTGGGTTGTCATTTACGTCCAACAACAACACGGTCACCATGGTGACACAGGACAGCGCGGGCTCCCCGCCGTCAATGGCCTCTATCCACAAATAGTACGTCCCCTGTTGCTCGCGGTCCAGCGACGTCTTGGCCCTCAGCGCTCCTCGCCCCGTGTCTATCAGGAAGATGTCGCTGCCATTGAGAATGTTGAGGGCCACCCATCCATTTTGCCCCGCGTCGGCGTCTGTCACTGAGAGGACGCCGATCTCTCCGTAGCCCGGGAAGTTCTCCGGCACAAAGAAAGTAAAGTCCTTATTAATGAACCGCGGACTGTTGTCGTTGCGGTCCTGCACGGTCACCACGACAGTTGCAATCGACTCCCTCCTGGGCGTCCCCTGATCCACTGCTCTCACTATGAAGCGATATGTCTCTTTCTCCTCGCGGTCGAGCGACGTGGCCACAGTGAGGACTCCGGTAACGCGGTCTACAGCAAATATCCCAGGAGCGTCACCTCCAAGGAGGTAAACCACCTCCCCCTGGCTACCGCTGTCCTGATCTGAGGCCTGAAGCTGGGTCAGAAAAATGTTTGGTGGATTGTTTTCTTCGACAGATAATTCCACCAAAGAATTCTGAAACACCGGCGCGTTATCATTCTCATCCAAAACCTGCACCTTGAGGAAGGTCTTGAAGACAAGCCCTTGGGTATTCGTTGCGACCACAATTAGCTCATACTCCTGAATGTTTTCATAGTCCAGGGGCTCTGTCGTCTCCAGCAAATATTCATTTTTGAAAAGCTGATAGGGGCCAAGCCTGAAGGGACCGAGCCCTTCCAAATGACAGTCCACCTGTTGGTTCACACCAATGTTTTTAACGGTAAAAAAAGCGATTGGAGAGAACACTGGCTCCGTCTCCTTAATTGTTACAACGCCGTCCTTTTCCGTTGCAATATACCGGGGTATGATGGCAGGGGGTCCTGTGACAACTTTGATGATGTGGACAACCACGGTGGCAACGGCAGGGATACAACCAGGCCCGTTAGCCAGAACGGTGAGTTTGTAAAAGCTGGCTGGGACAGCGTCTATTCTCCCTGCGAGCTTGATCACCCCTGTGATTCTGTCCAAATGGAACAAGCTCCTCGTGTCCCCTGGCACACGGTCACTGTAAGCGTAGCTGATCTGAGCATTAGCGCCAAGGTCAGGGTCAAAAGCATGCAAACGGACCAAATGCGCTCCCTCGCTGGTGTTCCCGTGCAGACTGACGTTAATATGTGACTCTGCGAATTGGGGGCAGTTGTCGTTCACGTCGGTGATGACGATTTGCAAAGTTGCTGCGCCCAGCAGAGGAGGGGTCCCTCCGTCCTCCGCGATGATGTCCGTGGTGTACTCGGCCTGTGTCTCTCTGTCCAAGGCTTCCGTCACGATCAGGAAAGGTGTGAGCTCGCCTCCCTCGTTTTCCTCCACATCCAGCGTGAACACGGAAAAGTCGTTGACCAGCCAATAGGTCTGCACCCCGTGAACCCCCAGGTCTGGGTCCACGGCGGACTGCTCCACTGCAAAACGAGCGTTGATGGGCGTGTTCTCGGGGACGGACATGACAATCCTGTCCACTGGGAACTTGGGCCTGTTGTCATTCACATCCTCGATAAAGATCTTGACTTTGATGAGCTGAAAGTACTGCTGAGGCAACAGAAACACATCCAGTGAGAGCACGCATCCCTGTCGTTCCGAGTTATCGGGACAGAGGCTCTCCCTGTCAATCTCCGTAGCAGATGTGAAAAGCTCCCCAGTTGTATTATTCAGGTTCACATACTGCGGGCTGATCTCCTTTTGCGGGAGATTGAATAAAAAGGGGGGCTCGATGCTAAAATTCAAATTTAAGTCGGTTCCAATGGCCCCTATAAAGGTTTCCCTTGGTAATCCCTCTTTTATCCTATAGATGAGTTCCTTTGCTTGGCTGAAATTTGCAAAGCAGGAGAGAGGGCCGATATAAAGCAAGAGGATGCACAATCCCTGTAACACAAGATAAGCAAGGACAATAAAGTTTAATGAGAGAGAGGGTTGCAGAGCAGAGTGAAATTTGCAAAATGAAGCATTACTGATGGTCTATTATTCATTCTGACCATTATTACTTCGCTATAATTGCATATGCTGAGCTTTGAGGACACAGGCAATGATATTTCTTCAACCTTAAACATCACACTTACTGTATATTCATTTTTTATGATCATCTTAGCCAATCCACCAGTGAAACTTTACTTGTTACGAGCTTGAGTTTTTCTTGCATAGGTTTAGAGTACTAAATAGCAGATAAGAAAAATAGATGTATCACATACAGAAGGCCTAGTTAGGTTGGAGCATAAAAGTATCATAAAACTGCACTTGCAGTTCTGGTCAAGTGAAGTCTGCCTTTGGAGTAAATGAGCTTAAAACTTACCCATATTCCTCCTCTTTTTCTAAGGCTGTGGTGTCTGCCGTTTAACATGTTTATGTCCAAGTCCAGCACTTCCCACTTAAAGCAGTAAGAGTGGCAGCTTTAGTAACCCAAGCATTTTGAGTGTTGAGCAGCGAGAGCTCTGGTGAGTGCAATGCCTTATTGCCATCTGACTTGAACAAGTCATTCATCCCAGTTCTGGCTCTGGCCACTCCCACCGTATGCAAATCAGCCCCTGAAGCTAACCAATGAGAACCCATGGGCACCAGAAAATGTAGTTGAATACACAGATTCGTTTTCTTTCACACATGCTGGCAATACACACCCACACACACACCAAACCCGCACACACACACACACACACCCTTTTTTCATATGCAGCAGCATACATTCTTGTGGAAACATGAAAGCACATGGCTTCCAACTGAGCTTATAATGACAAATGCTACCAAGCAAGATGTAAATCATCAGATTACTCTAATCCATCATTAGTTCAAATAAATAAATAAATCAACTACAGACACACAATTAAAGGTAATGATAGAAATAATGCATTTTTAATAGATACACTAAAATGTAACTATCTAATCTATCTCATGTTTAGCTTCTACATAAATACGGCGTATGCATTAGATCAGTGTGAAAAGCATGAACATTTCATAAACAAAAACCAGCCGAGAGGTGATCTTGCCATCATAAGAGTTGCGATAGTCTGATTCTGGGTTGAGCCTTTAACTAAATCAACATCGTAATCCCCATGTGTTCTAAATGCCGGGCCAGCTGTTTGCCGGGATTGGAAGCAGACTGACGGACTCAGAGACACTGTGTGATTGAAGTTATTTGCAAAAGAGTGGATTGAGACTGTCAACCACTCATTTTGTCAGGTCTTTGCTGTCAAGCCTCATCACCAGGGTGTCGTGGATAGAATTAGAATTAGAATTAGGATAGAGGATAAAGTGGTCTTAACTTAGTAATACAGTTCTACATTTCCTTTCTGATCTGATGAAAGGTTAAAAATAGACCATTTATTAGTTTAGCTCCTATATCAGTTGTTATAGCTTTATTTTTTATTCTTTAGTTTTTATAATAATAAAACATACATTTCCGTGACAGACATGGGTAGAAAATATAGCCATATGCTATTTGAACATTCAGTTCTTGCATCGCATGCGCTCTTTTATATTTGGGTAACCTCGGTCTGTAGGCACAGCGGGTTGTGAAACCTTAAAACACAGGCGAGCAGCAGATCAAGGAAAATAGTACTCGGACCATTAGGAGGACAATTGTAATAATTTCAAAATTTGGTCATTGCGAGCATGCAATCACACAGTGACTCAGTTCTTTTCGTTTCAGCTCAGTAATGCACTAATGAGGATGCTCACATCCCTAATGAGGACAGCATTCCGCTTCACAAATGACTGTGGTTTACAGCCCAGAGGAGATAAATGGCTCCAAGTGTAGCGCTCGCTAAAGCTTTGTGTGAGAAAAAGCAGCACGGGCATGAAACATCATAGGCTGTTATCTTGAGATTATTTACTCTGAAGTATTCTGGAGCCAAGAGCTGCAACGCAAAGACTAGCGTCGCCACGTATCAGCTCACCTGACCTCTGTGCCTGTTGGCCTTAACTTGTCAAAGCTCGTCTCAGTAACTGAAGCCACAAATAATTATACAACATGATTAAATAATCTTTGCTCACCCTAACACATTTCTTTTTGAATGGACGCATGATAGATACATGGATGCCTTCTGGATACATGAATCCGTTTGTCATTTTGGTAGAGCACAGGAATATAAAAGTAACAATGTGTGTAGACATGGTGGCCGGGAAAAAAAAAAAAAGGTTGAACCAGGCCAGGCAGCCGTATTACGTTGCTCTTAATGACACAATTTGCTGCTTTGAGTCTGTGTGAGATGACGCCGGGTAATCTCTGGCCAGATTTCCCCACAGATGTCATGTTAACCCCGGTCTCTCTTTTTTCTTTAATCAAAGTGCTGCTAAGCTATCTTGATAGCTACGAGGCAGCTCCAATGGTTAAGTAAGTATAAGACCACGCGGACATTTTCTGTCAGGAGATACAGTAGATTGAAGACAAGTGCGTGGTGTATCATTCAAAACGAATCTGTGCCGCAGCAGTCCAAACCGCAACTCTTTCACTCGCAAGTTTTTTTTTCCTTTTGCGGGTATATTGGGACGACGCGTGTTTGATACATGCTGAGCCGCGCCTTTACCAAAACAACTTTTGTGTGCACCTGAACAGATATACTTAATCAAAACAACACAAAAAATATAAAAAAATACACGGAATAACCATGAATCAATTGAGTCTTCCTCCAGGCTGATATAACGTAGGAAAACTTTGCCATCGCTTCGAACCTGCCTGGATCCGTCTCCCGTGGGGCTCGTTCAGTGCGATTGTTTAAAAAAAAAAAAATCCTGATCTGTGATATTTTATATGTGACATTCGCACAATACAAATGAACCAATGAAGCCGGTGACCGTAGCTACCGAGCCTGCTGGAGCCACTGCTTCGGTAGTATTTTCTGAAATACGCGTCACAGCTGTGTTCTCACGTCGATGATACTGTACCGTATTTGTCACGAGACAATACTTGCTGTAAATGGATTTCAGTTTAAGTTCGACTCCCGGCACTGTTCACTAAGTCTATTCTACGGGGCAGAAATCCATTTAGCCCTGATACACAATGTCAGTCAGACTCAACCGTTGAGCCACGGGAGGAGAGGCCGCCCTCGTGCTGCTGCTTTACTTTGCCACACGTGAATGCAAAATGGGAATCATTAGCATATAGATGCTCGCTTCAGTCCCGGCGTCGAGATGGACACATTCAAAGGGACATAAGACAGTAAATAATGTCTGTGGCATTTTTTTCTTTTCTGTGATGGAACAACATTTTCCAGCTGGATGCACTCCAGCAGCTGCATTCCTCCCTCTCAAGGGGAAAAGGCCTCAGTATTTCCCCGCCGCACGAGTGGCCATCACCAAGTAGCGTCATGTAGATCTTTGATATGTTGTACTGTTTGCAAAATGGGATGTATTGCGTACACACCAGGGACAATGTGCAAAGTGTGTGCCGATTTCCTTTAATGTGCAAAATCACCCACGGTTGTTTTTACTCTCTCACTGCCACCTACTGGTTGAATCGATATTAGGGTGAAAAAAAAGGAGAAGTGACGCTTCACTCACAGATACACAGCACAATCCATACGTGTCGAATCCGTAAGTCTTTGATCATTTTTTTTTCTACAGTTGCATTTTCAACCTGTCTTTGTGCAGCACCCAAATTAGACTTGTACCACTATGTGAAGGTGGAGACTGAGTCAAGTCAAGTCAAGTCAAGCCTTTTATTGTCATTCTTGCATGCATTACATACATGCAAGGACGAAAAGACGTTCCTCGAAGCCCGCAAAACAACAATAACAAAAACAACTACAAACAACAACAATAACAACATACAACAACACGGTCAACATGTTGCATGACAGACAACACACAAGAAATACACAACAAAGAAACATATAAATATATAAATATGAAAACTACAACAAAGAAACATATAAATATGAAAACTCGGAAACAGATTTAAACAGATTTAAAAAACAAATAATAATAATAATAATAATAATAATAATAATAATAATAATAATAATAATGAGGACGAAAACTTGGGAGAGCAACTTGCATCGTGATAACCACATGGTTTGTCAGTTCTCCTGTTTTTTACCCTCTCCGTTTTTCTCATAAAAGGCTGCAGAGGAAATATTGACAGTGTCCCTGTGTTGCTGTAAAATGAAACCTAATATTATACTACACCCTATCTTAACCCCAAAGGAGTATAGCTGGGAAAAAAAATACTTAATTGCCCCGACCCCCCTGCTCCTCCTCCTAACACCTCCCCTGCTGCTCCTCTCCTCCCATGTTTTCTCTCTTCCTGCTCTTGTCAGCTGCTAAAGGTGCATCCTGGCACAGATTAGAGAAAGCTCATCTGGAGGAGCGATGCAGGAACAGGGAGAGAGAGGAAAAACAACACAGAACCACGTGAGCTTGTATTTGATGGGTAGACAGACAGGGAGAGGGATGGCAAGGCAGTCCGAGAGTGTTAAAACTCGGCAAGGTGTGTGTACGTGTGTGTGTGTGTGTGTGTGTGTGTGTGCGCGTGCCTCTGCAGGTGCAGGCTGGAGACATCATTGAGAAGGGGTGGTGCTGTGGTAGGATGTATGGCCCTCACAGCTGCAGCCACGGAGGTTACCAGCCGTGCTTCCAAGTAATGAAGTTTCCATCGATCCGCCCACCACAGGTTCTTGTTTCCTGCTAACAGTGTGACTATTTCAAAGCTTCAATTTGAGGTTTTTGAGTACATCAATTAAGGACTAAAGCGCAGTTTCCATTTGGGGGAACAACCCGCTGAATGAAAACAATCATATACCAACTCCTTATTCTTCAATAACTCAAAACTAAAGCTAAATTTGGCTTCATTGATGTTTTGAGAAAATCCATATCTTTTTGCTCTGGAATTACTCTCAGGCAACACTTCAGATTCACTGCTGTTTTTTTCCTCCCTATTGTGTTTCTGTTACTGTGGAGAGATGTGACAAATTCAGCGGGTGGATAATTCCATAATATTTTTGCATTTTTATAAAACGACAGGAAAGTCGGTGACAATGCAGTTGCTACACTTGATACAGAATTAAATGTATAGGTATTTGTGTATTTTGTATATTTGCAGCCGCATAATAATGTCTGAGGAATAATCACATTCATTTCCCCTATGATAAAGCAGCAGGAATACTGAGTAGGTCTGTAGAAAATGTAAAAATGAAATAGGAACTAGGAAGATGAATTCAAATCAGTATTTCATTGTACAACAGGAATGGGTGTTATGGTAGTTGTGTAAGTTATCTGTTCTTTAAAAAAATATTTATGTGGTCAATACCTGTTGGAGAAAAACATTACCCATATGTTGTATACCGTATATATGCCATCCTCGGTGATGGGTTCTGAATAGAATACAATTCATTATATATTGTATAGTGTGCATACCCACTATACATAACCCCTGAGGAACTTAACGTGGCAATCTGACCTTCCAGTGTATTGAGATTTCCCATTTATAAACAGATTATGATTGACGAATATGTCGCATTCAAAGACTTCCTGTGTTCACAGTCACGTAACAAATTGAAAGCGAATTGTCATTTGGGGCACCACAATACAATACGCTTTTGTTTGCATGAGACACTAGACGGGGAGGAAATGTGATTTAACGTTGTTACGTGAGAGGTCAGAGGAAACTGAGAGGACCGGTTCACGCCGACAGGAAGGCAACAGTAAGCCAAACCAGTGCATGTTACAACGCAGCGGAAGGCCAAAACGGGGTTTGTCAGCGAGGAAGAGGAGCACACCAAAACTGGACTGAAATCATTGACATGCCGTGTATTAGGGTCAAAATTGAATGTCAACATCATGACTCACGGCCGTCCTCTCATGTAAACGGTTCAGGCTATTGGCAGTGATGTAATGGTGCTGGGAATGCTTTTTTGGCACACATTAGGCCACATAATCCAAAACTGAGCCTTGTTTGTAAGCCGTGGCTGAGCCGAATATATTTGCAGACCATGCTCATCCGTTTATTTCCATTGTTTACCTACAAATGAATGGCTAGCTTCAGTGGGATAACTAGTCAAATGTCAAGAAAACACATTTTCAAGCTTGTTACACCATGAGAATGAGTTCAGTGTACTCCTATGTCAGATTTCCGACACCAAATCAAACTGATTTTTTTGTGATCAATATACAGTAACCCAAACAACAAGCTCGTTTTTAAATGAAGATATTTTATGTCCAAGATATCTGACAGGGAGTTTGCCTCATCTAGAATGTGCAGCATTCCACTCAGGCCGACTACTTTGCAGAGAGCGCTCACTCTCCACCCGTCATTGGGAGGACGGTGAGTTAATGGCCACTCCACACTAGGCTTTTGTGAAAAATATCCAAGGAAGGACAAAACAACACATACCAAGAGATAATGTCTAATAAGAGAGCACTAACCCGTGGAAACTATGCACAAAGGCCCGAGGCGGATCGGCATAAATGCTAGTCGACATTCTGAAGTGTGTGCAAAGAGCATTTATGTGCGTTTACCCTCCACTCCGTCTCCTGCATGGGTTTCACAAACAATATTGCCAAGGTGTGGGAGGTCAATGTTCGCCACGATCACTTGGTCACTAGTGCGCCAAAGTTCAAATTGGGGGCAACAGAAAACACAGTCATGGAATCTGCACCTAGGCACCTCTCAAAACGCATCACTTGTTTTCCCCTGGAGGGGTGTTACTGTAGAGATAAGCCAGGGGTTTAACACCTTACCCCCGACGGTCTCGCACGTCGGCACGTCTATTACTGTAACAACCCACACATGAATTGAATATGACCTCAGGGTCTCATCTTGTGAATGTGTCCAAAAAAAGAAAAGAAAAAGAGAAGCAAAGGGATCCAGAACATGAGTACGGTACGCTGTTGCGCTGTCCAAGGATTTGGACGCCAGCTTTGGAAACCGAAGCTCAGGAGCATCCGCGACACAAGAAAAAGCTGTAAAACTACAAAGAACATTTTCTAGACGTCGCACACACACGCACGCACGCAGTCACGCACAACCATTTTAATTTCACAGTTCATTCACGTCTTTGCGGAGCATCACCTTACACAAAGGGGCAGCCAAGTGACTCACCATGAAGGATTGCCGAAAAACAAAATAGGGCACAAGCGGTGCCCCTTCCTAAAATGCCCAAAATACGACCATGGAGGGGAGATCGCTCACCAAGCAACAGCCCCAAATATGACCAATGAAAAGTAAACACTCCATGTGGAAATCCCTGCAATTGCCCACACGTATTGGCTGTGCAAATCACTGAAAAGGCACCTGCTGAATACAGAATTGGAGTCCATGCCAGGCATGCATTAGGTTTAATATGTACTATAATATCACTGTGAACAAATGTTCAAATCAGGGTCCCTGTTATTCCTTGTAAAAATAAATGGGTCGGAAAGCCTGCATGCTTGCCATTGAATAATACATGGACAGACATTGCATCTTCGCTTCAGACTGTCTCAATGATCTTTTCCCCTTGTTCCTTAGAGCTCTGACAGACGCACTTGTTGTCCGATGTCATTTCCAGTAAAGCAGGACACAATAGACTTCACTGGGAGGACATCTGGAGCCGCCGTACTGTACCACTCCAATAATTGGAAATGACAAACCTGCCCCGGTTGCTTGCTAATGCAAGTGATGTGCGGCAATCCATCATTGTGATGCCGCTGCTGTTGTGTTGTTTTTTTTATTTATTTTATTTTATTGAGAACGCTTAAGTAGTCTGATGTGACAGCGTGAGCGAGGATCCGCGGAGACAATGGACTCGCTCAAGGTCGTATCTGACAAGGCGTTATGGGGCAGAGCCCTTCCTGATTATCTGAGGACGGGGTGGGAGTAAATACAGTATGTGCTTGGCGTCCTCTCTCCCTGCTGCGTCCTCTCCCTCCTCCTCCTCCTCCTCCTCCTCCTCTCTGTGGTTAGCACGCCGAGGAGGGGAACTCTGCAAGATGCATTCGCCCCTTATGGTTTAGATTACGTAACGGTCGGCCCTTAATGGCCGAGGTGCGCGCGGGGCCCGCTCTATTTGCACAGTACGCTCCGCCATGCCTATTTCTGCATTCGGATCGGCATCGGGGAACAGCCTGCACTGAACAACGTCATTCCATGCCAGCAGGCGCTCCAGGTGATGCATGTCCCTCTGCCCTCTGGAGAGTTACGAGGAGGAGGGGACAAAAGCGGAACGGGGATCCTCCGCCGTTCTTTTTGATGGCATCTTTATTACCTATTTGTGCCACGAGATTGAGAAGGCGTGGAAGAGAAGGCTGTGCGGCTGCAGCTGTATCTTCATGCACGACGCGTGCGTGCATACGTGGGAGTAGCTAGGAAAAGGGGAGAGAGAGCAAAGGGGGCAAAACAGTCGGTGGTACCAGAGACGGTGTGGAGGAAAGCAAAGGCTAATGAAGATGCATTGGAGTATGGAGTTTGCAAAAGGACGAGGCACTCGGGAGGACGCGCAGATCCGCAGTATCCCCCAGGGGTCATGCTGTCAGTGTGACTCGGTGGCGTTTATTGTTCCACCTTCCCACCGTGACCTCACATTGAGCCAAGGGGAAAGGGGAGACAAGCGCGCCGGCTCCTCGTCACCATCTCTCCTTCCTGTCTCTCTCGAAGAAGGAGAAGAAGAAGACACATAAAAAGCCATCCGTCCATCACCCGTACCTGCCTCTCGCAAGCTCATTTTTTTCACTGCAAGATTTCAGCTGGGGGAAAAAAGAGCAAAAAGGGAGGGGACGTGTTGAGCGGATGATGCTCCTTCCACTTCCTCTCCTAAGACCACAACTTCAGGAGGAACCGTTTCATCCCGTGTGTGTTTTAACCCACCTACGAAATGAACCGGGTTCCCGCAAGCTCACGCTCTATTTCCCAAATTGAATCCCTGAACTAATTTCATGAGCTAACCTATGACACGTTTGACATTTCAGGGCGTAGCTGCGATGCTTTCCTTTTTTTTTGTTCTGAATTCGTTGGTAAAGGCCAGTGAGAGCCCAGCGAACGGCAGATTCTGCCCATCAAGTGTGGGCCAGATTTATACTGATGAAAAGAACTGTCCGTCATCTATCGTACAGTCTACCTGAAATAGTGTCCGTCTCAAAACATTTATGTGTATTTGAAAATACTGTCTGTCTTAAGGCTGGGAATTTGAGGATACATTTTCCTGACCTATACATTTCCCGAAGACTGCAACACCTCTGTGGTCATATGAGACAGACAGCTCAGAGAGGACTGAGCAATGTGATGACTGGTTTCATTAAAGTAATCCATATTTATGAAGAATCACCCCCGTCCCACACACACACAACCACACACACACACAGTATTTCAGCTCACAGATTTTCTATCTATTATCAACCTTTGTGTGAGACAAAAAAAAACGCACATCTGAATGACGAATTCCCCTGTAATCTGTCTTAACTGTCCACCCTCTGTGCAATTGTCACGATCGTTTACCCCTGCCATATTTAGCATATTTTGTCACTTTGCTAATTTACCCGCAAGGTGAGAGGATGCTGGGAAGCTCCTGAAAGTCCTCTGGCTCCAGATGTCTGGACCAGATGTCCCATTATTTCTGCAGTGGTCCTGTAATTTTATTTTTCATCTGTTTCCAGCTCTTTGCACCTCTACCAACCCCTGCTTCTGTGTGTGCACGCATGTACGCAAACACACACACACACACACACACATGGATACATGAATATACATGTGCATTCATAAAAACAGTCCCTTCAAACAATGCCGCAATGTGCGTTGAGATTAGCTGCATATTTATTGATCGAATTAAAAGTTAACAATGAAAACGTGCATGCTCTGTATTCACCACGTTCAATTTTCCAATATGTTCTTTCTCGAACTTCAGTGTTTTTCTTACAGAATGTAAATGAGCCCACCAATTAACTCTGGTATACTCTAAAAACCTTATTAGACAAATGACAACCTTACACAGTAACCATGGCATGGACTTGTTGTTGCCATGCAGTACACAGTCAAGAAACCTGGGTGAGCGCATGCTGGATCAGAGACATTTTGATCAGGTATACGATTTCAATTGTCCTGCATGGATGTAAATCTGATATAATTATTGGGTATAAATATACACAAAAAAACTTTACCTAAAGTGTATGGGTTTATTCCTAGTAAGGTATCTACGCTGTAAATCAATGCTGTATTGAATCTAGATCAGCTCCATTGTATGCATTTCTTCAACATTAGAAGTTAATAAAATAGTAGTAGTACTTTAAAATCCATATGGAATGCACTCAAAAATGGACTACTTTTTGTTGGTGCTGGATCACTTCAGATAAACTTTTCACAAACCCCCTTTTGTTTAAAAAGTCTGGGAGACTGTGGAGCCATAGGTCTAATCTTCTACTTAGAAGTAATTTAGCGTTGTTACTCTCACACACACCTCAGATACTTCCTTTACCTAACTTTTTTTGACTTAAGTAAGTTGATTTACAAAGTTTATCGACTGCATTTCTCAGTACTGCGTTTTCAGAACGACTGAGTCTCTCATTACTAGATTTAGCTATGAAAGCGACCTTGCGACTTCACAGCCCAAACTTTCAGAAACTAGTACAAAGCGCGTCACCCTCTTTGGTGTCGGTATCAAGGATGGCATCATTTGTGTCACTTCACAGTCGGAAAGGGAAAACTAAAAAATGTTTTGCCTCATGTGGTTGAACACACAAACCCTTTGGCGACAAACAAACAAAATGCACAGCGACCCCCCTCAGATGACTCGTTTCATCATTATTCTCGGAACAAAACCTGTGTGTGACGAGCAGCCTCCTTTGAAGGAGCTACCTGCCACTAGGTGGCAGTGCAGCACTTTAACAGAGCAGAGGCCTCTCGCCCGCGTGTGTTTGCCGTTGTCCCCCTCGGTCGGTCCTTTCTTATCGGCTCCCGGATCCTCCTTTCCCATTGTAGCACGGGGAAGATAAAACCAGCCGGAGCAGACCGCTATCATTTGGGGATCCGTTGCTGCTGCCGGCACACGGATAGTTAGAGAAGAGATAGATAAAGGCAGAGCGGAGGAAAGTGAGAGGACGAGGGGAAAAGTAGCGGCGAGGAGAGAGGGGTTAGCGGGCGCCGAGTAATTGGCCTAACACTTGCTGTTAATGCTGCCTCCGCATCTTCGCAGATATTCTCTTCTTGGAGCGCCACTTTTCCCTGCCGCCGCCTCTCCTGTTAACCTCTGTTACAAAGACGCGCTCACTGCTCACCGCCCCCCACCACCACCCCCTCTCTCTTATCCGTGACTCTCTCTTTTTCGCCACGCTCATCCGAAAGCACTTTCTGTCCTCTTTCACCTTCTCAAGTTTCTCGTCCCTCCCTTCCCAAACGGTCCCCTCTGTCGCCTTTGCACACACCAGCAAACTCTGGCTGGGTCTTCGTCGGACGGGAATGGGCATCGGGAGATGAGCACCTCGAGGTGGAAGGGCGGGAGAGAGCTCCCACTGGGGCTCCTGTTCAGTTTTGACCTCTTTGTTGACCTCCTGGCTCAACGTGGTCACTGTGAATAATATATTCCTCATTTAATGTAGATGTTCCAGCACACACTTGAGTGTCAATTGTTAATTGTTTTCTGCAGAAAATTGCCTATATATATATATATATATATATGTATTTATTATATATGTTTTAACAATATCCTGGCACAGGCGCACACACACTGAGTCTGAAAAGACACTTTTACAGCTCGATTCTTTTGTCATGCAACCATTCTTGGGACGAAACGCTGTCACCTTTTTCTGAAATGGTGAACGTTCAAACGCTGCAAATGCACCGTGTACATTAGCAAGACATCATGAATGCAGCGGGGTCCTTTGTGGTGCAAGGCAGACACTAAAAGCTCTGCAGATAAATAAGGTGACATGTTCCGCGATTGTGCTTTATGGCATTCATTTAAAGCACTATCTCATTCTCTCTGTCTCATTCCCCTCGCCAGAAAGCTTTTGCGCACACGTGTGACCTCCAAACATTACACGTACATTCACAATATAGATGTAGTTACAATATAAAATAGCCATAATGTTGTGTTGCGAGCATGCGCTGTGCATTATTTTATGGTAACAATAACACACAGCCTTGACCTACGACAATCTTCTCATCCTACTCAGGCCTTGGCGGTTCTGTGCTCTTGCAAAATATATCGACCACACAGCCTTCTATATAATAAGCTTAAATAATAATACGCGTTTATTTGTATAGCGCTTTTCATACAAAGGATGTAGCTCAAAGTGCTTCGATATTTTTTACAGGAGATAAAACTTCACAGAATGCAGCATATTAAGCATATCAGTTCATAAGAAAAACAAAAAACGAATTATAAATTATAAATGAGTTCCATATACATCTGGACACCGAGACAATCTTCTCACCCCCGCACACCACTACAGCCGACCCGAAACGATAGTCAATATGCGCCTCAAGTGCAGACCCCAAGCTCCCGAGGGCATTCACACCCAAATAGTCAGTTCCAATCCCGGGCCGCAAATCATCCCGCAGTCAATGACAGCCTGAAGTCCGGGCCCGCAGGCATCGCCGGGCCGTGCCCGGCCCCCGGCGATGCTCCGCCAGGCCTCCGCCGCCACCACAAAACAGGAAGGCCAGACAGGAGCTGCCTAAAGAACGTCCAAGAAAGGAACTACACCCCTGGGCAGATGACACAAAGATCAAGTTGTGAAAGGATGATGGGAAGAGAAGAGCACGCAGAAGGAAAGGAAATATGGTGCTGTGGGATTCAATAGAACTAAAATAAACATATAGGCAACACTGTGAGTGCAAGTTATTTGTTGTTGAAGTATTTCGAGTCAAAGGGCGGACACTTTTCCACACACTTCTGGAATTAGAATGATTTTTAATTACAATGACAATGGAAATGATTTGGAATAAAAGCACTAAAATGGAGCACATCATCAAAAAATTCACAATAATACTGCTCCTTTCTAAAATAACAAGCACACACACACACTCACATATAATTGAATCCCACACACTGCCTACAAGGGGGGGGACCCATCTGGAGGGGATGTTAATGTGGATATGTTTGTATCCGTGTGTGTGCGTGCGTGTGCGTGTGTGTATGCGGGTTATAAGGTACACTTTCTCGTGCAGTCCACCCTCAGGCCCTGGGCTACATTTGCTCCCATCCATCAGCCAGATGAGCTGTGTCCTTTTAACATTGCTGACAGCATAGGAAAAATAAAGTCTGACAACATATGTATTTGTAGATTAGGACCCAAATCAATAACCTCTTTGGAGATGAAGGGAACATGTCGCAGATGGAAACAGATGACCCAAATTAGAATGTAATCATGACAACTCTGGATTTTTATTTCCAACAAAGGAGAAGTTGCATTTACTCAGACTGCACTTCAGTGACAGGCAAATAAATGACTTATAAACAGAGAAAGCATGCTTGTATTAATGTCTTTATGCCGCTGTATACGGTATACAGTATACACCTCTCTGCTGCTTCATCGGCTGTCACCTAGCACAGTACGTTACCTGGCACAATTGCCGCCGTTTGTGCTCAGCCATCTCTGTAAAGGATTATTTGACATTCAGATTTCGGTTTGCAAATGCGTCTGAAATATTGTTCGTTTTTGTGGGCCAAGCAGTGTTAATCAGATGTTTACAAGCACAGCATAGTAAATATATTTTCCAGTTAAGGCTGAAAAATTGCTGCGCAAGCTCGGGAGAACTCATTACCCAGTTTTTCAAAGGAAAACCCTCGATAGATGTGCACCGTTTCGGTGAAATCCAAATCTATGGAACGCAGTGATTTCACTTAGATTTCTGTATGACTTTTGAGCAAATTGTTTGGCTTCTTTTAATACATTCGGTCTGAGACTCTGATTTAATTGTGTATCCGGGTTGGTCCCTTGAATGAAAAGGCCAAGTGATTTAATGGTTATTTGATATGAAAAAGACATTCGCATTCACATTACCAATAATTATTAGATATACATACAGAGGGGCAGTCCCACTTCAAATAAAGCTCATGCCTATTTTTCAGAGCTAATTACCCAGTGTGTTTTTTTTTCAGTACATGATCACACCTAGCCTTTTATGATATTCTAAAAGTACAGTGCTGTAAAAATCTCCATACTCATAAATTACATCTCATTGTTCCCCCTTGTTAAGAAAAGGCTATTGGCCACCCACCACCATGCTATTCACACATTTCCACTTCAGTGGTGCACACCGAACAGCTCCTCTCCACCCTGCAGCCAGCAGTTGCTGATGTGCCTCTATTTCCATGCAGATTTCCATTTTGCTTTCAAGTGCCACTGCTTCCCATGTCTACAAGGCTGTGTATCTACCTGGGGGGGGGGGGGGGGGCTGCCCCCCCCCCCGGGGGAATGCACATCTCCCGAGCCTCCCTATATTCTTGTTCCTGATTCACCACACACTCTCCTAAAGGTCAGACACCAACAGGGCCGTAAAGATGGTGGGAGGTGGAGACGGGCTGTACCGCCAACTCGTAAACAGCCCAATCATAACCTGAAGGACGAACAATACAACGGGCAGTTGGTCAAGCGGATTCAGCCATGGCTGCCATCAACTAAAACAGATGCATGGTGGTAAAATGTGGGGCAAAAAAATAGATGCACAAACAGGGGAAAGGGGGCAATAAAATGACCCTGCAGTAAAGAGTATGTAAAAAGTACACACACCTCCTTCATGGTCCTTCATTTCCTCCAGAATGGAGGTTAAGTTTTTCCCCATATCTGTTATTTGGTTTATTCGATAGCAGAATTATGCTTCAACTAATCTAATTTCAACAACATATGTTGGAGGAATTGGGCATTGATTAATCCATTTTTGGATTTAATTTTTTTGTGAATATTTCAGAGAATAATGCCCAACTAAGTGTGGTTTATGTGAATGCTTATGAATAAACCTGCTTAATTTATGGACAAAATGTAATTTAACTTCATTTGCATTTTCTTTGACCAGTGAAAGAGGATCAAAGCTTTTCTTTTTATTATGTGTATGCAAATATTGCATAAGCTGAGTCATCAGCTTTTGTTTTATAAACTGGACGCAAAGAGTGGGACTCAAACAAAAACTCAAGACACAAGGTAAAAAAAATCATAAATAGGTTTGTATCCTCAAACACACATCCAGAGATGATGGGGTAGAAACACTGGAGTAATCACGGACGATATATAGACACAAGGTATAGGCACAGGGGAACACAATCAGGGGCACAGGTGTAGACAATCACACTGTCGGGAAACACACTTGGGTAGGAAGTTAAGGTATCTGAAATGGCGTGGAGGAGAAATCACCAAAATAAAACAGGAAGTGAACACATGAGTTAAAACAAAATGAAACACATATTTTTGAGGGTCGGTTGAGTGTAAGATTATCCTCGTTATGCCAGATTACCAGTCCGTGCTGACAAAAATGCCTGTCTCTGAACAGTGGCCCTCAGCTGTCCCCTTTACAACATCACATGACACCGTGCTTCTCAGGCCGTACGCAGGCCTAATCGTTTTGGTTACTTCTCGTGATCATCTTCAGCGTCCCCTCTTTCGTTACCTATTCTTTTTTATCATCCCTTCTTTGACCTTCCGTCCTTTGTTTTATCCTTTCAGCTCTCACTCTTTATTCCATAGTTATCCTCTTTATCATTCCCACGACCCCCTTTCTCCTCCCGTCGCATCTCCACATCTACAGCTCTGTTATATTTACCATCGCTGCCTGGTTTCCATCTTCTCTCTCTCTCTCTCTCATCCCTTCACGCCCTCCAGCCAATTTCCCCACAGTCCCCTTTCCAACACCTAGTTTTCTCTCTATATCACCACTGATCTACCCTCCGTGCTGGGCTCCTGCACGCCCTGATGCCCTCCCCCTGTGTTTATGCTATACGTGTGTTATTTGTATCCCCTACCTGCCATGGTGAAGCTCATTGCTTTGTGTAAGGCCCCACTGGCTCCACCCAAACCACTCACTATGCTGGCGGTCGCCGAGGCCAGGCCACTGAAGATTACACTTCACTGAGCAAGAAGCCTCTCTGCAGGCCTATTCCCGGCAGATGTGGTTAATGCAGCCTATTATCACTGTGCCCCCTTGCTTCCTCAACATGTCTCTTTTTCTACTCCGTTTTATCCTTTTACGTGCAAAGTTAAGGCCTGTAATATAAAGGAAGGTCATCCCCAAATGTCTTGATTCTTTTCCTGATTTTTGCATGTCAGCATGGTGTTCATTATTGTTATTATCATGATTATTATTCATGAAGCCCTCAAAATATTCTTTCAGATTCTACAGATACAGATGCACTGTAAAAGAAATACAAAATAAAAACAATAATTGTATTTAATCTCTGGGCTTTGCTTTGGAAAATGATTTCCTTACATAACTGACCAGTCCCATTACTATAACATCTGCGTACATTAATAATCAGTGCTGTTATTCTTGTGTATTTGTTCAGTGAGTATTCTGCAGTAAGTTTTTCGCTATCTTTACTCACACACACACAACTACACACACTCATTATCTGTATCCCCTTGGCCTTATTGGGTCACGTGGGCTACCAAAGCCAATCCCAGCTGTCCATTGGCTGACACATAGAGACGGACAACCATACCCTCTCACATTCACACCTACGGATAATTTAGGGTGACCAATGATCCTAATTGAGCTGCATGTCTTTGGACTGTGGGAGGAGGCCGGAGGACTCACAGAGAACCCACGCAGACACACGTGAAGAGCATGTATACGCCACACAAAAAATGCCCTGAACAGAGAACCTTCTTGCTGGGAGGCACAAGCGCTAACCCGTCCGCCCATGCATTTAACATTTAACACCTAGTGAGGTCAAACATAATCCCTATTTATGGCTTATGGTTTAATTTGCATTGTTTAGCCTCCGCTAAGCTTTGGCGTAGTATTTTATCGTAGCACAGAATCCATCACTTCAAATCAACAAGGGGGTACCAGAACCAAATTACCACTTAACACTTTACTTGAATAAGTAAATACAAAGTGTAATGAGAAGTTGACCTCTGCTGCATATGCACTTTTTTTTCTATGCGCACAAGGTGGTTTCCTTTGTTGATCATTTGTTATTGTTCAAGGTTTATTTGTAATATTTAGTTAAAAAATCCTCAAACAATGGAGGTTGATTGCAGAGGCCACCCATGTAAAGGTGGAGTGGGAAAGGTCTGTGGCCTCGACAAGCCAGCATTCAAGCTGCGTTGGCCAGTTGGTCAGGGCACCAAGGTTCCGCTGCTCCCATCACCCTGTTACCTCCCCCCATTATCTTCCAGCTCAGGCGTAGACCACTTTGGAGGACACGCTCCGGTTCACCCCGACAGATGGCCAGTACTTACCTTCATACTGGACTCTCTCTTACAGAACCTCCCGATTCCGATGAATCGGATGTTGCAGATGCCACGCTCTGCAAACAGATGTTGAACCATACAGTTAAATCAACATGCCTTTGTGTTGTCTTACGGGATGACTTTAAATGACTTTTTCCTTGTTGAGTTTCTTGTATATTTTAGCCAAATTTATCTCTGGGTCAGCATTTTCGAAGTTATATATTCCTATATATTCTGCTTTGCCATCAACGTCGACGTTTAGTCATTTCCATGAAATGGGTTTCAATGGAAAAAAGTGACACTATGAAGGATGTATTTGGCCTTTCTTCCTTCAACGGTTGGCATGGCATTAATTGTGGTATTTCCCACCTGCTATCCCGCCCACTTCCACCTCAACAAATCTAACTGTGAGATATATTTTGAGTTGAGTAAACCATAACTAGTCCCAGAGAGCTATAAGGTTGAGTAACTCTGGAACACCTAATCTAAAACCGGAAACGCTTTCAATTAATTTCCATCCTTACTATGATTCTGAAAAATAATCCCCAAGGAGATTCCTCGGAGTTGCCAGGACCTCTTCCTAGCAACCCTTGCTACAAAGCAGCTAATTGCTAAGCATTGCCATCCCAGGGAGACAGGCCTGTGAAGATCTGCTTCATGTCCACATCCCTGATCTGCAAATCAATGGCAAACATCTTTGGGTATTTCCAATTAACCAACAGATGTCAAAGAAGTCCATTATTAAGATTATACCATACGATCAATCCAAACTCCAAACAACATGTACCTTCGCTGGATCTCTAGAGTGCTCCAAATGAAATATTATTAATAATATATACCCCAGTCTTGAAATATTGCTTCAGGGAGCCTCATTCAAATACTTCAGGTTATGAAGTACACCCCCTCTTTAAGCCACCTGTGGTACCGGTTGGCTGGTTAGCAGTGACAAGCCGGCAGACGGCAAATGGGTTTTTCCTCCTTCTTCTATGCAGTTTCAATTCTCCCACTTTATATTTCTGTGGGTCTGCCTTCATCAAGTCCACTGTCGTTACCTCAAGCTCTGTGCTTGAATCACACTCTCCTGGATCCCCCTTAAACTTATAACTTACTAACTCTATAAATATATATTTTTTATATTCATGTATTATTTGAATTTTTCCTTAAATTCTAGCCGCCTTATAATATGTTTGCTGTTTGTGCATATAAACAGTGTTAATGATCTCTTCCTGATTGAGTTCATATGATTTGGATAATAGGCATGCACAAATTATAGCAGGTACACTGAAGGAAATATGTACAATAAAGAGGACTTATGAAACCGATTTGTTTGAAAATGGACCGAAGATGTATCAGCTCTAAATTCAAACGGTGCTGCTCTGCTACTCCTCATCAACTAGTTGAAGGTATAGCTATTGGGAACACCAAATGTCAATTTTGTTGGGCTTGCCAATATGTAGTGGCAGTAACAACACATCTATAGCATGGAGACTTAACAACATAATAAACACAACTCTCAGCTTCGTTTATCTAATATTTTTCTGATAGTTTCCCTGAAATCTAAAGTTGTATTTAATCTGACTGTGAGCAGGGTAATTGACCTAAGAGCGTTTTAACTACTGCTCAATTACCAGGGTTAGTGCTCCCAAGATGCAGGATGAAACCAAATTCCATAGATTACAGGGTTAACTCATGAAACACACACTTTTTACATATTTACAAAAGGTTGGTTCTCCAGCAGGACTCCCAAATGCTTAGTTTTTGGTCATATGAGAATGTCATCCCCATAAACAAATGCAAACGTGTTTATCATGCAGCACATGGACAGGGAAACAAAACAGCATGAACATTGTTGAGACCAAAGAGCATATACCCAAATCTGCATCGTGATCACCAAATGCTTTAAAGGCTATTCTCCATTTCTCTTACTTTTGGATGAAGACCATTTGAAGGCTGTGCCAAGGCAGGGTAAATCTGTGGATGGAGGGTTCCTGTTCCTCAGAACGCGTTTCTCAGTCCACGCCTGTCAAAGAAAAGTTTGAAATCTTATCCTAGTTTTCCAAGACGAATAAAGCCTCAGCAGGCAAGGAGCAATGATTGGATGATGCTAAGAATTACAATATATGTTTATATGGCTTGTGTCTTAGAGCTAAACAGGGAGTTCGGGCAGCTCTTGGGTCGTGAGGTGCCCAGCAGGAGGTTGACGGCACATTAGAAAGGTCAATGAACTCCGTAGAGTCAGTAGAGGGGGGTGACAAAGCCAATTTCAACCCGGAATGACCCCCGGGGTCAGTGCAGAGTGGGCGGTGTGTGTTCAAAAAGTGTGTCCCTTGCTTTGGACAGTATAGTCGAGTGAAGTTTGGAGAACACCGGAGTTAGGGCAGAGAGCGGCGGTTTTCTCCCCCTTCATGTCATCCTTTGTTTGCACTGTATACTGTGCCTGACAAAAAACAAACATCGCTGCAGACGCAAGCTGGAAAGGAGCTCGAGGTTTGTGCCAAATAAAGAGTCGCCAAGGAGAGGAGAAATGTTCGGGCCCACGAATGAATGAGAACAGGCTCAGGAACCTGTTTCCGCTCTATACTGACATCTAACATTACACTGTGAGTGGCAACACCATAAAGGCTAGAATTGAAAGGTACTGTTTTGTGAATTTTATTCAAGCGATGGAAAACTTGAGATCTCTGATCTCTTCGATTTCCTTTTCTCTCAAGGTCTACATTTCTTTCAGTGGCAGAACACTTGCCTTTACGGACTTGACTTGTTGTTCAACTCCGTGGTTTGATTCTTTTCACACCCTCACGTAGATGATGCAAGAAGCAAAAAAAGCCAAGCATGGGATCTTCAGTATATATATGTTCACAGTCTGCACGAGAGTTCCGCAAGCAATATTATTGAAAATACATTTTTGTCTAGTTTTCATTATTCACCCATTACAATAGAACTACGGGATTATTATTTACTGTTATGTGTGTAACTTTCCAGTGTATTTCAACAAAAATACATTGTATTATGTAAGAAACAAGGCAAAGAAGTTGCCATTATTTCGACAATATGATAAAGTATGATCTCGGCAGGAAAATATATAAGTGCGTTTCAAAGTGAAAACAAACTCGTATATATGAATAAACTAGTATTTCCCAGAGACTTAGGCTAGTTTCTGGTTACTGTATTCCTCCTAGTGCAACCGGTAAAAAAAAAAAAAAAAATCTGTAAGAGAGTAAATAAGTTAGCCTGTGATGTTATTGTATGTGAACTCTGCTGTTTTATCTCTGGGGGGGTTTGGACAAAAGCCACACGTAACATCTGCATATTCCTACACATACGAAAGCTCTAATTCACACAGTGCAGAGGTCACTGTAATGTCTGTGATACTCCAGAAAAGAAAGGCAATGGCTCTTGCAGTGGTCAACTTGGCAGCGGCGGCGGCGAGAGTCCCTTATTTATCACAACGGGCCTATTTCCCAGCAAACATTGAGGCTATGCAGTGACAGGGACAGGTGCGTGGCTGTGTCCGGCGCAGGTGTCCCAGGAAGCAGTGCCAGTGAGCACAGCGGCAGAGGCTGGGAACTGGAGCATCTGAATGAAATACTGTACAGACGTTATTAATATGATTTACTACACCCCTGCTTTTTCCTCTCCGACTGCCCCGAAGAAAAACATTATAAATGATTACGACTGTTACAGTATGTTGGCAGTCCATGCCCAAACTTGTAAAGCCAACACTTCTGGGCCCATCACTCAAAGAGGAGTTAGACTTTTTTTTCAACATCAGCCAGGGGCACTTTTAGATAAAAGGTTTAGCGGCTTAACAGGACTATTTCCACGACATGTTCAAAGCTTAAGGCAGAATTTGGAAAGATGGTTATGCCGTTATATATCCTCGGTGTAAATTGTTAATAAACCTATTGCTCTTGCCTAAACGAGCAGCTCGTCCTCCTGAAACTAAATGTCACCCTAGTGAGATCCAGTAATTAATAGAAACATTAGTCAAAGTGTTTTAAAATGGGAAAAGAGTCACTTCAAGAACATTTCGAAATGTCCTTCTCCGGCAGCCCTGTTGATGGATTCATGAATTTCAGGATGAACACATGTGAGCCCTCTATCGCCTGGGATAACATTTAGCAGACTAAGTAGATAGGCAGGAGCAGGGTTCTAGATGTAAATGAGCGTGTGAGCCATACCAGAGGGCTTCTATTTTCCCAGCTATATTCCAATTTAACCTTCAGTTCCCTGGACGTAGGATACTTAATATTGTCCTTGCTGTCCCAAGTGCAACTGGTTATATTCTGCCTATTCTGCCGGTTTGAATTCGCCGCTCATACTTTGAAGTAGTAATGAAAAAAACGGGCGCGGCCCTGTCGCTTACATGAGAAAATAAAAAGTGCTTTACACTTTCATTGTGATGGGAAAAGAAGTACAAGGTATACAGTACACTATGATAAAGAATGAAAGGATCCACGCTAAGCATGTTTTTTCTTTCTCTCCCCTGTTTACTGACATGATTATTATTTTCATGGGCTGATTTGTCCATGTGCACCATGTATAACATGTAACACGTTCAACAAATTCAGCAGCTACAGCTTCAGACAGTTTCTTACAGCACATTGGCACAGGATGTTTTTTTTTTATTGCTTTATTTCTCTCCTGTTTCTCAGTATCGGAGATACTCCCCGTATTCCTTTGGACTACTGCGGGAGAAGCTAACCCAAGGTGTATGGGAAGAAACAATTAAAGATGGCTGTTGGATATATTTTTTAGCTCGCTTAATATAGGCACTCGCAAGAGGGGTTCGAGGATGATGTCCCGAAAGCTTCTGTTCTATGCTGGACATACACCGGCACCGTGTGCGCCCTTGGCACTCTCGTTTTGTTGCCAAATATTTCACTCCAGAGTCATTCCCGCCGCATTTATAGCCACGGTGTCATGTAGCAAGTTATCCAAAAGTGCGACCTTCAACTATATGACAAAGGCCCAATTATGCAGGAAAGCTGTAAACCTGGCCAAAGAAAGTTGGTGTTGGTATGTGTGTGAGAGTGAATCAGTGCGAAAGAGAGAGAGAGAGAGAGAAAGGGGGGGACAGGAGTTGTATATGTTTGTGTGTGCATTTGTGTGGCTGGCTAGCTGGGGGGCATGAAGCTGAGAGTAGGGCATTATTAAAAACCATCTGCTTTCCTGCAGAGTCAGAAGGCCGTCTGGACACAGTTTCTTAACAGGCCTTGTTTTTCCTAGACACCCTGAGGCCATATGACAAATTTGATTGCTCCAACTAGAAAGCAAGGGGTGACCGAAACAATATATTTAGCCAGTAAAAATCTACGTAATATGCCTTCAAACGGAACAATGAACACAAACCGCCTGTGTACCACTACAGTTAATAAGCAACATTTAAAATTTGTCTACATTTTTTGGCCTGTTCATTGCATTTTCTCAATAATTATATCTTACACTTTTCCTGGTTCTAGATTCGAGGGCTCCACATGTGGGCTGCAACATACTGTTGCCAAAGCTTATTTTTTGAATCAAATTTGCGACATTATAATAGTAAATATAAAGCAAAACATATTGGATTCGAATACAATTGAGGGGTTTTGTTCACGTATCGACACTGAAATTAAATCAAATGAAAAACCAAGATATTTTATTCATTGTCTCTTTAAGCGACTTTGTTATAACAAATAAGAGGAGTCCAATTTTATCTGACTCACAAAGGCTCTTTCTTTCACCAGGTTTCTGTGCCACGAAGTGGCCTGTAAGGACTACAGATGCAACAAAGTGAGCTGAACACAATAGGCTGCTCCTGCTATTACCTGCAATCAGTTGCACTCGCAAGTCCACTCCTCCGAGAAATGGCCGTGATTTTACCATTCACGCTCAAAAACTGGGACATGCTTTGTAACAAGGAGTTGGCTTAATCTCAGGCTGAGTTTTCACTCTCATGCGGGCACATGCAGCTAACTTCCACAAGCACATGTAACATGCAGCGACGTACGCTGAAATGACTGCACCTAATTAGGTTTTTTGAGGATAGCCCCTCTCGCTTAGACTTTGTGTTTGCATCACAGCACAATTTCACAATTCAGCTCTTCTCGATGACCCTGCCACACAGCCCCCCCCCCCCCCCGTGACCCTCTTCGGTTGGTATAAACAGCACTCATATTTGAATAGCTGAATGACAGGAGTTCAGGTCGGCAATCTGTGCATCAGGAAGATAATCACACAAGCCATTTCAATGTTTCGGGGACAGAGGACTGAGGATAGACAAACTGTACTGAAATGCAACAGCTTGTAATGTTTGAACTTCACCATATTTGGCATCATCATGGTAACATCCCTCATCAGAGACATCAGGCTTTAGGCAAAAAAAATGCAATTGAACAAGTAGGTGTAGTTGTTTTTCTCAAAGTGTGGGTCAAATGGAGACTCACGATTTAAAAGCACACTGATATAAAGGTAGATTAATAAAAGAAATGTTAAGGATATTGAACATTACATCTTAACCCCTTGAAGCAGGCTGATCTTGGTGTTGTCCTTGCTATGTTGTATGTCTGTAATTTGTGCGACGTGTTCACGGGTCTGTGGCCAATATTGGCTGTGCAAAAGTAAGCTTACCAAAAAAGGAACAACTTGTGGGCTGAAACATCCAGTTGCCTTTGGGCGTCCCAAAACATTACTGTATATCTGATGCAGTGTTGTCGGCATGTTTGGATATTTCCTTTTCAAAGAAAATTTACAAATAATATTGGTTACATTAATATTGGTAACTAAAACTACAAAATGTGTCTTAAACCTCTACCCCACTACCATTACTTATGGTATACAATGAACTCTTTCAAAACAGCTACGCATTAAAAAACTAAACCTGCTTTGCTGTCGGTAATGGTTGAAGCATAATGTTTACATTAGTGTTGGTATAATGGATGTATACATGTGAAATTGGGTTGTGTGAATGACCCAGATTACCATCTTAGCAGTTCATGTTTTTGATGCAAGCTTATATCCAATCTAATTTCTCTCAGTAACAGGTTAATATATTCGCTTTTTATGGTAAATAGACGAATAGGTATTATCTATGTAGTATTTTGCTTGAAAATATTAAATTAACAATAGTGACAGTGTTATTGACTAATACTGAAAATACCACAGCCCTGATTACTCAAGAGTTTGTGGGGTCTTTCTGACACAGTGTTCCTGGATCTATCCTTCGATTGATTTTTTTTTAGCTTCTTATCTGGATCAGGGTCACAGTAGGAAGAGCACAGCTCACATGCTGCTTTTTTTTATTGGATGAGAGATATAAAGCCTGTATTGTGTGAGCATAGCAAAAAGCACCTCCAGCAAAGTGCCGGGGGGTGGGGGGGTCATCTGTGAAGGTGCCTCGCCCACCTAACGTGGCACTTCTCCAGCCAGCCACTCTGTCAATGAATCTCATGTCGGCTGCTGAAATCCAGTGACACCAAATTGGTTTAGCGGGCCCATGACATAATTCTATGTAAAAGAAGGAGAGCAACAACTGTTGAGAAAGAGGGAAAGAGAGAGAGAGCCCATGAAAGAAAGTAAGGCACCATATGGCCTGTGAAACATCTGTTGCCCCAGGGGTTGGCAGAAACGGATGGTGCTCCATTACTCCCATGGATAATACATTATTATGAATAAATAAATAAACCATTGAGTCACTTAAAATGATCTCGAGGCCTGAAAGGTTTTTGGAGATTTCATTGTTCATCGGTCTCATGATATTGCACCTTCCTTTTTTTTTGTGTGACAGCCACTCAACACCGCTGCCAGTATCGCAGGATTTAGCACTTCTTAATAGCTCGGTGAGAAGAGGTAGATGTTATTCCTCAACGAGTAATTATTGTTCTAGCCCAATTCACAATATGACAAGGACAGCAGATGGAAGATAACCTTGACCTTTTGGCTTATGGGTGTACTCCGCAGTATGCGCACAATAGCACACATAATGTGTTTAAGGTCACGATAAAAAACTGTGCAATAAACGTGACCTCCTGGGGCAAAACAGCTGCAACAGACTTCCGACGTTAGTTATAATGAGAGAATGGTGTTTTCTGAAACAATTTTATTGAAAAAGTATCTATAGCTGCCTATATTCTTGTGTTCCGAACCTGATGGCATCCAACATCACATGTTTTGGCCAATTGACATGAAATTCATGCTAAAAAAAATCCACACCACTGTTTGTCAATGATTTTTGGAGGGAATGGATTAGCGCTGTTTAATATCAGCAGTGTGCATCATGTGGTTCCGAATACAAAGGGTCTTGGTGTCCAGGGTCTTCCCAGTGGGAGTGCCATCAGCCCTGCCACAAAGCCGAAGGGGGAAAAAACACTGGGAGATTAATGGAATTCGAAGGGGAAAGTCCTTAATCTATTTGTACGGCATCCTTCATCGTAATCAAACGTTCCGTTTGCCAATACTCACAACTGACTCAAAGACTGCTGTCTTTTGCACTCGGGGATCAACGCTCCGGTAAGAAACTAGACCAAAGTATTATTGGTCTCACCATTCAAAAGGTGTTCCGTATCCAAGGTATGCTGAGCTCGGATTTAGGAAGTCAACGAGTGCAAAGATGATTTTATTTTACATTTAACATGAAGAGGGCTTGGGCAAACTGGGCCGGGGAGGCTCAAGAGACAGACGGGTGCCAGGACCTGATTAATAGATGTGACTGGGCTTTGTCAAAGGTGTGTATACACGTAAAACACATCTGCACCCGAGGGTTTACTCTCTGTATTTATTTATTTGTTTTTCTGCTGAAGTAATCCTACCTAAGTATATGCTAGGGTTTCCCTGGCAGGACAAATGTTGTGTCACAAATACAAACTGCATACCTGGTTTTGTGTGCGAAATGTGTTTGTACCTGAAAAACAACGCTATTTATTTGGTATAATCAAAGTTATGTACGCGTGCATAATGCATAACAAATACATTTTATTTTTGAGAACGCTATTGATGACCACTATTTTCCATCATGCATGCATTAAATATTTGCTGGAGACCATTTAAAACAGCCTCAGGGTTTTTTTTTTTGTTGAAACTAAGAACACTTAACATATATTGAAAACCATAACAATCTTTGGTGAAATATTTGACTTTTTCATGATCTACTTCAGATTGTCGGGTCCCCTCTGGATGTGTTTTTGCTACACAAAGTGTGTGATAAATAGCTTTAAGCTGAGAAGAGACTGTTTGTCTTTAAGGAAAGTGCAAACCATGACTGTCAATCAAGTTTAATAATCATTTTAATAAATCAAAGCTTAACTTACTTGGCCGATAGCGTGTTGCAGTAGTGTATTGCATGGACAATAGCAGAAATAATCCAAACCAAAAACCACATGCCCAGGGTGATAGAGATAGAGACTGACTCTTCAGCTGGGTAATTATCCTTTACTTCCTGTTTACATCCCACTTAGCAGGAAGTGAGTGAAAGGCCACTCAAGAACTTCAAGAGGGGTGTCACACCATTTATGAGAACAGTGTATGTCTATGAACAAAGTGGGCTATTTAAAAAAAATATCAATTCATATTATTTTTTAAATGTAATTAAATGAAATGATAATAATAATAATAATAATAATAATAATAATAATAATAATAATAATAATATAGTGAGTCTCATTGTTGTACTGTGTGACGCCCAAGCTGATGTGGTCTAACATTAACTGTGCATAATTGAAAGACGTGCATGAACCCTCCTGCAAGTACCACACAAGGGATAAACTCTCTGTCTTTAAAACTTCATTCATCTCAGCCGACAACAGCCAATAACTACATTAAAACAAATGACAAAAGCTCTCCTTTTCTGTTCATGTGATCATCGGAACAGACTGCTATTAGCATTATCACTTTCCAGACTTCGGTTCCCGGGAGAATTATCATTGGATGAGGAATCAAAATAGCTTCCGTTCCTCCCACCCCCAGTGACTACACATTCATCAGTGGAGGAAATGAAATTAAGGCCCTGACAACTTGATAATAAGGGCTTGGTTGGAGCATAAAGAACATTTTGGGCTGTAATGAGCTCCCATTATTTATAAAGCGTAATTATAGAAGGTGCGGAAAGGAAAAACAGCTGCTCTGTTCATTGTGAATGTGAGCCGCAGCGAAATAATGGTAAAAACAGTGTATTGTCTGCCGCACTACTTTGCTGGATCAATTTAAGAGCAAAACATCAGTGCGCTGTGAGTTGTTTGTGAGAATATCATTTTAATGTGAGGTTTATCTTACAACATCTCATCAGACATTTGTTCAAAACCATTGTTCTCTTCTTTGGGTCCAACTTGTTACCGTAAAACAACACTTCATTCAGTTCATTCTTGTTGCAACGTTTCCAAAGATTTTAACGTGCATTCATTTGTTTCTTCCCCTGATATCGAAGAGCTTTAACTTCATCTTGTCGAAAGGCGCCGCATGCATATGTATAGTGCGAAGTTGTTTGGCTCTCTCAATATTTATTTTAAATCTTATTTTAGCTTTACTCCTAATTTTGTGTTATTCCAAAGTAGATTGTCTTGATGTCGGAAAATGATAATGCGATTTATGTTTCTGGGACACCATTGGAAACAAGGCTTTAGTCTCAGTGGGGTATTTCAAGCACTCAACTGCTGTTTTTGCGTTTTTATTTGAATCGAGAAACAAAGCAGAAGATGTTAGACAGGATGAACGAAGAGATGCAAAGGAGATCGGAGGGTTCATTTGAGTGCTCGACGAAAAACCAAAATGCCAGAACGTGATGGGAATTGCGTTATCTGTATGTTTCTCATAGGAACATACATACATATGGGAACTAATTATCAGGTAATATACAGTATATTGAAATGAAACGATTATGCATACATTTACATGATTTTATTCATTTGATTCTTTATCTTAGGAGTAGTTTCATCATGGCTTGGATATTCTCGTGCCCAACAAGCATTGTGTACATATGCACTGACGTATGCAAGCTTGTTTTACTATTTGGATCATGCACCCCGAAAATCACAGTCAAACGTTGCGTCAGTGACTTCAGACCAGGTTATTCTTTTGGTAATCAAAATCTCAACACCCCAACAGCGCGTATGACCACATCTGATTTTGTTTAAACCAATAATTCCTCAGCTCTGTGCGAGGGCATTTTGTACGATTTCCGCTACGAAAGGAAAAATGAGAACTGCCTTGGTCTGAAACCGGCAGACACTTGCATCACGGCGCTTTGTGCAATGTGGCTCCTTTGTGTCTAATGAAGGCGACTGTGATGCTTTTGAAACAAATAGAGCGTGTGATATTGGAGGACCTCTCCGACATAGTCCAATCAAGACACTCTTCACACTAGCCTCGGTTCATACATTATTTTTTTACTATCATAAACAATTTGTATCGCACCATGCCTATCATGTCTTGTGTTTCAAAGCGAGCGTGTGCACATGTGCTCCAATCGGACCCACACATCAAAGGAGCTGTCTTTGCTTGAATTAGTAGTCGAGTACGCTTGACTAGCTGCTGAGGGGAATGACAACCAGGTAGTCCTAAAACGACAACAACAACAACAGGAAATTGACCAGTTAAGTCGCTTTGGGTATGGCTCATTGGACTCCGACACAGTCTACTGGAGGAACGCAACACAGCATTTCGTAGAATTTAATACATCTGTAAACGTTGGGAATGTGTCACTGATCGCTGTGAATCAGTGTCCTTTTAGAAATATTGTGGCACACTCATTCCTGACAGAAATGTTTACATGTAGCTCAGTGTATACTTGTTAAAAATGTTTCACGCAAATATTTTTTATACATTAATATGTGCGTATAAGTAACGAAGAAACGTTTGCGACTTGCTGCTTGGATGAATAATGCACGGTTCACAGCTTTCATGTAAAGTTGAATGGAAATGCTTGTGTTTAGCCATTGTGTGGCATAAAATACAGCACAATATAGCATTTTAAAACTCAACCTTTAGTTCGAAAAGAAAATGAACATCTTCACTCCGATGTGTATGAGTTAAGACGCCTCAGGGTACAAGTCCTGAGGCTTGGAAGAAATTGTACCGTATAGCAGATGCTAATGAAACATATATCCAGTGCTGAATTATTCAATTGAAAAGGCAAGAAACATGATGTGACTGAGGTGAATGTAAAGTGTAAACCTTGAACATTTCACCTGTAGGAGAAATAAACTGCATTACATATTGATCCACTCCTTGATCCAAGAGCAGTCCCTCCGCTGAATTGACTGTCACTGAGGCACTTAAAGGTCGACGGTGTTCGGTCAAAACCCTGGCTCGTGGAAGTGCCGCCCCCCTTTTGAACGTAGGTCTGTTTTGGTCAGGCGTTCCGAAAAAGACGAAAAGATCAGACCAAAGCAGTTCAAAGAAAAGCCATCTCCATCTCCAGAAGAGAAAGGGGGAGGTGCCCCCCTTGCGGTGCCTGTGTCCCGTGCGTCCCCGTCTCAACAGCAACTCGGTCCCATTAGGATAAGCGCTGGGGCCGTGTCGTAGCAGAAAAAAAAGAACAAAAAAACCCTGGATATAAATGTACTCCCTTGGCGCTGCAAATCATTTACTGCATTTCTGCAAGGCTGCCATCAATCAGTGTCCTGGCACTTTCACATTTACACAGCGGAAAATGTCAAACAATTATGTGTATTCAAAGCCCTTTAGTACTGTGGGCAAACAGTTGTGTTTGCATAATGAAGCGTCGCATTAAGAAGTATTTTTGCGCTCAGTGCATTTGGGAAAAAAAAATCTTTCAATGGTAAAGGGCTGATAATATCCGGAGAGATAGAGAGAGTCCTCCTCCTGTGTTTCAGGTCTCCCTGTCTTCCATATAGAATCCAGAGCCAAAAAGGAAACCTCCCTCACTACATGGGAAGGAATTATGCATCACTGCTTCTGATTCCTTAACCAGTCGATCAAAAGTGTCCGGTAATGCTTCTGAATGAATAGAGGACAATGAAGCCGGGTAAAGCCTCGGTCATAAAAGTTTTTCCGACGAAGCCAAAGCTGTCAATCCACTGCCCCTAAAAGCAAATGTTACTGCTCTGTCTGACGAATTATTAATCGCCCCACGCTCAAATATTTTCTCACTCTCTCTCCCCTGAACGGGGCCAGTGTTTCATTTCCATGGCAAGCACGAGCTGCCATTTGCAGACTATGAGAGCAAATGTTAATTTGCCCCATGCGCATTTCCGTGCCAGAGAAGCCATGGGGCCGGGAGCTAACACAGTGGTAAAGACAGAGCCGGCTGACTCGGGTATTTACATAAGGTAATGTGATTGAGTTGTTCCCATAGATTTATCCTTTCCCCTCAAAAACCCACGGGCCACGGGAGGAATACAAAATGTCTTTGTGCGTGTGTGTGCAGACGATGCGAGACACGGTTTGGGCCAATTATCACAAATACTGCCTCCCGTATTTTAAGACCTGTCCCGTAAAAAAAAAAAAAAAAAAAATCCTAATAGGTTGTCAGGCGACCTATCACGACCAACAGTTACATTATATGGTTATGTGGCCTCCAGCGGCAGCCGTAATCCTGGTGAGTGAAGCAGGAAGTCGCAAAATCTTAACTGCGCGTGCGTTATTGTTACCTTGACGTGAAGCGAGTGCAGGGTCGCACGTTACAGGCTTTTCGCATGCAAGGTCATTCGAGACTTGCTTCTAATTCCAAGGGAATTCCAGCATTTTTTTTTAAAACCTAGACACAAAGTGTTCACACGTGGGTGTGCACATGGACGCGATAACAAAATGTCCACTGAAAGTGCATTTTTCAAGAATCAAAGCCCCAAAGTGTTTGTTTTGGGTCTTTTCTCAGAGTCTGGGAAACGTGCTACTTGTCTCAACCAGGAGAGTCACAGCTGTCAACAACAACTAAAAAGTCCGTCTGCATTGAAGCGAAAAGAATTGATGTCATCATAATGTTGCTAGTGCAACATGGGTAACGTTATCTGGCTCTACGACGAATAGCAATTCGATCTTTTATTGGTGGAAGGCACTTTAAGTGGAAATTCCACCAACATCACTTACTCTTCCATCAATTTTTTGTTAATAAATCATCTGAATCGTACTCTTGATCGGAACACATATCACTTGGCTATTCAATATTTTAGTTTCTTCTCTCAGGCTTAAGCCCGACAATAAATGACTGCTATGGCATGTAGCTTTACAAGCAATAATGCGTGTTAGCTTGCTGCTTTTGTTAAAACAAAAAAAACGAAATACCTCATATGTTATCTTCCAGTATATCTGTTCAGGTAGCGATTAACCGATTAGAAGGGGAACAGGGGAATTTTACTTTACAGACAAAGAGAGCGTAGCTCCGCGCTGGCACATCGGAAACGGACGCTGCGAAAGGTCGATGCGATTGATTTTAAACATGGGCCGCATTTTTTTTCTTCCCCAAACCGAACGCTTGTCTCATCCAGAGCTAAATGGCTTTACACAGCCGGGAAAAAGGAAAGGCGAGGGAGGTAGGGAGGGAGGAAAAAGCAGGTCAGTTGTTGACAGGGACAAAAAGGGGGATAACGCAGAACAGCACACACAGGAGTGACCCACATAGGACCCGATTCGAAGCTGGAACCTATGAGATATTATATTAGGTGGTATTATTATTGTCATTATATTATATGATCTAATAACATTTGGCTCCTTTCTATTGCCGTGCACTTGCAGTGTGTGTGTGCATTTTAAGACCGACTAAACAGTGGAAGCGTGAGAAGGAGAAAAATTGTCCCAGGTAAAGTTTGAAGCTTTGAGTGATTTCTTTAATGCTTGATGATCGCTCTTCCGCCGTGACGTGTTGCCCTGATGTTTCCACCACCGAGGGGCGCTGGTGGACCGTTGACCGCAGGCCATCTGCCATTTCTCGTCTCCTTTCAATCTCCCAGCTGCCGGCTCTCACTCCCTCCTGCTTTGACTCACCACGTCCTCTGCTCTTTCGCTCCCCCTCTCCCTGCTTCAACGTCATTTTTGATGAAGTGAAGTGTTATGGCAAATGAAGTAAAATTAAGACGAGGGAACGGCCCTACTCACCTACGTCGTGCATGTTTTGTTTTTTTAGTTTTTTTTATTGCACTGTCTTGTCCTGTCCTTGGAGATGGGCACTGACGACACATTGCAGACCATGAAACCAGTAGGAGCGTTATCATCCGCTCTCTGATTTGTTTTTCTACTCTTTCCTTTTCCACAATTTGTCTGCTATTTTTACCCTCTCCCCCCGATGTGTATACTTTCTTTGGCTGCTTGTCCCCCCCCCCCCCTCACTCTGCCTTTGTCCTCCTGGTTCCCCGTCTCTCTCCAGCCTACTGCGTAGCTCTTGTCATTTGTTAGAATCTTGAAGTCTGTCCCATCTTCCCCCTCTCCTACAAGTCTGCTGTTATCTGTCCCACCACCTTTTTTTTTTAACCAGCATCTACCTTTTCCTCATTCTGCCAACCTCTCCCCACGGCACCTGTCTAATTCTCCTTGTACCCACTCAGTGGTGCCACTCATCGCGTGCTCCTTCACCCTCCCTTTCTTCCCTTTCCTGGCTCTTTCTGCCCTGGCAGCCTGACAATTGTTGGAGCGTACGCCGCTAAGCAGTTATCACCAGCTCACAGAGGTGTGTGTGTGAGGGTGAGTGTGCATGTGCATATATGTATGTTTGGTTATAACAAACAGAGACTGTGTAAATGTGAGCATGTGCATCACGGTGCATTTTTCCCCCCCCTATTTTTGTTGGAGGTGAACAGCCCTTGTGTTTTGAAAAACAATACAAACAATGTGTCTGACAGGTTTCTATTATACTAAGGCTTTGTATGGCTCTTCTACTATAGCGCCTTTTTTTGTGTGTGTGCAACAATGAGGGTTAAAATGATACTGAAAGACTGCAACTCCTTTCTTACAGTTGCCAAACATCCCTGGTGTGTAGCTGCTCTGGATCCATATGAAAGGCACTCATTTATTTGTCTTCAAGGGTTTTTTTTTTCTTATAGTTTTGGTCCCATCTGTCACTGGGAGGAGGTTGAAAGAAAAGGAGGAATTAGGCCAGCTGGAATCTTTCGTCTTTTGAAGGTAGATCACAATGTAGTTAGACTACGACAACGCATTTTTGGCCTTATGGGTACAGAGAGATGAGGGACAGAGACCTGGCCGTCGACCCCCCCCCCCTCGAGCCAGGTATGCCAAATAATCATCCTGGAAGAAAGGGATTAGGCAGGTACGGTGTACGGTGATACGGTGAAGTCGCATTTGGAATCTGTGAAAAACGCGCTACCCAGTGCTGTCTATTATGTTTTTGCTTTTTATTAATTCCCCCTTTGGTCATTACTTTGGTAGTAGTTGAGCACCGATACGTGTGAATAGGCAAATATATTTTGGCTGACTGTTTACAAACCACCCTCCTTGTTAAAGGTTGGGGGTACTTATAAGAAAGAAACACTGGAAAGGGTGTTTTTTCTTCTTCTCTCTCTTTTATTTTATTTAGAAAGATTAATTAATACATTTAACATGTAGCAGAAATCTAAAATTGCATTTTGAAATTGATAGTAATTGCATGGTAAAAACTGCAACTGTTTCTGGTTCCCTGCAGTAATTGTGTATATTCGTCTTTGTAAGTTAAACTTTTAAATTAACAACTAACTCATACCAAGAAAGCTGTTGCGGTATTCGGTTAAACATCCACAGCAGGGACCGGCAAGTTATTTGGAGGAGTTCATTCTTCTAAGTGTATACTTTAAAAACTGTGAGACCACAACTAGTAACATGCATTATACGCCTACTTAAAAATTAATTTCATGGGGTGAGTTGCAGATTCTGTGCAGCAGCTGTGACAATCTACCCCCCACCTTTAAGAGGTAATAAGACTAAAATTGGTTATTTCGATTTTTGACTCTAAACGTAGGTGTGGATGTTGTTTTGACACACTCACTTATAATTACAAAATCCTGGCGCAAAACGCGTGTTATAATTAGAAATAAATCCATAAATTAGTAAAGACTTATGACAGTTGACTAGACTTGACATGTCTCCTTTAAAGTATCCACTCATGTCCCTGCACTTTCATACGTGGATTGGTATGGAAAAACAATCTCCCTCATATTATATATTATATTTGCCACCTTATTAGTCCCAGGGGGCGACATTTATCTGCCATGCTATTTCAGAACCTTCCTAAGCCGTCCTCCAAGGGGCTTTAAAATTACCCCAGGAGGTGGGCTGCCTTTAAAAGTACAAAACAGATTTGTTATCAATTATTTTACTGTCTTTTTACAGCTTAACAACGAGTGCATATGGCTACAGCAGGAGGGAAGCAGCTCACTTTGAAAAAAAGAAAAAGAAAATGAGCTGTAAGATGTCTTGGGGATAAAAAGGAACAGCATTAGGGAGGGGTGTCTTATTCTCTCTTCTATGCATAACTTACAAATTATCAATGTTTTTATTTTCCTCTCGCCACATATTGGATGGAAGGCCCAAGAGACCTATTAAGGAACCGAGGGAAGAAAAACACCAGATTTCATCTGACTCCCCGGAGAAAGTAGTCTCGCAATGCGAAGAACACTTCCTGGAAAGAGTCCATCGCAGAATAAAAGTTGGAGTGTAATTTTGTTCTTCTTCTACGGTATTGATCCACTTAGCATTTACGCTCCCTGGTGACTACAACAATGGTGCAGAGTAGAAAAGACCAAAGGCAGCGTGCACACCAGTATGAATAAAAGTAGCAAAAAAAAAGGACAGGATTAAATAAATCAGATGCAAAACAAAAACACAATGTGCATGAACTGGTTCCATAAAGCAGGCACTAATCACCAGAGCAACAACAAGGATGGTGCTGAGCCTGTCTCCAGTGGGATCAGGCTTTGGACAGAGAGTGCGGCACTCTTTTTTATTGTTATTTCGTTATGATTTTCAAATATAGGAAATATTAATAACGACATTAAAACAACCAGGGAGTCTGTGTTCACTCGACATCTTACATTCAAAAAAATAGGGAACGTACAAACAAATACAAATCTCTTAAAAGCACCACACATTAACATGTGTCTATATCGTTAAAGTATCATCACTTCCTTTTGTTGGAAGACGATTCCACTCACCGAGCCTGTGCGGCCACTGCGCAGATCGTAAAGAACTGCTGCATCTCTGAATAATCCTGCTTTACATTGAAACAATATAACACACGTCATCCCAGCGTTGCTCCACCCAAACTCAGCCTGGGCACAAGTTAGAGGCGGCAGAATAACAGCAGGAGATTGTACGAGATGCAAATCTACGTGGTGACAAGGGGGTTCCTCCCCTTATTGCACTGGTGACTTGAAGTTAGTCCTTGGATGAATAAGGCTGGTTGATAATGATGATTCTAATTTCCCTAGATTCCTGTTTCCAAACATGTACTCAAATATCAACACCCTGCATGTATGAATTGGAAATGTGTTACGATCTAGTCAATACGTCACTGTGAATACTATACTAACACATGCAGTGTTTTGCTTCTGTGGTGTAGAACACCACAGACACAGCACACGTGGTCTTACTGAAGAAAAAGAAACGTTTTCATTGATGTGGAAGTGAGCCACTGCAATATTGCACTTCATAAAACAAAAGTACCCAACATTCCGGGGAAGAAACGTCTTCAATTTGACGTTACCAGGATACAGACATTGAACTGCAACACAACAGAAATGTGATGTGAGGAAATGTGTGTTTTTCCGTCAGTGTCAGAGGTTGAAAGCAGACGACTGAATCCTTTGCAAGAGAGCATTTCGCCCAATGGATTAAGATTGGATGGCTGGGTTTAAACCTGTCACAAGAGCAGACTCAAATCCCTCACTCACAAACACTTTATGGTTCTCAGTTGAGGTGCTTGTGAGCAGCGGTGGAAGGAGATATTTCCCTTTCATGCCACTTACTTCAGAAGCCTTTCAGCACATCAACTGGATCGTGGAGGATTTGGAGGGCACTGAGCACAGAAGGGAGATTGGGGAAATTAGTTTTTTTTCCTCCTTTCACATTTGCGAGATGCCCATTACAATTCACTTTAAAATCAGTTGTTTTGCACACTGTGCAATTTTGAATTAAAAGACGACAAGTCCGAATGTCTGATTGCAATGTGGCGTTCCCAAGAAAAAACGAAACAAACTTTTGTCTCATTATGATCCTCTGCCTCGCAGTTAAGGGGCAATTTGTTACCAAGTGTCACAAAGAATGACTGTAAATATTTCAAGTAATACATTATGGAAAACGGAAACGAATGTCTCGATTAAAATGTGCTCGCTGTGTAATAACCTTAAGTTCACTCAAAGCATCATTGAGTTTGCAAATAATACTTACCAAAAATGTCCTAAATACTTAACTTGAGCCAGAGACTATTTGTGTGTCAGTGCTTTTTTTTTTCCTTAGACATGAGTATCTATGGCGTGATGGTGAGCAACCAAGGGGGAAATTGCAGAAGGCAAAAACAAGAAATGAATGAAGAATCTCTGGAGAAGTTACCATATTTGAGTAGAATTACAATGCCTTATTACTTTGCAAAACTATGCTGTGTTTATATAAAGAGCACAACGCTTGGGAGTTGCCTTGTGTATCATGCAAATGGTGCCCAGCTGTATACTCATATTCTCCAGTGGCTGGTTTTAATTTGGTTTATCTTCAGCCCACAGAATGCCTGATTTGCCATACAGGAATCAGACCATACAGTAAACATGTAACTTAAACGTTTTTTTACTCACTCGCATAGGATAACAGAGCACAGAGTGCATTGCAGGATGCAACGCCAGTGGTGAAGTGTTTTCCCTGGATGAGGGAGAGAGACAGAGAGAGTGAGAGGGAGAGAGATACATTACAAATATGAAGCCTCTCATGTGTGCTTAGAAGTACATAGGCTAACTCTGCCTTTAATCCTCCTCTTATGCCTATGCACACACCTTAAAACAGTAATGCATTTCTCATGCAATATAAAAACATCTCCGGGTTTTTTAAATCTAAATTGCAGTGCAAATTGATTTTTTTTTCTAGTTGCCACTAGTCTACGAGGGGGAAATAACTTATCTGATGACCAATTTATTTGTCATTAGGACTTGAAGACGGCGCACGTCATGACACTGTAGCAAGCGATATATCTGGACCATTCTGGGACACATCTGTTCCCCGAGTCTGTGCAGGGCCATCCACTACTTCATTCGAGCTTGTCTGTCGGATATATGATAAAAGCTCTCTGTTGTCAGATGCGAGGGACTCCTATTTTTCCGGTATTGGTTATTAATATAGTATTTATATATCAACATAACGTTCACGTTCTGATGTTTGACCTGAAGACCCTCCAAGTGCGTCCAATCGAACCCTTAACCACAAGGACTTCTTTCCTCGACTCAATAAGTGGGACCCCAGCTCCACCAAGCAAGCCATGCGGCAAACACAGCAACATTATTGGTTCAATCTCATACAAATTAACCCCACGAGATGAAAAGTTGCAGGAGCAATTATCCGCAGGTAACTCAGCTCCACCTCAAATCTTTCTAATGTCTATCTGAATCCTAGATGCTTCATCAATCGGGGCGAGCCTCCATTGACAATTCCCATACATGCCCATTAAACCCTTAAATTCCTGCTGACTCCGCCGGCACAGTGTTGTGGTATTACGTTGTCTAAGCCAAAGCAATTTAATTGAAATGAACTATTGAAGATAGTCAGTGCATCATGATGGGGAAAGGTAATGGCAGTCGACGGGGGGAGGGGTGGGGGGTAACTTTGGCAAGAAAGTAGTTATTCAGACAGATTGGATATAAAGGTTTAATTCTCTGTCACCGGGAGGCGTCAAAGAAGAAACAAATCGCTCGACTTTGGCACATTCATTCCTGTATTCAATAATGGCTGTCCCTGGGAAGTCTCTCAGAAAGCAGGCATGCACTCATTTTTTTTAGGAAAGCATAGACAACTAATAATAATAATAATCAAAGCAAAAAAAAAAAGAAAAAAGGAAATTAAATGCAATCCTTGCTAATTGGATTCCAGGCACATTTGGAGGTGGTTTGAATTGGGTTTCTGGTCAGATCTCTACGGCCGTGTCTCAGTCCAGATGCCCTGTCTGTGTTTCTAAGTTTCCTTTGGCGAAGCGACAAATTGCGATAATATCCATTCCAGTGTGGCTACAGAGTTACTAAGGCTTATGTCGTTTCTTAAGCAAGACATGCACATTTGTTTTATGTGATCTATGGACTCAAAAATGTAATTAGACTGTTCAAAAGATAGTATGCTAAGTAGGCTAAATTAGGCCATATTTTATTTCAAAGTCTACTCGACCTGGGTTGTGAGAATCCACAGAAAAAGCAAGGACCCCGGCTTCAAATCGCTTGAGAGGAAAGTTACTGTTATATGCATTCAAAGAATTGAGCTTCTGTCGGGAATCCAGTTTGGAAACGCTACATGTACACAGCCTTGTTTTTTTTATATGCATATCTGTGGCGATTGTTTAAGCAATGCTAACAATGATGATAAAACTCCTGGAAGCGTTTGTGAAAGAGCTCTCTACCAGACCAGCTATAGGACCGCGTGTCCGGTTGAGCGGAGAGTCGTCGGCTGACCCCCCCCCCCCGGAAAAGACAACCTGTTGATGCATGCACACACAAACGCATACACACGCTTCACTTCAGTCCGCACATCACTTTGTGATTAACCTCAATGCGACCAATCATCTCAGGGCCGGGGATGAAACGACAGCTTTGGGGACAGCCAAGGTTGTGCAATATTTTCAGTTATTTCCGCATTTGTGTTGTTGACATAAAGCATGCGATCCCTTGGCAATAACAATACAATAAAGGGGCTGTTACCTTTATTCAGTTAATTGGTATGACTGGACTCACCTCTTTGTGAACTTGGCCTGGGTCGATTCTGGCTATTGTAATGTTCCTGTTCAGATGGGCATCGTCATAACAAAGAGGTCAGATGTATATATTGTGGCCATCCATTTATTATGAATTGTTGCTGTGGAGCCCTGCTGTTGAAATAGCTATTGATTAGGAAGGGCTGCATGTAGTTGGTTTTGATTATTCATGTGAGGACTTACCTGGCCGGGATCAATATGGTTCCAAGGACGGGAACTGCCCTGGCGCAAACGCGCGTCAATCCAGATGGGCGGCCGCACACACGTCCACGCGCGCTTTCGCAGGCGCACACAGAAAAACCAGGACTGCCACAACAAATCATATTTCGTAGCATTTTAAGTTTCCTCCCTTTGATTCATGAAATGATCGCAAAATAATCCTGATTAATAAAAAAAAAGCATTTGCCTGACTGTGTAATGCGCTACTGAAATACGGCATTGCATAATTTTGTTTGCTAATTCCACACTATGCAATCTTGCTTTCAGCGGAGAGAAAACATGTCAAAGCAGCAAGAGGAAGCCTGCAAGAAAGCTTGCAATTAACATCAGCGCAATGCCCCCCCCCATCAGACGGCTATGCACCACATATATTCAATTACGCTCGCATTCTTTTAGCCATTGAAAGAAATGAAACAAAACCTGATACGTTACAGCAAACAAAACGCCCAGCCCCTGTTGCAGGATATTGTGCCACTTGCTTGTTTCTCTGCTGCCAGTGAAATGGTAATGGATGGACAATAATGGAACTGGAAGCAATCTCTTCATTGGAAATGAACGTACATCTGCTGGATTGGTTCCCCTCCTCCGAAAGAAATCAAGAGGAGAAAAAACCCATCAATTAGCAGGCGCACACACGGACACACAGACGCACACAGACGCACGATGCGGTGCGAATGACAGTAATGAAGGCCTCCACCTCCTCTTTGGTGCACAGTAGCCAACTTCAAGCGTCCCTCAAGTAGCTCTAAACCGAAGTGCCCATGAACCATTGATTCCTTCTCACAAACACCCATATTCTGTCCAATTAGTGTGGCAAAATATTTCAGTTTTCTTCCCCCTCGTGGGTCTAAGTGCGTGTTAATTTGTGCGAGTAAGCCCAGGGTTTTTGGCGCTTGGCTGTATTGATGTCGGGACACAAAAACAACGTTTGATGCTTATACCCGACAAGTAACGAATACAAGCATTAAGGATAAGGCAATATGTAGAACCCCATAGAGCGTTTTTGTGTGCGTGCAGGTGTGTGTGTGTGTGTGTCCAAATGATAAAATGGCCACACACAGCAGCAGGTGAGCCGGCTTTCTGAGGAAGTGCAGGAGGCCTCATCAAAAGCCTGGGGAACAACAAAAACCTACACTGCACAAAGGACTTCTCAGAGAGAGTAGAATCTCTCATTTAGAGAAAAGGCTGCCGCATCTGTTCTCTCCGTTTGTTCTCCTATACACACACACACAACGGAGATTATTACCCTATATTTTTTCCCTTTGCGAGAAATTGGATAGGTATAGAAAATGTCCCAGTGCCACATTAGTCTGTCTGTCTTTGTGCTGGTGTCACAAATTCAAAGTAAGCACTCTGACAGATGAGGCACACACAAATAAATATATATATACAGCATTTATGCTAATCGGTTGTGTTACCTAAAGGTGAGGGATCTGACATGGCTGGTAAATTCTTTGTGGCACACAAATCCTCATTTTCAAACGTATCAAAAGGTTTTACTTCATGCTCGAATGCTTTATACTCATAAAAATGTTTTGCTAATGTGATGCAAAGCTGAATTTTAGTCAGATTTATTTATCTATTTTTTTTTCCAAATATAGCTTTGGGAAAATGTAAAGAAATGTTGAAATACTAAAATCTATGCCAAAAGTTCAGGACATGTTTTGTTGCTTTCCATCCACTCTATTATTCCACCACGGGCTTGGAAGATATTTAATCCCATACACAGTTTTCTAAAATGTATTTCTATGCAAGTATGATGAGAGCGCATCGCACTCTGTTCTGCTGCTCTCCTTAATCCCCACTCAACCTCGTCTGAAAGTGGAGGCCACAGCATCTTTTAGATTAGTAAAAAGTAAAGTCAATGTCACAGAGAGCCATGTTTTTCCAGCCCTTAAATGATTTGTACTTAGAAGGGGAATCTTAATAATGAGATTGTGATTTTTTTTTGAGGTAGAAAAGAACCCCTTCCTTGGTCAGAGAAAAAAACAGCGAGGCAACAAAAACGGCAAAGTCGACTTCTTTTTTGAAATTTGTTTACTCGTTTTATCTGTAACATCGCACTTTCAAATGAGTGGTCACCCTCTCCTCGCTCCTTTGAAGTGCCGCACATTTTGTCCTTCTCCTGACGAGACCGTACACCCAGTGCCTTCTTGGCACACGGCGCCAAACACCCCAAGGTCAGTTTGATCTCCCTGGCAACAGCGCGGCACATTTGGCGCATTGTCAGGATATTTAATCAAGATGAGCTTCGCCATGTGTCGGATGAACAGGAAAATTCCTTTTATCTCTAAAACCGCTGAGTGAGGCCGACACCCCTCCCTGAAAAGAGATCGAGGGATGGAGGAAGGGACAAGATGTGTCTGGACTGCGGGAGAAACTGATAGGGACCCCTGTTTAGGACCAATAGTCCTTGATTGTGTCTTTGTATTGATCAGACTGTACCCAGGTCACCCTTTTGGAAATAGAACAGCGAGAACAATAAACAGAAACATTCCGCCAACGACTTTTCAATCCAATTAACCTCTCCAGTCCTCATTTGAACAATAACAGGGCGGGAGGACGGGACAGGGAAACAACGGGTGGGAGGAGGTGGAGAGGAGAGGGGTCATTTTGCATCTCATCTGTCGACAGTCAAGCATGCCGTTATCAATGTGCGCTGCCCTCTAGTTTATCTCTTTTTAGGAGATAGCGGCCTGCTCTTCGTGACTATGGGGTCAGACAACCAATTATCTATGTGCCCTCTATCAGACGTGATTTATATCACTCGGCTGTCCCTGCTCTGCGGTCCCCCTCTCTGCCTGTGATCAATCATGCCCCCCGCGCAAACACAAACAGTTAATGATCTGGATTGTCTGCTGAGGAAACCCAAGATATGAATCCGCTTAGAGCTTCAGCAAAATAAAGAAACACCGACATTGAGGGGCGGCACGCGGTGAAGGCAAAGTCCAGTGATGCGCATTCATTTGGACAGCTCAGGCACAATTTCATAAATTTCGTGCCATCTCGTGTTGAATATTTATAACCGATAAAGTACTTTAATAGTCCATGTTTTTGAAAGATAAACACCTGTGACCACTGGTGTTAACATAAAAAGCGGTGTGACACCTGTGTACTGGAAATAAAACAAAGAAGTTATTTGTGCTCTCCGGCTTTAAAATACGGCCAAAACAACAGTTGGACGAGGAGATTCTCTGCATTCTGTTGATTTATGAAAAACAATTAATTGGTATTCCCCATTAGGACTACAAAAACTGCAGTATAGTAACCTCCTTTTGCCTGTAGCTCCTAATTTAACAGCTCTTAACAACAGTGGCTGTTCTTTTTTACTTTACTCCCTTGAAAATACATGATCTGCGGAAAAAATTGCCGACAATGAACGTGTTTTAAATAGAAGCATCAGCGAGGGGCTATCCGAACAAATACACTGCATTTCCTTTGGCTGCTTGACAATAGACACCCTGTGGTTTACAAGTTCACCACTTAACACGAGGCAGCACCGGTAGTCAGAGGCGTCGGGCAACGGGGCAGGCGAACTAGGCAAATGCCTACGGCCCCGAGCTAGAAGGGGGCCCCCCCAAAGACGGCCGTCTACATTGGTCCGACAACCTAAAACCCCCCTTAAATGTCTTCCCATGTAGAAGACACTGCAATGACACCCAGAGTGTCGGTAGAAAATGTTGGCCATGAATGGGACACCGGAGGAATTCAATAATGACTAAATTACAAGAAAAAAACTATTCTGAGAGGTATTTACTGAATTTGAATTAGAATTGCACATCGTCCCACACAAACATGCACATGCACATGCAAACACACAAGTCGGGGAAATTTGTCTTCTGTATTTCACCCATCTGTGGCGCATGCAAGGTCACAGAGCAGTGGACAGCAGAGAAAACATGGGTGTTGCAGCATAACTAGAATATTATAGTATTGTAGTGTGTGTAATGATTTGTGCTCGTCTACGCTTAGCTTAACAGTAACTTGCAACTGCTTCGGCACTCTGATTGAAAGGCGTTGGCATTGGAGAAACCACAGTGCTAACACAACCAGAGTTGAGGCAGCGCTGTGCTAAAATCTACACCACCTGACTGACTGTCGGACGAATGTGAATCACTGCCGGACTTTGCCTCTGGACACTTTGAGAGCCTACTAGACTCCATTAAGCCTTTGCAGCAGTACAAATATAGAGGAAACAACTCCCCTATGTATTTCTGTTATTGTGAGAGCGCTGTGAATACTTCAGGACGAGGAGGTGATCAATACCAGGAGGTTGGCTGGTTAATGATGCAGAACCTGGGCAACGTGTTGGAGAGGAGAGGCGGGTAGAGTCGGGCTTGGTAGACTCCTCTCTTTCATTAAAGACGTGATCGGTAAGCACAACGTGTCTCCCACCCCAGGGCACAATTTCCAAGAGGCTTCATACTAAAGAAACATTTCTCTGAGTGAGTGTGTAGATACTGTATGCATGCGTGAATGACAGGATTGAAGGGGAACAAACTGGGAGAAGAGAGTTCCTTTTGGATGTGAATCAAACACGTTTTTGCCCTTTCAAGTGAATAAGTCACAGGACAACGCAAACGTCTGTCTTACATCCTGTGCAGAGTGGAACCAAGCAGGATGCAAGTATCTAGAAGTTTTGGCGTCCTGTGGCCATGTTCTTTAAACACAGTTGTGTACATGCGTATTGATTATATATTGCTGTGTTAAAGCCATGAAAAGTGGCAAAAGTGGCAGGTTATTTAATGAAACAAAAAGTCACACTCGCCCGCCCCCGCACCGCTACAATGGTCGGACGCCCAGTTCCCCTCCGTTTGAAGTGACAGAGGGAATCTGGATAATTGTATGATTGATTCTCTTGTGTTCTTCGTCCACTTCACCGAGCAGGCTTTATTTAGGAAGTGAAGAGGGAGAGAAATCTCGAGATACAAGATAAGATGCTCGCGCCTGCAGAGACACACGCGTTTGAGCTGTGTGCACACTCAAATTCTCTCTCTCTCTCTCTCTCTCTCTCTCTCTCTCTCTCTCACCAACTATTTTTGGAGCGTGGTCATGCATTGTCGAGTGTGTGTGCACATCGATGAGTCAACTGACTCTTTCTTTGCCCTTTGTCTCTCTGCCACTTCCAGAGAAACCATGGAAGATCACATTAAGTGGGGCTGCTGTTGCGTGGCTGCATTTGGCTGAGTGCTGAGGGAGATATGGGGCAAGGCATTACTCTAAGTCAGTCCCCACAGGCTTTAGCCGATCCAGAAACAACAAGGCCAGTGCAATTCATGGAGCCAGACGTCCTCACTTCAGTGGTTCAGGGCCTGTTATAAGCTCATGTTGCTTTTTTGAGGAAGGACGTTGTCACATATTGAATATTGTTTGTGATATCACCATGTTCTCGCTCATTTCTTTACGACAATTAGGTGACTACATTTCGTCAAGTTAAACCCATTTTGTCGTTCTCGTCTGGATTAGTGATGAAAATGCCGGTAGATTTATTTGGTGTATTTATAACCCGGCCACATGCGTCTGCCTCGAAGCTCATCAAACTGATCAAACTGACTGTCCACACACTGCTGCAGCACGAAGCCAGCAAGGAGGTGTTGAGAACTTGACACGGGACCCAGCAGAATTTGCAACAAAGTGAAACTCAAATTTAAATGTTTTATTATTATTTATCTTACTTTAAAACACTGATCTTAATGCAAAGTTTAAAACAGAGCCACTTTAGTGAGGGAAAAAATACAATGTGAAAAACATAAATCACTCGAAACTTGGCATGAAGCACGGCTAAGGTGCAGGGGTTCTCTTGGGTAGTGAAGTGGGACATGGACATGGCGAACTGGCACAAGCCAGAGGGAGACAGGACTATTAATACATGAGGTAAGTGAACACAGGTGGAAACAATCAAGGGAGGGGCTGAGGCTAACGAGGGCAGAAAAATAGACCAGGACAGGAAGTAAAGGCCACTGCAAAGAGAGACAAGAGAAATGTACAAAATAAAACAGGAAGTGCAATGACAAAGGGACTGGACGTAAGACAAGGTGAGTTGCTATGTGAAAAATATAACTGACTAAGACTAAACATGAACTATGAAACATCACCAATCCTTTTTTTGAATGAAAATGTTGATGAATAGTATAGTATTCATTTAAATAGAAGAAAGAAAAAAATACCACTTTTCTCTGTGGGAGGCACAGCAGCAGGTGCTCAGACCCCTGTTGAGGTCTATCTTTGAACGTGTCAGAACTGTTTATTTTGATGATTGCATACATAGTGTCACAGTCACATGGTTGTCATTATCCAGTTGATTACTTGCCGAATATCAAGAAGGCAGGTCTTATCTGAAACGAACCTGACAGGAGTAGATGCTGAGAGAGAGAAAGGGAGGGAGGGAGGGAGGGAATTTAAAACACAAGAGAGTTGGGAGTGCTTGGGAGTAGCAGACTCCTCCTGCTGAGATTGTGAAAGACAATGAATAATAACCCTCACGCCTGAAGTAATCTGATTTAGCTTCTGTGTGCATGTACATGCAAGCCGAAATGAACCGAACCAAATGCAGAAAGAAGGCAGGTCTTATCTGAAACGAACCTGACAGGAGTAGATGCTGAGAGAGAGAAAGGGAGGGAGGGAGGGAATTTAAAACACAAGAGAGTTGGGAGTGCTTGGGAGTAGGAGACTCCTCCTGCTGAGATTGTGAAAGACAATGAATAATAACCCTCACGCCTGAAGTAATCTGATTTAGCTTCTGTGTGCATGTACATGCAAGCCGAAATGAACCGAACCAAATGCAGAGCTAAAGGGCCATCAACATACGGATGAAGACACACCGCAGGGCGCGGAGGCAGGCATGTGTCTTCAGTACTTGCCGACCATCACTTAGTATACGTTGTGTGTCTCCACTAGCTTTGTACACTTGCACAGACAATACAGAGATGTGTTTCTGAAAAGGGAGTAAACGTGTGAGTTTAAATGTTGGCACGACAAGATGGAAAAGGCTGCTCTAGATCTGTGCAGGAGAAACAATGTTGAACTTAAAATGTGACAGTGCTGGGGGCGGAGGGACGGGTGAACTGACGCTGAGTAATTCATACGCCATTCAGCAGGGCACCTCAACTTCCCACCTGCTCAAGTGCCGCAGCTCAGTGGCCAGTGGCAGAGCACTGCAGCAGCGCGGGTCTGCTCCGTGTCTGGGTGTGGATGTGAAGATGGATCTCCTGGCACAGTCAATCTATTCCTTCCTTGTTCCACATTGAATTATGAAAACCTTATAATGTTGTCTGTGTGTGTGCCAGAAAGTTTAAACACACACAAATAAGACGTACACGGCTGATGACGTAAGGAACAATAATATCACTCAGTTAGTATTCTACCTAAATTAAAGTGGACGTAATCCTCAAGACCATAAATAAAGATATGACACTAATGTGCCACATATACGCACACACACACACACACCTGATCCTGATAATGTCAGAATCGGTGCACAATTCCTATCAGCTATTGCTGCCTTTTTATTTGTGGTACAGAAAGTTGAAAGCAGCTTTTCAGCGTTTCATCTGATGTGCAAAAGTTTCTAAATCGATGTCTTGAATGCTTTACTGTTAAATGCACTGGATAAAAAGAAAATGCCTATGAACAACTTACTTATGAATAACTCATTTAGTTTGGCTCAGTTATCGGAAAGGAAGAGAGAAAAAGAGATGAAGAAAAAATAAAAAGACATCCTGTTCTCACATGTTCACACATAGTCTTCATGACTGAATTTTTTGATTTAGAGCCAATAATGTTCTAATGGTATAAAGGTTGACTAAGCGTTAATAAATTGAACCATTATTCTTTATTGATGTACTTTATTCATGCCCAAGAGTGAAAGTCCCTTAATTATCACGGTCCCAGGTACAATGGCTATAATGGTTGTACTTTACAGTGTGCTGTCCTGATGCAGAAAGAGAAAGAGTGTGCATGATCATGATGACGTAACTGCAGCCACATGCATTATTTTATTCCTATATGTTTATTAAAAAAAGTATGAAAAATGCAAAATGTATGAACAATCCAATACCTTCACTTTAAGAAAGGATATACTGTATGACATGCACAATTCTTACAAGGGGGAAGTTACGGCTGAGCTACAATTTACGCTGGAATATTGTTTTGCAGAACCCCAGAAATGCATTTGTGTTTATTTTAGTATTTATTCAAGCATTTGTATTTGGTATAAAATATGATCCTACAGCATAATATAATCCTTAAATTCTATGAAAACTGCATGCAAAACATATCAGAAGATATTTAATCTGATCATTGCGCTTCAATAAACATGAAATCTTAGCGGACCGAGGCATGTTCAAAGAAAGGCTCTTGATGCAGTTTTCTACACACGCACAAATACACACACAGACAAGCACCCACAAAAATGCATGCATGCCCACACTTCACTGCAAACGCATCTCTGTGGCTTCATTCTGAGCCGACATGCAATGGCACACTTGAGTCCCATATCTTAATTATTTATTTGATAGGTTGGTGGTCCACTTCAGCTCAATGTGAAGTCCTTCAATGTCTTCTCAGTGGATGTGAGGAAAACAGAGAGAGACGGGGGGTGTGAGTGAGACATGCGGGCGCCAACATTATTAAAAGCAAAGTCTTTTAACCTGTTTTCTCCACTCTGTCTGTACCTCCCAAGGAACATTCCCCCCCCAAAACACTGATACTGCTATCACTATCTTAACAAATGGGTCAAAAGGCATCATGTTGTCGCTCAGATTAGCGTATAACAAGTGAGACACAGCCAGTAGGCAGGCAAGAGTGGGTAGGCGGGATTTTCTCAAAGCCTCCCTTCAAGCCATGGGCCTCAGGTACCTCCAATTTCACCCTTCGGAGAGAGGGGCACGCCCCAGGGGAGATGGGGGTGGGCCCGCTGCTTGGCCTCCACCGCTGGGTTTTCTTGCCTCATCAAAGACCTCCATCTCTTTCTGCTTTTCCTCTCATGTAACTTCTGCAGCCATCAGGCACTGCTGCACAACTGGTTATTCCTCGGGGTGTTCTACAGCACATCAGCAACAGGGCCAAGCAGGTGTAAAGGCTGTCTACATTGGCTGTACCCACACACACACATATACAGATACACACACACACACACGCTGCAAGCTGCAGGCTTGCTTTGCTTTTTGCATACTGCTTATGTGCATCCAAGGCTATACATTACACGCCAACCCGATTTTCAGATAGGTTCTTATGGACCAGAAAAAGGTTCCGAAAGGCCTTATCCGGCCAACGGGCCACTAATTGAGTAGACCTGCCTAAAACTTTGGAATTAGGGTTAGGGTTTACCAAAACCATAATTAGGGTTAGGGTTAGGGGATAGGGTTAACCAAAACCCTAATTCCAGGCTTATAACCCCTATAACTGTGGAAGCTGGGTTAGGGTTTTAGTGAAGGGTCGCTGCTAAAAACATGAAAGTTGGTACAGGGGGGTTTTCAGGGACCCCGTGTCACCCACTTCCCGATGTTAAGACCAGCGCGTGCGGCATCCATGAAAACCCCCAAGTACCAACTCTCATCTTTCTAGCAGAGAACCTTCACCAAAACCCTAAACCCTAATTCCACTCTTATAACCCTCATCAACCAGGGCCATTCAACTTCATTAGCAACAGGGCCAAATATTAATATCAATGGGGGTTTGCCGGCCACACAATACTTTTTCATTAAATCACTGAATTCTAAGTTAAATGTTTATAAAAAATCCATCATATCTGTATAGTGCGGGGATATTTCACTTACAAGCGTGACAATGAATTACATATATGTATAGGCATTCATTTGTTCATAAATATAGGTTTGATTTATTCTCACTGAGACAAAAAATTTACCCAGCAGTGGCAGGTGCACTGAATCTTGGTTGCCGTGACAACAGTAACAAACAGGCAGTTAAGCATATGGAGCAATCGTTGTTCGGTCAGGTGCAGGCACAATTATTGCTTTCTTTAAGGGTGGTTAGGATTATCGTCTGGATTTAAATAAGTACTACCTCAAGATTACTGGTCTTCGTTGCCATGGTTACAATAATAAAAACGCAGTTAAGATTGTGGAGCAGCCTTTGATGAAAGAAACAATCTAGGATCACACAGTAAACACCGTGGTAGTCCTGTGCTCAAGCCCAATGTTTTATTGAGCCATCCATCCACCCTAACGTCCTTATTTGGACTATGCTATGTCATCAGTCTTTTCCCTTTGCTCCTGTCAACATTATTACAATCATGAGAGGTCACTTAACCATAAAACATACCTATGGGACATAATAAGCAGCAGCACAGGCAAAGTTTTATTTATATATTTTTTAATGAGAGCAGACTAAACCTTTTTATTCTGTGTTTACATGGCAAATGAAGTGAGGGCAATATTCATACTACATGAGTTATTAAATGAGGCTTGTGATTGGTGGTGTAAACAAACCGACAGGAAGCCTAAGGAAATGAACCTGTAACAGGTCAGGCAATATTGAAGGGCATATATTTGTGGGCTTCATAAGTGGATAATATAAAATGACACACATCACAAAATGTTGGTTATTTCATCCTATGCTTAGGCATGAAGCTTTAAATTCATTGTAATGGTTCATAGGCTACACATAACGTGACCATTTTATATATATATTTCAGTGCAAACAAATTTATGTGGCCCCGGGAGGAATTCCAAAGACCAATTCCTCTTGGTACGCATGCAAAGTAGTTAACAACATAACAGTTTTGTTTGATGGACAATGTAGGACACCACTTGAATTCTGTGTTCCATATCTTTTCTTTTTTTAACCTCTGGTTTCTGAATGGCTTTGTGGAGAAATACGCCAAAGAAAGCAAAAGGCACTGTGGTTAAACGTGTCAAAGCCATCTACTAAATTAATTAATTCGCATTCACTGACACTTAATGAGCATTTTTACTGTATACCATTAACCACCGGAGGAAACAATTTCATCAATATATAAAAAAAGATTGGATGGCAATATGTTTAGAGTCGGTCTTCCTCTTCCGCTGCACATAGGGACAATAGAGAGGGGTGGTAGATACATAAGAGGGAAAAATATTCATTGAATTCAAATCACGTCGAATAATTGAAACGTTGCTCTATCCTAGCGTACAGTGCTCTATACTGAAGTCCAATTGGAGCAAGTGCAGAAATTGTTTATTTTTCAACAAACCTGTAAATGTAGGACACGGCAGTGTATGGGGAGGACTCCTCTGATCTGATTTGGTGAAAAGTAAAAACTCCAACCCTTGCCACTTCTGCTTCTCTGTCTCCGTCATAAACCTGACAGTCAGCCCTCAGGCGTCTGATTCCTGGGGAAGACTGCTGATGTTTAAAGCTGCTGCTATCGTATCTGCGTTTAACTGCAGCATCTTTCATCTCTTTGCTCTGTCCAAGCTTTTATTCATTTACCATTTCTTTTTCCAGGTTTTGAAAATTGTTACCTTTTTTTGTCTTCATCTTCTTGGTGCCTGTTTGAAATATCATTGGTCATATGGTTTATATTATCTTATTATCTTTAACATGCACACACGTGGATTTACATGATTAATGTCATGCACCATTAGTAAAAAAAAACAACCCTGTCTTTGGATTTGGTACCAAGGAATGTTGAACGTCATACCAATAAGTGTCACTAGGGCAGTGTGTGAGGTCATTGAGCTGCATTATAAACAGATATAGAGGTACAGGTTTTCACATATGTTCACCAAATGATAGATAACCCGGCTCACCATATGTGTGTGTTTTGACACGTAGGGGTTTCCGCGGAGGTAGTGCAGGGGGGTTGGAATTGTTTTGGTTGATAGACAATTTTTGATAGACCATCTCCATCTCTCCATCAGTTTGGGGGTCCTTGGCCGGAAAAAACGTTGAACCCCCTTGGTTTAAAGAATACCGGGTACTTTTGTTTCCGAGAAAGAAAAAGACATTTCACTTGCACAAGGCTGAAGGAGTAAATGAGCGAAAAGAGTGAATAGGAATAAAAGGAAGGAAGGGTAGGCTGAGACGATTTCTTCACGACCTAGCATTGTCTTAATGAGGGATTCCAAGAGCGTACATGGAAACTGGCATTAAGCTAGGATAGAGTGGATAAATGCCATCTACGCTCTTTGATCTGCTTTCCCTTCACAATATTAAGGGCAACTTGCACACTGTTAAATGTAGGCTCAGACTCTCTCTTGGCACCAGATGATTAATTCCCACATTTCAGTCTGTACAACACTAAGAGCATCCTTTTGACTTATAGTGAACAATTTGAATCATTATAATATATTTCAAAGAAATGATGTAAATTGTCATTAATACATGTGTCAACACAGCTATTACCAAAATTGATACCAGAGAAAATGAAATAATAAACACATTTGAACTTATTCTAATGTAACATACATGTTAATATAATAATGGCATTTCAAGCATGATCTATATATCTATATGTCTTTTTGAGCACAGAGCAAAATCTCAGCCATGCATTACAAGTGAGGGAGGGTGAATGAATCAGAATCAGAATCAGAATCTCTTTATTCGCCAAATGTACAAGTACACAGGAATTTTACATGGTGTACACCGTGGCCGCCCGCACCGAAGTCAAGCGCCAATCCAATGAATTGGATTGATTAGAACATATTATACACTTCTAAATAATTCTAAATAAAAAAAAACATTGATTATATGTCATGGCATTATACACAGAGATATCCAAAGTAAGAATCTCTGTGATTGTTTGCCAGCAGGTTACATTGATAGGTTCATGGCCTAAGCTGAAATATTCTGCATTCTCTAGCCAGAGGACAAAATTCCGAATGAATAAAACATATCCCCTTACTGGAAGAAGGGGGTAACTGAGATCCAGGAACAGGAAGCATGCCGTTGACTCGCTGTGCAGTACAAATCAAAAGACACAGTGGATAAAGCTTCCAGGCTGTTTTGATCAAAGCAAAAAGACGTGTATGTATATGCTTAACATGCCCAGCAATAATTTATCACCACCCTATCCAGTCCAGTTGAATTGGTTGAATGCCTAACCCTGTGCACAATCGCTGACAACTGACCAATTCAGTCAATTATAATAAATGGTGCCATTATAGATTTGACATTCTTTACAGAAAAAAACACAATTAAATGTCACGCAGCGAACAAGATGGAAAGACAGCATTACTGAATGAAGCAATGACACCTACCATCCTGTGTGTGTGTATGTGCATGTGTGTGTGTGTGTGAAATTGTCATGACTATCAAAAATGCCTATTCCATTAAACTGCGGGAGGTAGTCAGCAGTCATTTGAAAACATGAAACACTTCCGTCCAAGGTTTTTTCTCTTGGCTAGAGGTGATGTGATTATTATGTATAGTTTCATAGTGTGAGCAGCCCGGAACAAACTTCCCTGTGCAGGCTACATTTAGCATGCTGCGCTTCTACATATCTGAATTAGAGCATCATTTGATCGCAGCAGTCAACTTACGCTTTGATATCTCGGTTGCAGAAGATGCAGGCCGCAAGACAGGGAGGCTAAAGCAACTCTTTGAAAGATCTGGATGTACAGTGCGCAGAGCGTTCAGGCACCTCCACGTCACAGCGTCTCTCTGTCTCCTTATTGTTGAGTGAGGCGCTGCCAAGCCAAATCTGCCAAATCTGTTCGCTCTGCTAGAGAAAACACTCTCATGAAAAGACCCCCAAAGAAATATAGGATTAAGGCAACAGGCGGTTGGGAGACCCCATGGGAGCTGGAGAAGAAATATGGACAAATGAACATGTTACGCAGCGTGGTCTCAGCCGTCCGCTGTGCCTCGGCTCACCCAAACTGTCGGACTTCAAGTGTTTTACTGAGTTTTACTGCATCTTAAAGCCTGACTCCTACATCGGTCGTTTAAACAGCGCCCAGGAAAACGGAGCTTATTCCTAAATCTAAAAATAAATCCTTTACCTTTAGTTTGCCACATCCCTAAAACCACAAATGAATCCTATTCAATACTTTACTTTGACGAAGTACAACACAAAATACAGATATAAGAGTCGTGACTGTCAACTCTGTCAGCTACCTTTTCCTGTCCGCCACCTTTATATTTCGTCAAAAGAATGTCAATTTTTGTATCGTCGCCAGGTACGCTATAGTCTTGGATGCCATATTTCGGGGGCCAGTCTATAGTCCTGAAAACTTAGTCAATAGGATAATAAAAGATAGGATAAGATAAGATAAACCTTTATTGTCCCACAGTGGGGAAATGTGTGGCGTTGCAGCAGCAGAGGTAACAGTATACAAACATAAATAGACACAGGTACATAATAATAATAATAATAATAATAATAATAATAATAATAATAATAATAATAATAATAATAATAATAATAATATTGTGTGATATAAACGCAAAGCAAAGGTGACCACGGTGTAATTTCATGTCAAGTCATTCATTCATTTATTCAAAGAGAACATGCGGTGATGCGTGAGAAAAGATTACGAAGTAGCCAAAATGCGGAGCACAGCTCAATCCATACTACATTCACTGACTTATATGGCAGCCTTAAGGTCACCATTCTTCTCCATTGATGTTACTGGAATTACTATTGACCAAAACCGGTGACCTACAAAGAAATTGTCATTTCTTATCTGGAGAAAAAAACAGTCAATCCAGTTAAAGGGAATTCACATATCGGGGAAATACACCAATTTTATTTTATTTTATTTGCGGGGGAACACAGCTGCTTTCACCTGCCGGCACACATGGAGCTCAAATTCTAAACCAGGAAGTTACTTTCCTGAGTAGCAACTGGGTGCCTCACAACTTTGCTTGAAATGTGTTATTTGAGAGTTGGGCATGAGAGAGGAATCCATATTTTTGACCCACAAGTGATTTGATACTGCATTCCCCAAAATGATAAACTATTCCATTTATATGATCAAAAGAGACTGTTGAATATGTTTACTTTGCTATTTTTACACAAAGCTCTCTTTTAGAGAGTTGTTTTTTTATACCAGTTGGGACCAAGGGGCTTTTACCCTGTGTGATCTTTTGTCATTGAATTTCCTCGTTATGATACTGTCTGGTGTTTTTCAGCCCCAGGAAGACTAGGTTTTTCTGTTTTATTTGAAGGGCCGGATAATGAGACAGCACAAAATCTGTCTTCGTGTGTATCCATAGTATTTAAAAATCGCCATGGGGCTTACTTGTCTCGGCTCTAACCATTACAACTGAAGGCATGATATATGACGCAAGCTTAAGAGAGCAACTTGTGTGTGCTTTGCCTCATCCCAAGACAATCCCAATTTAATTGTGCATTAAAAACCATGCACTGCGTCATTTATTACATTGTTTATTTACCAACCCCCCCTGCCCCCCAATTTCTATTTGAGCTCTAATTAATCATGCCAAGAAATCTCAACTTCATTAACTTGGGCAGCTTGAGGCCTCAACTGGGGTTAATTACAAAAATAAAAATGGAAAGATTTTGGTCCATTGCACCCAAATGTTAGGTCTGATAATGTTACAGGACATTTCCTGCAAACATTTTGAAGATCATATTAAGCATTTTCACTGTTATGTTATATAATAGTAAAATCAAGAAGGTTTGTTTTCCCGCAAATGAAACAAACTATGGTTTTATAACCATTAAACTGTCCACTTGACACACAAAGATCATCCAGCTGAAATTAAACATCTAAAGACAAGAAAATGGGTTATAGTGTGGTTATAGCAATTTTGTAATCACAGCATTAAAATATTATTTTGAATGGGCAATAGCAGTCAGCTCCCAAAATCACTAAAGGTCACAAAGACTCCTAATTAGGGAATAAAGAACAAAACATACCACACAAGTGCTGTCTGTGGGCTTTTAATCAAATTCAAAAATACATAAAATTAAGTGCAACTCATGAATATTTAGTCCACTGTGCTGCACAATGCTTTTTTCTTTTGGTCAACAAGGTTGTATATCCCAGCTGCAACATCTGGCTTCAACACACAAGGGCTTCAGGGGGTGCTTAAACACGCATGCAAGTATGCACATGTGTACACATCATAACACACAAACAATCACTCATGCAAAAACGCACGTACACACACACACACACACACACACAATATACAAGGAAGGGGTTGGAGGGATAAAAGAAAAACATAGAATTGGCTCAAAAGTTAACAGCTGTATAATATGTGCAATGGGTCTCAGTAGATGCGTCCCCACAGTAAAGACTCAACAATTAATTATCCTGCTGCAAAATCCTGGCAGCCTCTCATTTTACTCACGAGTGCACTCCTGCTGCTTCTTCAAAGATTAACATTTAAAAATTCTTCAGCTGGCTTTTTCCAGGGTACTCAAAAGTCCTGACAATTATTCCGTAAGTGTGTGTTTTATTATGTCTGTGTGCGCTTGTTATCACCACCATCACAGCTATGAGGCTAAATTAGGAGCAAGATGCTTGGCTCACTCAGGCAGTTCACAAGGAAGAAAAAAAAAGGAGAGAACTGTCATATTATTATATTAAATGAAATATTTTATGAGCATCAGGCAACCGCTCAGGTGTATGCTGCCTTAAGTTATTACTATATGTTTTTTACTTTAATGAGAAACAATGTAAACGTATAAAGGTTAAACGATTGAGATGGACATTTCATCATTTTCATTCACGTGTCAACATTTTTACACGGTAATTGGATTTTTCGCCGCTCTTGAACGCAGTGTCTACATTTACACGAGACGGGTCCCTGTTGTGTAAGCGTACTGTAGGGAGCAGAGGAGATACAGAGGACATTTGTATTCTTCCCAAAATTGTGCCACGCCAGATATGTTTTCCACCGCTCGAATCGGCACAGGGGATGCTGATTGTGAATGCAGCATTCATTGGGATGGGAAAAGCTGCAGCATTTTTAAACGGAACAATGACTGGCTTAACAATGCCAACAAGAACTCCTGAACAGTAGAAATCACACATTCTTATTATTCTTAACATGAGCTACAGAACGCGGAAAATATCAAGAATTTAATCCAATTCCAAGGCTGCCTGCGTCCATCTTTCATCAGAAGGTTTTCAGCATTACAGATAGGCTGGTCATGCGTGCAGGGGTAGTAATGAAGCAGCAATCGTTAACATTACTCCCCAGAGCCCATGGAGCTGAGCTCTTTTGCCATTGCTGCTATTTATTGCTAGTTTATTCATCCAGATCTGCAGTGTGACACCGTTGTGCATCGTCTCTTCATTTGGCTTGACCCAAGTGTTTTATTATTATTATCCGTAAACAGAATCAAATCTAACTGTACACAAGATCAGAGTCCATAACATGCAGAAATGAGACAGGCTTCTTGATGAGGCAATCTTAAAAAGAGAGACACACACATTTCAGACTTTGTGTCAAGATTTAAAACTGAATTTATAAATATCTAATTAAATACTCGATTCAGTTATTGGGATACCATATCACCATATCTGGGATACCAGTTATACCATCTCTTGATTTGGCTCCTGATAGAGATCGTCTCTCGGATCCCAGTAAAAAAGGACGAAATGTAGGGAAGGAAAGGAAAAGTCACCGACTATGTAACATACCATAATCCTGTTTTCAGTTTAAAACATACATTTGACTACAAACACATGCCGTTCATATTAATCATGAGGTGGTAGTGGATAACACGGCCGCAGATATTCTGTGAGCATCTCTAATGAGAAGACAAAATTAGAGCGACTCTATCTCTCAGCGGGACACAGGGGGAATTTGGTTAACAGCAGATGTTTGGACGACTTCGCTTATGCCCAGGAGGCTTACCTTTCTCGTCAGGCCAAATTTTGCTAAATTGTTTCACCTCATCTGGCTCAACGTGAGGCAAATAGGCGAGATGATTTATTATCAGCTTATTAAGCACCGCCAGTGCAGTTCTGTCCTCTCGAAAGAACGTGCATGAGCGCAAGGACACACAAATTCGATTGTAACAAAAGAAAACGAAACACATACCTTCCATGTGGTTTATTCATTTTGATTCGACAGGGAATTGTTCAGACCACTAAAACAAATACATTCACAGCTGTGTTTGTTTCCTTGGTCCCATGACCTGCGGCTTGTTTTACATACTGCGGCTCAAAGCCGCAAAAGTCTGTCAAATCAAAAACATTTTCTTGTTGGTTGCGGCTGTCCTTGAGGCCACATAGCAGGGACATAAGCCAGTGTTCTGTTTTATTTACTCAGGGAGTAGAAAATCAGCTGGGAAAGGACGCCTGTGGATGTTATATCGCCACGTTTTCATCTCACATTAGACATTAGGCCATCAGTTGGCATGAGCACGTGCCCGAAAGCAGCAAGTAACACACAATAGCGCCAACTCCCACACCTACACACCCCACTGGCTAAAGGCAGGAGTAAGATGGACTAGTATTGATGTGTGGCTAGTTATAAAGCATCTTCCCCACCCCCCATTTGTTTATTGTGATATAAATACGTGGTTAATTCATGTATAACTCTTAGTTAATTAAAGCAACATAATATAAAAAAATATAACAACATTTGAGTTCTTGACTGTACCATTAAAGATACATGTTTTTTTTTTATCAGGTTTGCGAAGCTAGGTATTTTATTTTTTTTGAAATGTTGGCAAAAAATCTAAAATTCAGCAACATTTGGCCAAACATTTCTGCAGCTTAAAAAACAAGTGTTTTTTTTTCCTCCCTCTCTTTTTTGGTTACTGAAGCTTACTCACTTTGGAACTTGCTGGACTGTAACTGACCTTGCAGTTGTTATTCACACTTACTATAAACACAACAACCTACTGAAAAAGAAACCTCCTTTTCCAAGCTGCAATACCTGACGACATTTTCAATCATAACATACACAATAGATGTCTGTTCATAAGTGATTGCTTGGTGTGCACCAAGAATGCTCTTACGTCCACTCTGATGTGTCTGAATGGATGATAAATATTTTTTACGGATTGAATCCTGCGTTGACGCACAAACATAAATGTAAGGAAAGCTCCTTATACACACCGCCACCATTTAATAATATATCGCAGGAAACACATCTGGCACCTATGACTTTTGTCGGGAAATCTACAATTGAACAGGTGGGTGGGAATGCAATGTGGTGTTGCCTTGCAGTTTTATGAAACAGTTATGAATGAGGATCAAGATCCAGGTATTCAAAACCACTTTTATCATGGAAAAGGAAGTAGCATGTGTAACGGTTTGATGAGGGACAGTTTAAGGGTAGCTACATGAGACGCATACCAATACAAGCCCCAAGCATGCCTTTTTTTTAATTAGGTTTTGAATATTCTGCCCCAGATCCCCCCAGGAGACAGTCACTGAGAAATGCTTTTCAGATGCTAAGTGGACCACTGCACGTGGCCATGTGTACAATTCGCTGGCTGTCCGTAATTGCTCATGGTTGCTTGTGAAAGACTAGCCTGCTTCAGCCGCTGACTCATATCGCTTGACTCATACATACTGGCATATTGCTGTTTGCCAGGTCTTTGGCATATGACAGTTGCGGGCCCGAGCCCCCAGTAAGTATTTGGCTATTTTCCAGCAGCTAGTTAGAACTGAAGAAGCCTCTCGGATGAGAGGTGAAACGTCTTCAAGAAATCTTCAACCAGTCCAGTTGCCTACTTGAATCGCACTTGATATTACCATGACCTGGATGACTGTGAACCTCCACAGACATTTGGCTATTTGCTTTGAAGCCAATCTGATACAATTGCCACACCCAGTATAGACAAACACAACACAAAGTCCTGCATTTATGATTACCATTGAAATAACCAGCAGGTGTTGCATGTCCAGTGTGTGTGGGTTTGTTATGTGTGTGTGTGTGTGTGTGTGTGTGTGTGACAGAGATACAATTATGGAAAAGTTCTGCACAGAATGTAATATATAAAAATACATAATTATCTACTGAACAGCTGGACTATTCAGTTAATTATAACAGTGTGACAGGTGCAGGGCATATTTCAAAAACAATAATACGCTGTGGACCATGAAACGGCCCCACTAGATTTCTTGTGTCCATCTTATGAGCGTCAAATTGTCAGTTGTGTACCAAATATTGGTTTTTCCTTCTATTTGACTGGTAAATAACATCAACTACAATTACAGAGTATTGATGTAATTGAGCTAATAGATGTTGTCATTGGTCATTCCGTTGCATTATAGATCCTTCTTTGCAGACACACCAGGAGTATCATAAAGAGCAAACAAAAAAGTTGTTACAAATGATTATGAAAAAACCACAACCACAAATGTTGTGAGCTAGGTCAGGACCAATATCAACTTTTGGCCCGTTGGTGCTTGCCCAGACCCCCCTTCATGCTTCATCTCTCCTCTCTAATAAAGACAAAAATGGACAAAAATATAAAAGGATCACAGGGTAATTAACATGCTAAACTACCTAATCAAGGCATAATTTCCACAAAATCTGAAGTCAAGGATTTCTCTTTCCTATTGAGGTCTAATTAGCCAGGAGAATTAGTTTATCAGCACTACAAAGACTGAGAGAATTAGCAGCCCCGAGTCAGAACGGGCTTTTCTGTTGGTTATCGCATTCTTCTTTGTTCGGTCTGTCTTAGTGTCTGTCTGAGTGTCTGACTCTTTTCCACTACTCTCTCGCATGCCACGGAATTACACGTCAGGTGAATCGGACGCTGTAAAATTGGGTATAGATTTCCAAATCTTGTTATTTAGCTGGGTTAATGAGTTCTTATGGCACGATCATATCGACTTCATAAATCAAGCTACGTAACAAGTTACTCAAGCAAGACACAATTCCAAACACTCAAATAGGCGGACGGCTGGAGGTGGCTTTTATTAACCGGCCATCAAATCAGAGAAAAACGCAGATAGGACTGATTTACACACAAGCCTGTGTGATTCTGTAAACCCTTGTTTGCAGTCTCTTATATCTTAAATGAACACGACGAAACTGTAGGCCTTCTGAGCTCAAATATACTGCATGAACAATGCAGGCTGTTTGCCTGGAAGAAAACCAATGCAGTTTTAGTTTTATGGCTCAGTAGTTCTGGCTCACCTCAAAGAAGCACGCGGAATGTAAAGTATCGAGCTCCTCCTGCAGATCTTTAGGCCACCGACTGATGCCTGATGAGATTTCAAGGTGCTGTGCCATTACTTGATGACAATTTAAAGAATGCAAAGCAACGGACCGTGGAACAAAGCAATACTGGAGGGAGTCGGACAAGCGGAAAGATGTCAAAGGAATTTAAGGACAATCAAATCTTTGTTTGCATTTTGCAAATGGCCCCCAAAAACAGCTCTGGAGATTTGGCTGGCTGCTAAATGTTGACATTGCGCTTTTAGTCCTCAGCTCAAGTGGGCGTTGCAAGTTGTGCCTGCAAGTTTATGCAAGTGTTTGTCCTGCACAAATACAGGCGGAGGCGATCTGACTCACGTCCTCGGAAAAGCGAGACGAAATGATTCTCGTCACCGTGGCGAGTGGATCCTTAGCGAGCGCGCGTGTGCTTGAAACTTTTCTGCCTTATAGCACAACAGCTAATTCTTTTTTAACAAAATGCAAACCACTCAGCCTTTTTTTCCCCGACCATTAATCTGTTCCGTTGGCGTTAGACGGGGTTGATTGGTCCCACAGCTGTATGTTATATGCCTTCTGCCTTATGAAAAACGGCGCCGGGCGAAATCCATCTCGCGGCCCAAACCCTGTCAGCTAATTGACACTCAAACAAAAGCTGAGAGAGCCGCAGTCTGCCGCGCAGATTGATGGGCCTACATGAAAAGTTGCCTGCCTTTTCCCATCGTGTGACTATTCAATCAAAAGCCGGGGCCGGTGTGACCGTCTGGCATCAATATGCGCCCAGATAGCCTGTCAGCGCTGCGCTTCCGTGTGACGCGACACAGTCCGTCTGGTTTCTCTTTGTTTGTCGACGTGCCGTCCATCCGTCCTCCAGTGCGGTGAACACTGCGAGAGAGAGTGGGCCGCTGCACCTCATTTTCATCAGGCTGCCCGAGAGTGAGTGGGGAAAAAAAAACTTCCTCACAAGATATGTTGCAAAATTTCCCTACCCTGCCAGGGTTTTTTGACATAACATTGCATCATCCGATTTCCATTTGAACATATGTTAACCAGTAGACACAAAAAGAAACAAGGCACTGTCTCACAGGCTTTGCCATCAAGGCAGCACTGGGAGAAGAGCTACGCATCTATTTCCTATTGCTACATCCTTTTTCCCCTTTTGCCTTCGTTTAAAAATCTATTGTACATTACACATTTGGTAAATTGGACAGTCAAACTGTTTTCTTTAAAACCCATTTTGCCGCTGTAGTTGGTATACCTGTCTCTATCCACAAAACGATAATAGCGATCAGCAAACAACATTTTGAGCCAGGCGACTTCCATAAAAAGCCAGCCGTTTATTTGAACACAGGCTTTGAACACAAGCGAATAGGTCCTGCCACCGTGGCTCGCTGGTATAGAAAACAGCACTCATAAAACAGGAAGTAGGTCAAAAGGGCTTCAAGGTGTGGAATTTTATGGACAAAGAGACTCTGTTGCCTAAGGATACGTCTGCAGCATCTACTGGAATACGATACTGCATATTTTGGTATCAATCCGATACCAAGTAAATACGGGCCAGTATCGGCGATACCGATACCGATACTTTTCAATGAACAAGGTGGATGTGTCATTGAATTGCTAAATCTCAATTAATTTTCATGACCTTAAGTGTTTTTTGTAATGTTTCCTTTTTTTATTATTAAATAGTAGTAAAACCCAGGACAGATTTAGGACAGTGTATCATTAAATAGAAAATGCTTTATTATGAAATCAGAAAAAATCTTAAGTCATGTCACGTGACTCACGTAACGGCGCAACATCTAAACACAAGAAGGGAAGGGGGAGCAAAGTGTGCCTGCTCTGCGCTGACACAGGAGCAGCGAGTCCGGCGACCTGGCTGTTTCCTCTTTGCCGAAACCGCAGCATGGCAAACAAAAGCGGAACTTAAAGTAAAGAATCGATCTCACCAGGCTAGTATCTATGTAGTATCTATGATACTATCGATCCAAATATCGATAGTATCGATACCAAGTCGGATTCGGATCGATTCGCCCACCACCACTGCGTAGCCTTTCAGTTTGGTTATTTGATGTATGTGGTGGCTTGTCCGTGATGCTTTACTAATTGTCATGCACGACAATTTTGCCTAAAAGTTTTAGGCATATGAAAACGTATGTCAGTGCTTTAAACTGGTCCTTTTCATCAATTATTTGCAAGGGCTTAGTGTTGTGGGGTTCACCACTGAACAAAACAGGTGATTTTGTGTTTCACTATCGGCAGTTACAAAAAGTGCCATCAAAATGTGTCCGCAATTTTGATGGCACTCTTACTATTCCATCATGGCACTGACAAAGGGTAATGCAGATAGCAGAAAGTTCCGCTTTTAATCACACCATATTTTTGACAGTGCAAAATGATAATTTATTTTAGTGTCAAACTTAGCGCCATATTTTTCAGAGCGCTATTCTAATTTTACTCTTGTAACGCTTAACTGTAGCTGACATACCTAACATTAAGTACGTCAGCATGCAGTTACAGTTATTGTGATATTGATCATGACACACAAACTATTAATAATCTGGACAGCCCAAACGTTTACTGGAAGTCCTCCCTTAATTACAGTGGTGAAATGCCAGTCAGTTACCCACAACTTTCATTTTAACGTTCAAAATTGTAGAGGCAGAAAACATACAAGTCAGAGATCGGCGTTTTTTCTTTTTCCCACTCTATGATTAAACCATTACATTTTATTATTAGCGTGCCTCCATTACTTGTCATATGATTGTTTCAAACATTTTTAAATGAATTGGTATAAGAACAGACAACATATGCAGTAAATACAAAATAAATAAAAAGTCGATCAATAAGGAGCTGACATTTAATATAGATATGATGAAATGTTGTGAAATGTATTGTAGTGCACTCCGCATCCCATTTACTGGTTGTGCTCCACTTATGCAAGGCATGACAGTATTTTGACGTGTTTGCTGTAACTGCTCGTCAAATGCACCGAAACAAAATAAGAAATATAGATCAATCCACTGATAAAACTTCTTGATATTAATTATTGAAGAGTGCAACCTTTCAAAGGCAAAATTAAAGCAGGACGCAATGCTAAATCTAGGCATGTCAAAAACACTGTATTCAAAATGACGGTACACCAAAATCTCTACATCAATGTGAAAGAGTAAATGCATTTATTAGTAGTTATCATGTCCAGAGCACATGTACCTGTACTGGTCTGTAGACATAAACAATTTAACTTTCAAACACTACATACACTGAAGTGTCTAACGTTTACAGGTTACAATTCAAGACAAACCTTCTGCAGTGTTTTTTTCAACGTGGATTATCGAAACATTTTCATTTCACACTTCATACCTATTTATTTTCCATATTTTTTCGGGTTGGAAAGATTGATTTTTTTTTTTTAGACCTATTTTTATATCCGGTCTTCTGCACAGCCAGAATGACACAAATGAGAGTGTTTTCGTGTGAGTGAGAGAATGACAGAGAGAGAGAGAGAGAGAGAGAAGCTAGGAGGTGGTGAGTCCCTTGCCTATACAGCAATTGCTGACCATCTCTGACAGTGATCAAGTGTGGCTTACCAAGACAGCTAAGGTGATCGAGGTGTCCACAGTGGCAATTCATCATGCTATCATGGAGCACAAAGATGACAAGTTGTTTTACAGCTTGAATCAATTTTCTGCAATTTCTTTAACTGCAACATGTCTCATGGATGAAACGGTGCGATATGCTCCATGATCAGTTTCACTTTTATTTATTATTTTATTTTTAAGCGTCCATTTCTTTTAGGCCGGAGCGATCGCTGAGAAACCAATTATAAACAATATAAACAGGTCCGAAGAGCAGAGCAGGTGATGCCCCTGAGTCATGTGTTCGCCAGCTGTCAGGTGTCTCCTCTAGATACCTGTCAACCATGCATCTGTGCGCGGGCTCACACAAACACACTCACACGCACACACACACACAGACACACACACACACACTCACACACAATTACATTCAGCCAAAGTTTTTCCTTCAGCAGAAAATCAGCGTGAGTGACAGTGCGCCATTAATGAGAACAACAGATATAATCATCAGTCAACCACAGCAGCTACATCAAAACAGCAATACGACACGAGCAATTATCAATAATTGTCTCTATGAAGAGGAATGTTCGGGAGTGTCATTTTTAAATTGCGGTTCACTACATATTACCGAATACGTGCATTTATAGCCAACGTACGAGGTACTGCGTCAGAGCATTTTCCAGAGTTTTTTTTCGTATAAGAACGTCAATGTGAAAATAATTACACACACTGCCATGCAATTTGTAATCTTAAAATGAAGAGTACCAAAATCGTATGCTTCTCAAAGGGTTGTTTTAATATCCATGTACATTTATGTACACTACTGTAGATGAAGAATTGGTCAAACACAGTACACGCCATGCGTGTAATAAACAGCCGGTCTCCATCTGATAGCTGGACCTGCTTATGATGCAAACAGACTGATATAAATATAGTTGGCTAACAATTTGCTAATTAGCCAATTTGATCACGACTGTTTAAACTGTTTTAAGTATGCAGATTTAATGAAGCAATATCTCTATGTAATTTATTGATTTTGGTAAGTAAACTCTGTTCCTATTACCACATTACAGTTACAATTCGCGTGGTAAATACACAACTCTGACACGTGTACTACATACACTGTTACACACACACACACACACACACACACACACACACAGCGTGCCGGTAACACATAAGAGTATCACAGAGACAGAAGGCAAGAAGTGCATCGATGCGTGTCCCAAAGGACGGCTCCTGCAGTCTGCCCCGGTTAGAAACACTTGAACACTCAGAAAAGACAACAGAATCATTTATTGAAATAACATTAAAGTTTAATGCTAAATGGCACTCTCATGCTGTGTCCTATTGTTTTTTTTTTTTTTAATGACTTGATAGCCTTTTATTGTTCCCATGTTGCTTTTATCATCTAGGGGAATTGTGTTATCTTTATTTCCGCGTGTTGAGCTTCCCCTTTTTCTCCCTCACACTACTCCCCGCCGCCGCTTCTTCCTTATTCCCCCCCACCTGCTCCTGGCCTCCATCTGTTTCTCCGAGCGTTTGACTCGCTCTCGTTTTTTTTTTTTCCCCCTCTCTGCGGTTTGACTAGCTGTATCATCCTCGGGAGATTTTGACATGATATTAAGTTATACTTACAAGGCAATCCTCCGATGTGTATCCTAGGGGAAATCACTTAGATCTGGGTCATGCCATTTTTACTGGAGGAGGCAGGTGTCTGCCTAGCTGAACCAAACAACGATAGATTTAATTTTTGAAAATGGATACATAGTACCACCATGGAGTCACTGGAGGTTTTCCTTCCAGGATGGGGACGGCTACCCTTTTTTTTTTCTCCCTCCCAGCATGTTAATTCATTGACAGAATGAGGTATGTTTCCGCCAGTGACAGGTGTAGGCACAAGCAGGTGCTGCCTCGCGATACTGTCATGAATTTATGTCTCTCGTTTCGCAGCGAGGGCCTTGTCTATACCAGCTGCTGCAACCTTGTGAGGGGAAAGCTAAGAGGTTTTAATTAGGAGTAAGATTTTCATTAATTACACATTCGTTGACGCTCACGTCACTGTCTGGCTGAGAACTTCCCTCTACTTTCGGACTCCGCCCCCTTCTCCTTCCTTGTCAGTGCGACACTGATTTAAGTACCTGAAAAACGTACTGCGCCGCCTCCAGGGAAAAAGGGAAAGCAAATTTGTTAATTTGATGGATCGCTCCGCTCGCTCCCTCCATGCCAACCCCTCCAGCCCGGCATCCCAGTTCATTCGGCACACTTTCATCCTTGATCTAAGACCCCCACGGGGAGTCATGTTTGAAAAGGCAGACCCCTGACAGCTCTTTCGGAGCGGCCAGGATTTTAGTGAGATGGGGGTGTATGCGGCAGATTAGTCTCTTAAACGACTTGGGGAACAATGAGCAGAGATACTTCTTATGAAAAGCACCTACGTTCATTACTCTAACTAATTTAATTTCCCCCTTTTGTACAAACGGCTTGATGAGGTCATAACTCAGACTGGAAACCTGAGACAGAGGCGGTTGCTGCCGACAGTGTGATAAAGACACGTTTTATCCTTTCCGAGAGGGGAGACTTTAATCTTCCCAACTAATATAGCTCCGTTCATTAATATTCATTCATAGGTATAATATAGCTTGGCTATTCCATTCATTTCCATTCGCAGTAAGGCATTGCGAGCAACTGGTGCCACGTGACGGTACAGACAGATCGTGATAAATTCCTCAAATGTAAAGGAAAAATGTAGGAGTGTCGTGTCAACGGTAGTTACCCATGTCGATGTGGGGCCTTCATGTTCTCTGGTTTAATCTGATATAACAATGAGGTAAATTGGTTGGGCCTGACTACGAGGATATGTGGATTTGTTTGCCATCTCTTGGCTCTTGACCAGTGTATGCTGGGATCGGCTCCAGCTCCCCGCGGATCCCAAACAGGTGAAGCTATTTAGAGAACAGATTGATGGACTCAATTGCAAAAGAAAAGAAAAAAAGAAAAAAGAAAAGGAAAATGATGGATCCCTTTTGTACAACCCTCTATCTGCAACCCTGGGAGCTAACAACATTTTGTGTACTGTAGATTTTATTGTGTAATATCCCCTGATTTTAGTATTTAAGGAAGTAAAATCTTCCTTTACTATGTAAAAAAAAAGAAACTTCCATATAGATGTACGGATGACATCCTTGCACCAACTGGGTACCATCAGTCGATGTTTATGACTCACCATGCGAGACATACTGTATGTAGGACAATGATCAGTACACGCAAAACGAAGACATCCAGTGGGGCAGCAATTACCAACCAAATAAAACCAGCTTCATTGTTTCGGATAAGCGAGAGATGCTGCAGAAGCCCCAACATTATTTTATCATCAAAAACACCGCTTACCATACTGAGATCTACTCAGGTTTTTTTTTGTCAAGAGCTTCTGTAATATTAAAAAGGCAAAATCATTACTGAGGCTTCAAGAAGAATCAATGGTAAAAAATGATGCGATCAGGATTGGGTTTGGTTTGGAGAAAAGATAAGTCAGGAGACCGGGAATGAAAATAAAATAAATCAGGGCTGGAGAGGATGAAGAGGCCACCCTCCCCTTCGCGATTTACCAGATCTTGGGTTCTTTGTTGCCTCTCAGTTCTATCTCGATCGAGTAAGGCCTTCCATTAGGGCAGCTTGACTCTGGGGTCTCTACGATAGCTTACACTTGTCCCCTGTTGTTGAGAAAGGCATGGAGTATGAAACAAGGTGTTCATAACATGCAGCCTGCACACTTCAGAGTATCCTGCTCAGAGCTCATCAGTAAACAAAAGGGGGGGGGGGGCTGGTGAGCCAAACCAATTCCCCTAATTCTTTGTCTAGTCACACTCAGACCTCTGTGCATCCTTGAACAATCACGTTAATCTCTCCGAGGCCTCGTGGACCCCCTTGCAGATTATGTTTTATAGACTGTGTTTGTTGCCCCGGTGTCCCCGCACTGCCCTCTGGACCCTCTCCCAGAGGTCGCTACATCTCCTCTGCATACAGTGCCTACCTGCTCGCACGCAGGGACCGTAATTTTCAGCGTACAAGCACATACGTATTTAAAACCTGTCACGCGGCCGTATGGAGGGATTTGGACCGCTGCCATCAGGGCGCAGATACAGATCCCTGACCTGGAAACAGAAAGGACAAACCTCCTGCCATGGTGCGCTCTATCACAGAATGGCTTAATCAAACACTCTGGCAACGTGTGAAGGTGCTTTGTGTACCAGTATGTGTGAATAATTATGAACGTTTCATGCACCATTTGGTCTTTTTTCAATCTTTTTTTCTTCCTCTCGAAAAAGGGCGATGTAAAAATCTGTTTATCATTGTGGATGATGCACCGTTACATACAAGGTAAAATAAGCAAGGTTAGCAAACGTTAGCTAAGAGTAAAAGGGCCCGTCTGACAAAAGTAAATGCAAAGCAGTCCTTTTAAACATATTTCTGGAGACGATCAGGAATATTGATTGACTCGTAAAGGTCGTCGACCGTGTTCTTGTATTAACATCTGTCCAGAGAGATCCAATCACGAGTGGTTAATGTTCACACCTGGCATTTAAATGCATCCTGAATGGGCCTCCTGTGACCACTTGTCATTTCTCTCAGCAATCATGTTGTTTTTTTAGCCCGTTATGCCCATGATCACGTGTGTGTGTGTGTGTGTGTGTGAGTGAGACAGTGTGTTTCAGTGTGAGAGATGGAGAGAGAGTGATCCTTCACTGTGTCCCAGGATGCATTTGCATTCACGCCGCTTAAACCATGTGGCTCGAACGGCGAGCCGCTGCACTGTGGCGCGCCTCCATCTTGTGAGAAAGTGATTTGAGGGGAAGAGCCAGGACGCTCATGACAGATTCAGCGGCCTCAGTTTATGCCGTTCATTGCGGGTAAACATTTTAAAAATGTCCCAGGAGAGCCTGCACACCTGAGGCGCATTGTCCAATTAACTCCTTACCCTGAAGCAGCATTTAAAAGTCAGTTCCTCCACCAGATTGTTCGTTTATTTTGATCTTGAAGTACCACTAGGCTTTTGAGTGCTCACATAATACCTGTTTTTCTCATAATCAGCCTGCTCTGCCCATCACCTGGTTTGCATTCAGTAATACGTATCAGTAAAGCATTTCTCTCTTCTAAGTGTTTTTCCCCCCAAAAAATGTGTTTTGATGGATTCAGCACAACTCAAATTGGTAACAGAAGGGGATTTGTTTTCCTCGGATTTTTACTGCATAACGACCAGAATTTCCTCTCGATCTAAACTCACCGATGCCTGAGCTCACTATCTTACCTCACCTTACTTCCAGAATGTGAAATAAAGTCTGACCACGTTAATCCTATCCAGTGATATAGAGCTATATATATATATATATATTGTATTGCCTAAGTTAACAAGTAAAATAAACACATGTCGTTCCAATTCACTGAGGATTCAGAGAATTGACCTGTTGCCAATTATTAATTCCAACAAATCTCAATGTGCACTACTTTTAAGATTGGATAGTTTACAAAGCCCCCTTTTTTCACATGAAATGCTCCAAGAAATTAGCCCACTTCCTTTATCTCTGACACTTGGAATAAGTTGCCTGTTTTTTTTAAACTGACAAATCAACCAGCCAAATCATCCCATTATTCCCTATACTTATTAACACTGAGGTCGGCAAATTGCAAACTTCTAAAGTTCAATTTGGTTAATTATTAGCTTGCCAATCAAACATCAATGGCGATACGAAAACAGCAGTGTCACATATTTTGCAAACTGTGCCTGTTGTTTCATCAATACCTTACGCTGACATGCAAATGAACCCTTTGGTTCTGAACAAGGGATTAACCTCGTGAATTGACATTATTTTTAGAATTGGAAAAAACAATGACATTAATGCAGCTGATCATAAAAGCACAGGTTTATAGTGACTGTAAAGAATGTGATATTAAAGCTTGGACAAACACGAGTGATCTGATTCAGAACTACAGCCATTCTCAATTAAAAAAATATTCTTACAGTACTACTCCAGTTGATTTGATTGATTTTTGGTGAAGTGAATCACTATACTCAGTTTATGCAGTTTAAAGAATCATGTAAATTACAGTACCACTTGAAGTAGGTCAGTTTCTCTTATAATACTATAAATTATATTTTTTCTCTTGAGATTGCAGAGTAGTTCTTGTGTATGTTTTTCTATTCGGTTGATAACTTTTTAGCAAGTTGACACATTGAACACGAATGTAATTTAAAACTAATCACAGAAAGACATGAATCCACTGTAAAATCCTTATTTTATCTCTCGTTGTGGATTTGTTTTTATCTGCTCAGCCAAAACATCGTGTCATAGATCATTTTAGGTCACATTTTGTCAGGGGTTTGTAATACAGACCCACAGACACTGAGACGAGTGAGTTGTAAAAAGGAAATAGTTTGATGAACAGTGGAGGCTGGGGGATGAGGATGGATGTGGGCAGGCAGGTGTGGGAGCAGAGGCTGATGAGGGAGAGCAGAGGATGGCGTGGGAAATCCGGCATGGAGGGGAACTAGGGCAGAGGCAAAATCAGGAGTTTCTTCAGAGGAAACAATACAACGGGAAACCCACGAAACACCGATGACACAAGAGGCCAAATGTATCTATCACGTAGACGGCCGAGCAATCTGCGGAGGAATGGCCAGGGCTCTTATTCTGGAGATGAGGAGCTGATGAGAAGCAGGTGTGCCAGGAACAGGCTCACACACACACACACACACACAGGCTGATCCTGCTGGAGGGCGGCCAGGGAGAGAGAGAGAGAGAGAGAGAGAGAGAGAGAGAGAGAGAGAGAGAGAGAGAGAGAGCAGGACAACAAAGCAAAATCCAGCAACACATCTACTCCTGTATACCTTCGCCGGGAGATGTTTCCCTAAAATTCCAAAGGTCACACAAGCAAGCCTGTGTCCAACACTTCATTATGATAAGCATTATCTCACACAGCACCGCAATACTGATAATCATGGCGCATTGTGCCATCCATACACCTGAGATGTAATTATTCCTAATGGTTTCATACAGTACACCGTGCTGTGTCATTTCTCACTGAGCCAGTGTGCATCAGAGCCAAACTGTGTTTGAAAACACTTCATGTAAAGCCCTTTGACAACGTGGCTCATTCATTTCAGGGTGGAGAGAGGAAAACAACGATCGCAAACTTTGAGTACTAGAGTTGGTGAGACGCATTTTCATAGAGTGGGTTGCTTTCCTTGATCGTCCCGCAAAGCGCTAGGTCTATTCCACCCTTGAAACTAATCTCGAAATAACTTTCTTCCATGTGGCGGATGAGACTCCCAAACGGGGTCACCATTGGTACAGTGGAGCTTGTGATATATGGATTATCTACCATCATACTATGGGTTTGCAACTATAGTAAGTGTGTGCCTTAATGCTTTGGTCTCCGTACAGGGATTTATTCGCATTTAAGGGGATACCACGGTGCTCCTTAAGTAGTTAAGACCAGTCTAAGTAATATATGACCCGATAAACAGCTGGCGTACAACCCTCACTCAGCAGATTCCTAATATTCTGCACAATAGTCAGCATACACGCAACTTAATATATTTCCCATTTGCTATCCCAGTACCTGCGGCATCACAGAGCTCAATTCACTTGCACACAGGTAATTAGTTCTGCATCTTTTTTTTGCTATACACTTTATTTACGATTTGCCGCATCAATTTAATTGACTTTTCTTCTGGCCTAAAAGGTAACATTATTTGCTCAGCTGTGCTTTGGAATTAGCACGCAGGCTTATGCACCAGATTGCGTGCCCAGACCTCTCGAACAGGCCATGCCTGCAGTGGTGTATTTGAACGCACAGCCATGGGGCGGCGTCATCCTCTGCTGGGAAAAGCCAGATCAAATAACAGATTCAGATGTGCCAAACTCATTAATTTCACATGCTGGCAATGGAAGTCCTTGTGGCCACAAAGATTTCAATTTTTACTCAATCGTCACAACTGCTATTGGGGAACCAGACCAGACCTCAGGGTTCATAAACCAGAACAGTAGTTCAGTAACGAGGACAGAACAGAAAGGAACAGAACAAAGAAGAAAAAGAAAAGAGAGGCCTCAAAACTAGAACACTTTTTCATGGACATTTTCTTGTGTGATAAATTACATAAACTCATGCTCATGGGTTGTGACGAGACAGGAATGAAGATAGTTATCCAGCACTGTCGGTCATAAAATATATAAATCTGAACCAGTTACACACATATTCAAACTAATATTTGAGACCAGGGACTAAGTGGTAGGACTATACAGAATTGGGAAGAATTCATCACAGCCAATGTATTCAGGGCTTGACATTATAATAGCTGTGCAGGATAGATTTATGTGTATTCTGCGTGTTGTAAAATCCTTTTTTGCTATCTCTATTTTAAGAATGGCAGTTTCTTTTATGAAAAGCCAACCTTGTCTTTCCTTGAGTTGTGTAAATATTTTAATTAATAGTATGAAATGATGTTTTGAGCACAGAAACTACTCGTAAATGCGTGATATTTAGTCACAAATATAAACAGAGCTATAGAGGAAATCCCTAAATCAAGTAAAGGGGGCATCAGATTACCTAATGTTTATATATATATATATATATATATATATACATACACACACACTATATATTTATTGAGAAGCCGACACAGTGGAAACTCAAGAAAATGACAAAAGCACAGGGTAAAAGATAAAAGATAAATAAAAAATGTATTCTCACATGAAGGGTCGGTGCATGGACTGGCAAAGGTACAAAAACAGCAGACAAAGCTGAAAAACTAATAGAGAAGCAGGTTTCAAACACACACACACACGCACACACACGCACACACGCACGCACGCGCGCGCGCGCACGCACACGCACACGCACACGCACACGCACACGCACACACACACACAAGGACTCACTGGGGGGATATAAGCCAAGTACAAGGGAATCGCAGGGGTATATCTATACTGGGGAGGGCGAGGGGAGGAGCCAATTGGACACAGGTGCACCACATTAGGGAAGGCAGGTAATCACAAGGGGGGTTTGGGATAACACATTAAGCCAGAAGTGATTTGAAACCAAACAAAGATATGGGGATAACCATACATATACATAGGTGTATATATATATATATGGTATCTTAGCTGTATGTGGCTATAGATTGCCATTTTAAGGAGGACGGGGTTCTGACATGTTAAATAGTTCATCGAAACACATGTGAGACCTTCAGTTTCAGTAGAAAACAGGTGACTCTTTTCACCTCTACCTTTAGGAACATTTATGTGCATTGCATTTCCATTCAAACAATCGAAGGATTAATTAGCAGCAGAAAGTTGATAGCCCTCCATGTTTTCCACTGTGTCAAAGAACACCATCTGCACTGCCATCCTGATTAATGAGCAGGTGCAGCAGGAAGCATTTTCATCATGGTGTGCACCGAGGCGACCGGAGGGTGAATTTACTTTTCCCACCGTACCGAAACAATATCAAGAGAAATTGTTTAATACAGTCGATACAAATGGGATTTTAGTGCAAGTACACATAACTATGACACTTTCAATATATAAAATATATTCTTCCCAGCAATGTTAGGAAATATATAGTAAACGTTATGGTAATAAAGACAATCAATGTGTACAGAATTTGTACAAGCCTCTAAAAAGTCCCCTTGAAGGGAATAACCCCACAATTGTTATAGAGCGTGGTGTGCCGATCTCAGTCCTAATATGAGAAAGACTTTTCGGATATTCTACTCAAATTTAAAGAGAGTGCTTGTGAGCTCACACATTTCAATCACCCAGAGTAATACTTTAAGGCTTGGAATATAATTCCAAAACCAAACGACTGCTACGGCAATCTTCAGAAATATCCTCTATTGTCAATACATATTGCTGTACAATGACATCTTTTGTTCATGGTAAAATGTAAATTTTCCGATGGTCATGTGAAAACATTTCACTCCAAATATTGGTGTTTTTTTTTCCAACTGGAAACCCGTAATTATGTTTCGCCCACATAAAATATCAGAAAACATCGCGGTTCACGTAGCAAGCCAAAAAATGTGGAGCGGTCAAATGAATCTTTTTTTAAGTTCTTCTTGATTGAACCGATTCAACCATCAAAGTGAACAGAATCTTTACAGCATTTGATTGGCACAGCTGGAAGTGGAATGTAGGATCTCCTGTCACGGTGGGGTGAATGAGGAGGGCCAAATCGCAGGACTTTCAAGTTAACACGTCTTTACAGACTGTCCAAACACTTACAGGGTGACGGCAAGCAGTCACACAAACAAAACAAAGTGCAAACAAAAGTCCAGATACAGAACACTCAGGAGGACATCTCAGGGGAGCAGCACAGGAGATCACCCTTTAGAAGGATGAAAAAAACACTATCGGACACTGTTTGGGTCATTTTGTATCAGACGGTAATGATTTCGCTGCCGAATAAAAATGACGCCCATTAACGTATGTCGTACAAATGAAAAACTAAAGGCATTTTTGTGATAAACGCATAGGATGTTCTCAACATAATGAATGTTTTTGTGTCTTTTCCAAGTTTCAGCTCTTTTAAATCGAGACTTTTCCGTTTGCAGCTGTTTATTATTTAGTCACATCTGATGCATTTTCAGCTCTAAAACTTATGTTCTGATATTTTTATCTGGACCTCTGGGTTTTCGTTCATTTAAATTTGTTCTTCTTCGGGCCATAATACGGATTATAATTGGCTCAATGTTTGTTTATATTTTTTATATTGATGACTTCTTTTCAAGCTGCGTTGTGGGACACCATGAGAGCACAATATGGGTTATAATAAATCGTGGTAAACATCTGTACACCCCTTTAAACAAGAACAAGACACAGGTGTGACTCAAAAGACAACGGGTGAAAACAATGAGGGCGGAGCAGGCAATCAAACAGGAGGAAAACGGCAGGAAGTAAAACTTAATAGAGACACACAAGGACATAAACTACAAAGTAAAACAGGAAGTGGGGCAAGACAACGTGCACAAGGAATGCATGCTACATGAGGGAACACAACGCAACCGAGCAACATGGAAATAATAATAATAATATTATCATAAATAAGTAAAACTAAATCACAAATCAAAAATGTTGTACTCCATCAGTATTACATTGAAAAAAAACATGAGTAATTGATACAGCAGAGGTGTGCTTTTTTTACTGAGCAAGGCTCCACGCAGTAAGTCACGGGCTTGGTTTTAATTACCTTGGGGACTTGTTAATTTACACTCTACCTCTAAAAGTCTCTTGCTGATAATAGGAAGTGTGTGTGTGTGTATTTCTAACTGCACTGTATATGTTTGCAAAGTGGTTTGATGAGGGTGTGGGTAAAGAATCAATATAGTTTTAATGGGAAACAGGACGTCCTCAGGTAAAATTCAGGTCACAGTATGGTATGAAATTCGATCTGTGGGATTAATTTTTTTGTAGGTTGGCTGGGGAATAATATGAGCAAAGACACTCCCTCTTGGCTCTTGTGCATCTCTAATTTGAAGGTCAGAAGGCTTGTAATAGGAAACAAAGATGAGACATCCAATGGCGCTGCCGCGTCGTTAATCTCCAAACGTTGAAAAAGACATATCAGCAGGACATATGTCCCCTGATGAAGAGTGTCACTTGGTGCTAAGTCTAAAAAACACAAGGGTACTGTCCCTTCCTTTAATATCCGCACACTTCGGAAATTAAATCTGTCTCCTCCCGATGGCTGAAAACACACACAAACACGCACACGGAGTCATTTTTCACGAAAATCCTCTTCTCCCAAGCAACATGGTGGCGTTATTAGATGTCACCAGTGGCACCAGTGCAAGGGTAAACATACTGCATTCAGTATGTTGTTAGTTTCGGGCCAAAACACCTCCCTGTCAGTTCCAGCTTTGCAGCAGAGAAGAAAGTGTGACATTAAGCCATGAGCTGCCAACACACTTTATTTTACAGTGTTACAAATGCAAGATACCGAACAGAATCCGCTGGTCAACCGTTTTTAAATGGATTCGTCTCGGAGGGACAGGGCAAACTGACACATTCTTGCTGCTTATATTGGAGAGAAGCTGTTTTACATGAACTACAAATGGCTTATCTCATCATATTTGACTCCGGAGTTGCTTCTCTGCATTTTAGTGTTTTTCTTTTGTGCATTCACGACTGCATTCTTAGCGCCGATAGCATTTAGGACGGGGCGATTCGTTTTCATTTCTGTAAACTAATGACTCCTAGGGGAAAGTTGCATCAAACAGGATTATTATTTTTTTTCAACGTTAAGCTGAGTTTTGTTTTTCATACAGAGCAGAATTAACATGCAGTATCTCACACATTATTTCATAGTCACATTTTAATTGCTCTACATCAATTACACATTCTGAGTAAGCAGTGCATTTGCATTGATTTCACATGCAAGTGTGTGACCTACTGTTGCGATGTGTGGGCGAAAAAGATTCCCCTCCCTGGTGATATGAATTCAGTATGCAGTTGGATCCTCCCTGAGCAAACTACACTACTGTGTGCTTGGACACAGTATTTCATCTTTAAGTATGCATGCACCTAGAGCAGGCTAACATTACTGATGAGCACGTTACGGCATAACTCATAGACTACAGGTCCAGTAAAAGTTAACTGACCAGTCACTGGTCATTGGAGGCTGGGTCATCTTTCAGAACTCATTATATGCTACTTCCAATGTATGGGAATACCAGCAATTACTCTTGCAGGTAATGTTCAACATCAACAACATATTGAATGTGAAATTATGGACCTTTTGGTTGAACAATGAAAACATATCCAAACCCCGTCTGCCTTAAAAGAGAAGCAAAATGTAAGCCAGGCAGCAGCGGACCATAAGACAACTGTACATACTTTTCATGACCTACTTGAATTGTGGCACTTAAATATTCTATTTTACACAAACCTCCTAAAACTAATAAAAAAATAAGCATTTTCCAAGAAAAGGTTAACGAGCTAACCCATTTAACACCTTCAGTCATCACAAATTAGAACCGATGCCTATTTTCTCAACCATAATATTTTAATTGAAATCTGAAGGGGAAAAAAAAGGAATAATTAAAAACGCGTAACGCCGTAGACTACAAAATCTATCAAAATCTTGTTCTTAAAGTATTTTAGAAACGTTTCTTATGACAGAATATTGCCATATTTCATATCTAAAAAAAATGCTTTTAGCCAACTGTCAAACTTTTCCTTCTTAGGAACCCTGTTCACTGAGACACTATCACTGGCTAGTTCTGAAATGTTTCTCACATTTTCCTCTTGTCCACAGCACATTCCCCTGAGAGCTGTAACTGTCCTCGGCAGCAGGGAGGCCCTTGAAATGCAATCATTTTACTATTTGTGACAATGGAGCCTTTGTAAAAACATATTGAACTTAATCTCGAAAGTTAGTTTAAAAAAAACGAAAAGCAACATAGCGCAAATTTAAATATGCTGGTTTAAAGACGACGTTGTGCGATGCCATGAGAAGGATCTCCCCCATGGCATGTCCCAGAGGCATGGTCTGTTTTTACGTGTTTGTTTTGATCTGGTATTCACTAAATAATAAAGGTTGTCCGAGTTTGCTCCAAAGTAAGTGTGTACATACAAAAACGCTATGGATTATTTTTAAATATATATTGTAGCAGATCCTTTAGTTTCAGGTAAGGGTGTTGTTGTGGTGTAATGCTTAAACTTAAAAATTAATTGCAGGTTTCAAAACTTTTAATTTGAATGACAGTTAGCGTTCATTAGTGAGCCCAGAGCACAAAAAAGAGGGCTGGTGTTGTGCCCGGATGGTACAAATGGACGGTAAGTACGGAAAAATGTGATGGATTTTTGAATGGTCCGCTGGACCAACATTGTGGAGGGATTTCTCCTGGTGCTCCCAAAGACTCTTTGCAGTTGTCAGAGAGCGCAAGAGAAAGCGTTATATAGTGACAGAGGGGCAGGACTGGGATAAGTGAATCGATGCGCCGCACACAGCTCGATAACGAAGAACGTGCAAAACAGAAATATTAAATGTTATTTTAAAGAGGGATTTTTTCTCCCCCCCAGTCCATTGTGAAACTGTTGCAAGACAAATTACCCTGTGGCAGACTGCCAGAGTGGAGGTGGGCCACCGCACTCTAAGTGTCCCGCCAGTCTGTCTAGATGTCATGCGGCAACAGTGTGCAAACTACATATGTTTGTTGGAGGGCTCCGGGTCAATATTATCTTCTACATGCCCAGACACTATTAGGTACATTGATAGAATGCAATTTGGTGGCAGCAGTTCTCTTCCAGGATCAATACAGCTTTTCCAATAGCTGATAAAGATTGAGGGTTGTTATTAAGTGAACAACCCCTACTAGAAAATAAAAAAAAACTTTTTGCTAAAATGAGAAATACGGGACCACTTCATTTTTAACACTAATAAATGATCATGTCATGTTGCCAAAGTAATGAAAAACTTAACTTTTTGGAAAACAATTCCCGTTGGCTTCATACTCAATGGAAAAGCACAAAAACATACAATTTACTGCATGCCTGTCTGCCTCATACAACCAGAAACACCTGATCAACATCATCATATGTGCCCAGATCAGACCAGGATGTTAATACCCACACTGAGAAATCCGGACTGCCCTAGGTTTAGCATTACAATGCTTCCTGAATGCATTCCCTGTGACCACTTGGGATCGCATCTCTCTTTACTGCTCCATATGCAAATGCACACGTACGTCATTTCCGTTGCAAAGACGAAATCATTCAGTTTTTATCCGGTGTAACTAAATGGACGGGAGAGCAGAGTCAGGTGGGATAAAAGCGCCGAGGTTAGAAAAAAGATAATTAAACAACAATAGTTGGTAGTCACTGCTAATGTCGTGGCTTTGTTCACAAACAGTGCTGTGTCAGGGAAGCGCCGAGAATTAAACAAAAATATTGTGTTGATTTTTTTTCAACCAATTGAATTAACTGCAGTTTGTCAGGAGACATCTGCTGCGTCGGTGGTCCTTCAGTGTGGCCCAGGACGCACCTCTGAATGTGGTACGAATGAAAGGGATCGCAAATGTTTCCTGGGCGCATATTGGCTTTGTCCACACCTGTACCTGTCCACTTGTGATCGAATCACTCAAGCTCAAGCTCAAAGACAAAGCTTTTAATCGCACTGGCCGGCCAGCCTAACGGCTAATGCCATGTGACCGTAAATGTGTTGGCCTTTTTCTAAGCATTTCAGCATGTCACTGTTCCTTGACAAGTTCAGTAGCCGCGCTGCAGAGTTGTCCGTTAATACAATGGGAGAGTTAATGTCTGTAAATACTTTGGCCTTTTTTTCAGCACCACGCATGTCACATCTTTCTTCCACATCTGCAGTATTTGGCACAGCAGGGATATGGCTAGAACCCAACCGACCCGATAATAAATTTGGCCTTTAGCTTGACATAACCAGAGTGGTACGTTTATGCTCCACCCCTCGCTTATACGCGAAGTGTGCTTTTCACACATGCACACTTTTCTCGACACATGCATTTCACTGACTGTAAACAAACAGATGTTTCCTTGATAGTTCATCATTTTCTATGGCTGCTGTTAAAACCCCAACCAAATATGACTGAACACACCTTTTCATCTGTCCGCTGTCTAAGACTTCACAAGAAGAAATCAGGTCAATGATCCCGTTGAGACCTGCAAGTACCATCCATCTTGAGTGATTCGATCACAAGTGGACAGGTACAGGTGTGGACAAAGCCAATATGCGCCCAGGAAACATTTGCGATCCCTTTCATTCGTACCACATTCAGAGGTGCGTCCTGGGCCACACTGAAGGACCACCGACGCAGCAGATGTCTCCTGACAAACTGCAGTTAATTCAATTGGTTGAAAAAAAATCAACACAATATTTTTGTTTAATTCTCGGCGCTTCCCTGACACAGCACTGTTTGTGAACAAAGCCACGACATTAGCAGTGACTACCAACTATTGTTGTTTAATTATCTTTTTTCTAACCTCGGCGCTTTTATCCCACCTGACTCTGCTCTCCCGTCCATTTAGTTACACCGGATAAAAACTGAATGATTTCGTCTTTGCAACGGAAATGACGTACGTGTGCATTTGCATATGGAGCAGTAAAGAGAGATGCGATCCCAAGTGGTCACAGGGAATGCATTCAGGAAGCATTGTAATGCTAAACCTAGGGCTGTCCGGATTTCTCAGTGTGGGAATTAACATCCTGGTCTGATCCGGGCACATATGATGATGTTGATCAGGTGTTTCTGGTTGTATGAGGCAGACAGGCATGCAGTAAATTGTATAAGTCCAAGTGGCAGGCAAAAATATACGCAGCTATGGGATCATACGCAGCTGTTTTGTTTCGTGTATCCCATGAGAAATAGTTAAATATTCAGTATTTGAGAGGGTCTTCGGAGACAGACAATGAAGGAGCTCATTCCAAACATCTTATCAACAATTATATTTTATCAAACTCAAGCTGTTTGCCCTTGTCAGTAGTTGTCTGACAACGGCATACGTCAATCCCCTATTGCTGAACATACAATCGTGATAAAATCTCAAAAATGATCTAATAATTTATTCCTGCGAAACCAATATATCTTTGGTTATTAACTTGTTATTATCATATGTTATTTTGTTATTATATCCTGTTATTTTCAAAACAGATAGACAGAAAATGTATTAGAACAAATAGATTTAGATTTAGTTTGAGTTTACATTTATGGGCCTACCTTTAAGTTTTCTGCATGCAAAGTTAGCCACAGTGCCGGAGACTGTTGTTTTTGCCAACGACCCAAGCCTAATTGAACTTCAAGGCCTGGCCAAACATCCCTCTCATCCCTTCACTAGCTACAGTTCAGAGGTGAAGCACAAATGGCGATGCCACCGTTACGCATTGCCCAGAGCAAAGATAGGTGAGAAACAACATCTGCAGTCACATGTCCTTCATCCAGGATGCTGGAGTGTAGCCCACAACTTCACTTGGTCCAATGCCTTTGGCATGAAGTGCATCCTTTGTTTCGTCCGGCGGATGCACAAATCCACTTTTTTGTATGCCTGCCAGAGGCACTGAAATGGTATGGTCTGTTTCTAGTAGATGTGCCATACACGCAAAATACAGAAATTGGTAAATAGGTATTTGAAGCTGAACATGCTGTTGTCAGCGACACTTTATAAATACAGACGTTCACCTATCGTCAGCATACATCGATGCACACATGAGCATTCTACATATAAGATGAGATGAGATTGTATTGTTGCTAATGTCGAGCATGGGGGAAAGCTAATTGTGCAGAATAGCAACGTGTGGTAAAACCATTATAATAGAATGTTTTTTTTATAATAATAACATAAATGCTTGGTTAGAATAAGAGAATTTTGAATACGGGCAGAACTAAAAGTCTTTCCAATTAGGGTTTGTTTTTTTGGGTGCTTGCAAAACAGCCCAGAATGAATGGGGGTCTGTGAAACTGTAGTAGCGAAATTACATTTTTATTTATGGGGTAATAAAATGTATGAAAATGACTCTATTGCTATATTTCTGTTCAACCCCTTTAAAGCTTTAATTAGAGCTAAAAGTCTCGCCCTAAAACTCATCTCCATTGTTTCATTTCAAATTCCTTGAGGCAGTGCATCTCTTTCTATACATTTATAGGGTATCTATTTCTCGCTCTTGCATTATGACCTGACCTGCTTTATTGGATTACATTTGTGACTTTTTAGTCAGAGGAAACCTCTCTCTCACTTATATGCATGATGTTGCAACCCAAAAGCAATTTTTACAGTATTTGCCTTTTTGTTGACTAGAGCTTGTATTTGGGTATCCATGGAATATAGTGTTTATGCCAATAATACTGGTTAGCTGATTCTACACTAGCCAGATGTACAATTGGCTGACAGAGATGAATGTCTTCCTGGTTTGCTTTTTGAGAAGTCATTCGACTTTCTTTCACTTACCTCAGAGCCCAACTAGCATCAAATTGAATTCTGGCCAATATTGGTACAACGGCATTAACGAGAACAGGCTCGCCGAAGGTGGACTCTGGTATGGGTCTCTAGTGCGGTGGCCATTTCCATTAGAATGCAAGCAAGACCTATTTTTGTCTTTATTTGACAAGACAGATTAAGTGTCAAAGGAGGAAAGGGAGGGGTAGACGCACAACAAAGGGCTGCAAGTCAGTACCAAACCTGCAGACTGTAGCCTCAATCCATGGGATTAACCTTGGGTGCAGGTCCGTGCTTACAAATTCCACACTTTGATTTCATGGTAATTATCGATTCCTGTTAGCAGGATAATCAGGCCAAACTATTTTGTTTCACGTGTGGGTGTTTCAGTGCCCACAGCCAGCAGTTTTTATAGTCAAGCACTCATTTTACAATTGCCTCCTACAATGGCACAGCGGGAACAATAGGAATATCCTCCTCAGAGGACTTCAAAGGTTTGTTTATGCATCAGAACTGAATTTGCTTCACTATTGCACAGTGTCTTCCACAACAAGGCGTCCACCGTAGCAGGGATAAGATGTGTGGAATTGACAGATGATATGGAGTTGACAAATAGTGAGGTGATGTGAAACACTGCTTAGCGATTCCAGGGACATCTTATGTTTGGATGTGGTCAAAGTAAGGTGAGAAATTATGAATGTCATAACTGGGCCATAACTGGTTTAAGACCAAATAAGACATATTAGTGCAAGATGTTGAATTCATGAAGGATAGAAAAAGAAACATATTGAAGACATTAAAACACCCCATGTATGTGTGTTAGATTGTCCTAGGCCTTACTTTGCTCCGTTTCATTGTTTTTGTTATATCCAATATACTGTATACTCCGGCGCCGTGGCGAATATCAACAAACCGCAGCGATTCATATTCAATATTCAAACAATAAAATCAGTGAAGTGGTGGCATTCATAGCACATACTCTTTGTTTGTTGAGCAAAAGAAAGCTACGGGTTTTGCATGTGTAAAAAGGCAATTACTGTTCTCACAGGCTAGAACAGTTTACTGCTCCGGAAGGTATTCTGGGGGTTAAAAGAAAAAATATCTTCCACAAAGGCACCATAGCAAACCAAGGGGAGGACAACCAGAGGGACTGAGATGTGAGCAGCCAATTTCAAAACCAAAAGGTACATTGACTCCAAACAAACCGATGAGACACACGTGAATGATTGGGCTTTGCCAAAGGCCTCCATTTAGAAAACTGTTCTTTAACACTTTAACACGCAGTACACAGCTATATATACATACACTCTCGGAGCAGTTTATTGGGAACACTCGCTTACGGATACTATCGTTGCATCCAGCAAACATGTTACGATCAGACCAGCCAAACCAGATCAACCTGGTTTTTCCTGGCTGCGCCTACATTAAATCAGTAATTATTCTAATAATCATTTATAGGCCCAGTGATACCATTTGTATCCCCATTGTGAAATTAAACCAACAATCAGTTAATTAATCAGCAGCTTAATCCCTAATGAAAATAGTCATTAGTTGCAGTTGGATGCAGCATACTGTAATTGAGCTGCGTCTCAATCAGTTTCACACATTAATATCCTGCTTTTACATAAATGGTAAGTAGTAGTCATATAAATATAAATGTGTGTGTGATATATATATATATATATATATATATATATATATATATATATCACACATATTGTAATATATTATAAGAGTAAAAGGGGACATTTTTACACACTTTCAATACTGAAAGAACCATTTTCTGATTACCAGGGCTTTCCACCAGCATATGTAATAGTGGCAGTGGGAAAAACTATTCTCCCTTTGGCTGTCCAGAAGCATGCTCAACGGGAGAGACCAAGTTTTGGTCGTAAGTGTCAAAATGTGATGGTTTTCTAGCATATTCTAATGCCACTGTTCCCTCTTAAACACCTGTCTTTATTATTCCATATTTAAACACCTACCTGATTGTTAATGTGTAGTGAATTATTTTAAAGGAGATCTCCATGCACTGCAGCCCTGCTCAAGGCGAGCAAGGCCTCCTATTAAAAAGTATCGCCAATTATACTTTGACTGGCAGCCAGCACCCATGGAAAGCTCTGGATCACATCAGTAAAATGTATCATAAACCTTCGATGAAAATAAAACATCCGGAATGTTGAATGCACATGTGTGGCCATGGTGCACATGTTAAGTCAAACATTTGGAAAGTCTTCTTGAACAGAGAATACGGTGCAGCAGAAAAACAGATAGAAAAAAAAGGCGAGTAGTATTAAATTATTATTATATATTACTGATGATGATGATGATATATTGGGTTGTGGTTCAACATGCTCTACAAACTTACAAAAGAACATTTGAATCAAATATTGTTTGTATTGTAAGACTATCCTTATTTCAAAAGAAAAAAACCTTGTAACTTAAATTAACATATTGGTGTAGCACAACCTCCCAAAGTTAGGTTAGTGCAAGTGCATTTAGCTCCATTTATGCGTGTGTGTGTGTGTGTGCGTGTGTGTGTGTGTATACTTTTAATATGTAGGAGTTTAAATGTGATAAGTTATGGGTAACAAGCTGTGCGTTGGCAGTGGAGTGTTCTGGGTAGTACTGACAAAGACCATGGACACCTTTCACCTCCTTTCGGCAAATGATTGATTCTCTATTCCTGTTAAATGAAAATGGCAAATGTCCACATTTTGAATATGACCTTGTCAACTGGAAAGCTTCACTCTAAACTGGTGAATGCAAATTGGGTATAAGGCTACATCAGATAAAAGATTGGGATACAAATAACCTTGAGGCTGCGGAATAACTAGATAAGACCCTGAGCCTTTAGTTACCTTTTTTTTTAATCACCAGAAAAAACAAACTAAAGAAAAAAACAGGCATATATGCTGGCATGCTTAATTCACACTGATATGTCTATCGGGTGTGCTCTACAATACCATGGAAAGCCTGCATAGACAGGGGACTGCGTTTACCAACAACTTCAATGTTCATTGAGGGTTCATTTATTATGAATGTGTTGGACAGTAATACATGTAAATAATGTATTAGTCATATTTTTATCACTTAGGCTACATTGCAAATCGGGGTATTACTGTTATTATGTGTAATCCTTTTGTGACCAACTGTGAAAGAAGTAACAAACCTCCGTAATGCCAGTGGTTTTACGCTTCAAATTTGCAAAAGTCCCCCTTCTTAGTTTTGTTAGTTTTGTCACTTTGACAAAAGTTGTTGCTGCTAGATGAGAATGACACATTTTCTGCAAGTTAAATAAAGGGATTTCCTCGGCAAAAATGTTCCTAAGCTACCACGGAACTAGCTGAAAGAACTGGATGTCCCTCGCTGAATAAGTCATCTTTTGTTGAAATGCGTGTGGTATGAGCCAAGCATACAAAACAAACTGTTCTGATTGTGTACTTTGTCAAACTCAAACAATTTGATTTCCCTGACCTATGATTATGTTTATTGTAGAGTCAAGTCATTGCAAATATATTCAAATAATTCATACAGGTCTTAGTGAGATGAATTCTCTATTGTGTCTTCTATAATGTAGTTTGCGTCATAGACAGACACGTCAGGCCCTTCAAGGACAAAGTTTGTATTGTATATTCAAAAGTCAGACGTACAGATAGAGGGAAAACCTTATTTGTGGAAGAGATTCTTCCTTTCATTAGGTGGTGTTACGCTTTCTCCCATGTAGGTCCAAGACCTCTCATATATATTTAAATAGGTTGAGTCCTGTGGACAGCGAAGGCCTATGACATAACTTATTCAGTGGCGCCCTGTATGTATGTAGGTTTCCTTTAATAAATGCAACATTAGGCGTACCCTTGGCAGTTTATTCTTTTTTTGAATTCACTGCACACTCTTTTGCTCAATCTTGATTTGCTGCAATCAGTGATGCTAGAGCTACTTGTTATTGCTGAGAGTGCTTTTTATTCCGAAGCCTCAAAAAAATCATGATGTTTTAGGACTACCGAAACTTAAGAAGCTCCACTACTCACGGGCTGTTTTCATATATGGTGAGGTTTTATTTATCTTTCAGGAAAAATCCCGAAGATGTAGTTCAGTAATTTAGGCGGTGAAAAGTTGCCTTTGTTGGGGTGAGTGTGGGCACCAGCTGCCCCACCGGAGCAATATGTGAACCTTCGGTTGCTTCTGGTACGTCCTAATGCCACTAATCCATCATCAACACCGATCTTAATCATTACAGAATGTTTAATGGATATTTGTGATCACTATTTATGAATAGAAGACTTAATATTTACTTTATTCCACACAAAGCAGGAGTACACCATGGATGCAAATGTGGAGAAACATTGATCAAACGTACCAGAGAGCCACTCTTATTTCACAACTACATACTGTCTCTGGAGCAGCAACAATAACGTCCCCAACAGCAAAGGAATTAAATAGCAAAGTAATAACCCAATCTCTGTGTCACTGGAAACAAATCTTAGATGTCAGTAAAATAAATATTAGTCCTCAGTGAGGTTTTGGAGAGGATGAAGAACACAGACGTCGGTATCAGTCCTTCATCTTGTCTCACTGGTACAGAGGGAGAAAGGGGAGTTTCGCTTCAGACAGCGATTCATAAACAAGAGTTTAACTCGCTCATGGCAAGCCGTCACAATCTTACACAATCACTGAGTCGACAGACAGTACATTTTCCCTGTAGATTGCTTCTCTGTTGTGTTAAACACAAAATACTACTCTGATTTTCCGTTGTTTACTCTTTTAGTTCAGTTCATTTTTTATTCATTTAAGTAAGCATTTCCAGTATAACACTGGTGGCAACCCTACCATTTATCTCTAGTGTAATTCAAAACCAGAGCACAGTGCTCTTTTACATACGCCAAACTTACAGACGTAATGGTTACAGGTCACTGGAATGCGTGAACTAGAACATGCTCAGCTTCGTTTTAAAGATGAACAATTTACCCATTTATTTGAGCAGAACACAGGGTTAAAAATACACACCCAATACATAAATTATGCATATCAAACAAAGAGAATAAAAAAAAAAGCATCGCCCAAACCAAGCCCTGCCACAAACTGCAGCTAAGGTAAACGAAGGCCCCGGTCACTACAAGTAGTCAGCTCTATGGGCGACTGTGTTGTAAAACATGTGTTATGTTAAGTCGGTTTTGTTTAATTATGTCATGTCTTGTCTCTTTATGTTTAGCCACGCCCTTTCCTCATGTGTCTGGTGAGCACTCCGTTCCTTACCCAAGTTTCCCGCCAGTGTGATCGTGTGCCCCTCTCTAATTGTGTCCACCTGCTGATGTCATGTGTACGTATATATAGTCCTCGTCTCTGTCTCGTTGCCAGATCGTCTTGTGTTTCGTGCCAAGCTTTCCAGCGTTGTTCCCATAGTCATAGTATTCGCTTTCAGAGTTCACTCGTAGTCATAGTAAGGTAAGATTAGATAGTAAGTATTTTTGTAGTTAGTAGTAGGTAAGATTAGTGTTTTTGATAGTGTAGGTTTTTGGTGCTTTTTGTATTTTTGTATTGTGACTGATTCATCAGTAAAATACTATTTTTTTTAACTTCACTCCTTGTGGTCTCGTGCATTTGGATCCACGCCTCGTACAGCCCTTACAGACTGCTGGTAAGTTTAAGACTCACACGGTTCTAATATGTGACACCACAATCACAACGCTTAGCATAGAAACTTTGTATAAGGACCGAAAATAGAAGGCCAAAGCCAATACAACCATTCATTCTGTGAAGTTTCAATGATGTGTTTTTTGCATTCTTTGTCCCTAGGACATTGAATTGTCATTTGCCTCTGTGAATCGGGGATATTTTGTGTCTCCAATCCGATATATCCTGTTATGTTAAGAACTTATATACATCGGTTATGTTTCGGGTCATATTGACCCGGTGCAATTTCAATCAAATTTACTCAGACCTAAATTGATTAAATGTGTTTATCTGCAGAGGTTTTGTTCCTCCTTGCTAAATGTTAACTTTAATATACATTTGATTCTAAAATGTTATGAAAATAAACATTAGAAACATAATTTTAAATTGTATTTACTCAGTCGTTTCCAAGAAAACACGCCTCCCCTGATTCTTTTTAGATGCTTAACCAGCTTGCTTTCCAGTATAAACTTGCATATTCCATGCATAGCTGGATTGAGCATTAGCAGCTACTCATATTTTGATGACATGGCTGGCTTGTTTGAGATATACTGTGTGACTAAAGGGGACACGATGTTCAACAACAGTAATGTTTTCCCTTGGATTGTACAGCAAAAGCAGACTTTCAGCCCATTTATCCAACACTTCTATAATTGCAGCTAATTTATCTTTTTCACTACGGCTGGGTCTGGTATCCCAGTTATCAAAGCAAATCCCTCTAACAATCATGTGATTTTTTCCCAATTACATTGTAGTTGGGAATATTGCCCTTCCAGTTCCTGCATTCCACAAACGAGTAGTTATTTCTTATTTTGATTTGTACACTCAAGCTCATATTGACCCGAAACATAACCGATGTATACCCATTGGGCTCAGAGAAAATTAAATATCTGAGATGGTTGTGTTTTTTTTGCGTAGGTTTGAGACCCCAAATTAGGAAAAGTCGTGACATTTCAGCCAGAAAAATTGAAGGGAAACAGCATTTAAGATCAGTGGAATCATAGTATCTAGTCAAATAGACCCGAACATAACAGGGGGGGTTAAGATTTGATATGACACGAGATAGCACTGACTCACGCAGGTCAAAGGTTTGAGGTTGATTTGCATCATTTCAAGCCATGACTGGAAGTCAATAGAGAAACATTTGTGGACACACATTGGTTAGTGGGGACCATTTAATCAGGAATTGTTTATGGATTAGTCTGACATATCTTGAGGGTGTTGTACAAAAGTATGATGTGAGAATAAAGCATAACATTTTTACTTTCCTTTTCGGGACCTGCCATGCTTTATTTATATGCCTTATACCTGCCCATGCAATGCAAAACGTGAAGTGCTAGGGAGAGCGAAACCACAAAAGGAACCACAATGCAGTTTAACAATGTGTGACATCACCCCCTTCAAAATGAAGGAGCACACTTTAGGTTGAAGCCAAAACACAGTTTTACGAGTAAATCAACCTACCGCAGGCAGCCTAAGTGAAGAATGGAACTCATTCATTTAATAATGACTCATGGTCACAATAAGGGCGACCACTCCCAGTTTGCCCATGTCCAAGCTTGAAAGCCTGAACACAACCACAAATCTGATGCAGATGGACAGAATCTGTTATAACGGTGTCTGACAAGTCTTCTTGGCCCACTGTTGCCGTTGTGAGCTCATGCCAAACAACTGCAAGGACATATGCAAATTACTGTAGGAGATAAGTCTTTGGCACCACCACTGGCACTGACAGATGCAACTGACAGACACGCCGTACAACATTTAGTCTCGTAGAGGCAAAGCCGCATGCATCACGGCTAAGATACGGTGGGTTTTCAGTGGCTTACACGATTCTAACGTCTTGGCAGTGACAGTGATATGGGTGAAACGGAGAAGAATGAACTGTCACGGTTCAAATTACGCCGCGTTGGAAGGCAGACATTTTCAAAAGCCACCACCCTGGTGTTAATAGTACATTTAATATTATCGGGCTGCCACATTATGCAAAGGAGGATTCCTCTGCGTAGAGAGATTGGAAAGTACAATAACCCCATAGCTTGTTTGAAATACAACTCAACATAAAAGAAGCCTTCACCTTTGATGCATGTAATGTTACAGTATTTACATTAACTCGCTTGCATTATCGCTTGCCTTATCATTTTTTCCCACTCTGTCTGTATTCCTGTTACCCAGGATGAAATTTGGCCTCTCTTCTCATATCGACATTATGCCATTATGGTGTGAAAAATGCCTCAAATTCATAGCGCCACGCAGATTTGCATCTCATTTTATTTCCATTCAGTAAATTGTGACGATTCAACATTTTCTTTCCATAATTGAATTTAACCGTGCAAAAAGGAACACTGACGCAGTGTTAGAGTTTGGCATGTGTTAATGTGTGCTCTGATTTTTTTTCCTTTTTCCTTTAGGAATCTAATCCAAAAGGGTAAGAACACTATTGTATATGTGCACGTTTTTTTTTATCCTTCTTTGTAACTGCTTCAGGTCCAACTGCAGTGAGCTAAAATGTGCTGGAAACAAATAACTTAGTACAATAACTCAAGATGATGTGCAAATTAAGGCCACACCCCTTGCCCTATCAGTCCAAATAACTTAAAATCAGACACAAAACAAAGTCTACATAAAACTAGTAGCACCATAAGTTGTCCTTTAAAAAAAACAAAAAAAAAACACTATTTTGACATTAATAATGTTTAAATAATTATTATATGTAATAATATATATATACAGTATATATATAGACACACAAGCCAACTTTGCTGACAAATCATGCCACTCATCCTCCACAAGGTGTCTGTCTGGATCTCAGACTCACTTTAAAAGGATCACCTCACTTTCTGGCTGGTTGCTACAAAATAATCTACTGTAGATGAACCACACTTGATCTTCTAACTCATTGCTGCTTCTATTATAATCGCTTCATCTGACTCAAGGTTTTAAGAGTATTTTTAAAATCACAGTAATTGCCATAAGTTCCTGGTCAAAGACTTCAGAAATAAAGGCAAATGTGCCAATTTTGTCTTGCCAGAATATTTTAATAAAATGCCCAATACGCTCTCAAAATGTTCTCCACTCAGTTATTGGCGCCCTGAGAATTAATGTAATCTGTTCCTCAAACAAGAAGACCCAGTTGCGCTTAATTTCCTATGTTCACGTGGAGTGAATCAAAAATTGAAAAATGGCTTTACTGTATAAAATGGTTTGCAAATTCTCCAAATAAAATCCATGACGCATCTACAGACCTTCAGGGTACTTTTGATTGAAAGGTACTAAAAGGCATATGCACATTTTTCTAAAACGTTTAATAAATGAACTCCAGTCTCTCTGGATGCGTTTTTTTTTATATATATATATAGGGGAAAAACTGGAGACCTTGATGTAGGTTCATTACAGACCAGGAGCATTTTACCCCAGGACTTTCAAATTGGGCAAAAATAGTTTTCGCTAAAATTCACATATTGTATACTATACGTCTAGTAGTCAGAGTTGATCTGACGAATACAATCCTACCAAGTTGCCCTTAGTTAGAGGTGGTAGCATTAACCCTATCAGAATTGTTATCAATCATGTATTATTTGTTTGAATATGTTATTAGTATTCCTCAGAAATAGACACAAATATTGCTTTGAGCCCTTTTTAGTCCACACTTAATCATAGTTCAGTGTTGTTTTTCATCCATAAATTTGGCGTTTTAATTGCGTTTGTGGTGTCTGTGTGTCCTGCATACATAAGAGTTAAACTTTATGCATATCACACACAGAGACAGAGTAACTTACATCATTCCTGAGACGCAAACTATGTTTCACAAGGAATTGTGATTTCTTTATTTCTAATATTGGGATAAACATTATTCTGTAACAAACTTGAGAAGACAGCTTGTTTTTGTTTCCGACCTGGGATGTGTGCTGTAAGGTTGTGCCGTAAAACACATGGATCAGTGTCAGACTGTATCACCCAGCCCTATGTGAAGCTCAGTGTGAACAGCACATATCCAAAAGTCATTTACTCGACAGTGTAACACCATGCTGCTAAAATGACAGACAGACCACTTTCTTTAGGAATCTCCTGCTCGTGCCCGGGGAATGAAAATGTGCTAAACACAGTGAAAACCAATCTCGTTTTTCATAATCATTTCTGGGATTTTCTTCGGTCTCCAAATGCGAGAGTGACATTAAGCCCTACAGGAGCAGGATTGGCCAATAGCTAGATTTGGATCCTATTAGACCGTAGCCATTTTGGGAGTCCATTCGGCCTTTGCTTTTAACTACCCCTCTCCACATCCCTGCGTACACACCCACAGAAAGCCCAAAGCAACCCTGAAAGCTTCAATGAACAAGCACCTAATAAAAAAAAAAAAACATGTAATTTCACATACACAAACCCTTATTCACACAGCCTGGCAGTCAAGCAATCATTTAACCCCTTTAAAAGCAAGCATAGCATCGCTCCAAGGAAACACAGGTACATTTGCGACAAAAAATGTAATAACATTTAAACCATTGATTATGGGGATACGTTTGAATCATGTATGCATGGTGAGATTCTCTGCTTTTATGGGTAATTTGATTGGTGCCCTTACAAAGTCTTGGTCAAGTTCACCAAGCCTGCAAGATTGGACACAATACTTTGCTGGCTCACAGGAGGTGGGTGTTTTTTTTTTCCTTTTTTCTTACATTGATTTCTGTAGATGCATAATATACATATACAATATAATTTATTTTACTTAAGTACTTAAGTTAAGTACCTTATGCTTGCCGAAATGTGACACACAATGATGGCTCTACAGTATGCCAGAAAGAAAGGATAGGTTTCACTGTATTAAATTATATTGCTTCATATTGAATGAAACTATATATTCCAATAAAAGGAAGTCAAAGGGGTAGAGTACACAGGAGAAGTGTGATTATTCTTCGAATGGAAAGCTGAAACTCAGAGTAAATGTCATTTTAGCTGCTCACCAATGAATAGAGTTCTGAGGGTCACATACATGAACCTTGTATAAATTATACATATTTACCCCATCAAATGCATGTAATACCTGTATAATATATCATCTGTAGTGTAGGTGTGTGTGCTTGCCTGAGTGTTTTACACTAGTGACTCCATTATATACTGATAATCAAATGTGTTTACATTTTATGTTGTATAAGTGAGATGTTGATGATTCTACATAACCTTTACTCTTCAAGTAAATGGTTGGATCCTTTTTGTCATACCTCTAAAAATCATGGAAAAGTCCTGGAAAACGATCTTTACAACTGAGAGGGATGCTGTAACTTGTTGTCTGGTATATTGTGTTGTACAGGTCACTGAACCCTTTTTGAATTCCTGTCATCTTTCGTTCTTATACCATTATACCCATTATTATTTTGATCCATCTTTTTGTCTCTGTTATGTTCCTTGTAAATCAAGAGCTCATTATATATGGCTTGTGGCTTAATGACTTGGAAGGAGCAGCAGGCAATGCCGCTCTGTTTAGTTGTTTCACTGGAAAGTAACTGGCAGCAATATGCTATTTGTGCTGGCAGGGATAATGCTCGCTGCTACCAAAGTGCGACTGTGATGTGTGTGCATGTTGGATGTGGTGCTTAAGAAGTGTGAGCATGCATCTCTGCGACATTTTGCTGGAGCATTTTACGGCCACTCTCAAAGTCTCGGAAATAGCGGCTGAGGCGTGGCGCAAGTACAAGCTACTCCAGGTTTTTCTTAATCCTGCTATGATGTCATCTGTGGTGGCTGCCAGGGAGGTTTCGTCTCTCTGTGTGGGCAGCCATCTCTGGTTTGGGACTTCTCATGTTTATCAGAACTCCTGGCACCGCTGCCCTGAAACAATTTCTTCTCTTCCTGTATTGGCTCACAGAAACTCTCTCCCCCAAATTCAATTTGTCCTGAAAACCTTTACAGAGCCTTTGCGGAGGAACTTTTCTATGTTTTGGCATTGCTTTAATAACCCACAATACAGAGATAGATTTATGACATAATAAACAACAAAAACTGGAACAAACAAGACTGGATACTTACATAAGATATACATTTGTTGAAAGGGAAAAGCTGAATTAGGACCATTATTGTCAGAATAGAAATCTTCTTTACAAATAATAATTTGCTTGCTGACTACACAGTAGTAGTGGAGGTAATATCAGCTTACTATGATGAACCCAGCCGACAGTCCAAGTAGCCGCAGCCACTTTCTCCCACTGTAGAAAAATGAAACGAAAGTAAATCAGAAAAACGTCTCCGCCTACCTGATACAACCGCTTACATCTTGCCCTTTTTCAAAAATACATTTGGAGCCTGGGCTCGTGTTCCGTCTGCTGACGCGGAAGAGGTGGGGCTTATGACCTACACTCCATCCAGTAACAAGGCGGTGGTGGACTCCGGATTGGATTTCAAGGGCTAGCCGAGGATCTGAGTTCCATAAGCAATCCATGAAATGTTGTTTCAAATGGCAAACTCTAAAGGGGCACAATTCACCATGGATTTATTTATCACGGAAAGTGGATAACTTCTCGGTTTTGCTTTAAGTGCAGCAAAATACAAATAGTCTGATTATGAATTTGAGAAAATCTATTATGCCTCCAACAACTCTAAATGACAAAGAGAGCAACGGAAAGAAAACACATTGTTATGGACAAAGGGAGAAGGGGATTTGCTTATACGACTATTATCCATCGGCCATATAAGGTAATGATTACACTGACTAGTGGCAGCGCTGTCCGATCAGACGGAACTCACTACTGAAATAGTCCTTACGGTCAAAACAACAGTTTTACCGGGATTCCAGAGGTTACAATAAACGATAATGCTAATTGCGAACATGATGAATGCCTGTTCTTTGATTGTGGGAAGGAAAAATGCGCTTTCTCTATTAGAACCACAAAAAAAACACGCAACCAGGTTTCCTCGACATTTAAAAGGATAGAGCCTACTTTGTATATGCCTTTATCACTTCATTGCCCGTGGCATACTGATAAAAATTACTTAAGTCATTGATTAAAATGTAAGCAGGTTAATGCTCGAGGTGACTTCGCTCACTTAGCATAATTTCCTTATTACACAGGCAAATAAACAAACCATCGATCACCGAAAGTAGATAAGATGGAAAGAACTGGGCCCATGTAAATGTGGGTAACAACAGCAAGCTCAAAGTGGTCCCACTCTGCTGTGTTGTAATCAGTCTTGGACATCGTGTGCATGTCACTATGGCTTATTGTGCGTAAAGCTACTCTAGCAATAAAGTTAGAATGATGGATTATCGGAATCCCTTTGTGATCTTCGGTCATCATCACAACACTTACGGAACAAAGAAAGAATGTAGTGAAACTAAATCTAAAATCATAAGTTATAATAGTCACACTCCTCCCAGCCACAGAATACTGCAGCGTTCGTCTCGCAGACTCTCCGTTCACATTGTGCTTTGTGCAACTCAAAGTAGACGACGCATTTACCCATTTCACACATTCGTTCGGCACTCATACATACACCTTTCCACGCAACGCGTTTCTATCGCCCACCATTCACACGCTGGTGGCACAGCTGGGGGATCATTGGTTCAGTTTCTTGCTCGAGAACACCTTGGCACACAGACTTTATTGCATTTGTGAACTTGTTCTCCTATGATCCTTCAACTGTGTTATAAAAGGTTTTGCAAAAGGAAAAAAAATATATATATTGTGACAGCTTGGAATATGTGGGAGCATTCATAATAACTCAGAAAATAGCAGACACTGGTTAAGTAAACTCGATTTGATTCACCACTTTCATTGTTTCAAGGTTATATTAGCTATTTTCGCATTTTATACCTTAAATGTGCGATGAATGTTAATCAAGTAATGGAACACATGACATTATAGATACATTTATTTTGAAAAGAGGGCCTTGTGATACCTTATTGTAATGTAAACTCAAATTGACTGCAGTTGTTTTTGTACAGTGAGAGGGTCTCATTATTCACATATGGGTATTTACTCTCATGAGCCTCTCTTCTATTGAAATATGATTAACTTTTCTTTGATATCCACTCCTGGGTGTGTGCGTATATCAGTCTCTGGGTGTGTGCATGGAACTGCTTTTGGGTTTTGTTTTTGCGATTTTGGCTTGGGGTATTGATTTTTGTATGGTTTTTATTTGGGCAAAATCTGTAAATAAAAGCATTTTTTTTTTAAATAACAAATACAAATAGAAAGAACGTTGCAGTTTATCATATCACGTCTTTGTTATGGAGGGGAAAAAACCACCATCCATGGAAACAGGAGTAGAGACAGGACTGTAGTCCTACTGGGGAGGGAGGCCAGGAAATTAGGAGCAGCCACATACAAACACTAACATTCATGGAATAATCACTATCTACCTTAGGGGAAGGGCACAGCTGCTCCACCTGAGGGAGGATGAGAGCCACAAATACCGCGGCCCAATCTCCGTCAGGCGGACCAGAAATCACCGTTAACCCAACAAAATACCACGAAGGCCAAAGCAGGGTGACACAATATTTTTGAGCCAGACTACCTCAGATGAAAGTGTAACTGCATTATGCACAGGACCCACCGTGGAACAGCCTCTGTGCCTGAACCAGGCAAATTAAGCAAACCCGGCTGCAAGCGAGCGGAAAGAGATACAATGCCGAATACACACTATGAGCAGCCAGCAGAGCAGGAAAAGGGCAGAGATGCGCAACTTAAGATTGATTAGAAACCGCTTCCTCACAAAAGGTACGACACCTCAGTCGCCCATGACGGCACTGAGATCGCAGCATCCCCACGCCAGGCTCCAGGAAGCAGCGAGAGGCAATTACAGCCCAGATACAATGCTGGACCAAACAAAGATAGGTTATAAAAATATATATATTTTAAAAATCCACCACTGAACAGTAACTGCAACAGTACACTATGGAAATGTTCAACAAAAAAGCATAGCCAAGTGCCAGTAAAGAGGAAAACCTTGAGTAGTTTACATTTTTAGAACATTTTACCACACTGTTAAACATGTCATTCTTACAGGAAATGTGAAAACTGCATTCTCCAGGGTGACACGCCATCAAAGTGGAAATTACAACTCTTTGGTGTGTTCTGCGCGCCTACTGAGAAGAGTAAAAAGTTTAAGGGCTTTTGACGGCTCCCCAGTGAAACAGGATTTTTCAGGGTGCTCCTGATGGCCAGCCTGACTATGACAGATAGGCCCATTGTCACTGTGTGTGTGTGAGAAAGAGAGACCACCAGACAGAGGGTGAGAGAGAGAGAGAGAGAACTTTTCATGTTATCAGAAGTGTAACATTTCTCCAGAAATATTATGAGACTGGTAGGATACATAGGATCAAAAATGTTAAGATTGGCCTTGCTTAGGCAACCACACGTGTGTACTTCTTTAGCAACATTAGTTACATTTCCATACATTTTGCATCTTTGACATGAATAAGAATATGTGGAAAATAGAAAATCATTGAAAATGCGGATGTTGTATCTTCATCAGGAATTCCGATATAGGGAATTTTTATTGAGATATGTTTTTATCTTAATGGTGCCTCGTAGTAAAATTAAGTTAAATAAATAATAGGGGCCGTGCGTGCATGTGTGTATGTAGATGCTCATGTACAGTTTACCACTGGAGACTGCTGGCATGTCATTTAATTTGGAACACAGATAACCATTTTCTCACTGACATTGTAGTGCAGTGTGGTTAACTCTCTCCATATTAATAACATCGACGTCGAGAATGTAACGACACTCAATAAGCAACAAGACAATACATTCAAAATAAAAGAAGGGAAGAACAATGGGTAAAGAAAGTAGAATAAAGCGATAGAAGTTCAAATAAACGATGGTATTTTTATTTCTGCTTGGATGTCCTGGTGTGAGTTTGCCGGAGACATTTGTCAGAAGTAATAGCTTTGTCAGTTGTGTCATTGACTCACCATGGGGGACAGTCAAGGAGGGATTACATTTTTTGGGCACTCTGTCATTACAATTCGAGAACTGCTGACTTGGATATTAGCTCCCAATAGGGAACAATGCTTCCGAACCCTCCCACAGAGAATACTGTGAATATTTCACGAAAAAAAAAAAATAAAGAAATGAAAAAGTGAAATAGAAAAGTAACCAAACAATTATTTGGTGTATACACTGGAAAAGAAACGCGTTGGAATGCCAAGGTGCCCAGAAAGCAAATTCTATGAGTGATCACCCCCCCAATTGAGCCATAGTACGCCAGACCGAATTTGAAAGGCGGCACTGGAGTGCATCTTGAGTTGGCCATGCCAAATAGATCCATTGTGATGATAAACAAGTCAATTCCATCTTTTTACTTAGTCTGAAAGAGTTTTTTTCCCAGATGGGATTCATGTATTCACATGGAGGTCAGATAGTGTTTGAATAATTTTGAAACATTGTAATAATTGTAGTAACCCTTGCCGCAATGGGTGGAACAGACAATTGCTCTTTGTTTTATCTTCCCTATTTTGGGCTCTATTTTTCTATTGTAGACCCTAGTTGTCTCTGTTTATGTGTGCTCCCAATGGGCTCTATTAAAACAACAACCCCCCCCAAAAATCCATATATCCATCACCTTCTGACCACAAACAACGGCACACTTCACTGAAACAGGATGATCCACGCTGCTGAATGTCTTCACTCTCGTGGATGTCCAATGCTGAATTGGCAAAGGATTTCTGAAGTTTAGCGAGGGTTATGATGTCCTTATTTTTGGCCTCAAGGGACTCCTGTTGTACATACACACATCAGTGATTATGGTGTTGTATATAATTCTGCGTTTAAATCCTTTACAATACCAGCAATATTCCTCTCTCCTTCCCATATTATTCCTTAGTCTCATGCAGAGAGGAGTGTGAGTTCACAACTGTTATGCCAGCGGATATTGGACACACTCTGTTGGGAGTACACCAAATTGCTTTGGAAAGAGTTTCATTTCATTCAAAAAGGCAGAAAGTAAGTTGGAGGAAAGATTCGGAAAACAAACAGCCGAGACGAGCAAATTCTTGTTTGTTTCGAAACGACACAGGAATAATTGAAAGATAATGCCCTATCAGATACAGTATGTCGGTAGGGGTGTATAGGTTATCCAAAATATGTGTTAATGCTAAAACAAGATTCCCATTAATAGTGCTGTGCCCAGGGGCAGGGGAGCAGAAAGCCAAACGTATCTCTGCTTCTTGCGGACTATTAAAAACCTTGGAACTACAGTATGTATATATTATATCCAGCATGTCTCCATTGCCATGGAAATATGGTATCAGTTGGGCTCAAGTTTAAACCCCGACAACACAAACATGTCAGGTGAATGTTGAAGGGAAACATTTAGTTAGCATGCTTTAACTTCCACCTGCTAAAAGTGAAATGTAGAAAACATCTGTCATGGCTAATTTGAGTATTTATTTGAAAAGGTTGTATGATATTTTATGCATGATGTGGTTTTACATTCTATTTCAGGTATGGTCCGAAAGACAGTGTCAAAATTGGAAAACTTAATATGTATTGGTGTTTTTGTCCTTCCTCAATGATTGCGCTGACTCATGGTGAATGGCGGCCAGGAGCCCGCCGAGAGCATGCTGGAAGGTGAAAGGCAGGGAGGCAGACGGCCGGGCGCAACACCCCTCTGGAACAGGCAACGATGGTGGAGACGCGCGGCACTTTGTTTCTTCTGCTTCATCCTCCTTCATAGGGATCTTCACAGCGTGAACCTTTGTACATCGACCCGTGCAGCAACAAGGACACTCATTTCGGTGAGCTCTGCGATCAATTTGGCACGCGCTCCGCCACCGTCTGTCACCTGTTGCCTTTAAGACAAAGAGCGGTACCCGAAACTTGGCTACCCTGCAGGCCTACAACACAATACATCTCTTTTAATATGTTCACCGGACGGCGACCCAACAACAACTTTCTAAAACCGATCGCTTCTAAGGAAGGCTTCCAGACTTCAACGACCTCCTCACTCATCATAAATCAATCTTGCCAGCTGGAGATGCACTCCAAAAACAATGCTTTTTCATTATTTCTATGTTCTGTAAAAACATATATTTTGTCCATACATTTCTTAATTGGTGCCTTCACCAACGATTCCGTGCAACATCGCAATTCGACCACGGTTGAAAAGTCTCTCCTCAAGTGTAAGCCACTATTTTATTCATAAGAATGTTTTCATCATCTATCTATAATGAATGCTGAAGCCACGGCCTTTTTTTGCTATAAGATTTTGACATGAAAGAAGGCTACCTCCAGACCAATGTAAGATTGATATAAAAAGACATATGGAGTGCCTTCAAAGAAAACCTTGCATCCTATTTATACATCTGTGCGCACAGATTTACTTCCAACCTTGACATCAAAGTTTACAGATTAACACCTGGTAGGTTCAAAGTTGCTCCTCCGAAATAATACTTATTTGTAAAGTAAGGTCAACATTCAGAACTCACAACTGCTTGCTTACTTTTTGCCCAAGTGAATGATGTCATTTTCCGGACTTTTTTTTTGTTTCTAAAAGCTAAAAGCAAGTTAGCGATTAGTCAGTGACCTGAAACATTAATTTAAGAGATTTCACCTTTACAGCTTCCAAGAAAAGGATCACAGCTGCTTTCTGTGTCCGGGACTGGATCTCTGTGTCGCAAGACCATGATTATTGTTCAACTAGTTTTTGTTTCACAACCAGAGAGTTTAATTATTATGCAACCCTGGTGAACTTTTCTCTTTCGTTATAACATTGGCTCACATTTGATGTATTTATATAAAAAATACAGAATGTTTTTGTTTTATATCTTCTGTCTTCAATCTGTCGATTATGTATGTTTTAACTGCAGTAGACTACTTTCCCAATTTGTTTTCGGACTGTGTTCTTTGTGGTGTATCATCCAGTCCAATCAAACAACTTGCCAATAATCCCGTTTCTCGTTCAGATTTTTTGGGATGTTTTCCTCATGTTCATGACCCTTGAAAATCAACAATCCTGCCTAAATAATGTCTTTGCCTAGCTTATTACAAATTAGCCAAATAAATGGTATTACTAACAATTATCTAAAGATTCCATAAAGTATGGGGAACATGAGTATCAATGCAAGCATTAGAAAAAAAACGTTATTCTAACTTAGTATACATGTCTTTTTTGCGTGTTACATAACTTTCTATTTTATTAATATCCCTTAAAGAAAAATGCTCTAAAATGATAATTACTCAGAACCTATGTAAGTATGTCAGTATGCATTCCAAACAGCCTGTGTATTAACATCCGGTATAAATATTGTCACATTCAGCAACGTCAACACTGATTTGTCTCGGACCACATGGAAGGACTGCCCATTTATCTGACATCCTCTGACCTGGTAGGGTTTCATTAAGAAATCAAGTAACTCTACACTTCTCAGTGTTTCCCATACATAGATTTTTTCCCTGGCCACCGCAGCAGTATTAACATTGACAGCCACATATAGATTTTATTTTCTCCAAATGAGTAAAACCTTATTTCATAGATCTGTGCACACCTCAATGATTCACTCAGCCCCCCCTGGCACCTCTCACTCCGTGCCTCTCAAACACATAGACAATCGAATTGTTTGTCATGAACATGCTTCTGTTTGCCGAAATCAAATCATTGGGTTTGTATCCAGTTGTTTTGATTCTGTTTATCTACATGTTGGGCGGAGAAGTAAAATTGGATTACTGGTGGTCATTCGAGTCACACGTGGAAGTTCATTGCAATACCAGGTGTGCATTGATAAACTTAGAGCCGTCCACTTGTAATTATTTCTTTGGACAACTGCACATCTGATTCCTTTCAAACTCGGCAGAGCCTGGGAAGTGTCAACTGTGAAGTGGAATGTGACATTGTGAGGAGTTTGACTTTACTTCTTGCACTCATACTTACAATGAAAGCAGAAAAACCTGACATCATTCTGTTTAATCCTTTTGTTGATGTTTGGTGGAGAAAATATCAAAGATATTTTTAACATGGTCATCTTTTGTACTGCTCGCCCCAAATTGTGGGCTGGGGTGGGTACGTCAGGAGAGTCATACCTCTTTCTGTCTTCTCCGCTAACGAGACAAACGAGCAGAGCCTGCTGCTGCTGCTTGACCATGCATTCTCAAGTAGTTGGCAACAGAAAGAAAGAAGGCAGGGCCTTTTGATAATGAAAAAATGCCTTCTTTTTCATGGTTTTATTCCTGATGAATTCTAGAGTGTTGTAGCTCTCTGCAGTCTCAAGGACGGGAGCGCTCATTGAGTTTCAGGAGCCAAACAGTCCTTGGTATGCTGTAAATGTCTACAGCATTAATTATGTTAGTAGTATTTTGTGTGGCTTCTGTCAAATCCAGCATGGTGATTGAGATTTGAGTTTTTTTTTCTTATACTTGGTTGAAAATCATCATTCAGTCGGGAAATGGGCAGAAGTTTAGGTGGACCAACACTTTCAAGTTTCAAAGCATTGGCCTTGTCAGTCAACCTTAGTCCAAAAGGTCAAGTTTGTTGGCTGGAAGGCAAGAACATCAAATCCAAAACTGATGCTTGCTACTGCTACGGTATGTGAACGATTTTCACATTTTTAATTGAAGTGATGACGGAGAAAGAGAGAAAAAAAAGGTGATAATGCGTTTTTATGTCAGGCATCAAGCTTTTCACATGGCTGATTTCTGTAAGCTTCTTGGAAACAATGGTTATACTTACACCATGTAGTAAATTGCCCCTTCCTCATTGAATGAATTATCCTTTTGTCAGTGTCTCCCAATTTATTATCTTTAATTCATTGGTCACACATGATCATTAGTACAGACACTGTTCTGTGTGAAACTGCTTAATGGAAATTATCTCTCATAAAGAGATGATATCGATAATACATGCGAGCCTCTTTATCAAGAATTTTAGTGAGAAATTACTACAGGCTTTGTGACAAAAGAGTTCTGCTTCTGTGCAAATGTGACCCAGAGAAATACCAAGCTTAGCAAAAGGCACAAAACTGCTTGAAATGCATGTTGTTGTAAGTCACAACTTATGAACACCACTAATACGACCTACATTTTATTTCTTTTTTAACAGAAATAGATAATTATGATAATAGAGCTTGCATATACCTGTTGGTTATAGGGGATATAATATAATATATAATGTACCATGTAGATAGACAATAAGAGGACATTAAAAATCATACCCCAACAAAATGATATGGCATAGAATGTTTTCCGAGGCTCAAATAGGATATATTTGATTAAAGTGGGGGAAAAACATCCACTTTGACTTAAGGGTGAACTGGTTGGAGCCATCTTCACTGTGACATCCTCAGGTTTCTCTGTCCATCCAATACCATCACTCAAGCACAGAACGGAGGATTGCGAACGTATTGACTGCAACTCCACCGGTGGGCCGAGGCATACAAATGCAAAGCAGTAGTTCTAGTTGTATTTCTCAATGACACCTGCGATTTAGTGATTCACAACATCAATAGTCTGTATAGCTGTCAATATGTGGGATTCCTACAACCATAATACTAGTTTTGTCAGTGCTGACACTCTGTATTGCATTATATGTAATGCGTGATTGAGTGTTGTTGTTGTCTTTATTCATTATTTCAACTATTCAAATGGGATAAATCCTATAATAAATAGGATAGTGATAAAGACCTAGTCTGAAGTGCCTTCAGCCCACACTCTGTCATTTCCAACTGTTTGTACTTTGTATCACTTTTGCCGGATTCCTAAATTATTAACTGCCTGCAGTTGTGAAAGTGAGGGTATCTCACTCACATAGGTAGAGAATACAAGAGTTGACAGGTTAAGAGCACTAAAGAAAGACTCCTGGTCTTCAGATAAATGTTTGCGTTGCCTAAAGGCCCTTTTGACATGAAAACATAACCGTCTCAATTTGTTTGGTAAAATGGAATCTAACAAAATATGAAATTTCTTACTTTTATATAACCACAGCCTCAGTCGAGTGTGTGTGAATAGCCTCATTCAAGAGTGTACGCAATATAACTCAACACAAATGCAACTATAATGGGGATGCATGGCGAAAGGCCGGTCCAAGCATTTAACCAGGATTGACAGTGGTGCGCAGAGAGCACACAAACTGACAACAGCCACGTTTTCTATACATCACAGTTAGTGCTACTGATGAACATTCCAGCTAGATCATCATTAAACATTTCCTGGAAAAGAGTGGGAGCCCCGCCAACCCCATTGCCAAGCGAGCGCATGTGCGTGTTTATGCTTGCCATGCACATAAGCGTGTGTATTTTTGTACACTTTTTGGTAAAGACTCGTACGTCTAAGTGGCACACCTGGACCGAATCTGGAATGATAGCCCAAAAAGATGCAGAATGCTAAATGGGAACCCAAAGATCTTATTAACAGCTGGATTATCTGGGGAATCCACACTGACGTCTGCCAGCCTCGGTCCCAAGTGGACATGAACATGTGCTTCCACCATAGTCCGTCTGGTCTCCTTCAACATGAGAGACTCCACTATTCCATCAGGTATTGAGAAGTTCTGCCCAGCTTGCGAAACACTCTGTAATACTAACAGTCATTTGCAAGCCTTGAGAATTTCCTTCGCTGCCATTTTGAACTTTTCATGCATTTATGCAATCCTTATATCTGATTCGAAGTCAGATGACATTAATGTGCGATGCAGGCAGTGTAGCTTTTTGAAAACTTTCTCTACTTTCCCATAATGCATAACAGTAAATGAGGTTCACAAGGTCACTGTAATTTCGCCTGTGCCTGTGCCCTACCTTATTGCCCACGCATGCACAATCATAGGTTTGGCAATCAGTTTAACTGCCAAACAGGGGCTCTCAGCTTCTAATCAACAAAGTGTTTGTGCGATATTTAAAAAAAACAAAAAAAAAAACAGGAAGCACAGACAATTTGTATATTTTGAAGTTGCATAATTGCGGTCACAGATGCACTTTTTGGAAAAAAAATACAATAATGTGATGGTTGGAAAACACTACTATTTCCACACATGTGGAGGAGAAATCAAAAATTCCTCAATGTCTTTGGAGTTTTAGTTTGGTTAGATGCGTTCGCCAAATTCATAACACTGTCTGCGAGAATCACTTTTGCAGGCCATGGTTCATGTTTCACGTCTAATTACAATGCAATTGCAAAATCCCCAATTAATTACACCAAAAGCAGACCGGCCATGATAATGTTCAACAGACGATCATAAAATCGGTGGGTGGGGTTTCTGTGAAGTGTGTAATGATTCCATTTTAACTCAAAAATACAGTGAAATCATTTCCATTAATAGAATCAGAATCTAAATATTCTTCCTCTATACCTTTAGTATTCACACACTCCCACACGCCCACAGAAAGAGAGTGTGAGAGAGAGAGAGCTAAGACCACTTTCTTCTGGTGTCCGGTTTGTTTCATGCGTTCGGGTGTCTGTCCTCTGGAGTAGACCATCTGCTCCTTCCTATTTATTGCCTCTATCCCCAGTTGTGCTCCATCCTTCTGGTGGTCTTCCACCCCCATGCCAAAGCAGACACCAATTAGAGAGTTATGCATTGGACTTTTCACTTCTTTCTGGCACTCATTATGTCATATTCATTAAGGTTTGCTTTATGTCATTCTCTCTTCAGAGCACTTAACGTCTTCCAAAATACCTGTAAAGCAGGTAAAGAATCAGAATCAGAATCAGAATTGCCTTTAATGCTGAGTAACAGTAACATTACAAGGAAATATTTTTGGTGCATTGGTGCCATAAACATAAAATAAAAAGTAAACTGTAAACATTAAAAAATAAAAAGTAAACATTAAATATGTAAACATTAAACATTAAATACAATATATAAGAAACAAGTGTGTAACTGGTGATTGTGGAATGTTGAGTGAAGACAGAACTAAGAAAATGACGGCTAGGTGAATCAATAAGAAGTAAATATTAACATTAACCTTATCTAACAGTAAATAAGTGTATAAAGTGACAGACCCCATACCTTTTCAGTGTTTTTATCTCTTGAAGATTTAATATAATGAGAATAAACTATGCATGTAGATCATATTTGGACTGTCTGCTGAGTCCTCTAGTGTGTTCAGTGATAAGCAGTGACCTTTCGATATGTTTGTTTTGTACTGCTTATCTTGTAAAACTATGCAAACTATACAAAGATCTCCCACAACACATGCCTGCGTGTATTCTCTTTTGTTACATGCAATATCTCCTGTCTGACTTGTCTCTTCTAATTTAATCTCATATTGTTGATGCTTCATAAGCAATATAGGATTCCAGAACTGTTATATATGGCAGCGTATAACTGGATCCGCTTTCGGATCACCCCTCCGTACCCACTAACGAGCAAACTGCAATGTCATAACCTTGTCCCGAAAAAAACAACATTAAACTTGAGCAAAATGTAAATGTATCAATGCTGCAGCCAGACAAATGATATCCCTCGAAATGGTAATTATTCTTTAGTTGTTCCTGCTATTCCAGTTAGAGCAAAACCACAGAGGTATGAAACTCAGAGGTATCCAAGCTCTGGCCTTTTGAACAGGGTATGATATCAGAAATGTCCATAAGTCACGCAAAACCTGCATGGATTCCGATTTTCATGCATTCATTAAGGATATTTCTTTTGTCTTTCAACTAGACAAAGAGTTGCATTGTGATTTTGATTTTGTTTCCATTCAGCCAAGCATCCCAGGATTGTTCGTCATGTATGGGAGACAGAGGGGTCCCCATGTCTTCATCTGTTGCAAGAGTTGGGAGGGTTTGTACCACATGGTTCCCTGGAAATAACAATTAGTTAACCTCAAGCTGTTAGGTCCTCTCTCACTATAGCTGCCAGGGGCCGGACAATTGATATTCAAGGACCCTTTTCCCTGAGTCAGAGAGGGAGATTGATGTCATTAGCCTGGAGCCATCAAATGAGGTTGGTGCTCCCTCTGGAGCAACAGGGTGCAGTTAGGGAGGACCATTGAACAGTAGCCGCTTCTCCTAAATGTCTGTAGGGTAACACCAGCTCTAAATGTTTATGTACTACTAGGTCAGGGACCTTGTCCCTATGGGGGGGTGTCCCTTTGATTTTAAAAAGTAAGTTCTACCTAGGCGCAGTTCAGTGTCCCATAGCCATTTTCAAAAGCACCCCCCCATCACATCAACCAAAAAAGTAGTGAGCTACTCAATTTCTGGTTAAGAGCCTGAGGCGTTTCTCCAGCTCCAGGGCTTGACCTAGCTCAACTCTGCATACTGGCAGGTTTAATTGCAGAAAGCCATTCAGCAATCACGTTTTCCCCAGCAAGAGAGACCTCAGCAGTTGCTGAAATCCCCAGCTGTTCTAGAAACAACATCCTAGCACCATCAACAATGATGGAAGAATCATATCACTGGGACCTCTTTATGTGGTGGTGAACAAAGAACCAAAGTGGTTCTCTGTCTTGTATAGCTCTAGAGATGCTAGGCTATCTGCCGGGGCTACTCAAGGATAGTGAGTCACCTTCAACCCTGAGCTATATGATTCGAACTAGTATGTCTGCTTGTGTACACCATTCTGGTGTACTCCTGGTTAAGCTGTAAATGATTCTGTGATGTCCAAGTCTTAATGTATAAATGCAGTTTATTTGCAGTGTCATCCTGAGACGTGCCCACATAGACCTCAGTGTCATCAGCCTAGCTATAGGAGATGCTGTACCTCCTGATGACAGTTCCAAGGTGTAGCATGTAAAAATTAGTGGTCCTAAATCTGATCCTCTGATACACCACAGGTAACTTCAAATTGTTAAATTATAGATACAAAACGAGTTTCACATGTATGTTTCCTTTAAGGTTTTTTGAATTATGCACCAAAATGCCTGTATACCTCTAACAGCAATATCCTCACTGGATCAAAAATCAGACACCTTCCAATCGACGACCTCACAATGTTCTTAACTATACACAGGTGGCTTGATTGAGCCTGTTAACTGGCAGGCTGCAGGTTAATCAAGGTAATTAGGGCAGGTAAAAAGTTATGATAAGTGCCTTTTCTCACTTCCCTGTTACCTTAGTCTCGCAGCAGGGTGTCTTAAACGGTGTCCTATTCATGTGGAAAATGTAACTGTGTGCAAGATGTTCTCAATATGAGAACGTTATAATTAGTTCTCTGAGTGACGAGACTATCCGTTCAGGACATTGGTGCCCCAATGTTAATCATATAGTCTCTTTAATCATACACAATAGTTATATTGTTGCCTAATGTTTGCATTTGCCCCTGCTCCATAGATTACTTATGTTCTATTTAGGCAAAAAAATAAGTAGGCCTATATTTGCAACTTTTTCTATTTGTTGGCCTATAAATCACTCAAAGCTGCTGTGTAATTCATTATTGGCATAAAAACAAAATAATGGCATAAAAAAAACTCAATGGTTTTAGCCTGGAACTTGAATGTTCACTAAACCAGTGAAACCAAAAGAACAAGCCTGTTTCTTCTCTGGTTGTATTTAATGTCACTGATAATTGACGGATAATTTATAGTATCTGTTATAAAACTCAGTGGACCTTGCTGTTTTAATCAGAAAGCATTAAGTACCTTGACAACCAACTGACTATAATATATTCTCTCTGCATTTGTATGCACAGGATAGGCATAATGCACTGCATGTGCTGTTGAAGCATTATTTATAATATAGTAGGCATGATTTTAAAAGAAAGGGATTTCTGTGTGACACTTGCACAAAAGTGAATAGTTTTTGCAAACAGTGAAAGCCATTTTGCAAGAGCTGTTCAAGAAAAGAGATTTACAACTCATGTCAGTTTAATGGATTTCATTTCTTGACACTGCGAGGATAATTTGTACAGTATTGGTCTAGGACATGTTTGCTCGTATGCAGAAGGAAGCATAGCACTTTTTTTCAAACTATTTTTCTACACAACTGTGTAGGAATATACAACGGTATCATCACTCCTGAGTACATGTGGGTTAAGGTCTAGACTTGCCCGTCTATGTGATTTATGAGAGGTTGAACATTTACACCTTGGCTTTCCCTTACTGTCTGACCAAGTCATTCATCAGGCTCCATATAATGAATGGACTTGTTCTTTACGTTGGAGCTAACAAGACGGTGGGGTCCTTAGAGTTCAGTAAAGCGAGATTACAACCAGTGGTCAAGCCCAGGAAAAGGGAGCAACTCCTTCTGGAGTTGGAACAGGAGCATGAGGCCACTTTGGTGGGGAGGAGGGTTCCTGATGGTGAAGGCAGCATTACCGTGATTTTTGTGCTGTAGTTATATTCTGAAAAATGAGAATGCAAAATAATAATACACATTTTAATGTAATGTCAAATCTCATCAAAGAAACATAGATGATTAATAAAATAATGACATACATGTTATAATAACATTTGCAATATGATATATATTCCCCTTTTACTTAGGCCCTTCCTTGCTGAGGTCAAAGTAATAAATTGTTAAGGTAAAAAAAAATGAATCATGAAGAATACACCAATTAAGTGCAAGGCAGTAAGGAATGTGTGAAGCAGAGGATACAGTATATAATATATATTCCTGTTTCCATTCTAAAATGAATTAAAAAAGCCAGTGGCAAGGCACATGCAGCATGTACATACATTATCAAATTATAGTAGTTGTACATTGCAATATCAAAAGTACGCCAACACAAAGATACACATGCTACTACTGCCACGTCTATAAATAATTTCTCATTCATATGCGTGGTGATATATTCATGTACAAGGGTGTTTTTAAAATAGGTAATATGGCAAGTGTACATTTCTTACTTATTCACACACATTAGCATCCATTTGCATTGGTGGGTCTGCCCTCTCAATAAGTGCAATAGTCACTCTGCTTTTAACTTAGTGTTGGTGTACACCAGTGTTTTACAACCTTTTGTGAGGCACGGCAAATTTTTTATGTAAAAAAAATCCTGAGGCACACCACCAACCAACTGGCTTAATACAGTTTATATACTGACAATTGAGTCTCTCCACTTGTTTATACTCATTCAGTGTGAAATCAGGGCCTGTTCAGAAATGACTTGCTGTAACTTATTCATATTCTTTGGACCAATTAAGTGAAATTGGATAATTTCCCAAGGCACACCTAAAGATCTCTCAAGGCACATTAGTATGACTGGGCACAGTGGTTGAAAATCACTGGTGTACAAAATGTCTCAAAAGGAGACATTCAAACTGTGACAAATATCCAACAGAGCGACTTGGCTTTGGCACTCAGCCCCCAACAGGAAGCCATGGAAGCAGTCTTAGGTATTAGGTGCTCCTAAGCCGACAAGGACTTCACACTGGTGGTGGCGATGAGGAATGAAGCGTGAGTTGGAGCGTCTTATGAAGGGCTTGTGGTTGGACGATTAATGGAAGACGACCAGGCATCGGGACATGAAGTGGTGCAGGGGCAAAGGAGGATCATGCCGTTGGAGAAACCAATCCCTTTAAAAGTTTGACACTGTGATACAGTGATTGGCTCAAGGCGAGCAGGTTAGATTATGGCGAGATGAAAACGATGCCGCTCGTGCTTACAGATAGGCGGAATGGTGTGTGCGACTGAGGCGGCATGTGCAGAGAAGCAGCCGGACTGCCTGAACTTTTACAGAGCGTCATTTGTCCCGCTGGCTGATGAGAGTGAGATAAACATACAGGTGGTGGCTATTACCATTATTATTGCGTAAGAACACACTTGTTTTTCTTTACTCGCCACAAAGCAAACTAAGTAGACCAGCAGCATGGCACTGGGCGGTAGGGCTGATGCTGACAAAGGAAAAATTAACCAATCCGTAAAATATGCTCCGTATCTATCTTGCATTTATTTTTAACTTTTAGGTTAAGCATCAAATGGCCACACAGCGATGCCCATTACGGCAGCACTCTAACAATGTTTCCTTCCCACTGCCTCCGAGCTCTGTGGGGACACGATTAAGAAGACAGGTATCCATTACCTTGACGCAGACCAGTACACACTAGCTCCAGGCTTTATGTCGCACACTAATATATACAGAGCCCCGCGAATCTACCCTCTTGAAATCCCCCATGCCCTTTATCCGCCAATCCCATGACTTTCATTGGCTGACTTGAAGGATGATATCCCTAATGTTCATGACAAATTAATCCACAGGGGGAAAGCCAATGACAGTGAGCTGCCAGTGGGTCATCCCTTTGGCTAAGTCTGTCATTTCACATTTGCAGGAACTCATGTGCAGGACTGCATAAGTAAGCAGCATATCTGTGAAACCTTAATGGAGGGGTCGTGTCTATACAAATGGAAAGACACCTGGTAAGGATTCAATTCCTAAGGAAAGGAATTTAATTGGGCCTAGGTGTTCCGCTTCGGAAGCAATAAAGTTTTCTGAATGGCATGTAGATTTAAAGGCTGTACAGGTGCACCATGTGTAATACAAGCTCATGTCTGTTCCTGGAACTTCAGTTATGAGCAGGAACCAGAAAACACCTGTAATGATATACTGAGGAGCAATCTGTGCAGAAATTGACGCAATGTTTCAGATAAACAGAATGAGACTGTGTGACTGTAATAGCGATACATTGGAAAGGTCCTCTAGCACTGATTGTGATTTGGTGGTTATATATGTTTTGATCAAAATTCAATCCGGTTAATGGCGTTAAAGGATCCCTTTCAGATTCAGTTCTCTAAAGGTTATTCAATGTTAGTTTTGAAAAAGATTGTATATGGCTATAACAAAGATGTGACCAAGGCAAACATTAAATATATGAAAAATGAAATGTTATATGATTGGAAATTTGAACAGTAAATTAAAAACACAACACAATCCACTCTCCATATGTGTGAATGTTCAAGTCTACCATAATCCATAATTACAACAAATTAACTACGTTGCAAGGCTGATAACCCATATCATTAACACGGAATGTGGTAATTTAATCAGTTATTCCTCTGTGCTGTAACCTCTAAGACTGTAACCAAACACCAGTCTTTGGAATTAATGCATTGAAGAAACCATGTCATGCTAATTCTATCATTTCTTAGCAAAACAGGTGGAAGCCTCTGGACAAAAAAAAGCTGAATTAAATTGCGCCTGATCCTAGCTGTGGCTATATATTTTTTCACACACATCTGTATTCAAAAAGGACTTCTGAATCCATAATTCAGAAGTCTTGATTGATTAATGTTGCATGGCCGCGACATTTGGGTTAAGAACAAATCTGCCACCAAACACGATACAGTCAACAATAATCACCCAATGAACCATTTATAACCAAACAGCGTGAAGCAGTTATGATTGACATTCATTACTCCGCATTTAGCTGTTCCCTGCTTATCGAGCCACCATGCTGTTGGTGGAGCAGGGGCATAATGGGCATCAGCGGGGTAGCAACACTGTGCCACGTTATCGCTTTAACAGCTACCATAGGCTCAACTAGATAGGCTGGCACAGGTGGAGGCTGTGTAGGTGGAGATAAAGCCTTGAACAAGCAACAGTGTGTGCAGCAGTTGGTGTAGCAAGATTTTTTTTTTTTAGATTGGGGTTTGTGTACATAACGATTGACCGATAAATTGCCAGCAAGTGTGTCTCTGTGCTGCCTGACCAACATGTTGGTTCATAAAATAAGTAAGAAAATAAAGATATTGATAATAAACATCTGCTCAATGGAACTGGTTGTTTTTTGTTGGGAGCCAGGCATATGATTTTGCATGCAAGTAATCCATTAATTCTCAGGTTCACTTTTAGTGCATATGCCGATGGCCAAAATATAGCTGCTCACTCACAGAGCGGTAACTACAAGCATGGATTGGGTTTGAACTTAGCTTTCAGGATGCATTATTTAGTGATTTTCTTTGATGGACCTCTGTAACGGCTTCTCGTGTTGCAATATTAATTGCCTTGCCAAAATATATTACAGATTTATTTTCAGTCATCGTAGGGTGTCTTGATTAACCCCCCCCCCCTACACACACACATACACACACACACACACAGGGAGCGATGCAAAAACATTGTTAAAATTACTTAAAGTAAAGGCATTTGAGCTCCTGACTTTTGATAAGAGTGTACACCGAGGACGTTCCTCTCTGGGAGGTTAATTTTTGCCTGTATACATGACTAATGGCAGAGGTAAGGAAGTGTCTTTTTCTTATCACGTCCCCCGTCAATTTTTATAACATCCCGTCAGGGTCATCCTACATTATATAAGAAATAGGGATAAGGATGAGTCATGTCAATTTTGAGTTTTCATGTTTGTACCGGTGGTTAATCAGTGGCTTACAGAATATAATTACATTTTGAGTGATTTTAATTTTTCCTGGTCATTAGCCCTGAAAAAAAAGAGACTTTGGCCACACATTAAGAACAATATTTGTATTTAATTATGACTGTTATGATTGAGCTACTGACTTTTTCAGTGAGCAGGGACAGTGCTTAGTCTCAGTGAGCTATAAATACAAGTTAAGAAGTAGGATGACATTAATTGTGTTTTTTCCTTGAGAGAACAAACAGATATAAAGGCAGGTAGGCACATATTATCTTTGCAATAGCTGCTATCAGATCAACAATCGAATTCTCCGGGAAAAAAAGCCGGCAACCTTGGATCCCTTATGTATCATCACTTCGACTGTCTTTCTTGGATACTATATGCTAAAGAATAGATTTATTATTATTCTATTTTCCCCTGTACAGTTCAACTGCAGCTCAAGGTTTTGTGTTCCCTTTGTTGAGATAAAGTTCATACCATCTGTGCTTGTAGATACAACATTGATGGCGATAATAATAGTACCTAGAAATAACAATGAGACAAAAGGTAATGTTGCTGTCAGCCCCATAAAATAAATATTAGCGTCACTGGATGCCCTCTTAAGAACAAAAAACATGAATGTCCCTGACAGACTGTATGACATCATCCATTAAAAAAAAACGTGTATTCAAGCCACTGCCTCGCCTTACGCTCTCTTTTAAGGTATGGTATGGAGCAATTTGATAAAGTTGTCAGAATATCTACACTGTATTGCGGAGATGGAGTTGTGGTTCGTAACCTCCTCTACCTGAAACAAAACATACACTGGCAGTTCGTTGGGAGCCAACCAAATGGAATTAATGTTTTGATTTCTGTACGTTTTCTAAGGCATCAAATTAACCGGGAAAAAACGATGTATGCTTAGTGAGTATGGAACAGAAATTTGCAACAGAAATATATTGGGAATCATTGCAAATTTTGCGAAATTACTCATTCTTCTGTAATTCGTAACGGCTTTACAGCCAGAAAGAAGACAGAAGACATTTTACAGCCTCATGAACTCCAATCCAAGTTGAATCTTTTAAGATATAGTATAAAACAATGTGGAATCCTATCTGAAACCCTTGCGTTGAAAATGAAGCAACATAAATACTGGTGTTTGGTGGAGGGAATCCTATCAGGAAAAGTCACTTATTAACATTAAAAGCTAAGATATTGTGATGCAGATATCATCTGGCGGCCCAAGAATAGTGTCAACCGCTCAAATATTCACCCAACACAGGTTTTAAGTGTTTGGTTTCACGCCAGGAGGAATACAGTGCATCTATCGCCTGACCCTGACTGCACTGATGAATCATGCAGCACTGGAACAAAAATGTACCCTGGGACCCATGTTAACAAGGAGAGTGAGGCCAACATGGAACACAAGTAACACAACCTTATGCTTAGCATTAACAATTAAATAACAAATGCCAATGGGACTTGCTTTCCACTTCCCACACAACGGTGAGCCCAAGATAAAACGAGCTAGAGTAAGATGAAAGAGTAATGCCACCGGGTCTGTCATGCAGAATCGAGAAAAATCCCACGGTTTTGCACCTGTTTCATCAAGTGTTGCGTTTTACCAAAGAAGTGTGCACTACAGTCCTTAAGAATTAGGCTTGATATATACACAATTCGATAACCTCAGCAGATCAGGGATTTCAGGGTAAATTGTTTTTTCACTTTACACTTTGAGATACTGTGCATTAAGTGATGATCAATGGCCCAGTGGAGAGCCACGGTAAAACAGGAACATCTCAAAGAAAACAAATAAATAAAAATTGAGCATCGTTTCACGCGCTTCATGTGTCATAGATAACTATGGTCATTTTTGTAACACCGCAGCAGAAGAAATGTTATTTGTATACACTTTTAATGAGCAGAATTTACCATGCGCCTTGTACCTTTGCAGACCAGACCAACAAGTGTATGGGTGGGTTGAGGTGTCAAGCTCACGTAAGACAAATCAGTCATAACAGTGGGGCAGGGAGCCATGGAGACAAGTGCCCCACTTTATATTGTAAAGATTACAGCTAAAAAATGTAAATTCTTTTTACAGATATGGATAAACAGAGATACAATGACAAAAGCGTTCCCTTTCAATTGTGAGCCAGGTCTCGTCACAATCATCTGCCTCCACAAAGTAGTGTTAGGAGGAAGAGGCCACAAAAAAAACAATAAAGACTATGTCAACTGTGTGATTGCACATTTGATCTAAATCTCCATCAATATTTGCTGTTTTCAGCATATACTGCTCCCTCATAATTCACTCGGTTTGTTTTCTGTATCAAAGGGGGTTAAGAGCAAGAATGTCAACGAGGGGAATGCAAAGAGCTGCCCAAAGAGCTCTACAAGGAGGTGATGACGAGGGGAGAAAAAAATAAAATCATTATTTGAGGCAACGTTACGCAAAGATTTGCCGTTTCTCCCAATTCCCAGTATATACTGTATATGCTATGCTGTTCCCACTTGCTTACCTACTTGCATAGTTACGGTACACATATGAGGGTGTATTTAATCATCTCCCCTCACAAGAAGAAAGTAAGTAGTGTTCCTTTTCCATCTTAGGTGACATACTGTGTACAAGTAAAGCGTACGGGGAACAGTGGGCCTTCCAGGGACTAAACTGCTCTGACATTAACTGGAGCTTACTTTCTCAGGTATAACGGAGCTTTCGGCAGCGCCTTCCAACCGTTCAAAGCTATAACTAAAACGAAGTTGGTAAAAACTGTAGTCTTAGCCGAGATTGGTGCAGTAGTAGGTCTCCCTCTTTTCAAAGCTTCGCCCGTGGCCTTCCTGGTGCACTCCATCCTCATAACCTGATTGCACACGAACGCAACAGCGATGCACAGCCATGGGTCCTAAATACTCTTGTTTCAGGATCTGATTAGCTTTGATGTAAATGAGAGCTTTGCCCATACTCCTCACCCCCAAGGTAAGTGGATGTAACTGTCCATCATCCTGCTGGATCCTGACACCAGTGCCCAGATGGTGGTGCAGTCTCAACCCCTCTCTATCGTCTTTTTTTTCCCACATGCTAACTACACCGATGGAGTGTTTCCCGCTGGGTGTTGCCAATGCAGATGGACCCAATGAATACCTGCCTGATCTCATTATAACAGACACCCACACACAACTTCATGACAAACAACAAAGGAAACGCGGTGTGTGAGAACATCTGGCGTGCCATACTCACTTCATATAAACTCCATTAACGGTTGGTTTAACTGATAGATTGATATCTGTTTCTACCATTGACCGAGATTCGGAAGCGGTCAAACAACTTTGGCTTGTAGAAGTGTGCAAATCCCACTGCGTTTCCTAATATTGGGTGAAACTTGGCATTTTTTGAATACTGGCCGCAGTTGCTTAACATTGGCTTTTGGAGGTGCCACAAAAAACAGGAAGTAGATGGGCAACAGTCCAAATTATTTTATAATTCTGTTTTCCCGCTCTTTTTGCGACAATTATTCCAGGTATGACACAATCCAATCTACAGTGGCATGATTTAAGCGACGGTGTGAAAAAAATCCTAAACCTAAAGAAAGACTTTAATTATGTGAGACTTTTCCACGCTAAATTGAAAAAGTGCTTTTCACATATCCCCTACAACATGACGCTAAAATACCATGAACGTGTGTTCACAGCAGTAAACATATGATACATATTCTGTACATGGTAAACAAACATGCAAATAAGATCACATTTTCGAGTCACGACTTATCCAGCAGGTGTAACACAGGCAAGGTGTCTGTTCATGTCGTGCCCATGCAATTCGACTAATAATGGGGAAGTCTCCACTCGGCAGATGGCTCTCTGACATTGCAATTGTAAGCGATTGTATCTGTTTTCCTATTGCTCATAATTCAAGGTCAGAAAAACATATCTCTGTGGCCTGATCATTATGAGACTTATGGCACAGGATCAGTACTTTCTAACAGCAGTCAAATCCCCTACCTATGCCGGTAAAACATGTACGAGCCATCTTCTTTTCCAGGGTTTTTGTATTAAGACTGTCTCAGCACTAATTCCCAGATACCTAATTCCCAGCCCTACCTTTGTAATATCGGTAATGAGCCCCTAAGCCCCGAGATCCCTCGTTCTGCTGTGTTCCACGTTCCCTTTGATCCTGACAATCCCTTCCTCAGCATCCCAGGGTGGTCCGTGCATAGTGTTACCTGACTGCATGGTGCTAATACGTGGAATATTCATCCACACCCATCTGTCTGCACTCTCTGCCCTCCACACCAGGCAAAAAAATTGAAACCTACTTTTATAACATTTCAGAGGGGAGACATTCCCTTTATGGGGAGCGGTGACGGCTACATGACACCAAATCATTTTTTCTGGAGTGACATCCAGTTAGATTCTTGTTTCCCTTGCTTTTGTTGACAGGTTTGCTCAGAAGTGGTCAGTGCTTACTGGTTATACACAGGGAAAAGCTTGTGTGATTACCTTTACGTTGTCACCAGTGGGTTGACATTGCCAGAGTGGCAAAGGCCCCCTGAGCAAAAAAAAACATACACGCTACTCTGCTCAATCCACACTAATTCAACTAAGACAAGGGCAGGAAATAAATAACCTATTACAAATGTAAATGCATTCATATATATTAACTAACGTATATTTACATACTGTGGAGCATGTTCCAAAAATTACAGCGGTTGTAACATGCTAAAATACAACTCTGATTCTTTGCTTTCCCTGTCAACAGCTGCGGGGTGGTGTGATGTGAACTTTTTTCAGCTTCTGAAGGGGGAACGGGGGGCGGGGGGGCTAATTCAAGAAAAAATATCAAGATGTGCTTTGCCTGGCTTTGTGCGAATGTATGGCAGTGATTTAAAGCAAAGATAGGAATACACATCAATACCACATCATAATGAACTTTCAAACAAAAAAGAACATATTACAGGCAGCTAAATATTCCAAAATGTTATTTGTCAGTTTTAATGTAAACCAAAACTAATAGAATTCCTAAAATGTGCTCATGTGTAGGGGGAAAAATACAAACAAATTCCACCTAACCGGTCACCTAACAGTAAAATGTAACCCTGGGTTTTAATAAGCGGCTCACGTCACAGGTGTTATACCATGTTGTGTGCCTGCTTACTGAGGATTTATGGATTTTTCAATGGTCCAATGGTCCACCACGGTGGGATTTCTACTGGTGCTCACAATAGCCTGTCCACAAATGACAGATGGCCACATTGTCAGTGTGTTTGTGACAGAGACAGTGACAGAAGGACAAGGACTGCGTATAGCTCTATAATAAAGCAATAGGAGAAAAAAACAACAACATGATGTATATACAGCTACATTGGAGCTGTAGCAACACATGTTTTCACCTTTCAAAATGTTGTGTATCAGTTGCATGTTTTTGTTGTTCATTGTGTATTTATGTTTTGGACCCTTTGCCCCCCCCCCAACCCCACCACCCTCTAGACATCCTCAGTGAGTTTGCTGTCTGGAATCAGCTGTGTATACAGTGCGTCATTTGTCTGGGTTGCGGTCTTGCTCTCAGTGTTCTTGTCTCTTAGGTTGCTCGTAGGCACCTATTACTAACCTGCTGTCCTGTTGTCAACAATATGCCTTAACACACACACACACACACAAAAAAACCCAACCAGAAAGCCTTTTAACCACAGCTGTCCAAACCCGCAACTGTTGCAATGCTTTTTTCCAACCACAAGCACTGCAGCCTATGTGTGGCAGATACTTTTATTTCGCCCCGCATTGTATCAGGCTCGCCCAGACATCTCACCCTTAAACATAAATAATGTCCCTTCCTTCTAAAGTTCTCTCACACTGAAATCTATTATTTAAGGGCATTGGAAGGAGACGTGGCAATATGTTAACACCATTGGGATATATTGTCATTTGTCACCCATAACTGATGCTCAAAGAAAGCTGGTGTTTCACACACTGACAATCTGAAGCTTTTAAACCTTAAACTGTATCGTCCATCTTTAAATTTCCATCTTAACTTACCCACTTTTGTTTACAGCCCTGTTTGTTGTACACATGGCACAGAAATGTGGTTGATCACTATAATAAATCATCTTCAGTGTTCAGTGACGCTGGGTTATGATATAATTACAGGGATACATTTTTAGATCTGTACTGTATTCCACGTAATTTTTTTTTAGATTATTGGTGGTTTTGTTGATTTAAATAACAACAAGAAATATGTGTGTGCACTCGTGCAGGCACACCCTTGTGGCAAATTTTCCCTTCCATACAAATAAGCTAAATACCAAATAGACACAGGTGGCCCCCGAGCATCACATCGCTCCTTTCTTTCCCCTCCCCGTAATAGCCGCAGAGATGTCAACAGACAGTTGAATGGTGCTGGGAAAAGAGGCTCGGCGGAGGAAATTATTAAGTCTGCTCTGAGCTCCGCTCAAGAACTCGCTCTTTTTTTCCTGTTGTGTGCAGCGTGAGGCTATCTACCCTCCCAGGCCTCGCTCCTCCACCCTTCTTCCTCATCACTAACGAACTCGCTCTGCCAGGCCTTACCTCAGGCGGCCCCCTCTAATTATTCCCCAATGCCACAAACTGGTGAGATGGGTGTCCGTTACATGCTGTGTGCCTGGCTTAGAAAAACAACAACTGTGGGGCCATTATTTGTCAATCAAATCCGAGACAAAAACAAAATGCTGCCTGGTACATCCTGAGTCCCAGTTATCATCATTGAAAACTGTCAGGCCAAAGAGCATTTTTTATTGATTTCCATACCTATTTATTTATTTCCCATAGTCCTGGCATTTTCCCTGTCCAGCTTTGCAACAGAACTTTTCCTACAATCACGTGCCCTCCCTTTAAATAGTGCAGTACAGAAGTTGTACAAAAGTTTTTAGTTCCTCTTTTTTTTTTATACCGCAGACAGTGCAATAAGATCACTTTTGTGTATTTTTACTTCTTAAAGTTATGCCTTGTGTTACTGGAAGGTAAAGTTAGGTAAGAACAATTCTATCCAACACCGGTTGTAAAAGTAAAATAAATGTATTTATCCTCGGGGTACCAAAAAATCTGATTGACATGTCTGCACAAATTAGCCTGTCAAAATTGATGGCATAGTTTTCAGAAAATGAAATTATGTGGAAAAAATGGATTGTATGAAATGAATCAATGAAATTCTGAATGAAATAAACAAAACTTTTAACCCAAAGGGGGAAAAAAAATCAATCTGCTGAAATAAAATAAGCTTTGCCTCGACTCTTCCTGCAGGGAAGCTTGTTACTCCTCTTTTGTTCTGGATCCGTGCGTCTCGGCAATTGATGCATCGGGTCAAGGCTCAAGTTGGACGAACCGGGTCGTTGACTCTAATGAGGAAGGAGCTATCTTCTCTGATTTTGCGGGTTCTCGCAAGACCGCTGCCGCTGATCAAACAGACTTTTGTCGTCATTTGCAAAGGTGGCAGATGTGCGGGTGATTCGCGCACAGCAGGGGAGGTCATCACTTTGGCTGCGGGCAGAGCCTGTTAAAAGTTTCAGTAATGTGCTGCTTATGCACAAACACAGCTGAGGACGTTCTCCTTCGGTGATCGTCATAAACCTCCTGAGAGAGAGAGCGAGAGGGCTCTGATTCTCTTCCTTCTCCTCCGTCCTGAAACTTGCTTGCACGGTACCTTCCCGAATGCTCAAGTTGTAATGAATTGGGTTCAACTGAAGTATATAAAATCATTTGGAAGAAACGATTCTTGCTACGCAAAAAAGCTGCACTAATGTGCACATGTGCATTAGAAATCATGTATATGAAATTTCAGGAAATATGTTAGCATACCTGTGCACAGATAGAAATGAGTTAATCAGTACTAATTTAAGGTCACTACATGCGTAACTTTGAGCTTAAAACATCTTCTTTCTTGAGTCAAGTATTTTTAGAAAAGCTGTTCTGTGAGAGTGAATTGGAGTTTATTGGTCTCGAGCTACACTCGGCGCTTTAATATGCACTAAAACTGTCTAATAACGTTTTGGAATATTTAGCTGCCTGCTTTGTGTTCATTTTGTTTACAAAGTTCTTTATGGTGTTGTTTTGATGTCTAGTGCTATTTTTTATTTTGCTTTATATCACTGGCATACATTACCACAAAGCCAGACAAAGCACAAAAAGAGGAAAAAGCAGCCATTTAACTCTAGTCAATGAAAATTAAGAACTTGTGAACATGTCATATTATTTGCTTTTAATTGAGGTTTTTATCCAATGCAGGACATGTCTTGAGCAAAAACAATCAATTAAGACCATGGATTCATATCTGAGTATTTCCTCCTTCAAAATAGCTGTGTTGGCACATATGACCCACTGTTTATCCTTGAATGGTCTAAAAACGGTAAGATAGAATAACCAGTCACAATTGGCTTGTACTACAGGGACAGATGAAAGTTCTCTATCTCGTCAAGATATGTCTATAGCCAAAACAACACACACACACACACACACACACACACACACACACACACATACATTTCAAGATTCAACAACTAAGATTTTCTTATCAGGGGAAGATACACTCAGATACAGTCCACCATGAAAGAAAGACTCACGTAGGTCAGAAGTGCCGCCCCATCCTTCATCTACAGGGCTCAAATTGCTAACAGATGTTTAGTAGCGAACACACAGCACATTTCCCATAATCAAAGGGGTCTTCAGACTGCACTTCTTTTACAACAGAAACATCAAACACGCACTGGGAAGCTGATGTGGCAGAATGCGAGGGGAGGATGTGGAATACATTACATTAGTATTCAGTGATGCTGCTCTAGAAGGCATCTTCGTACTTATAGCAGGGGTTTTTATACTTAACACGCACTGTACAAACACCTCATTACGTTTTAACACCGATGTAAGTTTGCCAATTAGAAAAGGATAGTTCCCAAAATATCAAAAAGGTATCACACAGGAATTGAGTATTATGTTAATGTAGTGTTTCGACTGTATAAGGAATTACACAGTGCATAGCACCTAATCAATCGTTTTTATTCCTGCTCACTCAGCATACAATAATCTATAGTTCAGGCATTTCATTCCTCCGTTAAAATCCTGTGACATCAAAAGCATTACCTCCTCTCCGATGTTTCAAATGTGTTATATGACAGGATTAGTAGCAGTGTGCGCTGAGACAATGGTCTAGCCAGGACATGTCGGGATATCCCCACAAAAGGTGTTCTTCAAGATTTTTATTTTTTTTCTAAATACATTGTGCTAAGTGGCTTACATGCATGAACATGAAGGTATGTGTTTTAGTGGAATCACTGCACACATGGTCCATTAAACCCGGATGAAGCACAGTTTATGAAGCAATAATCGTGTGGTCTACGTGGCAGAGCCAAAGCAGTAGTTTCATGGATATAAATTCAGTACCTTGTTGTGGTATAAATGAAACCACATATATTGATTTTCTCATTACATAACCTTAATGCAAACCTTTAACTTTATCTAGAGTCCCCCAGTTATAATAATCCAAATTTAAACCTTCCATTTTGTCCACACATTTAATGTGGGCAGTTTAACAGAGCAGTGGCATTTAGAGCTCCATCTGTGATGTTGCAATAAGTGTTCAGGCAAATACTTAGTCACCTGTCCGAAGGGAGTTTTAGAGTTTAGAACACAATCTCTGTAGTTATATGAGTAAAACGTGTGCACATTTAAACGTATAATAGGCTTTGGGTCATGTTTCAATAGTCATGACACGGTAAGAAAAAAAACAAACGCCTGAAGTGTCTTCTGTCCATATAAACCGAAAAAAATTACCTCCGCCAAGAACAAAATCGGAAACCTAAACTATAGATGTAGGGACTCTTCCAACTCAATCTAGTCCCAGTGCCTGCCTCCTGTGCACCACAGGTAAATAACTGTAGGCATGTTGCCTTCTCTGCCAAGCAGGTGACTTTGCATACTAAAAAACACAGCAAAGCATACGCCTAATTATCCTCCGTTGCATCAAGCTGCAGTTGTCTTTGGCTGTAAACAGTGCAATCAGGGAGGCAGCCATGTGGAATGAATCGGAGGTTCCTCCCTCGCAGACTCCCAGTTGTGCTTGTGTCTGCCTGCAATGGGCATTAATGAAGAGAGGGCTGGACAGAAAATGGGACTGAGCAGAGGGGGAGGGGACTCGCAAATGGCGCCCCGGAAAAATGTGATTGTGAAAATTGTGAAATTGAAAACTGGATTCAAATCAATCCTAACCCCCAGGGGGACAGTCGGGGACGTGTTTCCTTTGTGTGCCGAAGCGTAGCACTGTTAAGTAGGGCACAATGCGAAACTAGTGAACTCCAAAAAAATGTCCAAAAAATGGATGTCAACTGCACGGATCTACCAGATTTTGATCATCATAGGATATAAATCTTTATTTCAGTTTTTAGCAGTTGTTATAACTCCATGAGCGAATCCAACCCCTCATCTCCAGTCATTTACCGTTATTTCTAGCCAAACTATATCTAATCCAAACTGCAGATTCTCTTTCAAAGGTTTTTCTAACTAGGAGGCTTCCCTTGGTGTCCCATCTGTCAATTTACTATGAATTTGTCGCTTTAGCTTCCTTCCCAGCTAGCTGTTAAAGTGACTGAGGTTAGGCCCAGAGGGCAGCGCATTCAGCTTAGTTTTCCATGATTTGAAGGGGGTGTCTTTGCGGCTCATGCAGTATAGCACATGTTGTAACTTGCCAAAAAAGAAGAATCGAAATTGCAATTACATTTCCAAAGTATCTGGGATAATAGTATTGCTGTAAGGGAGAAAAACCTGAACTGAACACTAATTGTTTCCCCGAGATCTTGAACGTAACGCAGGACCTCATAGTTATTAATACAACATCCACAGTTATTTGATGCGAGTATATGAGCATATGAGAATTGAAGAAGCCTTTTGGATGAGAAATAAAACATTCCCTGGAAACTGAAAAACACAACAGTCCAAATAATCCGCCAATCTGACCATTGTAAAATAAAAATGTCATGTCATGAATGTCAGTAAAGCCTTTGTTCAGCAAGTACTAATTATAACTCCACTTTTCTCAGTTCATCACATCGTGATGTGCAGCGCCGCAAAATTTGAAACCATTGCGCGTAGTGTTAGGCCCAGCATGCTTCATGCGAAGTCAGCGCTGTGTACGCACCCACCCAATGCCTTTTCATCATCCTGGCGGTGTGTCCCCAAACCACCTCTCCCTTGCAGGTACGCCAGGTCCAGTGTGCCTGAAGTTACTTAAACCTGTTAGTATTTCTCTCTCTGCCCTTGGGTCCTCTCCGCAGGCACACAACGGTCCGCTTTGGTTATGTGTGGCTAAGTTAATTATTTTGCTCTGCATTCGACAACATTATGAGTCTCCTCGGAGGGAAATCACACAAAACAGACAAATTAAAGACAACGATCCTCTATAAGTTTGGATAATGTAGAAACAAAGCAAATATATACATTGCTGTGTAAATGAGCCAAGGGTAGGCCTGGTATTGCAAAAATAAATACATCTGCAAATGTATTGCTGGCATTTTCAACATTTAAATAAATTGCTCCTATTACTGATGCTATGCTACACTTGAGAGTTCTTGGAACTCCATAACCTTATGTGACCACAAACAAAGGCAGCACATTGTTCATTTTGATGGATTACTTATTTCAAGCTTCTCTCCTAAGCTGATTTCAAAGGCAAGAAATCATTTTTGCTTGATTACAAAATACAAAAAAAGAATAAAAACACATCAAACTACCTGCATAATAGGGAACATCTGACAGGTACTTGTTATAACAGGTATTAATCATACCTAGGTACTGAAAAAAAGATAATTTAAACACAGAAACATCAATAGTTAATCACTTGAGTGAATACCAATACCATAGGTACATTTTACTTGTTATAAATAAGTCTTTCATAGTAACTTTGTTTTTACCATTGTATTTATTCTGGGGTAGCTTATTATGTACTTGAACAATAAAATTGATGTAAAGCCTGCAGTAAAAACACAACACCATCCAATTTCAACCTGGATCCTATCTCCTAATACTTTTCAGAGGAACCCAATTGATTCTAATCTAATCCTTCGAAGTTGTTTCATTAATTGCTCCACTACGGCTACCGACTGTACATTTTATGTGCTTTGATGCACAATTCTAAATATAGCCTGATGAGAACAGACAGTCAAATTCCAAAAAGCAGCAAAACACAAGTTGTGCTCAGCATTCCAACCCCTTATTCTAAGATATTATAAACTGTGAAAGAGCAGGTGTTTTCATCTGTCAAAATGTATCGCCCCAACTAATCAGTGCTTGGTGATGCTCCAGATCAGAGACTTTATTTTAATTTCACCAGGAGCAGCCTGGGCTACAGTAAGGTCTTTAGGTGCATGTGACAAATTGCAGTTTTGCATCTGTCAGAAACAAACAATGCATAAAAAAGCAACGACGGTGAAGGAAACGTTTGCCTGTGGAGCCACTCGACTTGACTTAGAAAGCACAAGCGCCGACATTCAAACACGATGAAACACAACTACTCTTTGATGTCAGGTCCGACGCAAGTGCTTTTTGCGACTGTTATTTTTGTGCCATTGCATTCTATTGAATTATTAATAGCGAGCAGTGGCATTTTTTATTCTATGTCCACGCTTCCTGTGGACTACACTCAGCACTCAGGTAGAAACGGGGTAAAAGAGGGTCTTGGCGTCTCTTTTCTTCATTGTCTTGTCATGTGTGTCCGACCCTTCCAGCGTCCTCTTGCTGATATTTTCTCTGAAGCTCCCCAGCTAGGTCTCGACTCCACACACCTTCTGTCTTCACAGTTGTCTATCCCTAATAGGCTGACAGGTTTGTGGCAGAAGATGCTGGTTGATTTATTGGGTGCTCCAGGTTCTAGTGGTGCATGTCTGCCTCAAATCTTCTAAGAAAGTCATTTAGCTCTCTCTCTCTGGCTCTCCCTTTTTCTCTCAAAGTGTCCTCTGTACCACACTTGGTAATCAAGCACTGAAAAGCATATTTGCCTATCAGGAATACTATGAAATGCCGTGCGAAATGTCATTATGCCTGTTAAACATTTATTTTTTCAACTGAATTTTAAATTTGTAGTTAAAAAAATATATATTTCAGGAAAGTGACCCATCTCAGCTGAAGACCCTCTTAGTTTCCTCATTCGCGTGCCCACTGGAACCAGCATTCCGAGTCAACTGCATCATTTTGGACAGAAACCTGACATTGCGGGTAGCTTAAGTGCTGCTCTGCGTTTTCTGGTTTTTCGTGCACAATGACTCCTCGGGGCCCCGGCACTAAAAGCCATTAGCGCTCCCAGCGGCGTAAAACTTGCATGAATCCATAAATCTTTAAAGGCAGTGGATTGAATTTGTACTCCTGATGAAGGATAGGTTTTTGGATGAACAGCGCTGCAGCTGAGTCGGGCTGCCAACAAGTACAAGCTCGGCTGTTTATTAAAGCAGTAACGGAACATGAAAACTTCATTCCCCATGGATTTGTTATTCAAACAGTGCAAAAGCCCCTTCACCGGATGGATCTTTAGCAGGGAAAGGAATCTACCCATTGTATCTTCTAAAATATTTAGATGCTCCATTTTCATTTGTATGGCAAAAGGACCGTTTTTTTTTTTTTTACAGCTATTACGGTTAGAAGAGAAAAAAATCTAGCTGACTTCAACAGAATAGGAACATTTTCAAAACAACTACTCGTACTCATGACTATTTCACTCTACAAGGATGTTCCCCACATTGGCCTGAGCACATGTATTTTACCCGAGATATTGAGTCTCCGCTACGAACTCTGTGGGAAAAATGAGTCCATGCAGGTGGTCTGAGTAGTTTCCACAGTTTTCTCTATTTTATCCATGTGCTTTGCTTACTGTCTCCTCTCCTATTAAATGCGTGCTGGGAGAGGGACAGTGCAGTGTTTATGCCAAACCGTGAAGGACAGTAGGAGGGGCAGACAAACAGGGAGGTGGGAATCCAATCGCCCGGACACAAGGGCAAATTATCTGACCAAGGTGCTGAGAGCGCGGTGTCTTCAGCCACTAATTGATAAGAGCCTGCTATCTTTAGAAAGCAGTAGTGTTTGGCTCGGTACATCAAAACCTTGGCTCTGGCTGAAAGGCACGTTGTGTCCCACTCCCTCCTCATCCTGGGCTATCGAGGGAAGGGTAGAAGTCAGGATGTCACCTTGCCAGGGGGTCACTTCTCCACTTTCCTGCCTAAAACTCTGGGGTTGTTTTCAGGAAAGTAAATCTGAGCCCTCTACTGTTACCATGTGCACTTTTTATGGATACGATAGGTCTACGACATTATCGTGTGGTCTTGACAATAATATATATATCACCTCCTGATACCAGCTCCTCGTAGTAAGCATTGCATTAATACTGTGCAAGCAACGTAACCCCACACACGTTTTTATGCTTAGATTCGAATCTACAGGACAAACAGGATAGTCAAAGGTGCAGAAAACAAATCTAGGCACACAAAACATTGCCCCCAGATGCCTTAAAGAAAACATCTATTCAATGGTCCAGAAAGCCAAAAAATAATAGTTGTTCATATAAAACCGTCTGCAGATACTCTTATCACGCACACTCATAAAAGCTGATTGTACTCTGTCAGCCATCGTGATATAGTGGAGGCTCAACATTTACAACATAACATTTAGACAGATTTTACCACTCTCTGGATTGCCCTTCTAAACGACAGAAAGATTTCAGGTCTTCTCTAAAAGCAAATTATATTTATTACATAAAGCTCTACTCACATGTTGTTTGATTTTTGCTTGGTTTTTAATGTAGGGGTAAATACTTGGGCTTTCAATTTTCTCTTTGATTTATTTATTTTTTGTCATGTGTAGGTGGGCAAACAAATACGCAAAAAATATCATCTATTGCAAACTTGTCATGTCTCTAATTTGTTTTTTAAATATTTGCTACAAACTTGAAAACTCTGATTCACACGGAATAATACCAAATAATAATTGTTCACTGCTCAGAAAGATAATAAGATAAGAGAATACGGGTTAGGGTTAGGGTTAATGGAGCATCATAGTTAGTCACAGACCTAATTATTTTAAGATTAAGATTGCTATCTCCTGGAACATCCAGCTCCCGTACTGGACAGCTCACATAGTTCCCGATGGCCCTCCTGACTTACCATCCCTTCTGTGGATAATGTATGGATTGCCGCCATCATTTTATCATAATTATTTAATCAAAGTGTGCTGTTTTTCTGCTTGATTGTAAAACAATTTGAAGTAGCACAATTTCGCACTCATTAGCTCCACCATTGAATTCCATTTATGTAAATTAAAACAATTCTATATAAACATAAAAATAAAATGCTATTAATAGAGTGTTGCGTGTTGTTCCGTTCCCTATAATTGTTACAGTTGCCTGCACGTGTGCTGTGTGTTTTTAAGTTTGAAAATGCTCATATTTCCGAGTGTAAACGCTACCCAGTGACAAAGATAGAGACACAAACTACAGTCTGGTGACAACTGCTGCAAAGACAGGCTCATTTCTCTGAGGTCACGGCATTGATTAGCCACAGATGCCTTGGAGCCCAGAAGTGAGGCCGGGTGCAAGCCGACCTGAATTAGATGGTAAAGACGACATCTGAGCCTGGGCAATTGGCAAGTTCAGATCCACACTGATTACTCCAATGCCACATCACTACCGATGGCTTACTCCCCCATTGAGTGACAGTCAGACTCCCAAAGAGCTCTTTAAAAATGCTTAACCATTGATGGATTCAGGTTTAAGGAAACTTATGTGTCCTGGCATGCATCTAAACCTGCTTCTGCTTTTCATTTCACAAGCTTAAATACCAGGATATTAAGAGAGTTAGAAGAGCAGGGTGGAGAAGGGAGATATGTTAACGATGCATTACCAATGTCTCATGTCTGCACAAAGCTGAGGATGTAATATGTACCTAGGTAAGGAGGATAGGAACACTGCTGAGTCAAAATGAGTTTGGGAATGTGTTGCTGGGGTTTATTACAATTGAACCATCACATCCTGCATTAAATCTTGTTTACCTAGCCCAGTTTCATTTTAAGTCCTGGGTGAAGTGTGCACTGAACATAACCATCCCCTTGGAAATATATAATTTTAATGGTAAAAATACAACTAAGTATACAGATTGCTTGAGAAATAGTGCCAAGATTTGACAAAGCTACAAGGCTTTCGGTAGCCGGCTAACAATCGATTAATTACACATCAAAGGTGCCCGGTGGAGAGCAGTTTTCCTCCACGATGCCAAAATAATTCACCACTGCTCGGAACCCAATGTTCAAGCCAGGATGATAAAATTAAAGTAATGAAAAAGCAAGGAAGCAATGACATTTCCAGGAATGTGGGCAAGACAACCAACGCTGTTTAAATGGCTTCCGTGGGGAGTGCACAAATATATCACAGGCTTCTTGCTTAGGATTGAAACACTACACAAGGCCATAGACAGGTTCTTTGTACGAGGAGGCCACAATGTTACACTGTATTAGCAGAAATTAATTTGACACACGGGTCACAGAAAAAAATTTACAGAATGCCAATCATTCGAAAAATGTGAAATGCTAAGAGTGTAGTTGATACGCTCTGAGCTGTGACAATATTGCAACAATATTGGAAAATTCCAATTCTGTGTTTTCTGATGCTCTGCCTAGTAAGGCAGCGAAAAAAACAAATACAAATTAAAACTATATGTGATATCCTGTGGAGTTGCTTTGAGAATAGACCTTGGCGTTCATCCGTGAAGTATTTAATCAAGGCACATTCTATATGTGAAATTGTGAAAGTGGGACCATGAACGGATGCGATTTTTGCCGATATTTGCCAAATTTTGCACATTGACTCTTCAGCTTTTTTTTTGTTTTGATTTGATATTTAACGACGTATTTGCCATCGATTTTCCCTGCGTTTCGTGGATGAGGAATAGCTTCCGTTGTTTGTCATTCCATTTGAATGGCCCCTGAAGGGGCCCCTAATGGCCACTCAGCTGATGGCAGCAGACAATAAGGTATACTCACGATGGCCGTAAATTCTGCCTCGTTCTGACATTAGCTAACGCACATGGCAAATCACCAGACTGGCACATCTCAGTCCGCCGCTATCCGTCACGGCACTCCCACTGCTTTCGACTACTCCACCATGATTAATGCCCCACCACCATCAAAAACACACACACCACAAGTTGCATGTCTAATGCTGAGACACCCGATGAGGCTTCTCAGGTGGATTTGAGGGTCAGGCGGCGTTTAGGTCTTTCCATTACCACAAATCCTCCGTGTCCTTCTCCGGCTGCCCGCGGTGGTGAAGGAATAAATTACAGGCTGAACCCAAACATAGGCTTCTTTTTTCCCAAATCAAATTTCAGCTTTTGTATCGCTGTTATTATGCCGCTGTTTCCTGTCTCTCACATCCACAAAGCCCCTGCATGCCAGCTTTCCTTTCACTACCAGCATGCTAATTGAAAAGCATGCTGCAATAAATGTAACCTAACCGACCAAACTTCTCAGACAGCATGAAACTGAAATCACACAAAAACCTCCCAGAATTGCGCTCTCTCTCAAACCTGTCAGTTTTTCTTCAAACTTGAACTAGAGCTTCCAGCACACGAAGACTAGGAAGATTCTCCCAGTTGCTAGCATTAATATTCTGCAGGGACGTGTCCCTGTGACATGCAATGCATCATAGTCACCAGGAGGCAGATGCATTGCCGAGTTGACGTGCAAATGTGGTCAGACCATGTTTCAATGTTTTATGCCATGCTCTTTATCCTAAAAACGTCCTGGGAAGTTTCAGGATAGACACGTGTTTACATATATGTATGTGCCACCACACGCGGAGCACAAAAAAAAAAAACCCACTCTGCGGTACGGCGAATGCATTCCGCACCCCACCAACCTCCACCTGCCAACACACTCGCACACGCCGACTCGTTGCACATCAGGGTCATTGAGTCTCCGCATCATGGGATATTTGTAAAATGGGATATGAAGGGGGGTCGGGTCTGTGTGTGTGTTTTTTGTGTGTGTGTCCGTGTGTGTTTGGGGACAGAAATGCTCTCACCGCGAACAGTGAGCGAGGCGGGGAAGGCGGAGTGCCCTTGACTAACCTTGTAGGTTTTACCCAGCTTTTATGAGAGGGTATAAATCATTGTGATGTTATTCTTTTTTCTTCTTTGATGGTAAATAAATAAATGCTGGCCTCTGACGTGCAACCAGATTGGCAAGGCAAATGTGCACACCTATCGCAAAGCCCATTACAAATACGGTCTGCAATAGACGGAGCATTGGAATTCAATAGAGCTCCAAAATAATGAAAGGATGTCTGTGTTGTCCTATGTCAGTCGGAATGCAGAAACAATGAGAAATATTTTCAGTGGGCACATTAAAATGAATTACTCTTGTGGGGCGCATTAACACAGTGCTGCCGTACTTGCAGGTGAATGGAAAATACACAAATTATCATATTGATTGCTTTTCACCTCAATGAGGAGATTTCCATCTTTATTTGATAAAATGTGGACAAACATTGTTTGGGAGGCCGAGGGGGTTTCATGGCATCCACTGAGAGATTCCCTGTCCAGACATGCATTTTTCAACTGAAACCATTGATGTACACCTCTCCACTACTGCTCTCTACAACCTAAACAGCTCGGGCCCCAAACTTGTCAACTCAACTGCACTTTATTTTTTTCACACCCGCTGCACAAAATCGTACAAACATAACAAACTAATCATTAACCCCCAGTGGTGCGCTGGGGACTCTTTTTTTTTTCCAAAAAGAAAAAAAAAAAACATACAAGTGAACGGTTTTATTTCAGCTGTGTCCTGGCCAGGCAGATTTCGGGGAAAATGCCATTATAAAAATGCATTGTGGACAGCCGCAGAAAAAGGTCCAAGTTATATTTAAACCCACCACCATTTATTGAGGTCCTCCACCTCATTAACCTTGTCACTTTCCCTCCATGTCGGCATAAAATGACATGTCGTGTATAGGTGCATGTGGCAGATAATCCCTTCCCAGTTTTTGAATTGGAAGAAGATATACTTCAGGGTGTGTTTATATATGATATATGATAGATATGTTTGCATTTCTGATTATCAATACCTGATGCTGCGCGGCCGTGCACCTTCGTGCCGCCAACATCTCCATCTTCAACACTAGTGGGCAGTCACATTCCACCCAGGCTCATTCCGTGCTTCACCTGGATACCAGCTTGTTGCTCTCACACCCATCCATGAACATGAGTCTCTTAGCGCTTCGTGTTTTTCTCATTCTACGACCGCCTCCCATTGTCTCTTTCGTGCCTTTTTCCTCAGCTCCTCACCGATTCAGCAGAAGAGCAGCTGCAAGCGGAAAAGGGAAAATGGCTTTTTAATTGTGGTTTTGATTTTGGGTAGTATATCACTCTCGAGAGAAATGATTGAGCGGTGTGGCATTTAAATGAGAGGGTTACAACCACATGACCATTCAAAGTCATCACGGAGTTTATTGGATATTAATTAGACGATGAAGAGGAGGAGGTAGAACGGAGGGAGGAAGACCACGGCCCCCAAATGGGAGAGAAGAGGGATTACGAGAGGTTGCTGTGATCTAAAATCCAACTCAGGGGGTGTGTGTGACATTTACATGTTTACTTGTGTGTTTACTTCTTATATTTTGAATATTTTCAATATTTCCAATTGAACGTTTATAATCAAGACATTATGAACCTCATGGGAGATAAAAAAAAAAATCTATTCAATGACTTTGAAATCAAGCACTTGGTCGAGTAGACACAGTGTACACAGATTAATAAACCACTCGCTCACATTGATAAACTGCCCAGTTTGCTAATTAGTGCATGTCTCTTGTGCATTAGTTAAGTGGAAAAATCAAAGCCACCGTCATGTCCTTGCATTATCTATGAAGCTTGAGCTGGTAGTTGATTAGCCGCGTGTAAATTGTATCCATCTAATAGTGATAGATAGGAAAGAGCAAGCTCACTCCAAAAATGTTAATGCAAGAGAGTACCTATATATTCTAACAACCAACACAAATGTTAGCAAGGACATTTAAGTTCAGTGGAAAACCATGATTTTGGACGAAACAAAATAAAAAAATAAAAAACTTTTGTTCCCTTTATTAAGAACACAATCTTTCCCTGATCTTAACCAAGTGCTGGAAGTGCCAAAACGTAGCCATTGGAAGTGAAATGTTGCAGTGGTCATTACAACAGATATCTTTGAGCATTTTACTGGTATCGGTGTCAACACAAACCTGTCATGCCATGTACATGACTGTTTCATCATTATGTGTACTTTTTCTCGTGCAGCTGTATTCAACTGAGTCTTGTGTGATCGACTCCTTAAAACTGTAACTGTAAGCTTACAATAGTACAATGTTGTTAATGTTAATATTTGTAAGCAAATATTAAATATATACTGTATATATTTGCAAATTTCCCCACTGTGGGACAATAAAGGATTGGCTTATCTTATCTTATCATAAGTTCCACAAACAAGTGCCACGCACTAATATTTTTTAATAGTTTAAAATCACTAACATTTTCAACATATTTTCAGATGTTGTAATGTGCTTTCACATATTTGGCCATAGCTGTTCTCTTTTCTGTTGGCATTTGATGGAAACAGTGTCATTTCGCACCATTTTTACCTTTTTTTATTTTAATTTTGTTGTTGACTTTGATCATTCTCTCCAGAAGAAAGTGATTTACGGAAGATGGTTTGAATGTTGCATGCTGGAAGATTAAAGGTTATTCGCGGATGGATTCCGGCTTTAGACTTGACCTCTTTCCGCTCACTTTCATCTTTCTCCTCACTCCTCTTTACAAAGAGTTAGAGTTTACATGGACCATGCATGAGGCAGATTTGGAATATGTTTTTCCTTTCTTTTTTTTTTTTTTAAACACCGGCTTACACATGTTCAGATACAATTATGACTTACTACTTCTCCATACATCCTGGCCAACCTAGTCAGTTTACAGTTAAACACCCTTTTAATCCCTTTTAGTTTTTCAGCTGCCCTATATATCTATCCTATATAGTGTGTCGATCATTGAGTTTCGTTTACCTTAAATACAGGAGTGGGATTTGCAAAGCAGGATCACCTGATGCTATTATTAGTTACACTGGCAGACATATTTCTTTGCCGTGATCACAATGGCCAGTGTGGTTTACTGTAAACTAACTTTGCCACTGCATTGCTGTCCCCCCCCTAGTGCAACTTTGCACTGAGCCGATGTCATGCTTGGACATGTTACTCAATATACACTTCTATGTTAAGTGAGACGAGAGGAATAGGACACCTGCCTTGTTGATCCCAATACTTCCCCCAATGTGTCACGACAACTTTTTCACGTGTCATACCACAATGATTGGATGCATTTCTGTGGCAAAAAAAAAACATGAGCTACATCATTTTTGTGCAGCCGTAGCTACAGGTAATAGAAAAGAAAGACAAAAGAAAAGCAAAAAAGCTTATTTGTATTTGGTTTAAACTTGGTAGAAGAGTGGTTGTTAATATAACTAATATAAAAATAACCCCTATACCAGCGTGTTCTGGTATTTCCATTTGTCATGGGACTGTTCTCAAGCCTCACTGTCAATAAAGTTTTATAAACAAGCACATTTATTAGATATTCACATCAAAGATGTATATGTGACATCATCATGTTTGTTCCCTATGAACAAGAATGGATGCAACTACAACCCATACACAGTGATGGGCCATATGTCAAGTTTAGAATTAGAATTAGAATTGCGCAGATCGTCCAACACAAACATGCACATGCAAACACACAAGTAGGGGCAAATTTGTTCTCTGCATTTAACCCATCTTTGGCGCATGCAAGACCCACAGAGTATGACCCCAAGTTGAAATAAAAAAAATGAATTTGTTATTCGTAAACTTTCTCGGTCAGCTTACCTAAGGAAGTATAGTATATAGACCCTGCTAACCTACAGTGCCAAGATTTGTGTTTTCTTTTTGGCGCCTTGAAGGACGGGTTCTGCTTTCTGGTCTGTGAGGCAATGATAAATCACTAGTCAGGTAAAGATTAAAGCCTGCGGGCTAAACTGCTTCAAAGTGCGGCCTTCAAGAGTCGCCAGCTTATCTTAAAAGGACTGGAACAGTCCTCAAATCCCAACTGTTCTGACTTCGGGTCTGATTGAGTTTAATTTGTGCCTCACCTGCCAGAGTTTTGTGGTGTGCCTCTGTCCTAAACTAATTGTACCTTTTTGACAAGTTTACCTTTTTTCCAAATCTCACCCCAAAACATCTATTAGACCTTTAGGTAAGAGAAGTTTACTGATACAGAAAGTGGTAGAATGTTTTATCGGCCAAAGCATCAGAGGAGAAAGTATGAGTTTTTTATGGTCTTTATATTTTAGGGTGCTTGTCCTAGATCTCTCCAAATACCATAAATGCCATTTTTATTGTCTATATACCTGTCGTGTACCAGGACCAACAGAAATGAATTAGCATGATACCAAAGTGGTTATTCTTGTTCAGTGCCCCGTTGATAAAGGTGGTGGCGTCCAGCTGGTTCTTTGGCTCTGCTTTTCTACATGTAAAACATGCAACAATGCTTAGAATAAATGAAGATATTTAGCAAAATATTTTGCCCAGGGTTAGGGTAGAGGGTTAAGTAGATGCTTTTTATCCGTAGCTTAGCTTCTTTGAGCTTGGTGCAGCATCATGTTGGATGAAAATGGGGAGAAAATGCATTATACCGAAACAAAAACTAAATTACGCACGTTTTTGAAATAAACGGTCCACTTTACACGTGTCCCTAGTGGTTCATGTTTGAGCTTCCCACTCTTTGCCTCTTGAGCTGCGCTTGATCCCTACGTACATAACAGCACGTCTTTTCTTCTGAAGAGGGGGGAATAGGATGGTCAGTGCATTCCTCCCACACACACACAAAGTATATTGGAAGAAAACTGGGTGAACCGTGACTTTTTATGCGTCGTCAAAATTTCTCTAAAATTCACAGCAAGGACAAAGCAACAACCTACCATTTATCTTTTCTAAAACAACCTGGCACGGAGAATAAAAAAGAAGAAAAAAAACATTTTATGGTGTACGGGGGCATGTCTGAACAAAACTCACAGTGAGCAGCATGCTGATGAATGGGCAGGATGTTTCTTTTTCTAAGCATTCTCACTTATAATCTTATGGTGAACGAATGCCGATGGTATCAGAAGAAAACTGTGTTCAGTTTTTTTCAGATGAGAACATAATAGCTGCATAACCGCTGTCTAAACTGTCTAAACAGTATGGCTGTATAGAGCACAGAACGAAATGAAATTACACATGCAAAATGTGATGATTTTTGAGGGAGATCTGAATTCAGATCAGGTGGCTGCCAGAGTGATACATTTCTTGAACAAATACCAAATTGTGCGAGTACTGCCAGTAACACGCCAATAAAACAACAAAATAATGCTTAAAAAAAACATATTTGCAAGGTACCATGATTTGGTGATTAAGTGTGCATTCATTTTGTCTTTCATTCAAAATGTTAGGTAGGATATGGATATGATTTTAAGTTGATGTTATATTTTGTACACGCCACTTGTTTTGTTCTTGTTATGGCAAATCAATAAGTGATTAATTCAACTTTTGCTGATTTCATGTTCACTAAAAATGATATAGAATAATATGAAAACAACAAAGCCTTCAATGCTAACTTGTACACAACCAAACATTTGTTGTTTTTTTTCTTTTAAAGATTAAGATAAAATGCACAGGTGTTCCTAAGCTTCCATTGTCAGACATAGACTTCTGAATTTGGTGATTGTTAAATGTCAATTCATATTCTCCTGGGAGTTATTCAGCTCCAAAAAGCTGCTTTTTATGATGACAGCCTACTGGCAATGCCTTTCATTGGATTCTGCTGCCATGGGGAAAATGCCATGCACTAACCACAGAGTCCGTGTTTCGATCCTGGACTCACCTAGTCCACTTAGAGTCCTTTCAACATTCACCATTGGCCTTGGCTTCTTAAGCAAAGCACGAGCTTGTGATTGTGGTAGAGAGCTCGAGGCCGCGCCCACTGAGTTCTCTTATACGTGGTGCAGACATTTAAATCGGCCCCACCGCAGTGACCAATAAAACAAGGATCTAGTTGGTCCTAGTATGACCTACAGAGAGCTCAATCAATACATCTTACTTGGGTAATTCTGTGTCTGTTAATATAATGCAGGCGCACATTACAAGTGTGTGTGTCAGAATTGCGATTTACCATATTCATCACCAAAAACTCCTGGTCCACATTAGACAAATAGATTATTTCTCAGGGCAAAATATATTAGAAGGGTGAACTGCCTGATACTCCTTTGATCTAATCTGGACACCACCACCATGGCCTTGAAATTTGAAGTTTTGAATCAACAATTTATCTTTCTATTTCTCAACCAAAAAGAAATAGATAAACCAGAAATGAAGTTTTTATTGCATGGCTGTTGCCAAAGATTTCGTTTAGAGATGTGTTTATTGGGTCTGCTGACTGGAAGTTGATGCGACAATCCACAAAACCAGTGTGTTTGCGCCTCTGTGTGCACGCGACATCTCTCCTCTGGAGAATGAGTGAGAGAGAGCAAACAACAAACAAACAGAGGTGTCAATATGTCTTTTAAACAGGAATCATTTGAATTTAGGAATCATTTCTGAAATATTTTGACATCAGTGGTAGGATACTAAGGCATTCATGCAATGCACATATCTCATTTTCATTAGCTGCACAGTTTATAGTGTCATGCCTCTTGCTGAAACCAAAAACGCCATTATTTATTGCATAACTCGAGTACCACACTATCATTATGTATGACATGTTATATCCTAATGGGGCCATTATTTTGCCATTATAATTACACAATGCCTTTTGAAATTAAACCATGATGTAGAAACAACTGATATGCTTTGTGCTAGAGCTGGTAGCATAAGCCTTAGGGGATACGAGCTTTTTTGGCTCTTAAAATGGCTCGTGATACAGACAAAATGCGCAGGGGATAAAGAATGATTTCAGAAGAAATAAAAATGATTTTAAATGCACATTTGGGCTTCTTATTTCTGAATGATACCTCCACAATTTTTCCTGTCTTTAAGTCTGAATCTGAATCATAAAGAATTTGACATTTTAACACTTTCCCAAATCAATTTTCATTTCTCATTAAGTGTCCTCCCTTTGGCTTTTCAAAAGGAATCTTATTTGAGTTAACCAGTAGTAATCCTCCTTTGTTTATCTATGAAGGTACCAATCTAGACACAAGTAATCTTGGACTCAGGTCCCTCCGGTTTCCAGCACCTTGCACAAATCTTAAATCTTAGTGTGAACAGTTAAGACATTTTAAGGTTTAAATACCCAATCTATCTTCTGTCTTTTTTTTTGAGTTCAGTTGATAAACAGACACTAGAGGTTAAGACACTGTCTACAAACATACCATGTTAGTGTCTATTGATTCTGTAATTACAGGGGAACGACCCGCATCAGCTCAAAATAGAACATTTATTTTAACGAAAAGTGGGAAGAAAGTCATCAGACTCCTTCCATTAAAATAATCATGAAAAACAGTAAGCTTAGCCATGGCGCACGCATTTATGGAGCACTCCCACTAAGACGTATGTTTCAATCACACTCCGTAGCTATCAAGGCACATTTAGACTTTTAGAAACCATTGCTTAACTGTAATCAAGGTTAAATGATCGGCTGAAGATATGCCGGAGAAATGTGGCAGCTGTTTAGGATGAATCAGAAAATGATCGTGCATTTAGGCCTTCCCCTAGCAGTACTAAAAACATTCAAATAAAACGGTGCAGGGATGTTAAGGGGATGTAAAGTGGGGCAAATCTAATTATTGTGCTGTTGCAGTATGTAGCCATCTGGGATAATTTTTGTTTAAACATTAGTGGTAATCCTATATTGTACTTTACATACCCTGCTAAATATAAGCATGCACACATTCAAGAAACACAATAATAGGTCTGGCAAATCGAGGCCGTGAGTGAAAAAGAATGTAGTCTTTGTCATAGTTGAAATATACTGAACGAAAGCTGGGGTCAAAGACAATAGAAATGATGTCCTTGATGCTAGCTTGTTTGAGGATTAAAACAACTGGAACATTGTTAATGGAAAGGAATGCTAACACCATTCTTTCAAATAAAATAGAGGAAGACTTGTAATTTAATTTGAATTGGTTTTTTGAATGTCACAGTTGTGACTCCTAGGCACACACTGCAATGTCAGTTGCCAACCTCCGAACACCTTCAAACACTTGGCTTCCAGTTGATGTGATACCCAAAATGTTCTCCTTAAAGTCTGTGTCAATTGTGCCTTCAAGGACAAACCCCGACAACAAACTCCCTTGATGGAGAATGGGCTACTTTCAAAAAGCAATACACCGCACATATACAGATAGTTTGCCGTATTGCTCCATGTTTGTTTGCTAGTTTTCCCATCCCTGCAAACGTAAAAAAAAAAGTCTGCCCTGCTGTTTTTACCAACTGGATTTGACTACTCTCCACTTATCATGCCAATCCTTTGGTGATAGTCTGGCCAAACCATCTCCCTCATGAGAAAGTCTGAAAGTTCTATGCCATAGAATTAGAGTTCGACACATTGTCCCACCCAAACATGCACATGCAAACACACAAATCAGGGGAAATTTGTCTCTTAACCCACCTGTGGCGCATGCAAGGCCACAGAGCAGTGGACAGCTGAGAGCGTCCGGGGAGCAGATGGGGTAAGTGCCTTGCTCAAAGGCATTAGAGGTGGCCTCTCTTTTGTTAATGGCGGGGTTCGTGCATCGTTCCAGATGGAGACCACCTCGACCGGGCCTCGAACCGGCAACCCTCTGGTTCGAAGCAAGTCTCCCTCTCCACAAGGCCACTTCTCTCTTAAAAGAAGAAGAATAAAACATTTGTAATGAAGCAATAAAAGCTATTCGTAAGACAATAAGAGCGTAGATTTCAGCACAGCATACATCATGTTTGAATGAGGGAACTAAAACGCAGACCATAGATAGATGGTCAGTGATAAAGTTGTTGATAATATTTATTGTGTAGATGAGGGTTGGAGGGATTATGACATAGACTAAGGGTGACCTGTGAGCTGTGTTGGATGACTGGCCACCAGGAGGAAAGAGCTAGCGAGGAGACTGATGAAGAAGAAGCTAAGCAAAGCAGCCCTGTCGGAGATGCGCTAATTGAGCAGAGGTTTGTTAGTTTAAGGCAGGGAGTTGAACAGGCAAATATAGGTTGTTTAAAGGAAATTACACACATATTATCCATCCGCCTTAGGCATCACCACCATTATCCTTTCATCTGTCCACTGTGGTCTAATAGCGGGTGCACAACATCTTAATCATTTTCAAAGCCTTTTTTTGCTTATTTATGACTTTGAAGTCTCAGAGAATACTTAAGCAATATATTTGAGTCTGGCTAAATCCGTTTAAACGTTTGTGTTGAAAGAAAAGAAATTCAACTAAATTAAAAATAAAATTCAATTCAATTAAATAAACTCATGTTTTTTGTTGTTTTTTTTTCAAACCCGTTTATAAAGTTTTGTATTCATATAAAATATATATATTGGTTACCTTAAAACATATATCTTAACACACACAAGAGCAAAATCGGGGGCTTGTGGACAAATGCTTTTTAATTGTCAGTGGCTCTCAGCAATAGCATAACTAATGTGCATCTTATTAGAGACGTTGGTGCTTTTCAAGATGTTGTCTTTTTTTTAAAAAAAGACAAATATCTTGCTCTTAATAATAGAGTCACTTGTTTTTTGTTGAATATTATCCAAGAGGATTTTCCACATAACATAGCCCGAAGATCAAGGTCAATCTAATACCAACTTTTTGCATTATCAGCTGATTGCCCATCATCCCGAAATAATTCCATACCAAGACAGTGTTTCCCTGTTCTCGATGGAGCATTTGGAGCGGTCGCTCAACTAGCTTGACTCTGATACTGATTCGGACAGGTGGAGACTGATGAGGGGTGTATAGCCTGTGGCAACTGTTTCAAGTTGTGTGAGTGTAATACAACCCTGCCTGTCACCGGAGATCAGCCTCAGCAACAGAGAGCGGCGACATCAAGATTTTTCCATCTTAATCGCTCCTTCATCTGTCAGCTCCACCCTTAAGGGGAAACCAATGGTGTCATTTGCCAATGCGAAGCCCGCCCACTCGGTTAATTAACAGATGAAAGACCTGTTGTAAATGCTTGTGATATTAGGATGTTTGTTTTTCCTGGTTGCATTTGGGGGAAAACCCATTTGCATTATGCATTCTTGAAAACATTGTCTGCTCTACTTTCTCTGCTCTCTGTGCCTTCGCAGGGAAAAGGGACCTTTAAATGATGTACAAAACATCACTTTCAGGTGGTTTTAATTAGTATGTTTTTCATTAGTATCAAATGACAACTTGTATGTGATTTAATCACTCAAGCTACAAATGCCTCTTTTTGAATAATTAGAATATTATGCCCTTTTTCCACAATTCTTGTCAATATGAAAATGCAGTACCTCATTAGGACAGGTAGAGGCTTTGGTAATTGCCCATGAAATGCACTTCTACCTAAATGAAACAAAGCAAAAACGAAGACATCCTTTAATAATCCCTGCATGCACATCCATAGTGGCACACACACATTTTGGGAAATTATTTCTTTGCTTTAACCCATCTGGGCCAGCACAGCAATGTCCACACAGAAAGTCAAGGCGCCCGGGAAGCAGATGTTGGGGGATAATGTTCCAAGGTGGAGTCTTCAAGGGAACAGCTGGATTTTGGATTCCAGCCTCCATTCCAGATTGTATGCAGTTGGGGTTGTGTGTGGGCCTCGAACCAGCAACCTACTGGTCAGTCCCTTTCACCGCTAGTCCACCGCCTCCCGAACCCTATTCCAACTCAAGGCCACACAATGTCACATAAACAAACATAAAATGCACACTGTGCATGCCCACACAGCTTGCACTAAAGACCATGCCACCATGAAATGATTCCGGCCAAAAGTAACACCGAAAGCACTCATTCCTTATATCTCTTTGTATTCATTTGCACTAAAAAGCCAAACAAAGACTAAGTATACAGTAATTCTTACACGTTACAATACCACAGGCTAGTTGGAGCCGACCACAGAGCAGCTTATGTGCCTGCATAAAGCTAATTATAGCAATTGAGAATGGGGTGGAGATACAGAGATTTGTTTATATTAGGTGCCGGTACAATGCTAATGAGTAATTGTAGTTTGTACCCTCTATAAGTCAAATATTGGTTGGTGGGAAAGCGAAAAACAACATTAAAATGAACTGTAGACTCCATCATCTGTACATGCAAATGAGTGATAATGCTGCTTAATGTTATCGCCCACACAGGCTACTAATTCCAACGTTAGCCAGATTCACTTGATTAGTCAGATAACATTTCAACTGTAATATTTTTAAAGGAAAAATTGTATTCCTTTTGTGGAGCAGGAATGCATGCAAGTAGCCACAATTCTAGTCACATTGTATTCCTAGCTGAATGGTCGTAAGGCAGCCACCATATCAGTGCTGTGTGGACTAGAGATTAGGGTTGGCGAGAGGCAGGTCCCAAGTTGACAACCAAAACCATTGCCAGATGTGGTAACAGGGACAGGGGACAGCTGCCAGGAAGATGATCAGTGGACTGGAGAAACAGACTGGACCACTCAAGGGGTCTGCCTGGGCTCTGGCAACCGGTGGGCCAGAGCCACTCGGGCAGGGGCAACCGTGATGGGACAGCTTGGCATGGCAGCCAGGGAACAGGAGACACTACTCAGGAGTATGGCCCACATTTTGGAGAGGAGACAGGCAGAAACATTTAGGATGATGGCTTGCGGAGAACAGACAAGACCACAAAAGTCAATGAATCCAATCACACAGCCGTCCCAAAAAATCCACGGGCAAGCTGAGGGAACAGGACCATCATAAGTCAAGCTAGGGGACTGACAGTGAGACACACACATCCAGGAGGAGACATGGACTGAGGGACAGCCTTTGCCTGAGGGGAGAGACAAAACAGAATCATGCCAGCAGGCAGGTCCCAGGTCCGGTAGCGAGATGAGAACTGGCTCACACACTGAGAAAGAAACACTTCAACAAAAAATGTTGCAAAAGAAATGGTGATTTTTTTATTCACTTTTTTGTAGGAGGGAATGTTATTGCTTCGTCTTATGTTAGAGTACTAAATGATCTCTGGCAAGATGTATCAGAGCCCAGGAGAGAAGGACACACACAGTATAGCGTCAACAGGGACTGGTTGAATTTGTGGTCATTGAGGACTTCTGTGATTTATGATCTATAAAATATGTATTACAATGTTATGATAGACAACAAATGCCCAGGAGAGGAACATTTGGAAGTAAAAACTCACACATTTTCAAACATGGTAAATTCAGCTCGAAATCAAACGGAAACATATATATATATATTTTTAGGTTTAAAATACCAAAATAGAACTGTAGCCATAGCTCATTTAGGGGTTAAACATCTTTCTCATGTGGAAATCCCTTTCTGGCCCGCATGTGCTGCTGATCCACACCCACAATATTCAAACTGTAGTTTGTAACCGATAAAGGACACGGTATCTCATTTGCAGACAGGGACATCACCGATATATGTCTGATCCGGAAGTGGCACATTCCTAAATTCTGTATTACCAACTCAAAAATACATCCAAATCTCGCAGATCAATGCATGGCTCTGGAGAGGTTGCCACCGTTGTTTTGCCCAGCAGTTAAGACCTTTTGGGCAGAGGTGACTGACACACTCTTTGGCACTCTGATCAAATATTTCGCTAGTCTTGTTTTATCCCTGTTGGGAGCAACGGGAACACGGACACAGAGCTCAAGATCGCCAACTACAACTTGCTTGGCCTTTCGGACCAAATGTGATTTTGTGTTTCTTGAAATTGAATTAAGGACTGATTTTAGCACTGATTGTTTTTTTCACAGTTGAATGAGACACAGGCATAGTACATCTCTATACTCTTGATGTGTGAACCCTGGGGTTTATAGAAAGAGATCTCAGGAAGACCAAGAAAGGGTACTTGAGACATGACCTCTTTTAAAGAGACCCAGGTGTTTACACAGAGCATTGACATCCCTCTGATATCTGTTTCCGCACTTCTTCTTGAGGAGCAAGTTTGCACTTACAGTCAACAACACTCTGGGCACAGTCTCAGAAATATATTTGTGACTTCCATTTGTCGGGAAATAAAAACAAGATCTGTCCATGCTCCTTCGGAAACTACAAGAAAACAACCTTCGTGTTTTCTTCTCAGTTTCACCCATGTTGTTTGGCATTTACTGTGCAAAAGGCCATATAGTAAGAGTTTCATTATTTCAAAACTGAAATCATCTGTTACCATTACATCTGTCATGTTTTCCATTAAATCGAGACTTACACTTCACATTTTTCCAAAAACAGTTCTGAAACCTGTGAAAATGAAAGAATGAAGCACAATTTGAAATGTGTATAACATGAATATGTTCTGAGTGAGTTTATAATAAAGGGGCAGGAAAAAATCCTCCACTAACTTAATTTATTCTTACTTTTCTGCATTAGCTACTGCAGTCTAAAGTCACGTGTTTAGCAGATGGTACCAAATGCTACCAGGGGTTCTAGGTCATAAAATGCCCCCAACAATTATTTTCTCCTCCTAACAGATTTATGAACGAAGAATATAATTGTATACGGTATCGTGCTCAGTGCCTTGTTTTTTTTTTTTATCTCTCAACTATTTTAACCTGTCTATTCCTTTCAGTCTTCCAATATTTTGATCCTGTTGATTTTTTAATGTTATTTTCAAAATTCTTAACATCTATGCGTTATAAATAACACATTTTCAGAAAGGCCTAGGGTATGTGCACTTGGATTATTGTAGAATTTAACTTTTTTTCTTTTGCTTGACCTTGTGATGTTCTCATCAAAGATACGGACAGGTGGTTGGAAAGGGAGATTTTTTTTTTCGGCCCAGAACTGAGTTTTTTCCAGGTCTACAACCTGCCAGCAAGTTTTGGACATTGTCCGTTGGTATTAATCTATCTTCAGTGCACCTGCCTGTGTGTCTATCTGGCATCAAATGTTGTTTTTTTAGTTCCACTGCGCTGGAAAATAAAGCCAAAACAAAACTGTCCTAATAGGAATGAACTGCTCTGTAGCTTTACAATCTGACGTTTCACATTACCAGCTCAATCTGGGCTAGGCCACAGTATGTCTCAGAATAATACTCTGGCTGACGATTAACAGGTTTATCGTCAGAATTTCCAATAACATCAAATGGAAATACCTGTGTGTACGACTCTTTCAATTTGGCATATTATAAGAGTGGACAATGCTCTGACTGGCATTACTGATAGCCTGTTGGATCACGTAGCTCATCCCCATGACCTCTGCGTCATATGAAACACAGCCAAACACCATTCTAACCCAAATTTCTTTTTCTGGAATGCACCATAGGAGAAGATTCCCGAACCTCACAGTACACCCGCTGGATTTAAATGAGCCTTCACTACACCTCTTTCTCTCCTGCAAGAGAATGATCTCCTCTTTATATTCAGCGCCAACATTCTACTTAGTTCATTTGCAAATATGTGACAAATTTGGACACCTAAGCATTTTTATTGAACATGATTTGAAACGACATCTATTCTCCTTTAGACCGTTGCAAATCAAGGAGTCGTCTCACATGGTGCTGTGATGGCAACACACCTAACCCAAGCTTTCCGTGTGTGCAGTGATGAAGAAGATTCAGATTAAGATGAAGAACGGTTTTATTCGTCCCCACATGCACACACAAACACAGACACTGGGGAAATTCAGCCTCTGCATTTGCTCATCTGTGGCACAGCACAGCAACCGGTGTCCACATATATTGCCACAGAGCATCTCTCAGGCGCCCGGGGAGCAGATGTTGGGGGGTAAAGTGTCGTTCTCAGGGGCACAAGGCGCAGTCTCTTTTTGATTGGACAGTTCCGTTGGCTGGTGTCTCCAGGTCGAACCAAAAAAACAGCGATCCTCTGGTTGATAAACGGTTGCCCTCACAGCTAGTCCACCGCTTCCCCCACTTGAGCTGTCAGATGTGGGATAAAAAAACACCATGAAGGAGCAAGCAACCACCGTCTATCTCCTTATATGACCACCATATATGAGCTTATTCTCATCATTGATAGTTTCTGTCTGACCATTCCCGAAAGCTCGGACCTAAAAAAGCGAGCGACACGGCCAGAACCAGCCTCAAAATTGATTTTCTTTGCTAATGGAGTTATAAGTGCCCCATCTGATTGGTTGCCTAAAAGGGCACGCCCTCAAATGGAACTTTAATTAACATAACTTTTTGTTAATTATATTGCATATTGTCAGTGATTCAGGGCTATCAAACTGACCAAATTGTTATTGCTGTGGTAATATTATTGGTCTAATGACATTCATACGATGGCCCTTAATGTATGATTCACTCTATTACCCTCGTCTTTTTGAAATTTACTTCTTAAATTAATATTCCATTTTCATGTTAATCATCTAATAACATTTTCAAGGCTTCATTAGTTTGTTGTACTAATTTGACATGCAGACGAGCCACGCCACATTAATACATTTCATCCAATGTCGGATTAAACAAGAGTAAAAACCTTACAAAAAAACAAAGTCAAATCAGACTCCTTGAGTTCCCTTTTAATGGGACAAAAATAGGAAAGAAAAATAAATGAAGAGACGGCGACGTGCTAAATGGGTTCAAATGTGTGTCGCAGTTAACCATTACAAGGTCACCGATACATTTAAATGCTCCAGAGGACACACGTAGAGAAAGGATTGATTGAACAGATTCAACGTACTGCTCTCCTCATTAGACTCATTTCTCAGCTGCCTGGGGTTAATTACCACACACACACCTCGCGCTGTTGTTCCACTTATATCATAATTACTTCGGCGAAGATCGAGAACAATCTAAAGCTCATGATATGAGACCCCCTCCACCATCCAGCTGCCACACACGTATACATGAGCTCACCACACACACACACACACACAAACACCCACACGTGATCACATCACAGCGGCATTGCCATCAGTATTATCTGCCTGACCCTCCTGGTCATTCCCACCCCCCACTCTACCCCCCAGGAGCCAGCTGTTTTTGGGATTGATTTCATTTATATAATGACGGCTGTGCTAATGACCCTCTGCGCACGGCTGATGGTGTCACCGACACCGCAACATCTCAGGGATGACGATTGGATGTGGGCCAGAAGAGCGAGGGGTGGGAGATATGGAGGAGAGCAGAATGAAACGGGGAGAGCACCACCCAAGGACGCGAAGAAGGAGACGGCAAGTACGCAGGCGGTCTTTGTCTTTCTAAAACAAACAAGGGCACTGGATGTAGGATGGAAATTAATAATCCTCCCATGTACTAATTTCTCCACTGTGGCACAGATGAAAGAGACCTATCCACCCCTCATCCGAGACTGGTGCCTGGGTGACATGAAATTTGTTTTCCAAAGCACTGGTGTGGCAGCTTTGGGTGCAAACCATGGGTACATAAACAGTTTTTTTTTTTTTTGCAATTACCAATATCTTGAGGGCATGAGCAGACATCTCATTTTTAGGAGTCTGTCTCAAGCAAATGGAAAAGCCCTTCAGGTTACCAGGAATAATCTAAAAAAAAATGTGTTTTCAAAACAGCTACTAGGAGCCAATTTTATTGAATCAATACATGACAAAAGTTGTAGCTCTAAACTAAGAATTTGTCGAATGACCAATGCATTTTTATTAGCTGTTAGGACTTTGATTTATCCAGAATATATTAACAAGTTATACTCAAAAAAGTTGCAAATGTATGTGTGTGTGTGTGTTGAGAAGTTCCCGGGGAAAAAAAAGGAAAAACCCCAGAATAGCTAAATTGTTTTTCAGTTCATCAAAGGTATTTTAAGCATGTAAGCTTAGCATTAAGAAAGAGTGGGGAAAACACAAGCAGCCACAAGCAGAGTGAGTATTTTACTCTTTTAAATTCTCTTTGGCCTATTTAATAAACACGTTCTTTAACGAATGGTGGAAGTCCTTTCTTTTAATTCAGGATTAAAATCATTTCCTTTTCTTGCTAGCGTTGAAAAATCACATGCACATTCCTGAGGAGAGCCACAGTATACTCAGAGTTAAGTGTGGTTGCGTTTCTCTCGGTGTGGATACATGTGGCAAATGGGTCATTACACCAACCAGCTCTCCATCAGTGCTTCTTGGAAACATTATGGAGGGATATGAAAAGCATTACATCACTCTTGATGGACCTGTCAGATATTTATCTAGGCCACACAGCAATGTGAAGTGTGTTTGGCTCTCACCCGGGCTCTGACGTGGATCTTGGATGACTTTATTACAGATTTTCAAACCTAATGTTCATCGCAGGTCCTCCCACCATCATGTTTCTCAGCTGGTACATGCCCATATGCTGATAATCACATGGACTTCAATGTCGAATCACACATTGGGCCTAACGGCGCCGCACGCTTGAAATTTGTCGTTTTGACCTATAAAATATGGACGCCGTGAAAAATATATATTTTCTTCCCTTTTACAGTAAAAACACATAGTCAAGCCTCCAAATACTAGAAAAGGCTGAACAATAAAAAGGACAGAGGCTAACAAACACAGGTAATCATGGGAACAACAATAGTATTGCTTTTGATTATGCCTTGATGGCATGCCTGAATAGGCTCTAAACGGCAAGCACTTTGGATACGATTATTATTATTATTAATTATTTACTATTATTTCTTTTACCAAGGACATAAAGTAAAGTGTGTGCGCATGTCGGGACAAAAGATAAAAAATATGAAAGCAGTTGTAGACAAAAAGAGGAGCTTAAATACTTTGCATCACCTTGTTGCTATGCTACCGATAACCTTAACACGAGAGCGAGGTGTGCCTCGTTTCAAAACTGACGGAATATCTACATCTCCCCTGGGACCCTTTGAATAACCGGATCAGAGTATTGGTAAATATAGGGATAATAATAGTTTTAAGGTATCCATATGTGTTTTCAACATACAATTGGAATGACTATGACTAGGTCTTATTTAGATACAAAAAGGATGGTAAAGAAAATCCTTTCTTTCATGCCTCTGCTGCTCCAACGCGACAAGTCAGTTGCACTCAACAGTCACAAAGCTGCTGTAGGAGTTCTCTGTGTACGCTGCGTGTCACGTGTAGAAAACTACCACCGCATACTTGAGTCACAGATCCGATCGCCGCACCAGCGCCGTTGCTACCTTGCAGACGCGGATAATCTCGCAAGTAGCAGCTGCAGAGCGCACACACTCCTTAAATCATTTGCTTGTAGCTGTGCAGCTGGCGAAGCAATGTGCAGCCCGCCATGCTTCAGACTCTGTATTACAAATAAATGGACCTCTGCTGCATCCCACCACCCCTGGCATGCACACAACACTTTACATAAGCGGCGCAGGCTGCTGGTGGCATATGGATGAAAAAGATTAGAGGTAATAAAAATGTTTTTTTTTTTTTTTTTCCCTTTCGGTATTTAGGCACAGATACTGAAGTACCCAGACCAGAATCTTTATGTAGAATCGGTGTGATTGATGTCCAAGATTTATGCTCTGTATTGATCAGAGTGAACCGACAGGCAACTTTCCAAGGACACATCAGCATCATCCTAAAAGTTTTGATTCAAAGTTTTCCAGCCCTAACCACAAAGTGTTTTTCTTATGCCGAGTCATACCTGGCCTACGGCGGCAGCCAACAGTGAAAAGCTCCGGACCAGAAAAACAACATTCTAAAAACAGTGAAATCACACTAGGGAATGAACAAATTACACCAGCGTGACTTTATATATTTATGTATGGGTATATCCATGGTATTTATGCATTTACCCAGGGTGACTTCTTTTAAACATCGCACATAGCTGGCTGGCTGTGACACCTTTCTGTCCTAGTCTATGCCACTGGCATCATCTGGAATGTGAACATTGCCACAGGTCTGAATCTGAGGAACGCTACTTCAAATGGGATGGTTGATTTTCAACGATTCCTCACATTTGTGGTTGCGCTGTTTCCAGTGAAAATCTGGTGTATTTTAATAGAATAGAAATTTCATCATATACATCCAGATGAGAAAAATACCAATAATCAAGTTGTTTCTATGTGGGCAGCTGGGTATTTCCTTGGAAAAAAAACTACAGGGTACACGCTGTGGCACACAAACAGATTGCGTAATATTGTTTATTGCATTCAAAACTGTCCAGTGAAAACGTAAACAACACATCGGCAAAACACCGATCATCGGAATCGGGGGAGTCGTCAGGCTAAATTAAACCCAAATGTTTTAAAGATAGATTGACATCAATGACTCCACCTCAGTAGCCTGAGCTCGTCGGTGCTGCTCTGTGATGGGACGGTACCCAATGGAGTACCGGAGATAAAGATTGACTTGTTTTGACTGCTTAGCCTGCTTGCTTTTTTGCGAACAGACCATAATCTGCTCTGATCCAGCCCCACCTGCACTGTGCTTCCCTCAGAAAACAACAGGGAAGTGAAGAAAATCAATAAGACACAGCGGTAAACACACCTCCCCCGTGCTCATCTTGACTCATTATTATTGATGATCACATTATTAAATGTAAGTAATAACAGATTATTCTAAATCCCATGCCAGGTAAGGTTATCTTCCCAGTTGTCACGGCTACGTTTCAACATCAAACTATTATTTTGTTTAGTTTTTTCATTTATCTTGGTGTTATTTGTGTGATTGTTGCTCATATTATAATCATAGTCCCTTCATATTTTGCTGTCTTTCGCTCTTGATGTGTCAGCGCACTTTAGTGATGTTGCTCTGCAAGTCTGGATGGCCAGGCTTTGCATTTGTTTTGCTGTCCAAGTTCAAAGATCAACATTCTTTTCTCCAGTATCAAACTAACTACTTTAGGACACATGAAGTCAAAAACACTTCAAGCAACAAAACGTTAAATAAATGTTTTTATTCATATTTAATTTCATTCAATTTCATTCGGCCAATATTTCCATGGACACTATCACGAAAACTCCCCCAAAAATTAGCTTTCAGGTTGCCTCCTTCCATTTTAAGTTTCAATCAAGGATGACAGTTTCATTATACTATCATTTTTATGTTAAGTACGTCTCCCTCTTCACTTGAATTTTCGCTCAGAAAGAAACCTAATTGAAGTGTCCCACTCCTTTGACCTTGGGATGTTAATTTTCAACCGAGACATTTATCTCTGGCTCGGTCATCAGTTTAACTTGTGTCCTCTGATTAAAAAAAAAAGTTTTTCACTTGATACACGGTAACGGGAGTTATGTTCATTTAAGGTGCATGATTTAACAATATTCCGAGAGTATCAAAGACAAGCCTTTGTTCTCATGCTCACCTTAAACTTAACTCAATACAGCGAGCCACTCTGGTGCCTGTTGCCTCATGCTATTCATGTTAGTCACTAAAGGTGCTATTTATGCAGCTCGTTTAGATTTAGGCCCACAGCGATGTAGGCCTTAAAAAGCGTTCTTTTTTTGCCAAAATTGTTCTGTTCCCCTTTGTGAATAAAGACATAGACAACAGAAAATTGACTGTACATTGTTTTATCAAGTCAATGGTTTTTCATTGTTTGATTAACCATTGCTACAGCTGTTCCGTCTATTTATACCGAGATAAACCCTCCTGACTTTGAGGATCGTATGATTTTTCATTTGTCGGTTTTAAGTGAAAAGTGATAAATGGAACGAAAAGGCCGGCACAAGGATGGTTTGTGGGCTCTTGTTTTCAGCGGTGCCATCGTTGTACGAAACCAAACTTACAAGTACCTGATTTCGTCACTGTAAAAAGTCCAAAACCACTGGACGACAACTGTGTCCCAGCACATTTTATCCATTGCATTTGTGTGTCCCCATGTAAACACATCATCTGTACTATTGTGTCTTGTTTTGTTGTCGTAAATATTTTTCAATTTGGTTGAGCTAGTTGTTCGATATATTTGCACAAAATGTGTCAAGCTGATGTTTTCATAATACGCTCGTGCACTGTCATTTTGCATGAGTGATTTCTTAAGTTGCGGGAGGTTCAGCTCTGAGGGCCACTGTATTGATCAAACAGTGCAAGAATCTGAGAAATGTATTTCTGCTGCTCGATCTAATGGAATACTAAAATACACATTGCAAACACTTGCGTCACCTAATTTATTGGTTAACACAATGGATAACCATTTCGATACAGAAGTCTCTCTATCTTTAAAAATGTAGTTTCTACTGTCTGTACTTTTCTGAAATGCTCGTGATGAAAGATTGTGACTTTTGGACAGCTTGTTTTAGTTATTAGTATTTTTTGCCTTTGTTTGTGTTCAGGATTATTTACTTTTTCTGCAAGCTATCTCGGCACGCTGACATTGACCTATTTTAAAATTCAAGATATTTGGTAAAAACAGATCAAAGCAATGAGATTGACAGAGAAAACGATAAAAAAAAAAAATCTTATATATACATATTTATGTGTTGTAAATTAGTATATGATCAGATCGGCAACTGTACTGAACGGAAATAGTTTGTCCCTTGGTAGTCAAGACTTTCTGATCCTCTGCACTTGACAAGAAATTACAACATTCTTACAGATTGCAATTCACGGTGGTAAAGATATTAATGGGATTTACAAGAGAAAGCCTAATGTGTCTCTTCATCGTCAAACACCAATTCCATAAAAAGTATAATATGTCATGCATAAAAACTAAGGACTAAACTAACTTCACAGTTGGCACACACACATAAATTTGCAAACGTCCATAATTGACGAAAATTGAAAGTAATGCAACATTTCTCGAATATGCATACATTCAAACACGCTTGTCAGAGGACGCGCTTGATGGATATTGATAAGTGCAATGACTATTCATCTTGCTCTATAGCTTCAGAGTGAACACATCTTTATGTTTGCCACATAAAATACCGTACCATAGTATAGCCGTGAATTTGGGGCTTTTTTAATTGGATACAAGGCATTTCTCACAATAGAGATCGCTGGCAATCTTGTAAATTAGACATTTCGATCGACCCAATTTGCATACCAGTGTTAGCTGTGTATTTCACAGCTCCCAACACCCTCTCTCGTTCTCTGTCCTGAGAAGGTTCATTACTGTTTACTGGCCTCGACTATATTCAAATGATATGGCTACCTGATAGAGCTCATCCCAGCGCCTGGACTCTAATTGAAAGATTCAGAATAGTCAGTGTGCACCTTCTGACAGCTAATCTCTCATTATCTATCATATATCACCCGTGATTATGCAGGATAAATGACGAGGGAGGCCAAAGCAAAGAGTCAACCTGCTCCTCGTTTGTCTGCAATCCACTCAGCCAAACCCTCATTGTGCCTACCGCATCGGTACTTCAGTATCAGTGTTCGTTAGTTATATGTACAGTATATCTATATATATCTATATATATAGATATATATAGATATATGGCTGATTTTCCTAAGCAATTGTTGAATCTGATTTTGAATGGTTATGCATGCAGAAAGTAACATTTTACTTAAATTGTGCCTTTGAGATAATTAACTCATCAGGTTGTCCAAAGAATACTCTGTTTAAACTCCTTGTGTTCTGTCCTTCCAGGTGTCTCTTGTCCTTTATCTCCCGGTGTCTCTGTTTCGCTTTACATCCTGCCTTTGTTCAGTTTCCCCTCCAGCGTGATTGTCTGCTCCGCCCTCGTTAGTTTCCCCTGTGTCTTTTTAGTCACACCTGTTTCTCGTTCACTCCTCAGTGTATAAAGTGTCTCTGTGTCTCCGCGTCGGTCTGTGTGTTATGTTACCTGTTATCTTTGCTCTAATATTTTCTGCAAGTTTTGTGATTTTCGAAACACGTTTTTGAAAAGAATCTACGCTTTGGGTCCTCCTTTGCGCACCCTGACCAAGGTGTCATAAAACGCATTTTGTCTTTCTCTTTCAAATATGTACAACTCCCTCAATCTAAATCACGCGCTGAACTGATCAGTGTACGATTCATCCAAGCACTGCCAAATAATCAGACAAAGAAATCAATCATTCATTTTAGTTTCTTTATTTAAACCCAGTACGTTCACTGGTTTTGTTTCACTTACCACAGGGCAATGAGCTGAGGCAATTTTATTCGCCTGGTATGTTCTTTAAGTAACCCGAACAGGATTATAACCAGTCTCACACCTTTATGTACCTGGCCAATGATTACCTTAAAAAAGTACCACATTTGCAAGGAGGAGAATAGCTGGGTTGTTATAGGACAAGGTGAACTTCATTGATTCCACTCAGGGGAAATTGCTTTTTTTACAGCAGCAACAACAGTGTAAGAAGTAGAAAAGCAAGAAATACAGAACAAATATATAGATATTAAAAAGGTAAAAACAAAACTACAAAAAAAAAGAATAATGATAATAATAATACACTCCAGACAGGCGTTGTTGATAATGTGCACATACAAAGTGCAGTGGCACAGGTTGATTGCAAGGTTACATTGCACAGTGTACTTAGATTTGCACAGACAAAAATGTAGGATGTATACAATATTTGTTTATATTTATGAAGAGAACTATAATAAATTAGAAACATATAAATGTCTCTCTCTGTGATTCCACACTCCGTCAGATATTTTAGAAATAAAACATTAAAAGAGTCCAACACCCTCTCCCAGTATGTACTTAAAAAAAAAAGCACAAGCTGAATCACAGTGGTTCAATTATCTTAATTACACTCTTTTTTTCTGAAGTGACTCACATGTAATTCACTGATGTATGTGGGTGAAGAAAAAAGCGACCACTAGATACGTTTTGAATAGCTTTGAAGGAAAGGACAGAAACATTCATGCTTTGGTAGCTCACAGGTGCCCTGCAGCCCATTACTGTGGCACTATTTTCAGAGGAAAAAAATGCCATAATCGCCTCTCTTTGCTTTTTGGGCTTTTCAGTCATGTAGAAATTTGCAAGCACCATATTTAACAGAAGTTCTGGATGATGAGAACATGTCAGATAATTCAATTTAGAATCTCCATGCACATTGTGTTTGTGTTCTCCTGAGCTTTTTAGTGTGAACCTAACTACACACAAGCAAGCACTCAGTAAAGACACTGTCAACACATTTCACTTGGAGATGTGCCAAAAAAAGACTCTTGAAGAGAGTTGTCGTCCCTGCCCTCGAGCCATTTATTCATTCTGACATTTGTGCCATTAAACTGCAGAGCGTGCCAAAATGGACAAGCTGATGTCGTTGTTGAAGAGAGGTGGGTGTGCTGGAATGCCGCTGCCCAATGCAAGAGGTAGATGAATAGCTTGAGTCCAGTGTAAGTAAGAGGCATCAAAGTAGAAATCACAAGGTATGATAAACAGAGGTAATTGTACTCTTGCACTAGATGGAAAGAAATGAAGCCTTTTGACATATTGTTCCGTCAGTACACGGAATAAAAGGTTCTACAAAAAATGGCCCATTTATTTAATCCCAATTTAGACCTTCGGCGTTTGTGGAGATAAGTGGTTAAGTGGCATGTTATATTTACAATAAATACTGTGTGATTCTTCTCAGCATATACTTATTTGCCAGTTGCTACCTTGGCCATCCTATAATTTTTTTCAGCCCTGCTAAACCTCTCAAAAGGAATTCATCTACATCTTTGTGAGTCTGTGCCTTCCTGTTTGCGTGCTGTTTCTTGTCAAATTCTCTCTATTATGAACATATCGTTCACTGTAAAGTAATTGCTTGGACACAGCATGCCGTCCATTAAGTTGCGGTAAGCTTCCCATTAAACTTGCATAACGGCGAGATGGGTAGTGTGTCAGACACTGTAATGCCATGGCTTCTCCTCCCTGCCAAATACGGTACGACATTGTGTCATACATCATTATAAAGGCAGAAATGCCAGACTTTAAAGGGAGGTTGGCCACCCATCTGCCAAAATCACCATGCATGAGTGAGAATGAGACACAGTCCAATCCCGAGTATCTGGATGTGGCATGCGTAGTGGATAATTCGCTCAAACACTTACACACTGTGACACGCGACAAGCTGTCTTGTTTTTTTGTTGTTTTTTTTTTACTTTCCTTGTCGGAAGGAAAGAGAGTAGTTACTTTTTGAGAATACTTACTTGAAAGGAACCAGGTGCGTTGTGGGTATTTTGAGTTTTTTCTCTCTGAACTCAAGGAAAGACAATGTCCAGGATGGCTGGTATGAAAACAAGGGCTGTACTTGGGCTACCTAATGCAAAAATGGTTTTATTAAGGTTAAATGTCTGCAGCCACACATTTGACCTAAATTGCAGTTTTTTTTTTGGTCAAAGTCTAATCTGCATACACTAGACTAGACTACACAACACCTATCTCTGTATTTATTCCTCATTTTATTTTATCTTACCACATGTCAGCGTGGCCACACTGCGAGGGATTGTGTTAGTAAACACATTCCAAAAGATAAACCATCACCGATCGCCCTCTCTTATCACCAAGGTGAGTTTAAACTAACACTTCTGTGCACAAATAGCGATTAAAATAAAAGGCAACTTTGCGCTGGCAGCAGCCTGCTGAAGGTCAGTGTTCGTGTTTGGCGTCTTTGCTTTGTGGTTTCTTTAGACAGAGGTCGTCACGACACATTGTTTTCTCAAAGGCATCCATCAAAGCCATCTCCTTTGGCATTGATTACCTTGGCTCATTAGGAAGCCCTCTGAAGACCACTCCCATCCCCCTACACTCTCACACACACACACACGCACGCACACACACACACACACACCTATACACACACGCACACCCACCCACGCAACACACACCACCACTAATACACGTGCATACACGACATCTTCATGTATGGTTAAACAGGGATAGCTACAAAAGAATGATAACATAATAACAAAAAAAAAGAAAAGCAGCAGCCAAAAAACATGCGGCAGCCCTCTGTACTAAATTCTTTTTTTTCTTCTTTTAGCTTCTTTCTTTCTTTTTCAGAATCTTTTTCAGATCAAATTAAGCTTACATTAGATTCAGTGTTTTGAGAGCGACCTGTACTTTTTCTTGCCATCTTGACGCGTCCACTTTTAATGCTTGTGTCAAGCAGGACACATTGCAGGAGCGAAACACATATGCCGGATTCAGACACAAGTGCTTGATTCTTTATTTATTTTTTTTCATTCAAACTACTTCTTCTGAATCAATAGTGCCAGTGATGCCTGATTGCATTCTGTAAGAAATTCAATTGAATGGTGACTTCAGTGCAACTCAAATCAATGCGATTTGTCGATCCAGGAAATTACTTGTGTCGTGAAAACCTGAGACCATAAAAAGACGGGAATACCCTGCCAATGTCATTTGTTTGGGAGGAAATTGTCTCCATGCCTGGCCTCTTGATTGTCGCATCCATTTGATCTCTTTGGGTTATTAATGTTTCCGTTGCATCTAAGCAAGATAATGACGGCAAAGAATACAAAAAAAAAAACTAGGACAACTTTGGCCACGCATTAGCACGAAAAGTTGAGTGAGAAAAGGAATTTGATCCACTTCTGCACGGCATGTAGATTAAAGCCATAGTGACTGCGATGTGGTGGCGAAGCATGGGTCCTAAGTGTCATATTAGGTTTTGGCACAGCCAGGTTAGTATGACATAGCTCAAGGAGAAAGTAGTGGGACAGGGTAAGATGAGCCAGGAAAGTAGGCTCTAACGGATCAGGTAGCTGGCAGAAAGACGTGTCACAGAACATCGTCAGGGGGCAGGTATTTTTAGGCCCGACAGCCACAGTTCACTGGCACTTTAAAAAAAAAAAGGATTGTAGGGCGACTGCAAAAGGTATATGCGAGCCGAGAGTGGAGGAGACACGACAGAGAGAGAGAGAGGGAGAGAGGGAGAGGAGGAGACAGTGACATGAGTGAGCAATAATAACTGTCATTGAGGGAACCTTAGGTGTAAGATAAACAGTGGCAGAGACATGGGCACGGCGTGGGCCCCTCGGGGGCCTTACACACACTTCTTAATTTCAAGACGTTGCCGGAACTCCTTAGTTGGATCGTTTAGACAGAACCAACATATTTCCCTCGGCCACCGGTGCCGGCGCCATAACTTGACTCTTAAGTGGGTGTGATGATCGGAGGGACGAGAGAACACATTTGCATCCGCAATTGCGCATTCATTTCACCGGTCGTTTCGGCCCGTGTGCCTAACACACCGTTGGGTGTCCGTTGCGGCTCTACGGATTCCTTATTTCTCTGGTGTTTATACGAAGTGCAATATTCTACTGTGTGCGGCTATGTGTAACGAAACATTGCACTTATCTATGGTTGTAATGTTTATGCAGCGCCAGCACAGTGCTTGAAAGAAAGAATTCTTACAAAGTCCATACTGTCGCGACATAGGAAGTGCAGAGAATGTTCCTTCAACGATAAGAACTTGCTGTATAAAGCTGTTTTTTTAACTGATGTGGTGTGTATTCAAATATTATTTTGACATTGACACTCTTGTATTAAAGAGAACTATCTACTTACGAAAAATACATTAAAGAACAAGGCCAAGGCTTGACTACATGGGGAAAATAAACGTCATTGACTCTTAACTGAAAGGAATTCAGCCTTGGCAGCATATGCGGTGATGCACATCATGCGCAGTCGGGTTAACACCTTGTTTTGAAGCAAAACAAGGTGTTAACCCTAGTGTGCACTTAAACCGAAATATATCCTCATCCAGCACGTTTACATTGGGGCTTGGGTGTAAACCCTTGCCTCGTTAATGAATGAACAGTTGACGGGATGAGCGGCTGCCCAAAGTTATAAGGCAGCTGACATTTTAAAACTGAAATAATCATCATCGCTGCCGGTTGAGCTTGACTGAGCAGCAAATGTATAGCTTAGATACTTATGTCAGCTCGACACTCGCAGCTAATTAGAACCACTCAAGTAGCCGGTCAGCCGGGCTCTCCCAGGTGCCCTATGGCACATGTGTGCTTCCTGGGTTATTTCCAATCGGATAATTACTCCACGTCTCATCATCTACTGTCCTGGACCATGTGATCCGGAAATCAATGGAGGTCCACTGCCACCGAGAATTAGCTTGTCTGCAAGGGCCACTGAGGTTACCCGAAGCTTCCTCCACTTCTCTCGAAGTGGAGCGAGGAGCAGAAGATGGAAATTATTAAAAAAATACCTAAAAGAATACAGAATACTTGGAACTGACATGGATACGTGGGCAGGTGACTATGTTGCTGCGCGTGATCAAGAGGTGATTTATTTATCTTGCGTCTAAATAGGCACTGCCTTCATTAGTTGTTCTTGCCTTATATTTGGATTTTAATAACCCTTATTAAGCTTCCTTCAATAAAAGGTTCAATTGTTTCAACATTGTCATAATTAAAAATTAACCCAGAAAAAAATTATCTTTTAAGATGAATGTATTGCCTCTTTTGTTTTTCAAATCTCCCTTTTGATCTCTGCGTGTCTTTTTAAAATCTTCTTCTTAAATGTTCCATAGTCAGTTCAATTCGATCCATCTTCACAGCGTCTCACATCAAGTAAAAACATAAATGTGTAATTGAAGTAAAAAAAAACAAAAAAACGTTCTGATTCATTTTCTTTACTTCATGTTATTTCTTGGATCTTAGTCGCTAAAAGGGCCCATTTATCTCAGCATTTTTAAGGTATTCTTAACCTTATGTCACTTTCTCTCTATAAAATCCTACATCCTAAATCCTACGTATAAATAAAGCACATTCATAAGACGGCACAAAGTGATGGAAAACGAGCGTGTCTGCATCCACTTGGGATTCATCTATTTTGAGAAACTAACCTTTCGTCACAGTGGTGTCAGTGTTGACGGCCCGGGGCGGGGAGCGCTGAGGGGGGACGAAGCGTGGCAGCTCTGTCCCTCCTGAGGTTGACCGGTGACAAAAGTTTCAAAGCACACGCGGAGATATTACCAGCTTGGCATTTCCTCGCAGACAGTCGTAGTGATGGAAGAAATCAATTTTCTTCCAGATCTGCCACCCGCGTGAGGCAGGAGCAGCGATGTTAGTTTTAAGGAGGCATCTGCTCATTAAATGGATCCTCATGCCATTCTGAAGCTTCTGCTACAGAGTGATGTTAGGTTAGATAGGTTGATTATTGTATTCCTCCTTCGCAGTTTCTCCCAGCTTCCCTTCATTATCCCTTTCACTTGTACAACAACTTCCAGAAGTATCAACTCTCAACAACCATTAGGATAACTGCAAACGTGTCACTAGTGTGAAGGCACGTCATGCGGTGAAGAATATGTGTGTGTATATATGTATCAACACATACTGGATTACATTGTTTAACTGTTTCAAAATGTTGATATAACACTTATTTATTTGAATGCTATTTTGTATCTGATTCCTTAATCATAACAGCATTGCAAGTGCGTGTGTCCTATCACCTCTACGGGTTGTTTTTTTTATATAGACGAATGGCATGAAGCCATTTGTTGAATCTTCATTTTCCCCTTGAAATCCTGCTTAGTACTTTGCATGGTAAGTAAAAATGGCTAAGAAAGATTCCCAGATTGAATCTTCATAACTTTAAATATGCATAAACCGGTTAAAAGGCATGGGAAACTTTGAGGACAGGCTTCAGTCTCCAGTGACGCTCGGTGCACCATCCTCATTATGTATCTCAAACAATGCCCAAGGGCCTCATTTTGACCAATGTTGATTTGAACACGGCCTCAAAATACATCTCACACACATACACACACACACACACACACGCACACATAGTGAAAATGTTTTGCATCCGTTCCTTGATGCTAAACTCATTTGAGGATTATACATTCTGAGAACAGTGATTCCCAGATGTCAGAGTCAGTGCTCATTTTCATGTTTCAGTGCAGAAGCCAGCAGTCTTGGGAACACAGTCATTAACATACCGCTGTTACAATTCAATGTTTCCACCCCGCCGTTCTCAATTCTCTTATCCCATCCACAGTGTCTCTCGGTTATGTGGTAAAAAAAACACAACAAAGACACTTTGCTAAACTTAACGAGTCTTACAAACCATGCTGGCTTATAAAGGTTTAATGAGGTTTGCTCTCAGCGTTTGCCTATTTCACAGCATATATACCTTACCGGTATCGGACGCGACGACAAAATTAAGCTATCAATATTTTTTTTATTGCAATTTTATTCGTGTAGTGACAAATCCCAACTGATACAATCCCAAGGGCATTCGGATTAGGAAGAGGCGAGAAGGAGAGGGAAAGCAGCTAGAGAAAAGAAAAAGTCCACCAACTGTTGAAACAGTGCTATTTAAAAGTATTGTCAGACTGATTGTTATGATGATCATCATACCAGCACTACTCATCGCTGCGATGGTGTGATTAATAATGACAGCAGCAATGATACCAGCACCTATATAATAACAATGAACTTCATGTCAGATTGTCTGCAGTTTAAACACAGTGAAGCAGAATCAGAATACACTAGTTAATAACGCTGATTGTGTTGCAAGCCATATGCTCACCTTCAGACATGCCTTGTGTATTTATTTATTTTTTTACAATCTAAGTATTTATAAAGAATGAAGTGGGGCCTTATAGAAATACACCAAAGCTTAACTTGGATATTCCCTGCTTCCTTTGTCCCACACAAAAAACGAACGCAATTCACCCACAATTGTCAAAATCACTCCCAACTATACCTCCGGAGTATATACAGTATATATCCCTAATTAAGGACTTAATTAAAAATACTTGTGGGATTATGAAAGGGGTCATATTTATCCCTTTCCAATCAGCCACGTTCTATTATGGTACGGCAGAGCAGAGCCGGGTGAATGATATAGTTCAGTGATTCAGTACACACTCAGTCAAGGATTTTTGTAATCACATCTGCGACATTAAGCAGCTTTTTTTTTTTTTTTTCTCGGGATCTGCATCCCGATAATATGAGAGCGATAATGGAATTGAAGTGGCTCAGAGCGTATGGTATGCATGTGTGGTTTCAGAGGACTTATCGCCACATTTAAGAGCGCGAGGATCACTGACAGTGCTCAAAGTCAGATTAAGTGTCTCGTTGCTGTAGAGCAACCCAAGATCATCCGTGTCTCGCGGGACGGCTGAAGAGGAAGAGAAGTTTTCTCCATCTGAGGCGAGTCAAGTCACTTTGTTTTTAGCCGTTCAATGTCGTTGCCCCGGCTTCTCATTGGCTAATCAATGAAACCCAGGAGGGCTCATCAGGCACCGAGGAGTGTCAGCCAGAAGCCTTTGATCCGCTGACCTTCATCCACTGACGCTCCGGCAAAAAAATACCACAGAGTGTGAACCATGTTTGCATGCTTTTAATGGGCCTCGGAGGGCCTTGTTGACAGTCCTTTGCTTTCCAGAGGGTCAGTCCCCCAACTGTACGGAATGGCCTCGCCTCTGACATCTTTCCAAAGACGCACGCACCACCCCTCCGCATGGCCGGAAACTAAGAGGCTTATTAGTAATACACGATTAAGTGATTACTTGTTTAACAGTAAAAATAACTGATCGTGCTGGAAACGAGTTAAATGTGAGTTAAATGTGGAACGTCTAATTCCTTCAAGTGAGGCACCAAGCTGCTCCGACATTTGAGTAACCTTTGCAGAGAGAGACACGCGGCTCGTTTTTTTTTTTAAACGACCAGACAAAATTTAGAGATTAATCTCAACATGGTGACTGCAAAACATGTTTGTCGACAACAGGCCCTGGGTGTGTGTGCGTGTGTGTGTGCTCAGATGCCGTAATGGCACTGGGGCCGGGACTGAGAAACTGATTCGGCTCTCCGAGGCAACCATTTATCTTAATCTGGGCTGACCTAAATCCTCGACATCTCCTGCTGTACAGTCTTTCCCTTTAAAACAGAAATTTCACACTCCATCCTCCCATGTACCATCCTTCTCTTAACCATAATTGATGACTGTAACCTTTTAATGGTCCCCCATATTCCTCCACAGAAGGGCTCCCTCCATGTTGTCCGCGGACAAGCACAGAAGATGTGGCGTTGCCACTGCCGCATGGAAATGAAGAGGAGCGACGAGACAGGGTTTATTCAAGCATGTTACAGAAGGGTAATCTATAATCAGAGTGCGACTGTGACGTCTCGACACTGTGGGCAGTGGCGGATAAATCAGAAAAATGAGGACAGTTGCTGCATTCCGTGCCCTTGTTTTTGAATCGCTAATATGACGTCGGAAAGAACCGCGGCGAAAGGGACACTGAACACTGAACTCATGAAGGCCACTGTCAATGAACATTTGGCTACAGATTTAATCATGAAATACTGAAACACGCAATTTTTTTTCCATGTCGAGTTTTCCGTCCCCTTTTGTCTTGTCAAATATCTCCACAAGTTATATTATTACCATTAATGAAGTATCGTTACTGTTCCTAAATGTTTTCCTCATGATAATCAAAAGTAAGAGAAGACTACTTTCCCTCGCTTAAGCTGTTATTCTTTAATAAATGATTACCCATCTGTATATCTACACTATCATTCATGACCAGAGATTTATCTGCGCTGCAAACTTCAAGACAGGTTTACAAAAATGGAATAAAGCAGCAAATCAATAAATCACTCATTTACTCAGGGGTTATGTGCTGTAATGCATGTCTTGCCAGCCTGGCTTTTAGTAAAGCTTGTATTGATTACTATCACGATTAATAATAATAACTCAGTCTTTTAAGGAACGCGTTTAAGGTGGATTACAAAATGTGATTCAGGAAGTTGTAGCCAAAATCCCTCGTCTGACATTAGTCATGCATGGGTTATTAAAGAACCCACAATGAAGACAAATTCACGTGAGCAGTAAAAAGGGAGGCTTTGAGCCAGAAGCAGATAATGTGTCCGGGCAAGTGCATGATAGAAGCATGAATTAAGACTGGACGCAAGGTGAAAAAAACCTTAACCAAGAACCAACATTTCCAAAAATGTCTGCGTTTGATTGAAATGTTGAGGGATACTTTCAAAGGAAGAAACATCAAAGCATTTCTCACGAAAGTGTGAATCCTCTTTCCTAGCAACAAATTACACACACACACCATCGGTGCGTCTTCCTCCTCGGGCCTGCTGGTTACCCAAGAGTGCCACCTGATAATCAGACAATCTGGACTGAAAACAATGCTCAACTAGTCTTATTCCTTAGCTATTCATGCACTAATGCAATCAAAATTGTTATTGCCACTAGCATAAGATAGCACTCTTTTTTTTATTTTGAAAATTTGATTTATTCTAGTCAGCGGTGTAGTCACTTGTGTGATGGTATGGTAAATGACGCCCTGGGGTATACAGTATGTACACTTGCGTAGCTCATTCACGCCTATAAATAATGTGGGTGTGTTATTGTGTTACTTCCCTTTTTAATATTTCATGGATTGTAGTGGAAGAGCAATGTCCGACTTTAAACTTACACTCCAGATTGAATAATTAAAATACATTTAATCATTTTAAATTGAGTTAAAAATCCTTGTCTTTTATTTTCTTAAATAAGGGTGACAGCCCATTGAGACATGTGCTGCTTCCGGTCAGATGTCCTCTGTCTCTCCTGCCCTCGTCTTTTGGTTGTTTCTTTTTTTTTTAAGTTAAGCACTTTTTAATGCGATCATGGTCATGATCAAATATTTGCGGAGGATTTGTGTCATGAATTTCTTTGAAGATTTCCAGTAAAATCAAGTACATCGAGTAGCATGTCCTTCCTCCATGCCAATCCCAGAACGCTTAAACGAGTAAACAATAGCGCCCAAAAGGAAGTGTCAGCTGACGGGCTTGTGGCCCACGAAACATTCGAGGTCCCCGGAAGAGTCTCTGTCGCCTGGCAACCAAATACACAATTGGAAAATAGACACACAAACTACCGCTTTGTGCTCCAACCAAGGAAGTTTCAACAGCTCATCGGCACAAATTTAAAACCAAGCCAATTTATAGTCGTCCTGGAATTAAAGGACGGGGCTGATGTGTTTACAGTGTAGTTTTAACACACACACATTCCTACTGTCAACGCCTTCACCCAAATTATTATATTGCTCATTTGATCATTAGTAGTTACAAATTTTGATTTGTGACATTGCACGCCTTTGCTTCTTCTTCAGCCCAGGTGTCGCGTGTGTGTTCCATCGAAGCAGATAAATCACAAGGCACAGCTGCTTTTGTGTTGCTGATCAATTTAATAAACCAGCTCCACGTCTGCTTATCAAACTTTTGTCATAATAATCATTTTTCATCCTAAAGATCATTTAGAATATATTGGAGCCATAAATGTGAAGCTTTATCAGATGCCAAAACACTAAACACCCATTAATAATGTTCTGGGACAGGATTTTATCAATGTGGCATTTCCCTAATCTTTTTGTCATGAAAATCATGAAATGAGACTGTGTTGCAGTCCAGCTGAAATAGAACCAAGTCCAGCAAAAAAAAAAGAAAAATGCCTTTTTTTATTGCGGCCTTCTGCTTTGGCACGGACTCGAGGGCTGCATTTTTCCATGGGGGGTTGTGTCAAAATATTGAGAAATGGGGAGTAGACTGGAAAAATTGTTTTTTTTTTTTTGTCATATTTTTTTTGTATTTATTCTTTGATCATATTGAGAATGTACCACTTCTGAATGGATTGATAGACCATGACACTACCAGAAATAATTAAGCATTAAATCCCTTTCTGCTATAGAATGTATGCTTGGAGGAGTCAACCATTATCCCTATGAATACATTCTGTATTGTGGAAGCACCGTGAGCGCAAGCGTGATACAATTTGGAGAGATATCCAACGTTGTTTCAGCGTGAACATGACAAATAGGATGTTCAAACCTCAGATTGTCACATCTCCAGCCAGACGTGGCAGGAATTCTCTGTTTTTCATCCGAGACAAATGTGCAAGCAACGTGTGAGCAAAGAGGAAGAAACGGCAGATACAATTATGTTATAAGGGAGGGAGGGCGGTAGGGTAGGAAGGAGGGGAGAGGAAGGTGTCCACTTTCAGGTCCAGTGAGGCTCGGGCAAGTTTGGCCAGAGCAAAGATACTGCTTATCACCTCGTGTAGGGAGAGCTCCTCGGCTCTTCCTGCCTGAGGAAGAAATGTGCTGCAACCTGGATTTGGATGAAGAAGATGGGCCCAGCAGGCTGAAGCTTTGTGAGTGTTCTTTACGTGAAGACCTTCCCCTGAAACAAAACCGTCGCAAATCTGATGGCAAGCCATGTGACTTCGTTCGTCGGTCCAAATGATAAAACTACAAAACGCAAACAGCGTGAAAATGAATAAAAGTCCAGCATTCTCACCTGCAACTCCCACGGTTACCAAATTTAAAGCAATTCATTTCTCTCTTTTACTTTCGCTGAAAATCCACTCACACCAGGTGTAATCCAGTTGTTGCAGAAATGCCAAACGATCATTGCAGGCATTGATTCTCTGCTGTGCCGGATTTTTTTGTTTTGCCTCTTCACTGCTAACGGAAGCAACAGTGTGCGTTAATGGAGAAAAAGTGATTAGAGTCTCCATTAAGCACAATAATTAGCGGCACGATAGTCGTATTAGGGAAACTACAATGCATGTGCGGTTCGACATGATGGATTGCAATATTGAAAGCAACAATATGTTTAGGAGTGCAAGCGGTCCTGACGAATATTTCAAAGGAGGAAAAAGTATGTTTCTGCGAGTCATGCAGACAAATGATACCTAGATAAAAAAAGAAATCATACCTTTTATGGGTAAAATAAATGAAAACCTTGGATCTTGACAGGATTATGGATGTGTAAGCATGCCCACAATGATTTTTGGTTAGATTAAGTATACTACAGTACTAAGGAAATTGCAACCGAAGTTTATGAGGCATCCCCGTTGTAGTGGACATTTGCACGTTGTAAATCCATACACACATTATGCAATGCTCACTGCTACTACCTTACATTATATTCATTTAATTGTTGCGCTAGGATCCCTTTGAGGTGGCAGGTGAAATTAAGCCTTATTTTCAGTGTTAAAAAATGAATTTCAGCACAGCTAGAAAAAAAAACACGCATAACATATCACAGAGTCGAGCAGTAAATATACAATTCACTTGTGGAAGAGCTGGGACAGTTGGCACCAGAGCACTTAAAAGTGCAGAAGAAAAGTGCCAGGTTTCAAAATAATAGCTGTTCTGTCTAAGTGTGTCGGTGCTGTGATGAAAGAGGCACTCAGCATTCTTCCTGGAAGGAGCAAGTGGACTGAGGTCAGAATATACACAATTCAGAGGAAGATGGAAACCTTACGTTTTTGGGGAACACAGTGCTACACTTTTATACCATAATTGGGTCATATGCATCTTGTTCTTTTGAATCAGTATGTGTAAACCTAAAAAAAAAGGTGATTAACTTAAAAACGAGTTGGTGACACAATAAAGACATCTTTCAGCCTTTGTGGCACTCCACATGTGGCGGATCCTGGATTGGGATACAGCTAAAGACTGAGGATTAGCTGAGAGGAAGACTAGCCCCTGAAAGATATTGCAAATGTGTGTGTCCACTCAGGTGTCATGTTGCTGCCGTTCAGAGCTGGATACTACTACTATCTACTGATAAAGTCTACCTTTCAAACCGATCAGTTTTCTCACCAAGTTTCAGCATGATTGATTTAATTCTATATTAACATGTTATGAAATCCCCGGCCTACATAACAATCCCTGTTCACAACACACAAGATTAGCCGAGTACGGTCGGAGCCCACAGGGAACAGTGTCAGGCACTGAAACCTTTGGTCCACAAATGTCTGTTCATTAATGACACAGGACCTTGCGCTCGCAGAGTTCCAGAAAAGAATTCCTTTTTTTTCCAGGAAGGATATTGAGAACAATGTGCTGGACAATGCTCTCTGCCCTGAAACAGATGTTAGAATAACAATATAGCTTGTGACTGCAAGATGCATTTCATACGATGAGAGCTTTTTTTTTTCCTCCTGAAACAATCAGCTGGAAGAGAAATGGGTCATGTAAAGTTGCACACCTGCTGTATGCCATCCTTTCTCATATCGTAATGAAATGCTTTTCAGCCATGACCAACTGCAACATAACATAATGGATTCTGGCATCGCAACAACAATGACTCTGACAGCTAGCCCCGCCATCCATGTTTCATTCATGATGTGTGTGAGAGATAGCCCATCTCAGAGGTTTGTAGTTGTGAGACGACGTGTTGTGAGGTTCGTCTGCCTGGGGAGTTTTCTGGTCATTGTTTTGGGATGTTAGATCAGCCACTGTTTGTACCACTTTCTGCCAGACCATATACAGTATACCCTATTAATAAATATATATATACGTACATATTAGTGCTGGGCCAATAACACTTTATTATTGCATTAACTCATTAACACTCTCAATTAGTTTATCGCACCTTAACTGCTGTTATTTTTAATGCCGTCTGTCACTGGCTCTGAATACACATGCAGACAGACAATGGGTCAGAGGAGGGGCGGGATGCTGATCAGTATTGGCTGGGGTTGGGCGTCACTGACGTGTCTCAACCAATTAGACCATTTGTGGGCGGGTCCTAAGACTGCCGCTGCGCTCACATTAACAGGAGGAGACTCCGAGCGGAGCGCATTTCTCCGTAAAAGTCGGAGGAATGGATAAATGCAGTTGTCATTGTGTACCGTTGAATTGTTCTATCACTTTATGGTGTCTCACAAACCGGACATTATGGGGGCCATAATATATGCAATAGGTTTCGGAAATAGTTACCAATAACTAATTCAACGGTAACTGATTGACACATGCCAAGGGAAGGAGCTTTGGACTATGCCCTGAGGACATCTATTTGGGAGGAACATTGTCCACAGGATACTGGACAATGATAGGACAAGAAAGCCGCATGGACATGGACTAAGACCTCCAATCAAGAACAAGACAACACCCCAACTGGAAGACTTAAAATCAAATGTCACACAAAGAAATGGTGTTATTCTGTGGCATCTGTTAGGGAGGAGACAGTAACTGCCTGTCACTCTCTTAATAACCTTTAATTGAGAGAAGTTTCCGGTTCATCCTTGTTTCGGCTCTACTTCCAAAATAAGAAGACAACAGTACCTACTCGACCTGCATCACTAGAGTGTTATTTTTCTTTTGTTGACTGAGATTCTCATTCAGGAAATCCAGAACAAACATGGACTTCACAGACTACAAGTCCCCTGCACCGTCAATCCCCCGCAAGTGATTATTCCATATTTATTCATTTGGAAACATTCAAAAGATGTCAAATATGCATATATAAATATATATAAATATACAATGTAACTCATTTTCACACAATCTTCATGCAATTAACTGTCATTTACATTTCAGCCTCATTCCAGGTATTTCTCACCTTCCACCCTGAGCGGCACCATGTTTGTTGTTATTTTCCCCAGAGTGGATAGCCTTCATTAAGGTTTACACATGCGTGTAAGCATGGACACAAATCCATCTGCACGTGACAGAGGCTCAGCAAAACAATTAAACTGGTCTGCAGACAGCAGATGGGCCTTTGTGAGACAGGTGTGACAATTCTTATTAGATGATTTCCAACTAAGCTCCAACTCAAAGCGCATCAGGCACCGCAGAAGCACGAGAGCCGCACAAATATTTGTGTTGAATTTGCTTCAAAAATGGAAATTACAGTTTCACTCCTGTTTGCCTTTCCATATGTACGCTGTATGCATTATTTTGGCTCCAATGCGTCCAACTGCAGGTTGCATCAAAGCAAATAAAAAAACACAAAAATGTGCCTCCTAACAAGGTGGCATGAGGGCATTTTCTTTGAATAACACATAAAAACGGATTAGCAGTCTACCCACTGGCTGGTCTAACTCTCACACTCTCACTCTAATAAGTGTTTGCATCAGTCTCTGCAGCCAAACAGCAGTGAAGTGAGGTGAGCTGTGCAACATGTTTTTTTTCTTGTTTATTTTTGTTTTTTTTTGGCTCGCAATGAATGTGCCAACTAAATCTCAGACATAGAAAGCATTCCTTGGCTTTGCTCCATTGTGACTCATTGGTTTACTTGCCCTGTATAAACCTCATCTTACATAAGTCAATGAACAAAACATAAGTTTCGACCTGCATGAATGTGCATGGGCACATACAAATAAAAAAGTTATATGTATGCACAATCACAATGATACAATGATGCAGGAGCCTAAAGGTTCGAGACAGCACCATCTAAATTTAGCAGCAGCCGCGGCTGCTTGGGAGGACTTGGTCTCTGTGTAAATAAAGGTTAATAAGGGAGGCACTCTTCATAGATCGCTATGGAATACGAGTAAATCCTCCTCCATGGCTTGCGGTTTTCACTCCCTGCCAGGTTCACATTACAAATCAATATGTTGTGACAGTCAAGTGAAGCAATATAAGAGCTGCCTCCATGAATTACTCTGATCCTCATCCTTCTGCCAACCAGAGGGGAGGAAAAAAACACCACTTAATCTGCTAAGTTAATAGGTTATTAGGTTACATTAAACCTTAGAACTGGTAATGATTTTTTGTCATTTATATTATATTGTTATATTGTAAAAGCAATCGCTGAGCATAATCCAGAGGACTCGCGCCTCCATCCTTATGTCCTCATATTCTTTGAAGTGGAGTACATTTCAGCATTAATGATGTGATGATGTGGCTTTGAGACTGTTTCATTCATGGGTAATGATTTAACAAAGTCTAGACTCCCTCGCGTTGCTTGATCCAAGATGGTAAATTCAAGTAGATTAACCTATTTTGTCTGACATATGCACTTTGTATAAAAATGAATGTGTGGGAATATAAAGTGACAGTGTTTGTTTGTGTCTGTTTTATGGTGTGCTACTGTAAAATGGTGCATGTGTGCACGTGTGTCCTTTCAAGAGCTGTATCTTTTTCATCTGGGGTTGGAACTACCTTATCTTCCTCATTACCACAAAACAAAATGCAGGGAACAAATGTACATGCTGGTGAAATTAATGGTGGCTCATGTGTAAATTTTGGTCAATTTACATTTTTCTCCATATTTGAGAACTAATGTTAGCTGCAAATGTAGTAGCATAGAAGTAATTAAGGAAATCCTTAACTACCCCTATTTGAATAGAATGTTTGATTAAAAAAATGTTTTTTTTATTCAGGTCTTTGAAAGCATAAGATTCCATAATCTACCATTCTTTCATCAACGGTTTCTTTCATGAACTGCACGGTCTACTATTTTATGTTATGTTCTTTTATAAAAGATATATATATATATATATATATATATTTTTTTGTTTTGTATGTAATTGTATCGTATTTATATATTATCATGTGAGTCACATCCAACAGTCACAGGCCGTAAGAATGGTCAAGAGCACAAGTGAAACAACCAAAAAAAACAGATGACTATCTAGCAGGAGGTGGATGCAGCCGTGCATCTAAAACAATATATTTCCAAATAATTGGCCACAAGAGTGTTATGTACACGCACACATACATCATCAATGGGATATAATAAGTACATTTAAAATGTCATTCCCATGGCTAGATAAAAAGGTGATGGAATTTCAGATCAGTCGTTGTCATGGCTCAAAGAAACAACGTTGACTAGTTGGAAACAGGGAATACACAACACAACGTGTCCCGTGTTAACGTTCAATATTTCATCGACCCATTTCTTCTCCCTCATCTTTATGCAGACTCTGTGGCAACAAAACCTGACATGACTTACTTATTAACCGTATGAATTAATATATGTATTTATTTAAGGAAAGTCTCACATAAACTTAATAACATCTGTAAAAAGCATATCATTCATCAAGGGATATTCTCAAAAAGGACAAATAAATCAATATAGCAGCATTAATAGGGTTCATATGGCAGTATGTTTTATTAATGATGTGATAAGAGGTGTTGGAACAGCTTTTAAGTACGATATATGAATATTTTAAAACATAATTATAAGTTAGCAACAGGTAGCATGACCAACAGAAAAAAAAGGCATTGTCAGGGGGTTCCGGTTCATAATTGTTTGCAATTGAGTCATACTTGTGCAATAGGAAGGATAGTAAGCACTTCAATAGGATTTTCTACGAGAACTGAAGAAATCTCTTCTCTAAAAAAAAAAAAAAAGGTCAGCAGCCCGCAAAATGTTGTGAAAAGGAAACACTTGACACTTGGCTCTGAAGATTAAAGTCGGGGTTCTAACAGTGTGCTTTCCTCTGGTGGTGACCGACACAGTGGACACACTTGTCCACCCATTCCCATATCCCATCCCTTTTTAAATTCTTTTTTTCGCTCTTCTAAAGATTGAAACTCAGAAGAGCAGACAGTTACTTTAGGTTTCATCACCTTTTATTCATAATTCATGGGTTTCACAGCAATGAAAATAACCCCATCAGCATTCAAGCATTTTTCAGTGATTCTGACTATGCAGACAAACATCACTTTGTGCTTTCTCAAGCCGTTGGAGTGTTTTTCCACAAACACGATGGAAGATTTCAGTGAATAGATGTCCGAAGCTCTCTGCGCTCGCTCTGGAATATTACATCTGCAGGTGATTTGTCATTAAGCCTGTGGGGAAGCTTTTATTGTTCTCATGTTGACCTCCCGCTCAGTTTATTCCTTCATACTTGCTTATTGCCTGTTGTTGTTAGAACAGCATGAAACTAACATAACGATGTGCTGTTGATGAAACGTTCTTTCGAGAAGCGCACCTCATATGACGGAGTAAAAGAGAAGCTGCTTAACAAACAGCACTGTTGGAAAGCCCAGAGCAAAAGTATCGGGAATATGACCATTTCATGAAAAATTCCTGATGTCTTCTTGAGTCGCCTGGGTTTAAAAACGGCCCGCTTTTGCCAGTCGTCTTTTAATCTCGTAAGCAACGACTTCCTTTTCAAAGCAGTTAATTTCGAAGTCCAAAACAAACTGTAAATAATGGATTACTGGAACTTTCTCCTTCTTAACCCACATGGTGTAATAACCTGTCAAGATTGTCCACGTTATTTATTTACCCTCTTAGTGGCATGCTCTCTTGGAGCATTCCAGCGTTTGTTTGCGACTCAAAGCGCATGCAAATAATCTTCTCGGAAGAAAAAAAAATGAAGCAGACAACAACCAGTGATGCCGCTCACGCCGAGGGCCAAGCGTTTGGGTGTATGGCTCTGACTAATACTTGTATTGCATTGCTCAGACAGGCTCTTTCTTTGCCTCTTTGTAGATATCAATGTGCGGGGCCTTTGAAATATCCGTCTCCTACTAATCTTCCCCGGTTTTGCCATAGGCTATAACAATAACATGGTTTAAGTAAATAGTCTATCTTCTTTGGTGGTGGCAATATATTTAATCTTTAGGGTTCATTTGCCAATCATAATACAATTTAAAGTGTGGATAAAGTCACTGTGCACTCTGCATTTTTTTTTTTTAACAAGACACCGTAGGGGGAAATAAGATGGTGTGTTTCTCATTTTAAACGGATACTCCTGCTGACTAATGGCATTCCTGGTGCTGTGAATGAATTCTGCTCACATAACAGTCTGATTTCGCATGGAGAGAGAGAGAGAGAGAGAGCGACCTGTAAATAAGGGGTCACAGGTGAATGTCCTTGCATATCTGCAAACAGCAGTTTGTCCTTTAACAAACTGTTGCAAATCCACACAATGCCTTGTTTTGTTTTTTTTATATATAAACGGTATAAAAATTCTTGTTCGATGTCTTGATGAATGATGTTAATAGCGCTACGGATATTCATTATTCATTCGAATTCATAATGAATTTTGGTTAATCGTCTTTTCCTTTATATGTGCGTGCTTTGTAAATAATGACCTGTGTAAACCCAACATTTCAAATACTTCATTGAGATAAGCTACACATTAAGAATTCATAATTAGCTATTGATATGCAAGTGTTCAATAAAAAACCTTATTAAAGGCGGACAGGCAGATGATATGACAGTTTGGATTTGTGATTAATATTCATATTTAGGATATTGGTGAAGGCCATTTTGCTATTATCTTTTTATTTTTTTTGCTATACACCTCTAAATTAAAACCATGTGCACTTTGTAGTGACCAAAACATTACTATTATGGGCATAATTGCTGAAATTGATACGGGTACGTTCTGAATGTGCTTCGAGAACAGCTGAACTTTTGAACATTGGAAGGGTTTCCAGGCCTGTGCCCAAGATGCCTCCTTCACAGCTCCCTCGACATGCCCGGAGCCCACTGGGGGAATTTTATTGAACATCTAACCTGATAAGAGCTGGCCATCCCCCACAAGGAGCTGGTGGTTGCTGAATGGAGAAGGGACGTCCATTACACTTTGCTCTTTCTGGTGCCAAATATAATGGACGGATAGATATTGACCAATATCAAAATATTGCAATAGTCTTGACTACTGCACTTAAGACACAGTTCATACAGGAAAAAAGAGTTAATGACCTTTTTTTTGCACCTTTCCTCTTCTTTTACCAGTGAAAACCAGAGTGTATGCAGATTGAAATCAATAGCAGGTACTTTTTTTTAACATTTCGTCCAACGCATAATGACAACAATCATTAAAATGTCTATTTCCATGCCACTGGTTTAAACCATTGATATAACATGTTAATGAATTCGGTCATCACTAAATACAGTGCAATCATTCTAAAAAGCATTTTCAGCTTCACCGTACATTTAAATGTCAGGCTTTGTTTCATCTATGACAAATTGTATGTAATTATTAACCCCAACTACTCAGATTATCATTTTAACTTTAATATTATATATATATATTTTTTTGCAACAAGGTTATTGGGAAAAAAAAAACAATATTAGTGGTTTATGACACATCTGTGATTATTTGAGGCTTCCTGTTCACTTTGTTAGCACTGGTAGGCACTGTTAGTGTATTGTTGTGCTTTTAGTCAATTTGGGCTCACTTGTCTAATCATTTGTTCCTTGATTTTGGATGACACACACGGTCGATAGGAAAACTGCCCAAAAGTGTTGTCTCGCATTTGCTTTGGTTTTGCCAAGATGAGCTTGGCTTCCACCAAACTGTGAGTGGTTCAGTGTTGGTTGCCAGAATATACTTATTACTTTTTCAATTTCACAAATTCAACAAAACATGTTTAAAAAAAAAAAAAAAAACAACAACTGCAGAGTTTATTTTTGACAGAGAAAGCCATTTTTCAACTCTGGTATGCTGGTATGGTGAGTTCATTTGACAGCCCATTTGCAGTTTAATGTTAGTAGCTGAAAGCTGGAACACATCTTTTTTCATTTGAAGGCGGCACGATTGAGGATGGCTATTCATGATTTGGCTGGAATTGAAACAAAATCTAAAACATTGAAATGAGAGTACAGCAGCTCAAATATGTTGGCGAGAGCAGATAATGGCACATTGAATGGTTAAATTATCATTGTGGTTTTTGTGCAGGACAATTGCCGAACTTATTTGTGATGTCAATGGTCCATACGATAATTGTGTGTAACTACGTTTTGTAATGTGGTAAGTAGGCCATTGACCATTGTAATGAGGTAAGTAGAAAAAACGACAAGCTGCCTCGGTTTACAGATTTCACTCTTTGAGATACCATTCTCTCTGTCTGACATTAACGGTATCACCAACTTGTCTGCTTTCTTTTTCAGTAGTCGGGGGGGACGAAAAAACAAAAACGACCTACGCTGAAAGATGAGCAAAATAGTGTATAATAGAGTAAGTCACAGGCCCCCAAACTGCCACAGTGGGGAGAAACCTCCTCGGTATCTCCCAGAAAGAAAAACCCAGTTTGCCACAAAAACGTCGCTTTTTCTGTGAATACAGCATACCTAAGCCAAACCATGCCGCTCACTAAAGCAGACGGATGTGCCATCCTGGCGTGGCACACCTCTGGCGCACATTTGCACCAGCAGTCAGTCAAAAGAGGACAAGGTTCAATCAAGGCTGTGGTGATGAACGTAGAAATCGTCTTCCTAGATAAGCTCTCCACCGTACGACGGAGGGGGATAACTGCGCTTCATGTTGTTAACGTGTTGTGCACCATCTTTAACTCCCCAGGGGAAATATGAACAGGCTGGGGCCCTGCTCTTTCGTCGAGGCGTGAGCTTTGATTCCCCTGGCAGGCGGCGCGATAGGGCAGTTTCAGTTTCAGTTTCCCTTACAGCTGATATCGTTGATGTATCATAAACTCATAAATATGATATGTTCTATACTGACTGCACGCAGGTGAAATGTTTGACCCACTCATTCAAGAGGGCAGAGCACTGACAATCCTCTGCTAAGGGCTGAAGTTCCTTAGACACAGCCCACCAGCGCATATTGATTCCTCGTTTCCTTTACACAGCAAGCTCGAAGAAACAAACAACCGCGGTGGGAAAAACAAGTAAATCTAATTAGCATGGCTCCTAATTAGCTTTTTTATTTCAGCGCAGACACTTATAATTGTGGATGGCATCTTGCTCTTACTCTATTTAGAGTTTGACTAATGCATCCGCTCAATGAATGTAGATGTAATAAAAGCGGTTTTCATGCGATGTAAATGACAGTATCATGAAGTATGTAATATAACTCATGTCCGGTGATCTTGGGGTCCAGACAACAAGCCTAAATAACTTAGCCTAACATTGGCCCATTCTGATAAAGCCAAGCCTGAGCTGAACTAAGCACATTCACCTGAAAGAGTCATGGTGGAGTTGTTCATCACAAGCATCTATGGGGGGAAATGAGTATAACAACAGCCCACGGTGATAAAAATATATCAAACGCAAATAATTGAATGACATAGCTCAAGTCAAAAGCTATAAAGATGTACACATATTTAAGTAAGTCTGAGGCTTTAAATACATGCAGAAATGATTAATATTCCTTTTCTATAGAATGAATAGCTATTTCTTTTTGTACAATGAGAAATGAATAGTGTTATAATGTGTCTAATGTCATAAAGGTCAGGGAGAGGGAAAAAAAGTGTGGGTAGTGCCAATCTGACAGGAATACTGCAATACTTTTGCGTTATTTTTTTCTATTAAAAGACAGAGAGCATATTTTTTATTTCCAATTATCATCACAAAGTCTGGTCGTGTCATTTCGAGCTACACTGATGGAATACGAGGATAAAAACATCAACGCTGTCAAAAAAAAGTATGTTGGGCATCAAAAAATAAATAGTGCAATTACAATGCCGCTATAATTGTCGTTATGTACTTATTTACTTTGAAGAGGAAAACCTTTTGACAGATCTATGAAGAATGCTATCGAGCAGGTTAACTGTGCAGCAATGGCCACCATGGTTCTCTGAGCTGGTCAAAAGTGAGCCGGCTTCATTTTACCGGAAACCTAAATTAAATCTGGCTTACCCACTAATCTTGCTCATGTCCTTTCACCAAAAGAACAGGTATGATTTTAATGAGGATTATTCGACTTGCCGAAACAGGAATAAATAAGGATACGAATTACTAAGTAAATAGAAAATTTCACTTTCTTTTATCACTGAAAACATAGCTCAGACGAAACCTAGGAGATACATGTTGCCACCAAAGAAACCGTGACTACTTCATTCTTGTCACTTTAAAGAATGTATTTCTTTCTTCATGAGACCCTTTCAGTGAATGAAAGATCCTTTTTTTGTAACCTGTTCTTAGCCAATTAACCTTATCCATGCACATGTGTGCCAACCAACAATGCTAGAGGGGAAAAAAAAGCTTGGCATCCAGCTGGCGTTCAAAGCAGATCTACCCACATGGAGGTATGGTGACTTGTGAATGACTCCCCGGAGACCGCAATAGGGTTTTCATCAACCCATTGAAGTGCCCTTCAACAAGGAGCTGAACCCTAGCTGCTCAAAGTGCGCTGCGCCGGTGATCCTGACCTTTAAAGGAATAGCAAGCCAAGTCTGGCTGCCATTTCGGCTCGCGTCACGGCGGGATGAAGATAGTGAAATCTATACAATTACGCTTCGCAAATCCCCCACTATTTATGAGGCTTGCGGATTACATTAGACACCACACTTTTTTTTTTAAAGCAGCATATTCTTTTTGCCTGCTGCCAGCAGTTCAGAAACCTATACACATCAAAGTACGAGATGAGCAGGAAACTCGCAACTCACATCTTTTGAAACAGATTTGTTTTCGGTTTATCACTGTTCCACCTTGTACTTTTAAATGCAAATGAATTTATATTTGGTATCACATTTTTTTATTTATTTTTTGTCCAACAGATGAATGAAATGTTTTGTCTTCATGGTCCTCTGCTGCTTCTTTTTTTATAACATGTAAGAGGAGAGTGAATTGTAATGTTGACATTCAATCAACAGTTGATAGAACATTGATTGTTCAAACTAGAGCTGGACAGTGCTACCTTTTTAGATATGAAGGAGGTAGAAGGTATGGTGTAAGCGGATTGAGTTGTTTGATACTGGTCAGAAGAGCGACTTTTAAGTGTACAGTATGCTTCACGGGACAGGTGCTTGAGTGGCACACCAATTGATGCAGTGGAAATTGTCGTCCTTTAGTAAATTTCCCCAAACCATTGCAGAAAATAATAGGCACACATAATCCAAATTATAGCGTTTCTGAGTGGCATTGTATCATAATTCCAAAACATACATGTGCACACACGCAGACACACACATGTGCGACAATGTGTACCGTTATGTAAAATAAATGCCATTTATCTTCCACAGCTATGATCAAGAGAGTAACATTTGTTAAAAAAAAAAACATAATCATGAACATCTCCATTTTAATAGGAGGTCATTAATAAGAATCCACTCATCTTATTTCAGTGTGGAAAATCCTAGCTTTCAATTGTGCACAATTATCACCGCATGCCAGCATTTATTTACCCCATATAAAGACACAATCCACTTGTGTGACCAAGCCTTCATCCATGGGCTCATTTTGTTCCACGAAGTGAAATGGCAAGGCTTCCCTGCGCTAACTGGTCGGTGTAAGGGCCTGAAAACGGCCGAATATAATTGCTACAGGATAAAGTCTCTGAAGTCCCGATAACTTTAAGCCTGAACATTTCTTAACAAAATAAAAAAAAGAAAATGTTCCCTCTCACGACCCTCCTCCATCGCATCCTTGTTATGTGTGGCAATGTTATTGAGGTTAATGCCAATAGGAGCCGTTGCTTTGATGGATGGGGAGAACCGGCATTTAAACCGTGAATGTTAAGACCGACAAGGCAATCCTTTGCTGAGAGAAGAGCATGCAATAGCTCCGAATGGGATGGCTGAGAATTAATGTCCACGTTGCCTCCCAATGCGTTATCTGGCTTGATGGTCGGGATAGTATATTCTTCGCTTCCTCATCTGTCTTCTCTTTTGACTCTGCAGAGTAATCCATTTCCCTCAATTTCAGGTCTTGAGGCCTGCCACTGTGGGCCACGGGATCAATATTTGCCAAGTTTAAACCACAGGATTATCTTTCCGTCAGGGCTCCCAACAGAAGCTCTCAACTGTGACATATATCTCGGACTGTCCTCCACCGTTTGAGAAGGTCACACCTCCCAACAGCCTTTGTTATATTGTACAGCTAAAGCATGGATTAGGTCGTCGATAATTCCACTCCTACACAAACACTGTAACGGTAACGGCACGGTAAACCTCGAAAGTATTATTAAAAATGTACACACTATGATTCAATCTGCCCCGCTGTGATGAGTTTATTTAATTCGGCCCCATGGAGGAGCTTCTGTTGCGTGCTGGTTTAATACGAAGGAGCCCGTTTTATCCTAAAATGTTACTGTCCATGTGCCATTATGCCGACTCATTATCAAACTTTTGCCAAATATCCGCAAATGTGGCCTGATAATTACTGACCAGTTTCATTTTATTTCCATTTCTTCCAACACAAACACTTTCTGAAAAAAACTCAAAACGTTACCAATTTGTTGGTTGCAGACAGAGCTGTATGACAAACAGATCAATATAAAATATTGACCCATTAGGGGTTCTTTAATATTGTATGTCTTTTTTAAAGTGATACAAATTCACAGTAAACAATAAAGCCCTTTGTTGCAAACTCCAACACAGAGTTTTCAATCCCTTTATTAAAATTTGAATCAAAACTGAACCGTTCAACATCTTATCCAGGAAGTTCCCACCACTTTTCGTGAAGTCAAATGAACATTTTTAGCTCCCTGCAGTTTAACAAAATATTAAAAACATTAAATGTATACTGTTTAGCAAAGTTTTCTTATAATGCCAGCTGAAAAGTAAAATGAAATTATTCAACTGAAACTTTAATCTGTGCTCTAATTTCAGTCTCGCCAGATTGTCGTTGAGAAAGCATAGCTGCTCTGCATTCTCTACAGTTAGGCTGATTCAGTTCTTCTCATAAATGAAGTAAACATTCCTTCCATACATCATCCCTCTTCTTCATTAACCCTTTATACTAAAGTTAATACTGCAGACTAACATAATCACAATGACAAAATTCATGATTCGGAAATATTAAAATAGATTCCTTTTTACACAGTCGACATTTGACTCCCATTCTTACTATTTGCACCTACGTAAACATACACACTTGCAGACACACAAATATATATGTATATATATGTTATATTTCGGTTCATTCATGTAACCCTTACGGCAGGACTTGATTTACTTCTGTACACATGACAACTGCCTTTCAAAGAAACGTCTTTGCCAACACAAAGCTCATTTCATTTGTGTTACATAAGAAATGCATGGTTGAGTTTTAATATTATGCAGATCAAAATATTGTTCTGCATTATTAGCCACTATTAGTGCGGTTGCTCTCAGTACAAGCTGGACAAATCATGAATAATAGGCCATGTACAAATTGATTTGAGAGCAGAAGTACACAGGGGAATATCAGCAGTATTTCAAAGAATTTGGCCCATCACGCGCTGCAGTGTCCTTGCTCGGCAGCGAAGGTCACCAGAACTTCACATTAATCTCCTAAAGTGCAGTTGTCTGTCTCCACTTTGCCCTTGCACAGTGGCAAAGCACTTTTGGGTTCATTATTATAAATCTTGGCCACGTCCAGTGGGACACGCTGTTAACATTCATTGCTTGCCTTTCCACATTTGTTTTATGCTCATACTTTATATAATTAAGTAAACCTGCCACCCCTGACTCTCTCACACGGACTGATTTTCCTCCAGCCAGAATCATGCATGACATAATCACATTATTTCCCATTATAGACTCTCATTGAGTGTATTTACAATACATTTAAAATATTACACTCAGAAATTGGTGGATGGATTTATCATAAAGTATATGCGACTAAATGAATAGCAAACCAATCTGTTTAATTGAAAGTGTTAGATATATGAACAAAATCTAAAATCATACATCTTAATGACATGGGAGTTCATATGTGATTAATTGAATAATACGCACACGTGTAACAGGTAAGAAAGGTTTGGAATGATGTTTATTTTTCTAAATGGCTCACTAAACAGAAAAAGAGAAAATATATGACAAAGAAATGATTTCAAGCATAATTTCAAATCTTTGCGGTTTCATTTGAGCCATAGAACTTACTGTTCATTTTTTGCCAAAGTGGAAAACAATATCCCATTCTCAGAGGACAGTCTTCTGCTGCTAGTCTAGGTTGGGTTTAGACCTATATGGCTCTTGTCCAAGATCCATGGACAGTAGCAAAGTATTCGTCAGGGAAAGCACATTGACTTTAAAACCGAATTTTATTGGAAATACTGGTGCAACATTTGGTTTATTTTGCTACTCACGCACACTCAAAGGATGTCCCTGACAAAGCTGATTGATAAACGACCATTTGGTCCAACGACTGACTTCCTGCGCTACATCTGAACTTAAATTGAATTTCAAGCTCCAATGAGATGTCAGTGTTAACACACTACAAACCCTCTCAGGGAGAATGTTGCTGTCAATGCAGAGAGACATTTTGGCGCTTCCTCCTTCCTTCTTTGGCCTTTTCCCAAACATCCTCATTCATCATTCATTCAAATACACTTTGAAGCAAGACATGTTTCCACCAACTGGTACGTGCTAAAAGGATAACATTAAACCTACAAAGAGATTCCTACATTCACATTATCTGGTGTTTTATTTAACGGGTTTCAGGGTTTTGAGGGAGGATTAAATTAAGTATTTTATGCTGCATCTGATTATACAATGTTTATAAATATGCATATTTACTTTTTTTATGGGCAGGGACTAAATGTTCCACTGTTGGTTTTGTCTAATGTTCGAGGCTAACATTTTTACAAATTTCACCTTTGGACAAGACACAGTTTTGTTATTTAAATCAAACTATGTAATTCAGCAAGAAGATGGGGGATTAACATCTATTTATGACAGTAAGCGCATCAAATATTTTGCAGAGCATATCACTTTACAAGTTTATACCAAAGCCCTTTTGGTCCCCCAAGTCTATCCCCTCTCATGTTGGTTGAGCATCTTATTAATACGTGTTAGCAACATTGCACAGGGCAAACTTACTATTTATACTAATTCATGTTTTTCCAAACTCTATGTTATGAAAATAAAAACAAATATTAACAAAATGTTCATTATGTTAATGTGGCTAAAATAGCTTCTCTACAATTCCAAAGAACTACAGTTGATGGGCAGCTTTACTTTTCCAATTGACTAACAACTATTCTCGTGTTTTAAATGTGTGAATATTCTTAGAGGTTATTGTTAGGCTCATGAAAAGCTTCACAGTAATTGATAAATCGGTATACAACCAGAGATGTATTTGGGGTTACTGGGCTACAATATGCCCGGAGGAGCTCTAATGCTGAATTATTAAAGACTCTTTCTCATTTGGTGGTGCAAGAGCTTAAAAAAAGAACATTGAAGTATCCAACATATATATTCTATGAATGTATTCAAATATACACAGTTTCACATTATAAGGGCTTTATGTGTATTTAACAATTAGGTAATGGGTCATATGTGAAAACAGGGGAAATATGAATTCAAATCTAATTAGTTTGGAGCTCCCTCTACTTGTATTTCTTTTCCCTTTAATTGAGAAAATTAAATGCATGTTTCATGTTATACTTAGAGGAAGTTTTACTACTTTGAGTTTGTCTAAAAACGTTTTTACACACTACCTTATACAGCTTTTTCAAAACAACAATCAAGTGCTTGACAAAGAAGGAAACATAAACAACAAAAAAAGTACACCATTTATAATCAGAGATTTGAAAAGAAATACAATACAATACAATGATATGCAAAGTGAGTGGTTCCAGATTTATCTACAAATACAACTTGCCATGTCAAATAATACTGATGGAGCCCACCAGGATGATGTGTTGCCCATAAATGTTCCCTGATTATTATTATTATAGATACACATCAGTATATTTGATATAAATGATCAAATTTGGGCAAATGAGGGAAATAATACTCTGATCATGAATTATCATACTAATAATTTCAGCGCACGGACATGTATCTAATGGAACTGACAAGAAGAAGTTGGCGGCTAGTAAGCTTGACAATTACCTCACAGTTTGAGATTTGATTTTAAATATACTAGCTCCAGGCTAGATTGTGCTGAGATATTAACCGTCAACCTCATGCCAATGTTGTGCCAGAATCATTTGTGTTGTGGTTGACCAAGAGAAACGCCATAGCTGTGGAGTGCTCTGAATTAAATTTTGGACTTTGATCAGATGTTTGATTTAGCTTGAGATGGGTTTATGAAAAAAGGAAACCTGGTGCACAAAGAAAGACGGACAGAGTTAATTGGGACAGGAGGTTGAGTTAAATTAGACAACATGCAGTACAGGGTAATTACCGCGTAGTGGTTGACACTAGGGTTGCAATCACGATGTTTTCAAGCGTAATATTTTGAAAAAAAGAATAATATAAACCATGATAATAATAATAGTTACACAATGACAACAATAACTGCATTTATCCATTCCTCCGACTTTACGGAGAGATGCGCTCTGACTAGCAGATGCTCCCCGTCCCACAAATGCTCTTATTGGTTGAGATGCGTGAGTGACTGATCAACCCACCAATACTGATTAACATCCCGCCCCTCCTGTGACCCATGGTATTCAGAGAATGTGTATATATATATAACCCTCCAAATACAGTTTATTCATTATGTTGAGTTTATTTTTCTTTTAATGTGAAACTGTTTTACATGAAACTGATGACCATAAAACTGGTTGCATGGGATTGAAAAAACAAACTTACACAAAGCTCATGGTCAGCTGATCTCAGACTGGATATTTACTTTTTTTTTATGTTGGTCAAATTCCGAAACCTTTCAAATGCTAAAATGATTGTCTTGCTTTACTTCCTGAAAATATATTTTTATTCATAAGTTTATCCTCATTTGAAATTTTAATTTAAAATACACAGCACACCTGGACGACTCTTCAGGCACACTAATGTGCGTGTGCTGTAGACCCTTTGTAAATCAATGCTTGATATGGCCCAGAAAGCTGTTGGCCTCGTACTTTTTTTCAGGAGAGAAGTGCACTGAATAACCATCCCATAGTCCGTCTGTCGGAAGTGGGCTTGAACTAAACACATTAGTCAGGCTTTTGGCTCCAAGTTAAAACGGATTTGAAGAGCACCTAAAGGGTGGAAGGGAAGCGAGAGGGTGTGAGGGTAAGTGTCCCTCTTGACCCTTGACATCTTCCTGTGACGATGACCTGGACACCATGTGACCCATCATCCGATGCGATGCTGCCGGATGGGTCAGATTTATGCCCCGGTTGTAGACCTGAGGTCATGCTATCTCTCTCCAGCAGCTGCTCTCAGTTCCAACATGCCTCATAGGTTTTCCATTCTCAGGAGGGAAGGACCAACTGTGGTCTCCATATATATATATATAAAATCTTGAATCATGAACATGCGGCATAGTGTACATATGTAGTTGCTTTTTGAAAGCCTTAATGTTCAAATGCAGTAGATGATATGTCTTTAAATGTTTTGGATTAACTATGATTCAAAAGGAGTAACTTTATGTTGAAACAAATATCTAAACTGCATTTGGAGGTCTGCTTCGGCACATTTGTGTGTGCTCACCACTGTGTTGTTGTTTTTTTTCCAAGTCTTTTAATAGTTCAAAGCTAAGAGCTCAATTTATGTCTAAACTGTCACTTCAAACTTATGTCAACGTACCTGGAGTGACGCTGTCTTCCCGACGCTGCAGCGAACAACAGTGGCGCCCTACGAGTGTCACTCGTAGCACAAAACTTTACCTTCGAACAACTCGACAGTTATGTCTCTTTTCAGAAATCAGGAAGCCAGTACGATGATCTACATAATCTCCAGCGAACAGTTTAATTGGAAGCTACGGGGGGTTGGCATTAGAGCGCCGACAATCGTAAATTATAATGCAATCTAACGAAGACCTGCACTGGCATCGGTTTGCCGACACTGTCGGGAAGGTGATGATCCTTTTCCATGAAGCTGAACCAACATTCTACATGTATGTAAACAGCTTAGCCGTGTCATAAATAACATCAAACAATCGCACATCCTCTTTTCCAACATATATCCTGAAACGTCCCACTAGGCTTCCTGCCAGTGGGAGGCTCAGCCATCAATGAATATTCAGGGGCACGTGGCAGAGTGCAATCTCAGCAGGTGGGGAGACAGCGACGTGGCGCGCCTGCGTGCGCTTTGCGGAAGCCGCAGCTCGCCAAGGCAGCCACCGATGGTAGTATGTTCAGTTTCTTGGTGAATGTAGCTTTCATGCAACTGCTGCATCGTGACACACAACATTACACCCCGAGCAAGTTGACTGACTGCGTGCGAGTGAATTTGGATACCCTCGCGTACATTATTACCCAATTATCTTATTACACTGTCATGTTGATACAAGCAGTTTATTTTCCCCATGCTCCAAATGATGTGATTCAAACTTTCTCTCTCGCTTTTGTGACGCAACGCTGGACCATCTGGCCCATGGTGTTGAGCTCATGCCTGCAGGGTACAGTTGCGTAAGAAAGCACTGATCTTTTGTTTTTGTTTATTTTGTGAGGAAAAAAAAAAACAGACGCAAACAGAGGTAATACAGCCATTGAGCTATATGCATGAGTTTTATCTGCTTTTAAAAATAAGCTTACCTCAAGTTTGTTCAGTGTACATCCGTGTTGTAGCCAATCCGACGAAGCGACCTTTCAGCAACCCTTAAAATGCATATTCAAATTCTACAATTTATTCGCAACTTGCACTCCTACTAGTGGAATTTGGGAATTGTCCATTTGGTTTGTTTTGTTGCATGTGCCATATGTTTCAATGAGCAATGTGTAAAATATTTAAAACACTGCTACAGACCATTACATTCATTGATATCACAAACAACACAGAAGAGAAGTGCAGCGAGGTTTTCCAACTAAGTTTAGTTCACTGTTTACTTTTTTATTCAAGTATAGTGGCAAAATAAAATATCACTGACTGTGTATGTCACCTCTCATTATTGTTCCATTATGTGCACATCCACTATCTACCACGTGTTGGGTATAGCTTCCGAAAATATATTTTTTCCTGTAAATTTGTATAATTAGTTTGGCTCTGTCTTGTCCTTTCCTGCGGAGATAAATGTCAAGTGCCCGTGGGCTATGAGGAGGATCATCCTTGTTTGAAACTTGAAAAAGAAAGTCATCCATTAGTAAGAAATCCCATTGCACATCATGCTCGTGCCTTGTTTGCATTCATCTTACGTTCCAAACTCACGGGGATCCACTCAGACCTGTTCTGGGATTTGGGGCTAAAAATGGGAAAGTGTGAGCTGAGCCAACAGAAGATGTCAGATTTTGATCAAGTATTTCTTTAAAGAAGCCCTGATTTCAGAATTATTTGCAACCGGTTATTATTATTCACTATTTTCCAGAAACGTCCATCCTGTGTTTGCCCTATATTGATTTAGCACAGGAGCATCTTGCTGCCTTGCAAGCTTGTTCCCCCGAATTCTAAAATGATGAATAGAACATGACCCACATTGAAGAATTCTGCCCAAGTAAAAAAATAATAATACCCAACCAAAACAAAACATTTGGAAACTATTTTCCGTTGCATATTAAACATGATGTGCGTGTCTATGCAACACACACACCCACGCAAACGAACACACACATCCATCCATGTTGACGGGTGCTGTTCTATCCCGTGTTTACATAGTCATTACAAACCCCTCCCTCCAGTTGATATTTCTCTCTATTCATATGGGAATTTATGAACATCAAATATTAATGTTGTACCAACAGAAAATGGCCGCTCCAGAAAAGGATGACCTACTTCCCGCATTTAGCCCCAAAGGAACTGTCTGGAAAAGCATGAGAGAGGGATGTTTAGCCAACAGGGCTGCTCGGATAAGCTTCGGTTGAGCATGGTTTTTAATCGTACCGTAGTCCGGTCCCGGTGACTCTCGCTGTCCAACCAGATTTCCAGGAGCAGCGACAGGAAAGTTGGCCGACTGCAACCAAGTTGTCATTCAAAAACGAGAAGAAAAAAAAAAAATTCCGCCACATTTCAAAATATATTTGGCTTAATTCTCCATATGGTGGGAAGGAGGTGTAAAAGTACAATGTAGGAAATATTGGAACACAGATGTAATTAATAACAGTCAATAACTCCCTTTCCTAGTTGCGAACTGAGAAATGGTAAGCACACACAGCACACCATGCGGTATATGTCAGCTCTGACATATACTCTTGTCTAAAAGCAATCTGGTCCTGTACCACATATAATATCATTTAAACCTGTCCATAACATGAGTGAGGTTCAGCCCCACCAGCCTCCCTCCGCTACTCCTCCTCTGTAAGATACCATGTGAACATAGCTGAGATTCAGTTTCAATTTGAAACCAATTTTCAAGTGTGCGCTCGTGTATATTTGGGCACTTATCACTTCCATCCCAGAGGAAACTTGGTCAATGCTACAATTTTGCAAAGAGAATAATAACTTTGTAAAACCCTGCTAAGTTACACTCTTGTTGTTCTTGCCCGTGTCTATCACATGGTGCAATGCGTTAAAAAAATATTTCTATGCCACTTTTGATAAATAACACTATTGTTTTCCAACATCATTTAGAAGAATAGAAGTCTGTAAATGTAAGAATAGATAATTCTTAGAGAGAGTAGATGATCTAGAGAATTTTGCTTAAAGGAGGATTGGGTGTTTTCTGTAAAAACGACGTTAAGGTTTAACACTGGGTACAAGGTCTCATATGTGAGCAATGCCCAAGTGAGTAAATAGACTCAGATGCCAAGTAGTGCACATGAGCATACACTCAAGGATGTGATTGCATAAACAGGAAAAATTACCGGTACCTGTTGTATATATTCATCTTTTCGGGATCTATCATTGCTATTTCCCTCTCAAGGTCACATGGTCCTGCACCCTATCCGGTATAACATGGAAAACCGAAAAAAAAACAATCATTCACACTGGCACTCATACCTTGGCAGCTATGAGTCTGCATTTCCTAATGAGAGCCTGATGTGTGTGTTTCTTGAATGTCAAAGCAAAGCAATATGCAACAAATAAAGCTTAAGAAAACAAATATGAACGATTCACATCCCTGTGTCACTGCGGGGAAATGCATAAGGGATTCATGCCAACACAAATTACAAATGTGGAGCACAGCTTTCGTCGAACAGACAAAATCATTCATCCACTTCACTAAAGAAAGCAATTCACATTATCATTTGAAAAGCTCAAAAAACCCTGTATTTATATATATATATATATATCCATATATACACGTGTGCACTTACACACATGCATGACTGAATAATTCTAAATGAGCACAGCAACTCACATCTCTGGGTTTTGGTGTGCTTGTCTCTCAGTGGATGAAGGTGCAGCGACTGCTCCCAAATTGAAAGCAAGGGCTGCTGGAGGGAAATATTAAGGGAACTGTGATGAATGGGCTGACTGCAGTTTACAACATGTAAACACGTACTACCCCCGTCTCCAATCCGTTAGCTATCAACCGTCTGTGCGTTAAAGCCATTTGTTTGTTTTGTTCCCCTCTCCCCATTTGGTGCCCCTTTGCCTGCAACCCTCCAAGAATCACCGCCCCCCCACCCCTCCCCTTTTTCAATTTCAGCCGCTTCCTCTGGAGCGCGGTTTGATGAATGTCGCTCACATTAGGGTGACCTCCGAGATAACCCCTCCTTTTCTTCCCCAAGAAAATTCATCAGACAGTCGGGCCGGCCCCGGGGATGTGTGATTCGGCACTCAAGGTGAGTGCTTGTCACAGAGGCCTCTGATGGCCAGTTTTAGGTGAGGAGTGAGGGGAACAGAGATGTGTCTGGAGTTTCTACACAGGCCTGGACGCACGCTACACGCTTAACACTAACCTTCCAGGCCCAGAAACTCAAATCTCAGAGGCGCATTAATCAATATATTACATCATCAGTGAAAGAAATGGCCGCGTGTATCGTCGAAGGTGTTGCTGGTAGAAACAAGCCCACCGAGAATGATCATTTCGCCTCACCTTCACTCGGCTCTGTACGGGTTTTTAGTGTCTCACCCGCATCACCATTAAGGTTACAACCCACGACTATATTGCTTCGGTTTGGTCTCACCTCACTTTTGTGTTCAAGTGCAGAAGGAAAGCTGTTTCGTACAAAAAATCTGTCTGACACTCAAGGCGAGCAACTAGATGGATAATTTAGCAGCTATTATCCAATATTTTCCGGGGATGGTGGAGAATAAAGCAGGTAAAGGGGGAGTCGATACTAGAATTACATTATAATGCAACATTTGCTGGATGTTTGGAGGGGCTATATGTAAGTGTTTTTCTACTCTTTCCATTGCTACATAGCCTGCTTTTACATTAATAGCATTTTAATACAGCAGAAACATTTTAACATCACCCTCACACTTTCTCCTCTGTTAATACAAAGTCGTCAACACACTGATCAGGGGGCGCACTGTTGGCCAGTGACCATCGCCACCAACCGCACCCAGTTACAAACCACATTCAGCTTCACAGAATTATTACAGCTAATTACTTTAGCCGCTTTGACTATTTTTATGCTTATTGTCATTCAGCTCTAAAACCTGCAGGCACGGGCAAAGCTAACATGCATAGTGGTGGGTGGATCATTTTTGGCTCCGGATGGAGTATGCACAGTTTGTTGGGGTGGAAAGGTGACAAGATCTCACATTTCCCCATGCCTGCTGCAAACTGCACTGAAGTTTTTGTTTATTTAGTTTGGGTGTTGCTGTGTGTGAGAGATGGTGTGCAAGTGGGCAGGTGTGAGAGCTGGTTTTAAATGAGTTTTTCTTTGCTTTGGCTCGTTGCTATCAGATGTTCAGTTGATCATTAAAAAAAAAAGATTTCAGAGCAATTACTCAACTGGACTCTGGAGACCTGGAGTCTGAGTAGCCCTTTTCTCCTACTCCTACTCTACTGGCATTGAATTCCCAGTAATTAATCTTTATTTACACATGTGCTCTACCTGTTGAGTCATGTAAGATGTCTGTGAAAAAAGCCTATAACGTAAAGTTTGAATTGCTGCCAGAAACGGTTCGAGTTAATGCATATTATGCAAATAGGGGCATGGAATATTGTTATGGTTCCATCCAACACCATTATAGTAATGTGGCATGATTTGTCTTGATGTTGTTATAACCAACCGTTTCTCATGTCTCTTATATAAGACCTGGGCAGGTTCCACATTCCTTTTTTTTTTACAGCCATTTTACATTGCATCTCCTGTGATGTGAGAGAAGTTCATATTAAATGCCAGCAGTTTGTTGCTTTTACAGTTAGAAATCCCCATTCGGTGCATAGCAGAGCTTCTCTTTTCGCCATGAAGAGACCAAAAAAACAGGTGATAAATATTACATCTCACCTCTAGGAGAGGTCTGTTTGGAACAGCAAAGCATAAGGTGGGAGCAGTGTCACCTTTCACACAGGTCCTGTTTGACACACCAGCAATGAGACCAACACCCACATCATCACCTCAGTGGGTCAATCCCCGCCAAAATCACTCCTTATGTGAACCCAGAAAGCAAGTCACCAGGCATGGGGACAGCCATGAAGCCCTAGTCACCAAATAAATGTGGACATAATAATACCCAGAACGTAAACAGTCTCTCATACATCAATGATGTGATTTACACATTTCACAACAATGTGCCAGTGTCCCTGTCGTAGGCCCGCATCAAACCCCGGTTTGCTGCATACATTTTGGAGAATGCCGCATACTTTGAGATATTTCATTTATTTATTGCTTCATTGTGCACTTCACCACTTGGACAGAAACTGCTGAATATTATTGTGAGGACACATATGTGCTCTCATAACCAGCGCTCATGTGCAAGCAAAGCGTCTCTGACTAAGTGTTGGGACTGTTGATCGCTGATCAAGTACTGTATGTAATGGATGAACACTATTGAATTAAACATGACACAATATTTGGGGGTTTAGACCAACAGTTGTCAGTCCTCTACCCAGCAACCAAACTGTTTGCAAAATGCCCATAATGACAGCTTCTAAACCTTTCGCATTGGTTAGGGTGAGGTAATGAAATTGGATTTATACACACCTTGCACTTGAATTGGTAAAATAAAGCGTATGTTATTTAACGCTCTGTCAACTGTTAAATAAAAGATTTGGAGCATTATCTGTCAATTTAAATGAAGTAAAGTTAAGATACTTTAGAGGAGTTTCTGCCTCAGTTATTTAATTGTCACATTGTTTTCAGATTTGTAACACAGCCAGAGCAATTAACACCAGTAAATTGTTTCCAACTGCATATATAAGCAACCTCACAGTACCACCCACATTAAAATGAATCTATTAGAGAGAAAGTGCACACCCAGCTGGCGCTGAGCTCTTGGGCGTTAATCTGGAATGAAATGACAGGTGTCCTAGTCTCTCATTGGTCGCTCTCCAGTCCCACTCCTCTGAAATGCGCAGGAAACGTTAAATTGCCTATGAAAAAAGTGAGTTGAGGTATTTACTATATATGCTTTCTCATGATCTCTTGCCAGCTGTAGCACTTGTGTTATAAGTAAAGCTGAAAACCCCAGAGCTAAAATGAAACACTCAAATACAATTTTATTTATTGTATTCTATTTAATGCTATCCAGGAAATCAGACCAATCACAATGGAGAAAGAAAACAGGGGAGGGGTAAAACTGGACGGTGGCAGTCCACTACTATGACAGTATCAGACTTTATATGACTACCAAATTCTGCACATCCTGCAAAAAAAAGGTTTTTATACTAAAAAATGTGTCAATATACAGTATTTGACATAACTAAAATCAGTTTCTCTTGGAACCCAAATCTGCTTTCAGTTTCAGTGGTTTCACGATTAACTGGTATGTGACTGTTCCTTTGCATCGCTCCACTAAAGAAACTCATTCATGACGAGAATTGGAAAGCTTTATTTTATCATTTCTAGGGGAAAATTCTGCAATTCACGTTCTCAAAGCTCACAGAGAGGTCTGCCCTTTTGCCCACTTGACATCAAGCAACATGAAAGTTGTTTTTCACAAAGATTTGATTCTGTGCGGCAGGATTAAGTCATTCCGCCTTCTTCTTTCGATTACATGACAGTTGGCATCCTTTCAGTTATTTAACTTGCATTTTCTGGGCTATTTCATGTCCTCCATCATCGATTCATCTCCTCTGTCCCTCCTTTGTACCCCCTTTGTTTTAGCCTTAACCACATTCTTTTGATTTGAAGATTATGAGATGGAATCTCACAAATTCAACAACATCTATCAGACACTGGATGAGTCTAACTAAACAGGAAAATGAATTGTCAAAGAAGTTAATAAGACATTTTTTTAAAAGAACAGTCCAATCTTGAACACTCAGGTCATATATAAGCAGTATATTTAGATACCTGAAATCAGAAAAAAAAAACTTCCTTCCCAAATATTTTTGCTTTTTCTCTGAAGTTCAATAATATTGTATTTTAAAAAGACTTTGGCAGGAGGAGCGCCTGACTGCTCTCCATCATGACTGTTGGACTTTGCCTATTGGGATGCTTAGCTTGCAGAAACCTTTTTATAAACGTTATAACATTAAAACTTAAAGGCTCGCCTACATTATGGAGCTCAACAACTATTACCACGATAGGCATTTGTTTACATTGTCAAAGTTAATACAAAAATGAAAATGTATTACATCCCACTGTGTGTTATCAGCCTATTGGTTGCATGGAATGCTAAATGTGTAGATAGGTAATTCTTTGAATTACATATTTTAAGATAAGTCTTTTATTATTTACAGAAGAAATACTATTCAAAAAGTATTTTTTGTTGTGTATAAAAAGTGTAGCTAAATCCTAACAGAAGTTTAAACACCCTTTTAACGAGTAGAAACCCTGAGCCGAAGTGGATTCTGGGTGGGTGGCCATCTGCCAGTTGGGTTGAGAAAGAAAGAGAAAAATGAGGGTGAGGGGTAGGGTTAAGATAAAAAAAACAACATGGTAGTGCAAGTTCCGCATTGAGATGTAATAATAATGTCATAATGATAATAAAACGACAAATAATGTTTCAAATAAAGCTAATCAGGAGTCAAATTAGTAGATACAATGCTTTAATGTGTTCACACAGGCCAGAAGCCCTTCAATCTGATTACTGACTGAGGACAGACACCCACACACAGCCTCACAAGGTGAAACTAAACACAAGCTATACACTGTTGCTGCTAGTAGTAAAGCTAATAATAATATTAACATAAAGACTAATTGGTGGGTTTTGTGCAATTGGTGTGGGAGTAGGATCATGGGGCACAACATGACCCTTTATTACAGTTCTATACTCAAACATTTCCAGAGAAAGAAATACGCAACGTAGCGCTAATCTACTGGGGAAAGAATATGCTAATTTAGTAACATGACTAAATGGCACATGAATGCATTGAGTGGAATGGTTGGTCGTTGCATCATGGGAAGTCCACAGGCAGATTAGGCCTACAAAGCAGCATAACTTGGGGGTGGTTCAAGGCAAAAGTGCTCTTAAATAATTATTAGATTATTGATAGAAGTGGAAAAGATATATGACAAATATTACACTAAAAGAATAACAGAATGAATTACTTGTGACTGTGAGTCATTTACTGATTGAATATAATTGCAAGATTGATAATCTTTCAACGAAAGGTAACTTAATGACCTAGTATAACTCTATATTAGCTCAACATTAACATACCCCACACACAATTATCCAAACGGCCTTTGAACTTTAGCAAAGCTGAAGGCACTTCAAATATGTTGGGAAATCTGCACTTACTTAATGTCTAGGCTTACTTGACCCTGGATTATCCCATGTCGAGGAAGGTTTTAAAAAAGTGTGAATCAATTTCATCAAGCTTGAAGGAATAGTATTGTGTGAATTTGACTTCTTGGCAGCCGTGATGTTTTGTCAATGCATTGCAGTCAGGGAAAGCATGCTTCATGTGTCATTAAATCAAGCCACATCCTGCTGTGAGGTGAGTGTGTGCAGTTAGCCCTGTTAGAGGCTGCTACAGATGCTCAAAGAAATGGTAGACAATACTGTCACTTAATACAGACAACATTATTAAGTAATGTTATCATAAAAAACAAAATCATAATAAACACACAAATAAAAACGATGGGGTTGAAAATGCATTGGTGGAAGGTGCATATACAGCTCTTTTACTGTATCACTAATGGGGATAGGTTGTATGGATGCATTTATTTAAAAGAAAAATCCACCAATAAAACCAATACTTTCTGTTAACCCAAACCAATCCAACGAAGCGCTGCTAAAGTGAACAGGTACATAAAAACTTCTAAGGTTGGATAAAGTCGAAACATCATTTGGTCATCTGTTAAATCGCTCTATCACAGTTCTGAATTGCTTTACATTCCTTTTAATATTCAAAATGAGAAACAAGGATAATGCTAAAAAATGTTGGAAAATACAAACGTTTGATAATAGTTATTTTACTAGTGTACTTATAAAGCTCTCCCTTGGATAATATTTGCTGTAAATCTAGTGTTCTGCTGATATTTGTTTGTGACAGCAAGTCATTTTACTGCTCGTTGGTCATGTGATTTGTAGAATAAACATGTTGCCAAAGTTGGGCACACACGGGTAAACTTGTGTCTGTTCCTCACTGCTCTGCAGCCCCCCAGAACTATGTAGCAACAGCAATGGGAATTTCAATTTGTTGTTTATGAGCAGACACACCATGGCTGTTGTAAGTGACTTTGGATCAATCGACTATTCTTATGCAAGTGCTTGCAGGTGGGTGGCACATGCAAAACAGTTTACCTTTGTCAATATGAGAACATGCTAGTATAAATACACACAATATATTGTCTCCATCTGTGTATTGTTTCTAAAAAAAAAGGCTCATTAGGTCTCCATCTGGTGGATCCAGTAAATGCTACAACCCAAGCTGCTGCAAAGCCAATTGAGCAATAAAATTATGGAGATTTTTGGGGAATTCATTGTTAACAGATCCTCTGTAAGTCAGCCCCTCATCTTCATTTCCCTTTATTCTGTTGCCTTATTCTCGACATATTTTTTAGACAATAAGATAACTAATTACTAACACAAGTATACATGAAACCTGCAAAACAAAGCTTCAATTGGATGTCACGTTGTGTTCTTGTGACATTGAATCCTTTTTATTCAAACCAATATTTAAGAGTGTTGCAGAAGGAGAGGACAAAGATAGATGAAAGGATACACAGAGGAGGTCTTAGACACTACACATCCAACTCATGCTAAAGATTTGCATGCAAAGGATAAAATAAGACATGAGAAGGTACAGCAGTCAGTGTTGTATTGTCACACTACTTGTGTATCAAGACAGTGGAACATAAATACATCAGGGGAAATAGGCACCCCACACTCTCTGGAAACAGTTTCTCATTAAAAGGCTTTAATAAAATTCCAGATGGGAGGGCAAGGGTGTAATCCACAGTTAATACTAAACAAAGGCAGGCTGTCCAGTTGACTTCTTTCACAGCTGAGTGAAAGCCAGGATGCAAATTCATAGCAGAAATTCATTACGGTATTATTAGCTGGGATTATTAGGTTTGGGATATGAGGCACAGAGACACAAACTGTACATACAGTAGGTAACTTCATTTCAGCCCTTCAAACTTCAATGTAGAATGTAGCTCCTCCAACTCAGTAGTGCTATGATACATCCTTACCCTGTAAATAGACAAGTAAACAATTGCACATCAAATTCAAAATGTTATTATTACACATATGATGTTATCAAATAATATGTCAGCTACAAAGGAAGTGTAACTGCTTTAGAGGAAAAGGAGCAGAGGAGTTTCAATTTTGTCCAATATTTTTTATTAAGTCCCAAGATACAGAAAAAAAGACTTTGTCTTAGTCTAGCTAACGAGGGACAGGTGAAGCAGGGAGGAACTCTTAGTCCCTGGACTAATACTTTCTTAGTTTCACTGTTATTTTCAGCATTACCTGTTAGGGCTGCATTTACCTGTCAATTAATTCCTTATTTGAATGGAGAAAGTACATTGACTATCACCGTTTTTAGTGTTATATAATTATGGTGTACCAGCAAATTCAGGCACACTACTCAACAAGTTCAAATGTGCCAATTCATTCAATTATGATATTGTCTGAGGCGGAGGTGTCTTTGTTAGGGAATTTCATTTCCTGTTTTATTTTGATGTCTTGCCTCCATTTGTTTGTTTCTTACTTAACTTCCTGTCTTACTTTTTTCCCTCCATTTTCCTCCCTGCTTCACCTGTGCCCTGTTAGCTAGAGCTCACCTGCTCTATATATTCAGTGTGTTCCCTTCCAACACTGTGTTTAGTTTCTCAGTTAGGATTAGCGGTGTACTGCGACTGTTTGCTTCCCTGTGGTGTTTCTTGTGCTTTTTTTTCTGGACTTACCCTGGCTATATTTGAGTTCGTGCACGGAGCACCACACTCATGTAAGTTGTTGTTTTGTGTTTTGTTAAAGACTGTTTGTTCAGCTAAAGAGCTGCATTTTGGCTTCTCCTTAGTGTCCACTCCTGATAGAGTGTATGTCTCAGCGTTTGTTTGTTTGTTGATTATTTTCCTTCACCTGTTCAGTGCTTTCTTAACTACCTTAAAGTAAACATATTTAACATCTTAAAGTTAGCTTACCTCAGTTTCTGTGATAAGTGACACAGATTTGTGGTTCTCCTGAAAGGGTTTCTTTACTGACATGACTACATCCTATGATCTGTGCAATTTAATCTCCTATTTCTTTAGTAAAACATGTTTTGTGTCCACAATATTTGTCTTTTCTTTCTTCAATAATATTACATGTTGTTGTAGCCACAGTTAGTGTTTAATATTGTGCACCATCTCATCATTGTCTTAGACGTGGTTACATTTGGCTCCAAGTTAAAGTTACAGTACATAGAATGAGGAAATTGATATACATATATATATATACACACACATATTTACTGGGTGATACAATGTATATGCTTGTTAGGTTTGCTGTTGTTCGAGAGCAATTGTAAGCAGAGAAACATGAAAAAGTGACCAGTTACAGAAGTTAAAAAGCCAGGGCAGCTTCTGTTTTGCCTACATTCATGAGTAAAAAATCACCTCACCAAAAGCATATTTACGTATATATTATCGTCAAATGTCTATTCTGCCCATGCTAGTCTTGTATGTAGTCATTTGTCACAAATACTGTTTGTTTTTGATGTTTATCAGCACATTACATGTCATTTGAATACAACATGTTTGTGTGTGATTGCCAGGGCAAAGAAGGACAATGGGGCATAGGGACAAAAAGAGGACGATGGAAGACAGAGTGGGACAGGAAGAGCAAGGTAAGAAAATTGACCGGTGAATGCCTCTTTTTCTGCTTGACGCTATGGTGGATGTCTCCATGAGGTTTCAGAGGGTTAGTAAATATTTTTTTATTTTTGATTTCTCTTAATATTTTAGCTGTCATGTTCGCGTCCTAATAATTCATTGCCGCTGGTTTCATTAAAATATTGGTGTAGTATTATCGGAAATTTGCGATTGTTTTGTTCTCCACCATTACTATGCAGTACACTGCTATAGATGACCCAGTTAATTAGGCTGCTTCTCAAGGTAATGTTGTCTGCCTAATTGAAGTGAAAGGGGGACTGCGTCTTTCACTGTGTGTTGAAGCATATTCCATATTTTGTTTTTTGTGTTGCACGTCTTGTGTGACTAAGTACTGAATATTAGTACCAATCTTGTCATTTAAAATGAAATATATTGAAAGATCTTGATGTATTTATTTACATTATTCTGTGAATTTCATGATTTTGTAGTGGTATTTGAACAGTTGTGGAATGCCACCTTCTCATTAGGCACTGAGTCACCCTGAAGATGTGTGTGATCATGTATGGCGTGTCTAGTGCCTCGGTGCTGTACTGGAGTTTTTAAACTGACCTTGTCAAATAGGATAATGTCACATCCTTTTCTTGGAATCAATACGGCTGAGGATCACTGAGCACAACAGCATGAAACCCCACTGCCCTACCAAGTGATCCAAAAATACACGTCTTAGATCTTTGTATCAAGTGGTTATTTTGACCACTGAGGTTCCTGAAGGTGTTTTAAATGACAGACCAAGTCACAGCGAATGCTGGGTGTACTGGAAGGCTGTTTGAGATGAAAAACATAACCTAGTTAATTAACAACAGATGGCTAATTAAAATTGCATAGTACCCGTAGACATCAGTTCCTCATTCACTTTTGTTTTCCAATAGTAAGAAATTGAAATATAATCTCTTCCATTTTCAGGTAAACTGTCTTTGTTGTAGTTTGTGGAGGAAGAATAGCTCTCGCACAGCATGTAGACCGGGGGGGGACTAACATTATCTGCTGTACTGAACAGATGCACAGAGGACCTGGATTCTTAATTCACTCCCAGCTGTGTATCAGCAGAGCATAGGAGCAGAACTGCGGGGATGGAAAAAAATAAATAAAAATACTACAGGAATGCTAAATTGGTGATCAAAATAATTAGTCTAACAGTCTTAACAAAAGTCATGTCTCTCTGTGTATTGCAGCACACTGTGTGATGGGCAATCACAACAGTAGTGGGCTGACAAATAAAGGGAAGTTTATTGTAATTGGACCGCACCTTCTTTCCCATAGCAGTTCAGGGAGAGCTTGATAAAATTTGCCTCGCTTTCATCTGTACGCACGCACGCACGCACGCACGCACGCACGCACGCACGCACGCACGCACACACACACACACACACACACACAGGTAGTGTTGCTGCTAAGGTTCCTGCGTATCCTACCACTGCAAAAAACTTAGGGTCCAGTGCACTTGGACAACCTGCTGTATCAGCCGAGAAAACATATCTTAGAGCAAAAATAACTCCACTTCGTATCTATAATTAATAAGAACTTGAGAACTTGTCTTGAACAAGCCCATTAAAGTTTGCAGAGAAGAGAGTTCTACCTATAGGTAACGTATTGCTTTCTCCCATAAATATCCTGAACCTAGAAATCCTCTGATTGTCAAAAAGAAAACACTGTTTAGTTTAGCCAAAAGCTGTTACTTAAAATATGTGAGAGAAATATGGTCAAATTCAGTTTTTCTCTAGTTTTCTTTCTTCAGTAAATATACAGTTGCTTTGTGTTGAAGAAAAGAACAACAGAAAACCGAACACGTTAGAACAGTTTTAATTTTTAAGTGGCCATTCCCCACAAAGTGTGGAGGCTTGAGATAAACAAGTAATCAGAAGCCTGTAGATGGAAACACAATTTCAACAGTAGTCACATTCATAGTGTCGCTGGGGGTATCACTTGTTGTGCTTCAATGAAATACTGCGCTGCTGCTAAATGATTTATGATGACACCACATTATCCTGAAAAAGACGTGGGGGAGTTATCTATGCTGTGGTATGTTTACCTGTTAAATTATTGGAAATCCCAGCATGCTTTTCCACTCAAGTGTGGATGGTTGGTGCATACTGAGAAGTTATTGGCACTTCGTCATTCAGCCACAGGGAATGCACAGCTTTTAATTGCCCGACGATACTCTTATAAAATTCAATTTGGGGGGGGGGGGTGTCTGCCTCTGAGGAGCCCTAAAAATGGCTGACACCTCATGAACCGTATGACGCAAACATTTCTGAAGTTTTATACCTTGAAATCGGTGACCGACCTATGTGTATAGGAAAGAGAGATCACAAAGATTTTTCTTATGCTGAGAAATGAGACACCCCTCATCTCTTTAAGTATGATTTTTGACTTGCCAAAATTGGCTTCTCTTAATCAATCCTTGCTGAATCTTGAGAGTCATCCTGTGCTCTAATAATATTAAAAAAAAATTATGTACCCTTGTGACTTTTTCTTTGAGTTATGTAAGTCTAATTTTCACACTACAACAATCCCACTACCTGCTTTACTTTGTAGTTTCTTTCCTTGTGTCTCTGTTTAGTTTTACTTTCAGCTCTGAGATTGTCCACCTATGTTTGATTTGGTTTACCCCTGTCCCATTATCCCTACCTCCATTGTGTATTTAGTCGGTGTGTGTTCTATGGTGCATCACTTCTGTTCCGTCTGTTTCACCTCGGATAACTGTGCTGTGACGTGTACTTGAGTTTCTTCTTTGTCTTCCTTTGTCATTTTTTGTATTATGGACTTTGTTTCCCTACTTGCTTGCCTCGCCTTGACTCAGTATGTCTTGTTTAAAGACTATTTTCTTCATTCAGCAACATCTACATTTGGATGACAATTTGATCTAATGATGGCCAGACTACATCACTGAACTGCACATTCCCTGTGCAGTTCTTTTTTTTGGTGCTAAATTGAATGGTCAAAATTGCTAAAGTTTCATTAAGCTGACCCCTTGCTTGATTTTAAACACCGTTTTTTTTCAGCATTTCAATCAAACTTTGATTGTGATCCTAATAGATATGCGAGATATTTCTTGTTCTTGTTCATAAACATATACTGTAGTGGACTGCTCACGATGCACACTTTAATTTCACTTGTGATGGATTGGTCTACTATAAAACGAGAACCACTGTTTGCATGTGGATAATTTGCCGTTTGGTTTTATTAGGCTTAGTAATAGTTTATTTAGAGATACTGCTTCATTTTTCTCCCTGTGGGCCAGAAAGGCTGGCTCCCATCCATGAAATATAGTCATGCTCATCTCTATTATCTTGTATATCAATAAAACGGGTTTGCTTGGTTACATTCAGCTTATCAATTAAGATTAACATTTAAACCCCATGGAACCTAATTGTGGTTTCAAAAGTATATAATTGTACATGGTATTCAAAAAAATATATTTCAACCTATTATTCACTCTCAGCACAAAGTACATAAATACTAGAATGTAATATTAACGTTTTATAAATAACACATAGAATATCTTTATTTAGCTGTGCTTCATTAATCATATACATTTATATTGGTCTTTAACTATTGAGCATGGCCCTATAAATGAAATTATAGGTATTTTGTAAATGAGTCAATTATGAGTTCAGTCCAGTGTCGACTGCACTGTTTAAATCAAAATCAATTAGGAACACTTTAATGTGCTTAAGTGCTTGTAGTTTGCAATCACAGGACAAACACTGCAGCAGCCACAGTTGGTAACCACAAATGAGGATCTTCTTTCCAATGAATGCTTCCATATCAATATGTTCCATGTCACCTTAAATAGTCTTCACATTTTGCTACATTTTGAACATCTCATCCTCAAGTTGACAGTGGCTGATCTCAGAGCTTTGTTTTTCCGAGTGATCCACTGCTTATTTGAGGCGGCTGTGTATTGAATCTATCAACCTTTAAAAGTTAACAAGTTGTCTGGGGAAATGCCATTTGTACCAGTTCAATAGGAAATGTCAGACTCTGAGAAAATGGTGAAGTCTTATACACATGTCAGTCGTACTTGAGGATCTGCACAGAAATAAGGAGTTTGTGTCTTTGTGTGGGGGATATTTAGACGTGCTCCGCTCAGTTTCCTTGGCTTTCCACAACAAAAAACGAAAAGGGAGAGTGCCAACTAATATATATATATATATATATAAATGTATACCTCCTGCTAATTTTAAGCTTTCTTGTACTCTGACTGACTACTTTGATGCCGCCTTGTGTGATTTGTCTTTTCACTCAATGATTGAAGGCCCCAGATCGCATTTATCGTTTGTAGGCTAAATGAGCAGCAATACAGCTTTTCTGTGAACATTGCAGCAACACACATTCAACGCACACTCGTGCCATCACTGCCTGTCCTAAACATCATAGATTCATATAATTTACTGCATAAGTTTGTGGTACTCACAACATTATTAACGGTGCCTTTTTTCTTACTGTGTAAAATAAGGCCGACTGTGCAACAACGACCTTTTTCAACTGAGCAGCTGTGATTTATTCACTTCATATAAGTGATTACTTAAAATTCTGTGTATTACTCAAACATTGTCTTGCATTAATAATGCATGCAACAGTGAATGAAGGTGGCATTGACACAATACCGCTAGCCAACGTAGACAGAACCCAAGTCACTCTGATGATGATGCTTCGTCTGGTAAAATGGACCAAGACCCAATTTTTCCATGACCTTTTATTTTTCATTTCATCATTGCGATGGATTGAAAAAAAAAACGGTAAAGGAGACAAAAATAAAACCATGTGAATTATCACTTCCATTTAACAATTTCTTTTCATTGTGTTGCCTTGCAACCAAAAAATAAAAAATTGCATTGAAAATAATTCAGCTTTTTCGTTTCTGTTTCCACAAGGCATTCAGTGGGTGAAAGAGATGCAACAATAACATAAATATCAGAGGCTACACAGAGCAAAGAGGCTAGCCTGCATACCAAACTGTGTTATTTCTTTGTCAGTTGTTTAAAGATTGCTAGATCGCTGTAAAGATATAAACATACTGCATGCTTCATGCATGAAGTAGATTAAGTGGTCTCCACTGGTTTGATTGTTAGGTAGACCTGCTTTAAAGCAACCGTTCTGACTTAGCTACCAGAACCCAGCCGGCTGAATTTATATTGAGTACAGCATACCTCAGATTAAAATTAAACCTATGTATAATGATCTGATATAAAAAAAATATATATATATATGTATATTAATTAAGTTACTAAATACAGTCACTCATATTTTACATAGTGAATATGGATGTGTGCTATATACAATATCCCTTTTTGGCTTCTTCTTGTTTGTTTTAGCAACCATTAACTGAGTACTACATTACCTCCGGTCTCTTCCATAGCCTCTTAGATGAGAGAGAGAGAGAGCGCGCACACACACACCGCGATACCAACTACTTCATCATATTTCCTTTCCTAACCCTCCTCAACTTCTTTTTGACCTTGATCCAGTGACTGGTGCAGGTCACCTCGCCCACAGGTCACCATGAACGAATCCCTGAAGGGGAGATTGCTACCCTTCTGTGGTTGAATCACTGTCCAGACCAATGCGATCTGGTTTGGAAGTTGATACACATCTGGGAGTATTCAGGATCTTTGGGCCTATGCCATGTTCCTTAGTCTCCTGTTCACATTGATAAGTCTTTTGCTTTCGTCTCCTCAAGTTTGTGTTTTTCTGATTTCACACTATTGCCGATGCAACACTATTCAAAGACACTTTGATTTTGTATTCTGTATCATATACAATACAATAAATAAAGAGACAGGTAAGGTAAATGAAGATAAAAAAAAATCCCAAAGCTTTTTTGCTTTCCACTTGAATCTGCTTAATGAAAACTCAACGAGTTCCAAAATAGAAATCCACTTTCTTTTAGTCTGCTTTTCAACAATACAGATAAGCTCTCAAACTTGAAATATTATAATTTTTTAAATATTAGTTATAAGGGCAAAATTCCTTAGACTATAATATGGCCATAAACCAAAAAACGTCGAACACAAATGAATTATGTCGTTCTTTATCCTCTGCAGGATAGACACGTTCATTTACATAAGTTCATAAGAGGCTTATTTTGTGAGGTTCTGAAGACTTTATTCAGTACATTAATTAGGTCCCTATTGTTCTGTTTTCATGCAGATATGCCTATCTTGAGGATTTTTAATAAAGTTGTGCCATAGTTTTTAGGAAGGCCGCTGCGTGATAATTTTTTCTGCAGGGGTAAATATTTGTCAAGACAAACAGCTATTATATAAATCACTGTTGGTGCTCCATCTGCCTCTGACATCTGATATCTGCTGCTGACAGTCGGTCCCAGCAACTTAGATTTTGCTCCGCACATGTCACTGCAAGACTCAGCTTTAAAATATATCATAAGCCTCATTGGCGTTTATCTCTGTTATGAAGGCACCACATTGCCAAATGTGAGATCCTTTGTTCCGATGCCAATAAATAAGTTAAGCTCTGCTATTTTTTTCTCGCATACTGACAGGCGTGGTACGAAAACATGACGAATTAGGGACTGTCACAAATAAAATGGTAAAATGGCTGGTCAAACTGTAGTTTGGGCCGGGAAATTAAACGTTTGAGATTGGGTTGTGTTTGCTCATTGTTTAAGGCGCCGCTGTGGAACCTTAAGTATCTCCTGAATAAAGGAATGGCTGCTCTACTGAGTTTCATTAATCACTTACAGCTTAACTTAATTGTGTAACCATATTTGGTCACTAAGATGAATGTTTGAAATGACAATTTTTTTGTCTATTTAATTTTTTATGAGAGCATTATATCTAGGGTTTAACAGCCAAGTACCATTTGATTGAATTTATCATAAAGAACTATATTTGAATCAGAGGAAGACAGTGCTGCCTTGGAAAATAAATTACCCTTAATTGACGAATTACATTGCCTCAATTAGTCAGCCCCCGAATTTGTCTTTATAATGTGTTGCTTTTCACGTAGAAATGTTCTCTCCTCAGCTATTTTCAGCTCTATTTCAGCTCAGTCTTAGGATATGAATATTTTAATATTCATACATTAATAGGAACCATTACAAATCAAATGAATCCTAACAGGTCAAAATCTCTCGGATCAAAGAGGATCAGGCCAAAGAACTTAAGTCCGAGTGCTTTGCACTGTTCAGGTCCATTTATTTACCAAGAGATTTTACACGTTTACGTTTCATGCTATATGTTTACAAAAAAATCATTCATTACTTTGAGTTCAAATACAACAATATCTACTGAGATTAATGCTCATAAAATGCTTGTGTGTGCTCACGGTTGCTACTCTGGTCCTGATCCTAATTTGTTATTTATTGGGCAACATCAAAAGCTCCAGGAATATTTCAGAAACTTTTTGTAAATACAACATAATCTTACCCTTTAAAACGTAATACCCCCTCATGGAAAAAATCGTAACATTACATGTTCAGTGTCATGTGTGATCCTCCTTAGTAATCTGCCCCCTGAACTCATCAGATTAATAACGCATATAAAATAAAACTACGTAATTTTATCAATCAAACAGTATTGCATTCTCTCCGTTATGTTTAACTAACTTTGCAACTCAAATCGTTCATGTCTTTAATCTGGAGATGAAGTGGAATCCTAATTAATACTTCAAACGCATCATATCCACAACAGTTATAGGACCGCATTGCAAGAACTGCAGGTCTGTGTGGGGTTTTCTGCACAGCATTATGATTTGGTGTGTGCATTTCTGAAGAATTGGGGATGTGCAGTGTTGACTGTGAAGATTTGTTTTCAGATGGGTTAGTGGAAGAAATCAAAGGAAAGCCTGATGGGAAAGTAAGTAAGAAAGACAGACAGATAGAGGCTTATTAATGTGTTGTTCATTTATGTGTCGAGCTGAGGAAAGGTGCGTGATCATTGAGCACCACCACTGTACGCTCAGTCATGACAGACAGCCCCCAACATATATATTCTGCCCTATGCCTTCGTATTTTTTTAATGGATTAGTTCTGTGAGGACTTAAAATTGGCTTCTGAGACTTTCGCTGATAATGATGTTTGAGTTCAAACTTCAGCGCCAAGCTCCTGCTTTTTTTTCCCGGGAAGACACCAGTACCTTAGTTTTGAAATCGGTATAGAAAATGTATTTTTGAATTTGTCAGACGCATTACTTGCATTCTTGTAATGATCGGTATTTAAATATGCAGTATCAAAAAGCATACTTCTGCAATCAAGAATATTTACTTTATATCAAGTCCAAGCCACATGCAAAGAAAATGGATCCTTTATTAAATATTCAAGTGAAATGTTACTTAAGCAAATTCAAAATATTCTCTTGTGAATTTTCAGTATTTAAAGTGGTGGAAGTGAGGATTACATTTTTTTTGTTTTTAGTAATTAAACTGACACATCTAGTGACTTGCTTTTAGCATGAGAAAGCTGTATGCAATATGTAATTTTGAAATCCAGGTACAAATATTTGCTTTCTTGTCACACATTTTCAGATACATGATTGTAATATGGCAGTACCTACTATACAATTGAATATTCAATTGAGCAGGTTATTATTATTTATTTGTTTATCTTATCACCAAAGGTTAGTGATGCCCTTGCTTTACAGATAGCGAGAACTCTTCTCAGAATCAATCAGAATGCAAAAATGCAAGGGAATGATGTGTTGTTGTTGTTGTTGTTTTAGTTTTTTTTATTATAATGATCCCGGCTTTGATATGCATCTACCATAGACAGTATGGACTACATAAGGTTTATCACCCTCAGAGCATAAACTCATTTGATATCACTAGTATTAGGAGCTGTTCGCCTCACATAGTTTTGCCAGTGGGCTTTTAAAAGTCATAGCTCTCAAATATAGGTCAGGGGTAATGAAAATAAATAAGTTAACAACAACAACAACAACAGTAGCCATAACAATATCCACAACATAAAAGTTATGCAAATGTTAGTTCAATAACTAATGAATATTAAAACCTCTTCAAAGCTTGGAGCTCACCATAAACTTAAAAAAAACATATTGCTAGATGATGAACGTATACTATGTTAACTATGTTGTTATTTTTAAAGTCTGCTCATATGGAAAAAGCTATGATCAGCTAATGGAATTTCACCTATACCAGTGTTTTTAGAGGAATAACTTGATTAAGAAGTATAAGCTACCAATCCTAAAAGCAGGGAGAATATGGCATTGCTGAATGTAAGTTGAATGAGTAGAATGACTTGGATCACTTATTTGAAACGGTTGTGTTGAATTTTCTCCATATAATTAGTGGGAAAAGAAATCTAAAAAAGTTTAATTTCAATAAGTTGAAGTTACATACATTAAATGTGATCATAAGTGCCCTGAAGAAGGTGAACATAGGGTTGAATAGTTGTAATGGGTTGATGTTGCTGCGGACCACAAAAGTTGTGGAAAAAACAATAATAATTATAATAAAAACATATAATATAAAAATATGAATATTAATAAACAGGAAAACAACAGTGTGGATTCTGTTGTGACAGCACACAGCTGCATTTCCTGAACAAAATGTAGAGAGAAGTCTCTGCTGAACAAGCAGAAAATAGAAGTCAGAGACGGTTGAAAGTGAGTTGAATTAGTGGGGTGACTTTGATCTGAACATCAAAGTTTTTTCTGAAAGTTTAGTGGATCTCTCAGATTGAAATACAATGTTATTCTATTTGTGTGAAGCATAAATTGGCTCTATATAGTGTAATAAAAAGAAACAATGAATTCATCAGACAAACTGAACAAGGTGGAACATGGCTCCTTCTCAGCGCACATACAGTACACACACAGAATAGATATGAGGATGTTATTTCACCAATCAATATACAACTGTCTGAGTGCCATGGTGGACCATATTCAGATTCAGGGCCAATGTGAACAGTCGGTATCCACCAAATCGCAATTTCAATTGTCACAACAGGTCATCATCGCATGTTGAAATTAGGACAGGTTTTTTGCTGGGTCATTCATGTCATATTTAGTCTCTGTTTAAATGCAGCACACACATCAACCCACCATATCCCACAGCTCACTTGAACAAAGCCTCTTTTATTCATTTGGCAAGCTATTGTTGGTTCAGCATACGGTGATGGGGATTACTTCTCCTTCCATTTTCTTTTTTCAAAGAAGCATCTGCTACTTCTATAAGTGCCCCTTTTTCTTTAATTTACGTAGTGTTGTATCGTTTGATTTGATTATTTAATTGTTGCTGATAATACGCAATTAACGTGTAAGTGTTCAGAGCACAATTGATGCGGCTTTTGTGCCTATGCTAGATCCTGATATGCAGTTAATAGAATTATCAAGCCCGGAGCTTGATAGCGTTGGCAGCTGTTACACGCTATTCATACATTTTAACAGCGCACTCTTCGTATACCTCTCACCCAGGCCTTCAGATGGAGGGATCCTATGTCCTGTATGGTATGGCAATTACAAATACTGTTTATTGTATTTGGAAAGAGGTGTATCTGTAGTTGTGTCTAAAGTGGTATTCGGAAGGCACAGAGAGTAGCAAAACATGTGTGAAGTGGTCCATTTTCTTCTAGTGTCGGGTGATACACAGCACATTCCCGGATTTAACGGATGCCCTGACTACACGACAGGATTTAGATCCTTTTTTATGTGGAATGTGTGTGTTTTGTTTAACGGCAATATGTGGCATGTCGTGAAGGAGTTCCAGGTGAAAATTCCAGCCAGATTCTCCAACTCATGGCCATTAGCCTACAGTGATGCCTCTTGATTGTTTGAATTGTATTATTTGCTAAGAGTGCAGTTCGCGGGAAGGTTTGATGCAGGTCGGTGGCCTTTTTTTTTTTTCCCCACGTAAAAAGATGCATTTTCCGTGCCAAGCCCTGGAGTGGTGTTTATTTTAGTTTTATCCATTGATGTAAAAATGAAAATGCACTGGCTTTTACTAGCAATACTTTAAGGCTGAAAAAGCCCTACAAGTAAATGGAAATATGGAAGAAAAAAAAAAAAGCTCAAACAGTAGATATAATTATGGCAAAACTTTATGTGTAAAATATGTAATATCTCATATTTCAAAATAAAACGGCTGCTCCTCTATTTGTATTTCAAATCTTATTTCAATTCAACTGCAATCTGTAGGATATGCATAGGCTGTAATATGCTACCACAGATTTGGAGAATGAATGTATTGCGAATGTCAAAAGTTGTTTATAGCTGTTTTGGTAGAAACCATTGTCTCATGCCGTGTGCACCCTGTGTGGGATATCGTCCCCGAGGTAGGGAAAACTTGAGCTCGACTTTTACAGGACAAATAGAATGGTGCAGTCGATTTTCCAAAGGCAAACTAAGCACTTCTCGTAGGTATGAGTGCAGCTGAGCTTCGAACATTGTACAACTGCCCACAGCAAGTAGCCGCATCAACTCTCCCTTCAAAACTTGAAAGGCCCGCTGGTCCACTCTCATGTATCCTGTCATCACAGTAGACCACACCGGCAGGGGGTCTCCTCTATGTCCATGTCATTAGCCCGGCCCTCAGCACGATGCTTTTTCTCCTGTCTTTTTTCTCTGAGCTGCAGTACAGTTAGATAGAGAGTGAGAGGAGGGGAGTCGTCTCCAATTTCTTCAGTTATCGATTTAATGTAAGTTGGAAAGGCCATTCATAACAACGTCGACTGTACAGTGTTGTGCTACAATGAGAGATATTTCATTTGAAGGAATAATGACTTTTTCAAGTGACAATTTAAATAAGCGATATAATTGAAGCTGTTCGTTTTTATCTTTATCGTCACTTTTGTGAGCTCCATAGTTATTAGGAGTGCACATTTACATGGATTAAGTTCCGTTTATTTTCAACAGTCACAGTTTCTTCCTGTTAATGTGGAATATGACTGAGAATCAATAAATAAGTGGAACTAGCCGCAGCGCTTTAAACTTCAAGTCCATATGTCCACTTTATATGATCTAAATTACAATTACTTTTGAGACAACATGATTAATAATAATAATTTAACTTTTGCTTTTCATTAACTTTGCTAAGTGTTTTTTTTTCTTACAAGAAAAGCATGAACAAAGTTAAAGAGGCAAAGAATAGTGTTTTAACGTGGCATCACACAATGATTTGTCTCGGCTGACTGAGGCCAAGACTTCATGTTCCTTCTTTCAACATTTGCATAATCTCCTGAGATCCATCTGACCCGGTGAGGTGCCCTCTCCTCTTTAGAGCAACTCTGACTGTGCTTCGACGGTTCTGATTATTAAGTATGTCGATTGGTATTTTTTCTTGCCCTGATGTACGGTAGATGGTGCTTAAAATAAAATTGTTCTTAACCTGACAATAATTAAGACATTCACAACAAGCATGCTAATCTATTGCCCCCCCCCCCCTACAACCTCTGTTATTCTGGGGAAAAAAAAGTCAAAATGTTGATATTGTTTGACCTCATCTACATCCATCTGACCCGGTGAGGTGCCCTCTCCTCTTAGAGCAACTCTGACTGTGCTTCGACGGTTCTGATTATTAAGCATGTCGATTGGTATTTTTTCTTGCCCTGATGTACGGTAGATGGTGCTTAAAATAAAATTGTTCTTAACCTGACAATAATTAAGACATTCACAACATGCATGCTAATCTATTGCCCCCCCCCCTACAACCTCTGTTATTCTGGGGAAAAAAAAGTCAAAATGTTGATATTGTTTGACCTCATCTACATATGGTGTACCTTGATGCTAGACATGGACTGCCTTCCTAGCATTTACATTTCTTAAGTGTTCTGTGTGGCACCAGACCTCCACAAGCTGTTGTATCTTTTTCACCATATGGCATCTTGACAGTGTTTTCCTCATTAATTAGTCTTTAACACATATGCCAAGTCCAAATGACTGTAAAGTCAGGGCTGTATCCTGGATCCTTGTTGCCATCGGGAAAAAAAACAAAAAAAGTTGCCGAATATGAGGAAGAGAGAACACTTTTTCTTTAGTTGTACAGAGATACAGTTTAGTTTAATTTGAATTCACATTCTATGGGCAGTAACTCTACATCCCTGGGAATCAATGAAAGCTGTTTGTGATGGAAATAAGCCAGCGCCTACAAAGGTATGCGCTGCAAGTGCCAAAGATCCCTTAAGAAAGATGGTCTCTCGTTGGCAGACCTCGCAGCTCAGAGTCTCTGCAGAGATACATTTCATCTTGAAATGTCCTCGGGCAAGACATTGGATCCCTGACCGGGCCAACACGTTGCATGGCAGAATAGGTGATAGAGAAGCAATTATATGGGAAATACGCACCTATGGGCAGGTGGATTTATGGCATACCTACTTGAAAATAGCTACAGTATTGGCACACATCTTGCCGACAACCATGTTACAGTCTTCTGTGTGCAGTAATCTGTACAATTTACTTGGCACACAAGACTTTTGAGAAGCTACTCATAATTAAAGGCAATTGTTACAACCAGTGTGAGGACCGCATTGTTTTTTGCTCAGATAATTGCGTTTGTTTTTCTTCTCAGTGAAAAATTTATGAAATGACAGCCGTTGGGAATGGGTGAGGCAAGACGGTTCCACGCCGCCCACAGATGATCGGCCCCTCTGGCACGCTTGAGCAAATCTGCGCTAAATTCAGTGGATATAGCTATCATGTCCATTCGCACAATAAAAAAAAAAGTCTCTTGGAACAGCATGCTTAACCCAACAGGGTATTTTAGTAAACCCCTCCGATAGATTTCAGTGGTTCCACTTCTTCAATATTTGCTGTTTCTTAGTCTCGGAGGTGAAAAGCTTTGAAAATATTTGGAAGTATTTTGTACTAATGTGTTGTCCTGACCCATCTCAAATCTTGTTGGCGGGCCCCTTTACACCTTGAAGAGAAATAGAGTAAAGACTCTCTTTTGTCATTGCAGGGTGTGCTTACTGTGTAGAATCAAAGTCAGATTATAAGTCATGACACAGGAAGTTCATTTAAAATATAAGAGGCATATGGCACATAGGGACAGGTACTGTTTTCCGGCTAAACAACCCATGCTGTAGTTATTGATTATCTAAGAGAACATTGTCTTACCATTTTTTGGCTGAATATTAAGAGCCGGGAACGTATGTGTTCTGCCTTGTCTCTGTACCTTGCTTCATGTTCTGGGAGCCAGAACTGAAATAGACAGATATGCAGTGGAAATGAAATGAAAAAAAGTACAATTTCCCTCTGTCTTCCCATTTCTAATGCGAGCCAAAAGGAGGGGCACTTGCAGACAAATTCATCTTTCCTCTACAAGATATTCACAAAACAGATTGCTTCTCACTTTCTCGGCACCACATCGTGTATTGTTCTCTGTATTGCACTTCGCATTCTCAGCAACAAATTGCCAAAATGGAGATATCCTTCCCTGTCAAAAGCAGTCTTTTTCACCACAGCCTTTGGAATAAAATGAACATGATGGCGCAATGGTCCTGTAAGGAGGCACCACAGGCTCACCAGACTGGCGTCGCAGTCGTGGAATATCTTGCGTTAACTGATTGGTTGATAACGCCGTCTTGGTTTTGTTTCTCAAGCTAAGATAAGATAAGAGGAAAAAATGTGCATGCCGACTGACCTCGATAAGACGGCTTTCAATACAGATATCCCACTCTTGACACTGAATAAGGAAATCACGCATTCCAGATTTGAACTCTTTGTTAACCCCAAGATTTCACTTTGGATTTTAGAATGTAATGTAATTCAAATACATTTCGTAAAAAAAAAATATTAGCAAAATAAAATGTGAAATATAATCATCTATCAGTGAACAACTCAATATTATTTGGTTTGTTCAGTACACATTTTTTTTCCCCCATTTATTTATTTTTTACTAGAACAGCAATTGACAGGATATACAGTTTTTAGAGAAAATATCTCCCCATTCTGTGTAAACTGGTTGCAAGTAACAAGTGTAAAGGAAATCTTTAATTTGCCTTATGCCTGTTGGTTGGATGTTTAGCCCACACATGAAGCATTTTTTTAACTGTAAAACTGCAACCCCAAATAAATCCATTAACTCATATTCAATAAGAAATAATATCAGCTTTACAATAAAAAATCCTAATTTTAAAATATGATCATAAAAAATGTTATAAGACATCCAACCTTGAGTTTGCAAACAAGAAAAGTACTGTATCGTTAGTCTTACTTGTGTTGCATTTTCTGTCAGTCTTTAACTCTCTGCTTAGTACGGAGCAATATTCAATTAAAACGTTCTTCATAAATAATTAACCTGTGAAGTAATTTCAACATGATACAAATATTTAGTGAATTTGTTCACTAAATTAACATTCGGTACGTGTAAATTGATGCTGCAACTACACTTTACTTTAAATGAGTCTACAGCTAATTAGTTGAGCTTTGGGTATTTTTAACCTGTTATTCGCTCAGTCTTTTAGACTTATGACCCTATCACTAATGGGTAAGACTGGGGAATGTTTTCAGCAAAAAAAATATGTATTATGATATGATGAAATTATTTTTTATAAATGTGTGACAGAGGGGTTATGCCTTATTTCAGATTAGCCACAATAAATATTAAAACAAACCTAATTGTTAAGTGATTCGGAAGTAATAACAGCTCCTTGTGAAGAGGGCTGGGGTTGATAAGGCCTCTACACAAAGGCAGCTATGAAGCTTTGTTATTGTTGTCCACTGAGGACAATAAATGATATTACACACATGGTGCGATCATGCAATGTATCGCTGTAGAGCGAGGGATTTCACTAAATTAAGAGCACAGTCTCATCTGTCCCTCTGCTCTCCGCTTTGTCTTGATAAAAGATGGCTTTGAGGAAAAAAATTAACCAGACGATCAAAGAAAAGGAATAATATTTCAGTGCTGGTATAATTTAATATTTTTATTTGAAGTATCAGTTTGACTGAGTACTTACTTAAGAACGGAAAGGAAGAAATGTGCAATACAACCACTGGACCACTGTTGTGTTCTTTTTTGGAAGTAGAAACAAGGATGAACCGGAAACTTCTCTCAATTAAAGGTTATTTATCAATAAGCTGTGATATGATCTGTAACACACACACACACACACTCAGCTGAGGGGTACCCTGTGCTACTGATAAGAAAGAGACAGGCAGTTACTGTCTCCTCCCTAACAGATCCCACAGAATAACACAGTTTCTTTGTGTTACATTGGGTTTTAAGTCTTCCAGGTTGGGGTGTTGTCTTGTTCTTGATTGGAGGTCTTAGTCCATGTGGCCTTCTTGTCCTATCATTGTCCAGTGTCCTGTGGACAATGTTCCTCCCAAATAGATGTCCTCTGGTCATAGTCCAAAGCTCCTTCCCTTGGCATGTATAAATCAGTTCACCATGTATTTGTTTACTTAACTAAGAGGTAACCACTCCGAAAACCACTGCATGAATTATGGCACCCATAATGGCTGGTTCGTGAGACACCATAAATACCTTCATTGGAATGTGGGCAAGTTGGTGAACACTTCATTGATCATTTAGCAGGAAAACTATATAGTGAGTATCTTAGTGATAGAAAGGTTTAAGAAGTATTCAAGATATAAGTATAAACCGCAAATGAAACGAGTCATAAGGTTAGGACAACAAAGATTCAAAGTCTCAATAAAAACTCAGTGATTATGCATCGGCTTCAAATGGATCGTTACTGTTTTGCAGCTGAAATAGGACAAGACTGTTCTCCATTAAAAATAAACTACTACAAAAGATGTTACGACATAATGCAGTATATGACCAGGCTAAACTGGGGATAAGATTTAAAATAAAATAACTGAATATTGCATTCCTATCGTATCCTTGGATTTACAGAAGAAAACGGCTGTTAGAAATGCGTTTTTATCGATTCTCGGACCCTATTGTTTATTTTTTACGTTTCCACAGAGTGACAGCGAACATAATGACAAAATAGGGCGAGGGAGAAGATGGCATGTGAAGATGGTGTCTCGTGGCATTGACACAGGAAACACTGGAACACAATAAAAAGGCGCCTGATGCCATTGGTTCACGAAAACCCAGGAAAAGGTTTGGGACTGACAGTCAATTAAAGATCTCAACACAAAAGTGACAACTTGGGAGGAGTAATGCATAAAAGGTTGACACTAAGGGTCAGGTTTAGCCAGGCCTCCTGTGTCTCATTTCAGCAAGAGACGTGCATGTTTTTTATCACTCTTCCCATCCTACCATGTTTATGTTGAGTAGAGTGCTTTTCAGAATTTACGTGGAAATGACTCATTGTTTCAAAGATCGGGTGCAAAAGAGCACGGGTGTGTTAAAAGCTTGCATAAATGGTCTGAGGAGAAACATTTTTATTTATTTTTTTTATTTGAGGCGGGCCCCCGTGACCGCAGAGAAAGGGCGTGCACAACACTCAACGAGTTATGCGGAAAGCCACCCAGTTAATTAGCAATAAAAACAAATACAGCCCCTAATGAAGAAAAAAAAGGGGTATGTAAGCCAAGAATAACTCGCCAAAAAACACAGCTGACCATTTAAAACATCAAACAAATAGGGGACATTTAATTCGCTGCTAATGCACCACTGTGAAAAATGCACACCTGTGCTTTACTCTGTAATTATCTTGGGATTTTAGTCAGCCCCATTAAAGCCGGCTACATTTTCTGTAGGAAGTGTGCTGGTATAATCGTCTGCTGGATTAGTTCTTCTCATTTGCTGAATGCCCCGCGGTGGTCTACCGCTGGTTGCAGTGCTCTGTATCAGAATATATGTACGCCAACTCATTTTTACGTAAATCTAAAATTGATTTAATTAGAAATGCCTGCTCGTCTACGTTTCATGCTTGGACACTATGTGTGCTTGTCCCTCACTTAACCAATTTCTATTTCTGTAACACATTATTTAGTTTCCCCCTTTAATTCATGAGCTTGTCTGGGGCTCCATGTTCCAAGAATTCTGGAGCTGAGCATCCACGCACTGCACCTTGATCTTCCACCTCTCACTAAACTGAAACAATAAATCTTCTAAAGATGAGCAAATGTAAATGAAAGGTAGACAAAAAAATCATGCTAATTTATTCGTCATTTATACGTATAGACATAATGTACGAATACCAGAGCTGGCTTTGCAAGCACAGGGTGTGTTTGAAGATGCGTCCGCGTTTTTTGATTGGATTATGTAAAGAAAAAATAAATTGAATTCTAAATCCATTTGACGGAGACTCCACGAAGGCCGTCCAGGGACGAAGAAATCATTAAGAATATTAATTGTTAATAATTATCCTTCTCCTCAGGGTAACTCGTATTTCGGTGGAGTAGAAGTTGATTTATGGAGAGAAAAGAAGAATGATGGAGCTACAGAGACACAGGGAGTTCAGAAAATAAGCGAGAGGATCTTTACTGACACCCACAGATTTTCTTTAACTTGTCATGCAAACTCTGTTGTATACATTTGCTCAGTGACTTGAGGAATTAAAATGAAATCCAGATTAGCGTCAGACCATCTGCTTTAGAATATTTGTATCCACCCGAAGGATTTTATTTAATACCATCACGGTAAAGACGAGTGTCACTCGTCTTTACTTGTCTATTGAAACTCTACGCTTCAAGTCTTGTTACTATTCATTTCAGTTTTTCCAAGGTTGATGATCTACTCAGCTTTTGTTTCTTTGCAGTAGTAGTGCAGTAGTTTTCAAACTTTTAACTATTTAATTTTAAAGAGAGAAACACAAATAAAACGGAACATCATTTGTTGTGAAAAGCACTAGAAGAATAAAAGGCTCACCTCTGCTTTTAAAGTGATGCACACACATACATGATTCATTGATAATTCATTGATATTCTTGTTCTTAATTCTTCTTAATAAGTTCATATTATTATTTGGGGAAGAATTTCTCCCTATGTTCCAAGTACATTTAAATGTAAAGCTCATTTAAAATAATAAAACATAATAATCATAGGCCACAGGAGTGAATTGCTGACAACATTGAAATCCTCATATTTTAACCAGCTGATCAAGGCAATTGATATCCATCGCACAAACTACAATTTTTTCGATTTTCACCAGGTAATTTTAAAGCTGCTTTGTTGGTAATTATAAAAAGTAAGGTAACTATATCACAAAGAGAAAAAAAATGACAAGGTCTCTAGAAATTGAAAATGAATAGATGCCATTAAAAGAAACGAAAATGTATTCTAAGAAAACATATACTGTCTTGTAAGAGTACATTTTATCCTTTAACATGGCCATAATTATTTATAAATACTATAGGAACCCTATTACACATTTTCAACTCAGCCAAAAAGCCAGCTGGATAACGTATATACACTCTGTGTCCTCTATGTCCTCAAAATATTTAAACCGCAAAAATATATGATCTATGTCATAGAGCGTGTGTGCTTTGCAGAAGACAGTAAGTTAGTTTGGTGGGCTAGGTTTAAGGTTGGCGCTCTATTAATAAAGGAGATCTCTTTTCGCTGATTATGCTCAGTGGCCCCCTTAACCCATCGCCTTATTAATGTGTTAATTGTAGTTGTTGTGTGTTGTAATGAATTTAATTTAAGTGCGAAGAGTATGTGGCTTTAGAGTAGGGTGTTAATAAATGTCAAGCAACCAGTGAGTTAGTTACAAGACTTTAATTTGTGTTTGTGCGAAGTTACCTAATAATGAACTAACTATATATGTTCAGTGGTAGTCAGGGTAGAAGTGCTATTCCTTCCACTTCCTTATGAGGGATATATTAATATGTAATTCATACACAACAGCATCAATAAGCTTGCTTGGTTTTTGCACTGTCTGCAATTTTTTTTTTCAATTTACTCCGGTATATAATTAGCTTTTGACCAGTATTTAATTACATTGTTATTTTTCCTTGTATTTGTATTCTTATTCTTCTTATTGGAGTTCAGAGTGGACAGCATACTAAGAATTTCAATGTACATCTAATGTATACTTGACAATAAATGCTTGAATCTTGAATAATCAATAATTTGCAAGTTGTTGGCAATCATGTTACTAATGGCAATGCCGCCTACTACATTAGTAAGTACATACATTAAAGTTATTCTAATAAGAAACTGGTTAATGAGGAACAAGTGTACATTCATATAAAATGCTTCTGGGGAGTTGATGTTGCGAAAGAAAATACACAATTAAATGGTAAAATACATGTAAAGTGGGTAAAGAGTAAAGTCCCATCAAGAAAGTGGTATAAATGTAAGGCTTTTGGAACCATCTGAGCTATACCATGTTCTTGCATATCTTTTTATTCAGCGTTTGCCTTCTAGGGGTCAGTTGCTTTCTTTGAATCATAATAAGTATCCTTGGCTATCCTTAAAGAAATAATTGAAGTTGCCCTAAGGAGTTGACATTTCTCACGATCTTTGTTTCAACATTTATGTGGAAGACGCAATAATTTGTCATTCAGGACTGTGGAATCAATATTTCTTGACCTGCGTTTGTCACTTTGTAACTTCTACTCCCAAATATCCCCTCGGATGGTTGGCAGTATCTCATTTCACGGTATCAATTATGAAATATAACCACATTATGAGTCACGGAAATAAATTGATTAAACAATAAAGGGTTCGAAATGTTCACGGAGAAACACACGAGGGGGGAAAAAGGGTTGCGGTTTCAGAACAATCTCCATCGGCTTAGGCACACCCTGCCCTGTGAGCACTTTGGTTGGTCCAAATGTGAATTGGAGCCCCTCATACATTCACACCTATAGAAGTCCTGCTTGAAATAGGCCACTGGTAATTCTACCATATTCCACGCTGCCTTTTCACGGGCCTTTTTCCTTAACGCCTTCCAGAGGCTCACCCGTAGCCATGAGGTTTCATTCCCCACCACAGGGAAGGGGATGCTTTCCCCAATAGATAAAATATTAGACCACAACCTCCACCATGGTGTTAGAAGTGGCTGGATGAAGGGGAAGTGACTATTTCTGATCAAAGAGGCCCACTCCTTTTCTCTCTCAGTGATTTGTTTGTTTGTTTTGCTTTGTATATTCTCAGAGCTGATTCTCTGATTAATCCAGAGTGGCATGAGGCCCAGAGCTTAAGGATATGAATAATTCATATCATTACCAACACACTAATTTCAGACTATCACAAGCCTTTCATAAGACACTGGGTGAAAATGCTGTTCTGTCTGCCGAATGGTTTACCAAACAGCAATACGAGAAGTTATAGGTGGGGACAAAGTGACGTTGAAACGCTAAATTCATTCAGGGAAATGAGATATTCACTGATTTAAAATGGTTATCGAAAATGTATCTAAAAGAGCATTACATTGTAATAATTACATAGACACTATGTATTTATCACAGTTGTTGCTAGTGCAATTACAATAAAGCTCTGTATATGTTGTGTATTTAATATACAAATAAATATTACTCATTTGGTAAGGCAATGTATATCTTGTTGCCAGTGTGTAATTTTCTTGTCAGAAGAAAGTGTCATATTCAGAAAGATTCATCAACTTGAGTTTTTAACTTAATTCTATGAATCTATGTCAACTGAGTGGGGCACACAAAAATTAAGGACCTTGAGGAAATTAAAGACTAATAATTAGAACGTGTTTTATCATTTGGAACATTTTCCACCACCCATGCAACTCACCTCCGCAGTGTTTCAGCTCTGACCTTGAACTACAAAACTGTCTAATAAGTGAAACTTCCCCAGCAATAAGAGTTTAAATCAATACATTTAAACTTCTGACCTCTTTACCTAATTATCTCCTTTTGCTAAAGCCTTTCTGTATCTACTCGAGCTATATAGCTAGGCTTTTCAATGGCTTTTCAATGGTTCCCTGAGTGATTTTGCTTAATGTTTTTAATCATCACTTTTTATTTATAAAATATAAGGTCTCTGTGGGTTAGTGACAAAGGGAGACATGATTTATATAATCTACAACTTAACAACATTCAACTTATAAACTATTCAGAATTGTCAGACATATAAGAGCACTCCACTTGTTTTACCCGCTTGTTGCTCAGTATGTGTGAGTGCGTGTGTGCATGTGTGCGTGCGGTGCGTGCATATTCTAAGAAAGACAAACTTGGCTACTTGGAAATGTCCCATCTTTCAAGTAGCTGGTCCTAGAACTGCCAATTTCTTTTATATGACATATACAAAGATGCTTTAGCCTGGATGTTAAAATCCTTTTAAACTGTCAGTACATGACAATCATTTGAATAATTAATTTAATAATTTAATATAAACCATTCATTATTTTATTTCGGTGGAAATTAATTTTAATTGTTATTTATAAATATTAAGGGTCCACGAATGGTAATAGTCTTCTTAAATATATTTTCCTAGCTGAAAGCTGTGGAATATTCTCTGTTCACAAAACGTACAGATCTCAGATTTGCATAAGCTGGAAGGTACTGCTCAGTGGACGTGTCACTTCATACGATGACTCCTATCTCAGGTGTGATGCACTACATTTTAACTTTTACTTTATATCTTTCAAAATATCTTTGTGCAGGTTCATGCTTCTCATGTCCGATAGCCCATAGTCCCTCTTCTCACATCCACCAACAGCTGGAACTATCCCTTTTTTGCATTTGGCCTAATTCATGTTCTTGTATTAATGTGTGGCTTTTTGTGGTTGGGTTTCATTACTTTAATTTATGAGGTTTTTTGAGGATGACTTTGCGTTTATTTTTCTTTGTCTCATTGTCATTGTTTTCATTGATCCTATCGCTACATGTGCCATATTACACTTTGAAGGCAGATCAAGGACTTTTTTTTGCCCCAGCTCAGATAGTGGATCATTAATGCCCATTATTTAAAGTTTAGAAAAAAGAATGAATTAATAATTGTTTCCATAAAGATAATGATGAGTTATTCAATCTGGAAGTTGACTCAATAAATACACCATGATGCTGCTGATTAATATATTATAATCGTGCAAGAGAGCAAACGTAAGTCAATCAAGTTTATTAGGTTTCCTTGCCAAAGGGCGTGGCTGAACACAAACAGGCTAAATGGGGACTGTCCAATGGAAAAGCATTTTTCAGTTGTCCTGACCTACAGCACTGAGTGTTTATTAAGTGCTGGTAGTTGGTATTTAGTTGAGATGTCTTGGGGATGCAATCTATTAATGATCCTCATTATCTTCCACTTTTTGCCCCATCCATCCATTATTTATACCGCCTACCCTTTTAGAGGGACTTGGAGCCAATCCCATCTGACATTGAATGAGAGGCACAATACACCCTGGACAGGTCACCAGCCTGTTAAAGGGCAAACAAACCGACAAAGAAAAACAACCATTCACACCTATGGGCAAGTAGATCTAATTAACCTCACCCCAATGACCCTCAATGTGCATTGTCTTTGTACTGAGTACCCATGTAGCGATGTGGAAATACACAGAGAAAGACTGGATTTTGAAAATCGAGACTCATCTTGCTGTGAGGCGCGACAGCTACACACTGCAACTTTGACACCCATTTTTGCCCTAAATACCCAATTAGGACAACGTAGCTCAATGGATGTGCTAACGGTTTAGGCAAGGTACCCTCTTTTATTTTGGATTGCTGTTGAAGAGTTTTTTAAACTGTTCTTAAAAATCCATGTAAAAAATAACTAAAGACGTTCAATCAAAAGGATATACGTAACCGTCACAGGTTTGCTATTTGTCCTCATTTGAATAATTCATATGTTGCCTTTATGGCATCACCAACATCTCCATTGTCGTCGAGAAGTCTCTTTCAGAGCAGACACAGTGTAACTTTGCCAATCCTCAGCATGTAACAAAATTACTATTGTAATAGAAATCTTGCATGTAGTGTGTTCTGATGGACGATTACCCTTGGGAAGTTAGGCTAATAGAAGTGTCTGAACCCACCACTTGCTAACATTCTCAGGAGTAGGGTAAACAGCAACTTAAATGGGATTTTAAAATACTAATTGCAAGAATCTATCTGGCAGTGAGCTGATATGTTGCTTGATGTTTTACCAGTGTAAATAGTGCCTAAGGCGAGACAGTTTGCACGTTTTTCATTAGTACTTGTGGTGGACGGATATAGAGCCTGGATTGAATTATTTCATTCCCAATGCCCCCAGTAGCCACCCAGTATTATAATAAATCAATGGCATCTTAATGAATACTAATTGTGGTTGGAGGGATACTTGTTATGGCTGCTAGGTGGGAATTTTGACCAGGTCTGCGAAACCAGTCAGCCGAGGACTCGTGCTCCACCGAAACTCACTGCGGCCTCTTTGAAGTTTAAAGGGGAAAATCAATTGAACACATCTGGGAGTAAGTGCACTTGTTTTGAGCTTAATTTCCAAAGGCTGAATCTCGACCGAGTTATTTATGAGAATAGTTGGGTCATCCTCTCTTCTCCTTAAAGGCTGTGCATTTCATGGCTGGTCATTGGGTGAGTCTTGCAATTTTAGTGAATAAACAAGCTGGGACTACACTCTGACAGGGCATCCAACTCAAAGCAACTCAAGCATATTCTTTCTGAAAATAGAACAGGCTTTTTTTTTTTGCAGCAAATTTAGCCTACATGTTGCCACTTTAACTTTCTTAAACTTAAAATAAACTTAAAGTATTGAACACCTAATAGCTTTAGTAACCGTGTTTTTTAGAACATGTTTTTATTTAATTTTAGATTTTTCATATGTAATACGATCTTTAACCACATGGACAATGTATATCAATAAACAAACTGTGCTTTTGATTACATTGAATAAAACATCTTTGTAAATTATAGGAGAAAGAAATATAAAAGTATTGAGTTTGTAAAAGTATACATTTCCAAAAGTGATATGTATAATGTACGTGTAATACGTTAAAATAAGATTACACCTCACCTTGAATGTTTACGTTACTGTCATTTTAGAGTTGTATCACTTCATTTAAGTACCCCTGCACTTATTGCACTTTCAGATTTCTCTTCTTTAAAAAAACTTAAGGCCAATATTACTTATATGCCTCCAGACTTACTTCTGAAACATTCCACCATCTACGCTCTTCTAACACAACCTCAAAAGAATTTATAATAGACTTCTGTTCTTTCAACAGAAAAAGGAAAGCTGCAAAAAGAGAAATAAAGAAAGTTACTTAGGGGGGAAAAGGAACCAGTCAGACCGACGGAAGTCTAAGCTCTTTAACTTGTACTCCTTTGCATATAAATGAGAGATTAGGCAGAAACTATATCTTACTGCCCGTTAGAATACATATGCCTAATTATAATATATTCATAAAATGAGAGTGTAATTTCCACAAAGGAGATTACAAACGAAGCACAAGGTCAGGAAAAGCCCTTTCTGCTCCCCGCATGCCATTAGGATGATGATGCTGATGCTGCACAGAAAATGACTCCTGCTCATTGGCCCTCTGCAGAGATTATGTTTTTTTTATACTAAGTATAATGATTAGATATAAAGGGAGAGGGGTAAGTACTCATGGGCTATACCTTAATAAAGTTAATGAAAAAATGCAAATGAGTTTGAACTTTGTAAACTAAATCCTGTTTGGGCCATTACCGATTGGTAACTTAGACTTCATTAATAATTTGCGGTGATGACCATACAACTTTACATAACGTCAGTTAACGATTTTAAAACATGTTCTCAGCACTGTAAAGCTTCCTTCAAATCACAAAGAGAGCTAAAGGGATGTTCAGTTGATATGCATATCTCAAATGAATGAATCATCTTCCGAATGGTGTGCCTGAAAGTCCCAGCTTTCTACTGTGAGTTTATGAAAGCTTAAATCAAATGGATTTATTATTGTCTAAAGCACCTGACTTGAAATTGTTGGTTGTCAGGCACCTTTGAGTTTTGGGAGATTTCAAAGGGGTCACTAAACTGTCGACCTATTAAATCACTGTCAACTACAGACCAGCTGTCGATGAAATAGTTTCCCTGGAAAGTCCCCCTGTTGCTCTTAAATTTAAGGGTTGTTTGTCACAGGAAAATGTCCCACTTAATTCTTTAAGCTCTTGTTATCTACACAATAAATACGTTTCTGCTACCAAACCATCAGCAAAGTGGTATTCACTGGCCCACCACACAAGTAGTTGTCATACAATTGTAATTAATAAAGTTAAACGAATTTTTTTTAAAAAAAGTCTGTGAAGCCTTATGCAGAAACTGCTTGTTTGAGTTAAAAGTGAGTCAATCATTACCATTACCTCGGAAGGTAAGACTAAAGCATTTATAAGTAAATTTGCAATGTAAATCATTTGCTTTGTTAACGGGGTCAGACAAATGTACAGATGAAATGTGAAATGAGCTCTCATTAACTTCAACTCAAGTTGGTAATATTTAATGGATTTGACCATGTATTTGCATGTGCGTGCGCGTTCACGATGGATTAAATCATGCACTCCATGAGCTGTAGGCACAGCTGCAGTTCTTTGATTATTTCTTATACCATTATCGGGTTGGTCTCAGTAGATTTGTAATAAACAGACACACAGTACGGGTCATCGTAGATAGAATAATGGAATCACTCATGGTAAGGAATGAGCTATTTACAGTCATCCATCCCCAGATGAGGTCTCCACATATACTGCATCTTAATATATCAACCTTTTTCCAAAATCAAATGTCACTGTGGAAGTCACCTGAAATTCCTTGTCCAATTATTAGCATGTGAATGGCTAATAGCTCTTATTTCTGGTAATTCTCAACCACAGTCTTTTCATTAGTATTTTAATGGGAACGGCTTATCTCTGTCCTGTCTTTCAGGTGTTCAAAAGACTTTCCGTTAAGTAATATAATCCCAAAAGCCTGCACAATTACAACTAATTCCATTTTAATTCATTCGAAAGGTGACGGAATAGGGAGCATTTCAAATGTTGGCAGGTGGTAAAAATGAAATTTGGGTTTCAATTATGGGTACTGAGTCTGGGCTCAATAGCTTATGAAGGGTACAAAATCGGGGTAAAGTAAAGAAATCACCATCATTCGTATGTAGTGCTCTTTAAATAGCAATGTATTAGTTCTCTGTGTACGTAAAAACATCACACAAATGTAAGTTTGAACACAATTTTATTTCAACATAGTTTAGATATAGGCTGGTTTTCTTCATTCCATAACCATTGCATGCAAAATCCTGAACACTTTGTCACAGATTACCCTTTGTCTAACTCCATGGCCATTAGCATCGAAAGAGGTTTTGATTGCATTTTTGTCTTAGGTTAATCACCCCGTGTAAATTGTATGACAAGACTATGGGAGATCACAATTTTTTCACAAGCTTTTTACTGCAGGTTTAATGCAACATTCTCGGCGAAAAGGATTCGCTTTCTTATTAATCCAATTATAGTGTTTGAATACTTCACCTGCTTATGGCTGAATATAGGGTGTAGCAGTAGTCTTACCTTGAGGAGATGTAAGCAGAGATGACCCATTTTAGATCTACAGATTATAGAAATTACCTTATATTGGTTACAAAGCAGGACTGCACAACTTTGTTTACCTGTCAAATGACAACCCGGACTCATTAGACACCCAGACTAGATGAGAGATTTGAATGCTGATGATGGGGCCAGGTGGTGTAATTATAATTATTTCTGATTTGGAGTCATTCAACTGCAGGAAATGATTGGACATCTGGTACTTTTTTTTTTTTTTTCATCAAGGCAGGACATAACAGATGATCGGCCATCAGATCGGTGGCAGCAGGCTTTATCGGAACGTACAGTGCATATCGTCCACATAGTAATGGGAATCAATAGTGTGCCCCCATGTGACTAGCCCAAGCGGTAGCATATAGTGAATCAAAGAGAACCAACAATAAACCCTTGTTGGAATGGGTCAATGAGAAATGGTCTATTGTGTCATTGGTGACCTGCACCACAGCGGTCTCATTATTGTGCTTTTTTTTTTGGACAACTAAACATGGGTGCAATGTAACCTAGGGTAAGGCGGGTGCAAACCTTTTGACATCAAAATGTTTATCGAGACCTTGTAATAGTTTGTTGAAACCAAACATTTTCCTCCTCACTTGGTGACATTGGACAGAATCTCCCTTTCAACAGGAAGAAACATAAAGCAAAAATAAAAGCCCGGGTGGTAGACCACCATCTGCCTTAACTGGCTTGAAATCGGGGGAGGGGCGAGGGAGAGAAAGAGAAGAGAGAAACACCAGGGACAGTTTTTTTTAACCATGAACACTGAATTGTGTTGGGTTGAATTGAAATAAACTGGATATGCACAAACCAAAGCAGAAAAGATTATGTGATTAGTGTTATAGATAAATTCACCTGGCTTTCATCTGCATTGCATCGATAATGCTATATGTGTATGTGTGTGTGTGTGTGTGTGCACCTCTTTACTTTATATCTTTTCATAGTTTTGGGGACATTTTGGGATGGTACGACTTCAAAGGATTTTAAGAAATGTAAATATAAAAAATGTCATAGTAACAAGTTCTTTGTTTCTATTTTTAAAATGATGGCTTAAATTAGGTTTGTTCCAGAAAAGATAAGACACTGGTCAAACTTAGAGACAACTGAAACCGTCCAATCACTGAAGGTATTAAAAGGAACTGCAGAGAAGGCAATAAGAGTTGGGAAAGAAACTAGTTTACTACCTGTGCCAACACACTGTGTTTAAAGACAGTCGGTGTTGACAACAATCCTTTTGAGATTGCCTTGGTGGACAGGTATTAGTCCAGCGCTGGTGCCTGGTTTCTCCCTCCATGTGTACAGATTTACTACACAGTACAGAGGTTAATCAACTGTCCCACTCCCGCTCTCTCTCTCTCTTTCATCTCAGAGCTCTGGCCTCATCTGGAGGGAATATTGGCAGAGTATTTGTGCCTTGATTGGCTTTTGGGGGAGCGATCCATACAGATGTGTCTGTTGTGCCCATCTGGATCAGATTTCTGGAAGGGCCAAGACAGGCCGTAGCCATCAGATCTCTTTTTAAATGGCCTTTGGGTTCAGGGAGAGGCTCCCTGGAAGAAGTGTGGTCATTGATCCTCACTAAGGCATTGACCCTTGATGAAACGGTAAAGGCTTTTCGTCAACGGTCTTGTGAGCTGTCTGTTCCAATATAGGACTCTGATTTAGTGTAGCAAATACAAATATGAATCACATACTGTGTTGTAAAACTTGAATTCAAATAAATAAAGAAAATAGATATGTATTTGCATTTAAAAAGGACAAAAAAAAATGCACATCAGTTTCTTTGCTTTAGATGTTCTAAAGTTGTATGGCAGTGAGATAAACAAAAGACACGATATACATTTTTAATGTAAAACCAAATCATTTTTGGCATCAAAGGTTTAAAAAAAAAAATCACAGCCAGTTATAATGAACCAAAAGAACATTTACCCTTTGGCCTTAGTCTGGTCTGGGTAATTACCAGTTTTTGGTGTCTGTGACCCAAATTTCTAATGTGTCTAATGAGGAATATCACTTGCAAATAAAGCATAATTGGGATCATGACCACTGGCAATTAATAAACATTTTAAAAATAACTAGAGGGGATTGACGGCTTAACTGTTAGTCATCTTAAAAGAGTGTCATTCTGGTAATGGCAGGAGATGCACTGTTTTTGGTGCTGCTAGTTTGATTTGATGCTGTTATTAAATCGTGGAATATATATATATCTATATATATAGATATATATATATTCTGTATATGTATTTATGTGTATATATATATATATATATATATATATATATATATATTTAAATGGAAACCATTAAGTTCAGAGTTTTGGAAAGATGCACTTAGGCCATAGCATCATCTCTGACTGTGACTTGGAGGCTTTTTTCTGCATACTCAGACATCTGGAAGGTTTTTGCTCTCAGCTCTGCTGAAACTCTAATTCCCCATTCAGAACTGATTGCCATCGCATTTACTAAATATTTAACTTCTTTTTTTTTTAAGCCGTAACAGCCCATTACGTTTTTAAGACTTTATGAAATACTGAATGTTCGAATTCAGATTCGAATGAATCTTTTGTGTGGTCAGAGTTGTTGATTTACATGGAAGCATGCGACTGAAAGCACCTGTTTTTTTTCTGTGGGGTTTGCTTTTGTACAATCAACTCTAAGACAGTGTCTTGAACTGTAGAAGGCCGCTGCATCTAAAAATATATTTTGATGATTTTTGATATCTTATGAAGCCAGATAAACCCTCAGATTTGGCTCAAAACTTAACCCGGGCATAAATAATCTCGCTATTCTGCCATTTTTCGCAATAAGCTTTTCGTAAAGGGTTTTAAATTGCCGTGGATCTCCTCAATCCCCTGCAAATCTCCCTCAAACAATACTGTGAGGATACCTACAGTGTGAGTGAAAGGCAAAACGGTCCGGCTGCTTCGGGCTGCACAACTCTTACCTTCTTTTGACCGCGATCTACAGAGAAACTCCTTCCTTTTAAAGCTCTACTATAACCGCCTTTAGATCTGGGTTTCCCACAGAGCTGCTCTTCCAGTGAGCCAAACTGGAATCCCTCATGTCTGAAGCTATTTAGTGTTCACAAGGCCACAGGGTCCGCCAGGCTGGTTGGGAACAAGCCTGAGTTCTACCACATTCATTAGATGGAATTAAACCAAGCGTTGTGGCGGACTACTATTAATTTGTGCTCTTATTATCTTCAAATATTGCCTTCAAGATGGCAGATGATGCCATTTCCGTCTACTGTATCTTTGTGGAGAGTTGTCCCTTCTTCTGTCTGAATTCCCCGCTGAACATCCGCTCTGCTCCGCTTTATGCACGGAGGCTTCCCCTTCTGAAAAATATCCTCAAAGCCATATAAAAAGGAAATGTGATTGAGAACCTTTTAACTTGGTGGTGGCGTGACACTAATTTACTTCCCCTCACACTTCCAAGGCAATTAGCTTTGAAGCTTCTAAGAACTATTCTTGCCCAAGTCGATAGCTTGCATGGCGAATAAAAATTGAAGCAGGGCTATTGGGCGACAGCTGATAAATATATCAAATGAGGTTACAGTTGGAAAAGAGAAACCTAAAAGAATAAAGAAAATAGAATTACTTCCCCAGTTGTGCCTGGTGCCTGGCCCTTCATTAGTGACCAGTGGTAGAATGCAAATGTATTTCTGACGGACTGTGAGCTGATGAGCAATAATGCCACAATAATATCCAAATATCTCTGGAGAATGATGCACACAATTTTCCAGATGGGAAAACATGTGATGATTGACATGTTGATACATATGGGAAAGCCTTTTGACTTATGTTTGGTTCAGATACACTTTCAAAATCTAAATTAAGATCTGGGAATGTATTTTTTATTCTTTTAAACCGCTGATTACTAGAAGTGAAGTACCGATCACTTCTGACCATACCACTGACCTACATTTTATGAGGCTTTGTGTCTGTAATCAGTCCCATGTCTTTTGAATAAATGTAGGGCCTGCAATATTATCTGAGTTTCCAAATTCCAAGATAGAAATGTATCCAGTATACTGGGTCCTAGAAAATGCCCACAATGCAACCAACATTGTTTTGATATATATATATATATATATAGCTTTCTGCTATCAAGCTCACAAGGCAATGTCTCACATTTTTAGCATGTGAAAAACAAGTTTTGCTTTAAAGAGGAGAATGTTTTGCTACCTTTTCAAGTGAAGTGCTTCGACTGTTATTTCCAATTTAATTGAAACTTCGCCCGGGATAGGGTTATCTCCGCCCTAGTCGGCTCGCCTGCTGTGGCTCCACCAGGTATCCTTACCTCAGCCGTCTTCTCAGCTAGTTCAGAGGAACAGCAGCAGCAGTTCCTGATCTCTGAGCTCTTGATCTCCTTTTTGACATCTTATTATTTCAGCATTTAACCAAAGCTCAAGGCCATACAATCGACCAGTAAATTGAGAGCTGTCTTTGAGTGGCCCAACCCCAAAGAGCATCCTTTTGGATTTGTACTGGTAAGCTACTGAGGGGTTTTGAGTACCTCCTTTGTGATCCGCTGGTCGTGTCCAGGTGCCTTGTTATGGCAAATGATATGCATTTAATTCGATGGCTATCAGATAATGGAAAGGAACTGTCTTACAAAAAGGAAGTAAAATGATCGAAAATCTAATAAAATCCAAATATCTTATTCTTTTTCAATGTACTGTGGCCTAGAGATCATTTAGTGGTATATTTTTAACACGCCGTACCAAATATTCCAAGATAATTTCATGGGCAAAAACATCAACAAAAAAACAGACACAGAACTCCCAAGTCGGTCATCCTGCACACAAATTAAGCATACACATAATTAAAACATTTATTGCAGTAGCTGTATACCTTTAGAGTAGTAACAAGGATTAATTGTTTCAGTATCTGTGATGTCAAACACCCTCACAACTGACGAACATACTGCGATAAGCAAATCACTCCATCCCAATTAACTTTATATTGTGACATAAATATGAAAAGTGCTTTACAAACTGAATGCTTCCCTAATGCACAACTCAACTATATTCAAACAAAAATAACATGACACAAAAATGATCAAGTTAGTTTTAAAAGCTATAACTTTTAGCATGCTTTTCCTCTGTGTAATTTCCCTTCCATGCCGTGGGATAAAACAAACCTTTTCAGACAGTGGAATGACAGATGAGTTTTCATGGTTGATCTGTTTTCTGCACATGCCTTTCTGTTTTTCAGAACCTCCACTTGATTATGTAGTTTAATATCTGTGTGATTATTTCTCTAAACTGGGCAAACATTCAATGCCTAAGGCATTTTCATTATCAGACACGATATTGTTTGAAGCCAACATGAATTTTGCCATAAATAAGAACAATTCAGTGTTTGAAAAACCGCATGAAGGCACAGTGAAGTGTTATCCTAACCTGTGTTTTCTCTTCCGTATGGAAAGTAATAGTCTGGGTGGAAATAATATATACATATGTCAATAACTTGAGGGATTGCACTCGGGTAAATCACGATTTGAATAAAATCTATACATTAATAAGATCAACATTAGATAAAACATTTAGCCATTTACAAATATATTGCTATTTAATTGTACTGAACACTTTCAAAATCCGTTTATAGAGAAGCTTTCAGAGCTTTTAATTTTTATAATGCACATATTGAGCACTGTGACATCCTTCATACAAAATGTAACTTTCAAAAAAAGTTCTGTCTGTGGTTTTGCAGTACTTAAAGAAAAGCTAAAGATGAAATATGGGCCACACTGTATACGGGATGAACATTTCTTTCAAAGTCAACCACAGGGTTTTCAAGGAATTAGGTAAATGTTTTCTTGTACATTATGCCACATTGTAGATATTTGTCCACTCTCGAATCCGGATGACAAGCCATTATGAAGACAACATCCAAGTACTGCCCTATTTGTGGTTATTACAGATACATGATAGTGGTTAATAAGTCTTATTTACAAACACAGAGACAATGACAGAATAAACAAGTGTCCACTAACAGTGTCATTAGGACAATACTTTTTGTAATTCCATTTTCTTTGATTGTGTCGATTAATATAGTCCTGAACAAATCATTAACAACCACACCACACATATTTGTTTATATTGGTCAGAGATGGTAGTTCATTTTCTTGTACTTTGTTTTCTTTTCTCCTCCACTCGTCCAAACCAGAGATGAAGTGGGCAGAGCACATGGTAATGCCTGTCGCTGAAGAAATCCGTAAAAGTTCATAAAACAAACAAAAAAAAAGTTGCTTCGAGAGCCGTCGTACAGTTGAAATGTAAGGAACACAGCATAAGCACTATAGTTTTGTGGCCAACACAGCACATGTGGCTATCACACTGCAGAAGCGTCAACTTAATTGGAAAGAGATGACAAAAAAGACACATTGAACGAGATAGGGGCCCAGGTGAGCAGCTTCATCTGTTTGTGGTGGCCAGATGCAAGGACAGATCTCGCAGCACAGGAGCAAAGTCCGCCTTATAGCTGCTGGTCCTTTGGGCTGTCGGGGCAGGAGGCCGGCTGGCACGACTTCAGACTCACCAATGGAATATCAGCCATGCCACTGCTGGTGAAGTGTCCCTCTCCGCTCCCAAACTGCTTCCTGTCGCCGAAATGCTGCAACCGCCCGCCCTCGTTTTTCCAGGTTCTGGTCAGAGTGTGTCCGTTTAGAAGTTTATCCTTGGGCCCCCACTCCCTCTGAGAGCCAAAGCTGGTCACGGGCGACTTGGGCTGCTGGTATGTTCCCAATGTCGGGGGCATCCAGCAGTTGTCCGAGTGTCCCAGGACTAGGCACTCCTGTGTGCACATCTCTGTCGCTTCCACGAGGCCACGAGGTCCCAGGGGCCCGTCTGCAGAAAAAAGATGAGGAAAAACAAACATGCAAACTGGTGAATATATATTGAATTCAGGAACAACGATTGGTTCATTACCCGTCACCGGTCTCTTGTAAATGATGTTATACTTATACTATATACTTAACTTACAATTTATTGCGGTTCTTGAAGAACAACTCATCACATACATTTTGAAAATCTGACTGAATCATCCCAGATGCACAGATATGTAAAGTGCTTAACGATATATAAATAGCCCTAATAAGAAATGCAGTGGACATCGGCAGTGACGTATCCATGGCTTAGGTGACACTGTTGAAAATCGATATTTTTCTGTCAATAGGAAAGCTGCTTTTGAGTCTGAGGGCCATCAGCACATGCTCACTAGTTCTTGAGTATGATGGATGTTACTCTGTTTAGTGGAATTGATTCCACAGTACAAATGATCCCGACCCTTGAAGGTCACTTTGAATTACAACAAATAGAACACAGAACTTTCTTCTCGTGCTCATTACTATGATGAACATGCATCAGTTTTGAGTCAAAAACATCAAATCGAGTCAGTATTGCAAGTGGTATTTATTTGAATCTCATTTGATGGAGCGGCCTGCATAATGCATGACGTGTAATGCCAATCTGCTATTTAAAGAAACCGACTCCTTTGAGTCTGTTTCACTTTCCTTCTTCAAAAAAAGGAAAGCTGTTCTTCCGTTTGCATATCAATCGGCAAAAGATAATGATTGCATCTGTTTTTGACCTAAAAGAGAAAATGTTAACTACTACTACTACTACTTGTCCTAATCGGTCACTTTGCTTCACAAATAACGAATTGGCTGGTGGGTAGGTTGTATATTATTTCAAATGTTTGTTTTTTGTCAGCACACACACACACTATTAAACCGCTGTAGACATTAAACTCAGTTTTCTACTAGGATACTCTTGGAAATAATAATAGTGTTTGCTTTGTAATTGAATAAACATTTTTTTTATTTTTTAAAGAAAAATACACACCCAGTGTCAGTTTTTTGCCCACAGAGAGAAATTCTTAACTATGCACATGTCTATGCCAACAATTATGAATATACATTTCTTTCCTCGCCCTCCGCTGGTTTTCTGTAGTTTTTTTTTTACGAAACAATGATTTTGACTTATTTCTGAGGAAGAGAATATGAACTGGAGTAATTTGAGTTTAATAAGAATATCCCTTCACATTCTACTAAGCCCTGCTCACTGAACACTGGTTTCTGGCGTTGGAAATATGTAAATGAAAAAAGGACCTGAAGATAGAGTCAGTCAATCGTTTGCCTGAATGTTGAGTCCATCTCAATAACAGGCATCCTTAATTGACATATGAGGACTCTACATTATCATAAATAACAGAGATGGTATCCTGCAGACAGCGAGAGGAATTCCTCAAATGAGAAGTGAGGGCAGGAAAAAGGAACTGACTGCATACATGCATCTGGTATGCATTGTAGAACAGAAAAAAAAATATATATATATATCAATCTGCAATTTCTGTGCCTTGCATATGTATTTTCAGGATATGGCTATATTTCTGATGAAGTTAATTGCCGCACAGTGACCTTTACAGATAGTCATCGAAAGCCAAAGAACTATCTCTATTGTGTGGTTCAACCGGACATTACCAAAGTTCATAATAATTCATCTATTTTAAGGAAAGGTAGTGGAGGTGGATAAACGGTTAAATTCAGGAACGGTCTTGTCTCGTGCACTCGATAACCCAGGAGCAAAAATGATGGTTTCTTTTTCTATTTCAAGAAAAAGAAAAGTACATTCATCTTCCGAATTTTTGCAGCATTCACTATGCCGCCTCAAACTAAATAATAAATAAATGATTACCGAATTAGCACAGACAACTGTATATCATGACAACAGTATGGAGGAAAAGATATGATCATTAAACCGTATCAAAGCAATGAGTATTGTATTTCATGGTTAATGGTTAATGTGAGTTGATTGCAATATCAAGTTTGTAATGACATGGACATGCTGGGTTGATGCGGACCGGGGCAGTATAAAACAAAGGCATATGAAACCCTTTTTTTTTTTATCACAGGAGTATCACACAGAAATAAATGAAACCATCGTGTGACAATAGTGCAAAATTAAAGAGTTTTCAGTCTACGTGCGAAAAGGTAGGAGTAGTCATGTGTGAATTATATAGTATCATCTTGTTATCACAGTAATATTTGACAGCAGTGACTTAATGGAGGGCCAGGAAATGGGAGAACAATTCTCATCCGACAGCGAGAGCTCGTTCAACCCCGCATATGCTAACAATGACGCTGATTTCTCTCATGTCCTCGTATAAAGAATGACTGGTTGTGCCCTGAACATGTTCTCTTTACACTGCCAATATCATAGCGGATGGGAGGAGATATATTGCTTCCACTTCGTTATTATTCTGGTCATTGTCTATGTCTGGCTTCAGATGGTTAGACACCGCTTGCCTTGGCTGTCCAGAGGGGACACGAGTGGTATATCTGTGTGAGTGTTAGCCGTGTGTGTATTGATTACAGCATAATTAGGTGACAGTGATGCCTGTTGTGTCATTTCTTAACTAAAGCCGAGCCAGTCATGAATCAAGGACACTCTGCTATTCCCCCGGTGACATAAATATGACCATTTGCATGCAGATTGATCCAATCAGTGGCATTAGGCAGCAGAGGATAATTTGAATCCGCCATTTTCCCTGCTGATCTCTGCATACCTGCTGTTTTTAAACTATATCTAGACAAAACCCACTTGAAGTATAGAGCTGAGGTTCAGAGGAATCCATTTTATATATGAATAGAATATTGGCCACGAACTTTCAACCAGGTGTGCTTGGCCTGTATCTCTGAAGGTAATTGGAAATAATTGATTTTACATTTAAACCAAACATGAATTCAGATATTTGCCATATTCGAAAGTCACATTATAAAAAGAGACTTGAATAAAGGCACATATGTGGCTGACTACTCAAGACAAGGTTGCGAGTGGGTAAGATCTACTTGGCAACCAAACAAAGAATGTTGATGGTCAACCTGCCTCCGCCCCAAGTGACCATTGTACAAGTGGAGACCAAAACAAGTAAATATTTGTGTCAAAAAAATAACACTATTTGGCATTTAAGGTCAGCATTATCTCGGGGGTACTGTGGTATACCCATTTATATTTCCGAGAACCCAACTTCACTTATACAATGCATTAACAACGCAATCCAAACCAAAACCTCACCACTAAACATTGTAATCACGCCTGGGTCTCTCCTTATCGGCTTTCTTTTTGCATACGTAAATGAAGTCCTATCCTTCCCAGAGCGCAGTAATGTGGCGGCCCATTTAATTAAGAGGGCACTGTAAGAGAAAGGACCTTCTACCATCAATCCTCCGCCCTTTGGAACAGACTTTCTGACATTGTAGGAGGATGATTTCAGATTAAATTTCTGGGTATGGAGCACCCAGTCTGTAACCCACCTTAACTTCAACCTTAATGAAGCTCAGCAAAAGTTCAGATAGGAAGACCATCACCTTGTTCACGCTCTCTAAGTCACAGCAGAGTTTCCCCACTATCTCTGCGCTCCACCTGCTCCTCCTTGTTTCATCCAATCACAACCTGACATGTTCACCTTTAGCCAATCACTTGTAGGCTATCACACTTTTAAGTGCTCCCCTCTCTCTTTCTCTCCCATAATTCAGCAGCCATTTACAACAGTAATTTACAATTTATTTACATTAAATTTGATAGGATACCTTCCATGTTTATCGTCTTACTGCCAGGGCCTCCATGTCAAATTCTATTCTTCCTGGGTAAAGTATACAGTAAGTAGGGAATTTTGATCTCTACTTTCGACTGGGCCAAAAAAACACACTGTGCTCTCTTTCTTCCCCTTTTCTGCAGTTTGTAATTGACTACTTTATAGTGTTTTGTATACAAATAACCAACCCAATGCACAGGCATATTGTTTTTTTTTCTTAATATTTGCTTTCTTACACAGCTTACCTGATGGTTAATGGTTAATTATTATTACTCCGTTGTTAATTATTCTGCCTGTGGAGAGAATTTATCTGGTGCGCAAACATAAATGTGGTTGCCATTCTGATCTACAGCCCTGTAACCAGAACAGTTTTGTATCCCCATTGTAAATATATGACTGAAAATATATTCATTTACAATATGTTGATATCTTTTATTAAGAACCTTTTTTTTTTTTTTTTTTTTATCAATATACTATACTTGCTGTTGCGTGCGAGGTAAAACAAATAAAATAAATAAGCAGCAAATGCAAATGGGAAAATCCAAAATCTGCAACTGCTGATATCAACTTGACTGTGAAATAGCCCAGAGGCTGTCAGCTGACATTCTGCTACCCCTGCCGCCACCTTGAAGGGCTGTGGACAGATATGAGCAGCAGCACAACATGACACTACAACTGTAGACAAAAGGCTTCTGGCCATCTATGCCCTGGTACTACACTGTGCTTGACACACTAACATATAAATATGAAATAAATCCAGTTTGGATCCTAGTGAAATATAAATATGGAACTCTTTTTTTTTTTAGACTTTTCATTGTGTTTTTTTTTTTATTTTTTACCGATGGTACTATTTTACTCATTGGAAAATGTACCTGAATTTTATCCAGATTTTTTTGTCGATATTCTGTCTATCTGCCAGTACTGGAGAAACACCCCAGCAACGGATCATTACTGATTTAGAAAAAAAAACAAAAAAAACATCAACATGTGTTTTGGTTAACTTGAGGCTTTGTATTGGTGCCCATGTCCGGGTTACCCTGCATACATATAGCAGTACATGTACCACTGTATTACTTTTCTTCACACGTGTTAAATTGCTTAGCTCGTTGCTCATGGTTTCTAGCTCAAGAAGTCATGTTTTTTTCCTGCACACATACACACACACACGCAAATAGCCGGTGGCTGATGTTCGGTGCAGAGCCCCTGAGTGCTTTAAATAACGTTGAGGCACAGGTGTTGAGGAATTCAAGGGATTCGGAACCGTGTCGGATGGTGCTGACTTTTGCTTACAGCACTGTAGCAAATGTTGCAGATGCCCACCAAGATGGATAACTTGAAGACAAAGAAACCATTAGGTTGCCTCCCAATACAGAGTCATTAGGATGAGCAGGGAGCTGGTGTGTTTGTTTCTGCAGGTGCTTTTTGAATACATCTAAGCCACAAGCAATTGCTGCTTATCGATGGCCGCTTTTGCCGAATAGCATTCGCATTCCTCTCTTCAAATCCTCCTACTCGGCATCATCAGATCACAGAGGTTACCGAGGGAGAGCAAAATCATCCTCATACTTTTGGCCAGAGGTTGTTATGCAACTGTGAGGTCGTACTCCTTGTTTTCGTCGCCGGGCTTTTACAAATTAGGTAACGTCGGGCTAATTAATTGGATGCACACTATCAGTGCTGACATGCCGGTCCCACACCAACAGCCTACAGCCTCCGTGGCCAGGGGGAGTGAGAGTGAGTGAGTGCGGGGGTTTGCATTGTCCATAGGGCTTGTTTATTTATCCATGCCGTTAAGCATACCCAGATGTTGTTGTTATTAGGGGAGGAATAGGGCTTTGTTTTAATCCAACACGGAGGCTCTAAGTGCCATACTGCTTCTCCAGCTGCTGCTCAAAAAACCCACAAGACACATCTGGCAGATTCGGTCCCCGTCTTTTCAATCTGCTGTAGGTTTCCTTTGTGACCCTTTCCATTCTCCGCTACACACATGCAAACATGCATACACGGCCAATTCACCCCTGTACACCATTGCAATGCTATTCGTGATTATTCATCGTGAACGCCTCTATATTCAAAAAGATCTGTCTCTCACCTGCAGTAAGTATAGCTTGGGGAAATGGTGTGTGAGTCGTATTGTGGTTGGTGTCCAACAAGGCAAAGAATTACAGCTCCATACAGCTTTGCTGCAAATTTGAAAACGGGTCCTGTGATCTACAGTAAAGGCTATCTGGGCTTGGATAGATGCGATAGTGAGCAGAGCAGAACAGAGCAACACGCTGGCTGCATCCTCGAGAGAATACTAGTCTGGCTGATGGATCCTTTCTAGTGCTCCCTTTGAGGCCAGGCTGCAGCTTCTCATGAGAGGAGATGAAGGGCAGGAGGGAGTCGAAATAGAAAAAGAAGACAAAGCTTGAGAATGGAAGTGAAGGAGGTCAGAGGAATAGATAAAAAAGCAGCCGGCAAGATGGCATCGTAAAAAGAAAAAAAAAAGAAAAAAATCATAAAATCTTATGTCATTTACATAATGATCACTAATAAATAGCGTTGCTTAAGATCTTACTGTAAACTATTCTCTGATCAATTTGTAATAAAAATGTTCAAACAAAGGTTCTTTTGAAGTGGGCCCTCACATTGTTCCCGTTAAAAACGTACTGTTTTTTGGATGACATGTGAGGGGAAAAAAAGCAAGCCAGTGATCTCTATGTGACTCCTGGTGCAAATGTAAAATGTGTATTTTCACCTCTTTGTAGTCATCCCATAGAGGCCTCCTTGTCTATCCCTCCCTCAAAATGGCATAGCTTGAACCGACATTTAGGTGAACTGTGTTTGTGCTACCGTGATAACAGACAATGCAATTATGTAAGTGGAGCGACGACGCACACAATCGTTCCTATGTTGGAGATCCAATGTATTTGCTAATATTAATTAAAAACGGATAATTCTAATTATCTAATTTCGAAGACCTATGTTTAATTATTTTCTATTTTCCTATGATTATATGGTGTTGATCATAGGTACCTGTTGATGGTCTGAAAACATTTGTGTCATTCCTTGTAGAATGTTGCATATTATTATCGCTGGATGATATATCGCTATGGATGTGATGCAGCGAAATGGATGGAACTAAACATTTATTTAAAATGAAGTTTATCCGTCACTCATGTAATTCTGTGTTCAGAGATGTGGAAGTGTGCAGACAGTGCTCAATTTGGACATGTTGACGTACAAACAGCGAACAAACAAAAGATCCACAGTGGAACTGGATCCACTTTTGCCCATACCAATCCACGGAGATTGTTTGCCAGCGTCCTGGGATCGGAGCGAATCCCAATTAAAGGCATGAGCTACTGACATGCCTACGTTATGGGTAAATATATGTATTTACAGGGACCAACCAAACAAGGTAAACGGCGTGAGTAAGCACTGCGGGAATGTGGCGCTGCCGCAGACGCTGATTTGCTTAGATTTTCATATCGGGAACAAACTGCAGTTAAAACACGTAGGAGTGGGCAAGAGAACGGCAGATCAGACTTTTCTCATGGGGCCCTGGTTTTTACTGCAAGCAACAGACTGCATGGTCCATCAATTAAGAGAGACCATAAGACCGTTCTTTGAGTTTGTGTGCTAGAGGGGGGGAAAAAAAGAACACAGAAAGAAAGTTTGATTAAAACTGCTGCTTGGGCCTGAGGGAAACCAGCCCAGGGGCCTAAACTAAACTCGGAGACATGGTGAACACTGTCCTCCCTCTCGATGGAAGCATGATCTTCCTTCCACGTCCAAATTTGCGTTTATAGCCATTGGCCAGGGCGATGCTTTGTGACCAAGAGCCTAAGCCTGGTAGGAGAGAAGGGAGGCAGGCAGAGCGGCCGCACCGCACTACAGAGACTAATCAAGCCACCGTGGACTGCTCACTACATTTGCATGCACCACAGTCCTCTTTGGCCTTTTGCTGTAAAGTTTTCTTCCAGACATGATTTTGCGCATTCTCTGCACGAGTCCGCACGCACTGCGTTACGATTTCACAGTAGCCCTGTTGGTTTGTTCACATTTGGATAACACTGCTGTTCCTCCACTAACTAACTTTATTCTGAAGCATTTTTACTTATTTTTTTAAATAGGACGGCAAAGAATACAACTCAACAATGTCGATATCAAGTGATATAGTGTTAACAAGGCATAAACATTTCATCGTTTTCCAACGACATTTCAGCGTACAAAACTGTCCTTTAATCTGAACGAGCAAAGTTTTTCTGTTTTGATTATAAAGATGAAAGGAAAATAATTATTGTGGTAGGCATATATGAAAGGCCGACCTTGACTTTCTTTAGTTTCCATGTCTGGAAGGTGATATGGCTTAGTTGTGTTTTAATTTAGGCTGTATCTATATCGTCATTTATTCCACCTCGAACTGGATCAGTGGCACACTACATTATTCTTAATTAAATACAGTGTCCACGAAATATCAACCATAAAGAAATACAATGAATTCAATGTGTAAATAGAAGGTTTTTTCTTTCTGTCTCGTCGCATTTGCCTGCTATATTTTGTGCATGGCACGGTAAAGATAGCAAAACACATTTTAAATTGCTGCTTTACACAGCTCAGTGCAAGTGCTCAGTCCCCATGACAACAATAGCCATGTAAAATGATTTCTTCTCCCCCTCTAATCTTCCACTGCATTAGACTCAGCCACTGACCTTGTAATCTAATTTCTGTTCTAAGTCACTGACTATGCCTGCTCAATTTAACAGTGGATCGAATACATTTCTGGTCAAAGATCCTTAGCATAACCGAAGATAACAATGAGGCAGATATGTGCTATCTGATTCAGTTCTTGCACGAGCCTTATTTTGTTTCTGTAGTGATGTTAATATAGGGTTTATATATTATGTTTTACAAACACTGTGTTTGGACAAGTGTGTTACAAGCTAGGAGATGTTACAAGATACATATTTATTTCAAATTGCAAGGCTGGGCCAAAGCGCTGCACCGAGAAGCCATGTCCCCACTATCTTTGGCGGGGAAAAAACAACCACAGCACCGTAGATTAAGATATGAGGAACATATTTCAATTCAAGAGCATGATCCATTCATCACGGTGAGCTGTGGCTGCGATGGTGTGGAAGTCATTTAAAAGATTCATACAATGATCACGTTGGCCTTGCAAGTCCGTAACAGTGCACCATGACCACAATTCCCATTTCCTTCAAAAAAAAAATGACTGCAAGCTTCAGCGCTGCTCAGTGGTTTAGTCCAATTTTCTTGCGGTGCGTTGTACTGTGTCTTCATGTTTTTATTTGTGAGGACACTCTTTGTGCTATAGCCCGAGTATTGATTTTAATCAATGGGACGATAAGAAATTGCCTGTGCTTCTTTGGTGTCACGATGATCGTTTATTACATTTCACGACTTTAAGCAGGATAATAATCTCAATGCTGATGTGTTTACTGGACACCATACAACATTCCTGTTGTCAATGTTTTAAAAAGCTATTAACAAGGTCAACGCAATACTACAACTACCTGGTATTGAGGGCATATATTGATGCGCTATTGTTAAAACAGATGCAACTCGCGACCTTTGTAATATGAAGGAGAGTGTGTGAGAGACAAACTGATCCTTGTGGCTCACCGTAGTACATACACTAGGACATTGTTTTATAATTACGGTTTAATATTTTTTAATGGATGGATTTATAGTATATGAATAATAACAATGTCCTCTCATAGTGGAAAAAAAGAACATTGTGTATTTTGCTGCTGCTTATACCTCGAAATGAAATAATAGGTTTATGTGCATTTGTACTATTTCAACACAGTATTATTACAATTATCATTAGTATAAATAGCAATTCCTCTCCTAACAATGTTAGATGTTTTAAAAGTACTTGTTTACATGAAAGTATACCATTTTTTTCCATCATGAGTGATGGTACTTTTTTTTTTCTCCAATCATGTGCCTTGCTTCCGACACGTCCTTTTCTGAGAGACACTAAACCCAGTTTCACAAAGAATTAGAATATGAGTGAGCAGCAAAAGTGAGTATGGCCAAATTCAGCAACAGAGTATCAGATATGGTTCGAAGTTTTCATGAAATTAAGAGTACTTTGCGGGCATGTGCTCTTCCAGTGAAGCACACACACACACAATTAAAAGCAACACATTGATAATAATAAGAATAATAATAGAAAAAAATGAAAGAGTGAGAAGTGAGAATGAAATCGCGCAGATAACTGATATGTGGGTTTGAAAGAAAAGTAGTGGCGGAGAAATGTGCAATTTCAAGTGTTGATCATTACCTTGAGCCTGAAGGTGTTTGATAATTAAACTGAATCTTGCTAACCCCCGAAAGGTCTGTAATTGCAACGTTGTGGTACATCTCCTCTCTATTAATAACTACAATTTCAGAGCCCGCTCTGCCTACATATACATTTATGCCTAATTACCTGAGGGGAAAGAATTGTGCCTTCTATTAAATTAAATTAATTTAAGGTATGCTTGAGAAAAAATGAAGGTTAGTAATGTATTGATTTAGAGCGAGAATATACAGAGCAAGGAATGTTTTATTTCCTCTCTCTACGATTGAAGGTCATCAATATAATTCATGGACCATTCTTACTGAGCGATGTCATATTCTTTACGTACTTCTTGGGAAGTGTAGGTTCTCTCCGACCTGTATGGAATGCGAGCTATTCACAACTGTCCTCAAGAGGTCATTGCTCAGTGTTTTACGTCTGCGGAAGTTTAACATAAGATTGTAGCACAATGTGTGAAGTTGTCACACTTGCAGAGATTTACACGTTTCCCTGAGATCAAATTTACACTAAGAATCCTGCTTCTCGGCTTTAGTGGTGTCGAGGTGTCAATGAAAAACCTCAGCAATTATGTTTCTAAACCACTGGATCGGATCAAACTGGCTCAAATTGAAGCAATGGTGTTGCACCTCACAGAATATATTTACAGCTGTGAAGTGAATACTAATTGCACATTGCAAAATTGCACCTTGGGCAATTAGAACAACTCTAATGCAAACCCTTTGTTTTACGGTTTTGAAAAATCCTCCTCTAATGCATCATTCACAGACAAGGCACTGATGTGGGAGAATGCAAAGCCTTCTTTGATTTGACTGATATACATTTAATGAGTGGACTCGGCGAGTAATTGTGCCGCTTATGGATTCCTCTCATCAGGGGAAAAACCTGTCGCATATTCAACTTTAAGCACATGTGTTGGCTCCCAAAACAGCAAAGATAAATACAAAGGAAATAGAAAAACCTGATAATGATGACATGTAGTGTGAGTGATAGCCATATGCATAAATATGCTTTGTGAGCTGGTGGGTGCACAGGGAGGAAGTGGAGGTCAAGGCCTGGCAGACACCCCTGTTGGGTGCAGGTGGTGAATATCCTCTGTCAGCCAAGTAATTAAGTGTCCATCACATCGTTGCAGGAGGGCTGTGCGACCCAAAAGCCTGTTCCAATCTCCATCTGTGTCTGGGACTGGAGCTACAATATGGCCCCACAAAGGATCAGGATCATCAGTATAAAAATAACAAAACTAAAACAGGATGGTAAATAAATGTAGAAAATAGGATATATGGTGTTTTGTGAACAGCTTTGGCTATGCACTGGTGTTTGTGCCTTATTGCGTGTTTAGTGTGCTTTTTTATTTTTATTATTTCTAACAAAGCCTTTTCACAGAAGAACATCCTGGCCTGATCTGAGCTGATTAGGCTTCAGTGTAAAGTCAGAAACTCAGAGTTTCCAGGCTCAAACTGTTTGATAGTGTGACTTCCAAACAGTTTGTGACTAATGTATTCCATTGAAATCTAATTTTCACTTTAAACTAAAGGTAAATCTAATTTGTGGTTCAACATTTAAATGTGTACACAGTCGATGTTGTGTAAAGCTATAATGTAACTCGACAAACACGGCAGAAACTGTGATTAGTGTGAATATATATATATAGTATATATATAGTATAAGAAAAAAGTAATCATGTCTCATTTTTGGTGTGAACCCTTTTTTCCCGATGACTTTGTAACACAGGGAACGGTAATAAACTTGAGTGACAACTAGCAGCAATGTAGTACAACCTTTTCCTGACTGGCTAGGTCCTGATATGTGTGGTTAGTCATTCTTAATGTCGGAACATGTGTGAAACTAATTTGTTGTTTTTGAAGATGGCAGCAATTCATCTCTGAAATGACCTGGCTCGATTAAATGAAAAGAAAGAGAGGATGCTGGGAAAATAAATGCCAACATTAGGGAAGAAATTACAAGATGACCTTAGCCAACAATGATTTATGGATTCCCTAGTCAAGCAATTACCGCAGGTGATACCTTTGAAATTTCAAACCATGGAAATTAAATTTGCTCCTTTGCAAACTGTGCACTTGTCAAGGGCATTTAAACTGTTACCTCCGGTGTACATTGGGATGCTGCACTGCGATGATCCCTCTTCCCTTGGCAAATTTTCAGCTTTCGTGTGAGTGATAGAGCGTACAGTATGCGCTGCTGGACAAAATAATGAAAACATCTAACAATACAAATCGCCCAATGCTGAAATGCTGGAATGAAAATGTGGCGTTGCCTCATACATTTGCCAGTAGTAAATGCACCAACCTTGAATGCATTATTTGGTGAAAGTTAATTCAACAAGCGCAACCGCCACAAACTGGAGATGTTTAAATTCTCACATGGCCTATTCGTCCATCAATTAGAAATCTGTCACACGATGCATGGCATGGCCCTTTTGCTCCTTACATGCAACAACAAAGGAACCGAGAAAGAAATCTGGTGGCTTTCTAAACAATCCTTGAGACCCTAGACAAGAAGACAAAATAATGTCATGGATATGTTAATTAGCCGATTGCAATTCTCCACCTTCAATTTCAACACATACACATTTATCACTGGCTCTTTATATTATGGCCTCATATTTGTGTACCTACGGTCTAGGCTCACTTGGAATTGCAAGCGTTTTTTGTTTTTTTTCTAGTTCTGTTGCTTATGCTATTATGCTACAATAACGGTATAATTTATGGTGCTTTGTGCGTGCTCCCTTTTTTATTAAATTCATTTTGATGAAGACGAAAGATCGTAAAGGCCTCGCTTTTCGGAGTCCTGCCTGAAATAACCGTTTCAATCAAACTCATTGGCTCTCTGAGGGAGCGATGATAAGACAATATTCTTTTTTTTATTTTTTATTATGCTGCCTTGTGTAAATGCTAAGCATCGAGGTGCTTGTGAATCCTTACATCTGTGCCTACATGATGACTCTCTCTTTTCACTCGTGTAGTCATGGCTCGCTCGGCATATAGCTGCATAAGATGGAGCATGAAGATGGAGACGTTGTACAACACTGTCACCTACCCACCATGTACAACTGAAGTTTGAAATTACAAGGCCGGTTATAATGAGCTTTCTTGCGAATGAAGACCTGAATGTTGAGCTGAGAAGGGTTAAAGTGATCTGATAAACTTTTTTTTAATCAAACTGGTATATTGTACTGCAAACCTAGTGCCTTTGCCTGCCAGTATCAAAGACAGCTGGTGGCAGGAAGTGTGGCGCTATAAAATTGCGTTTTAGTGGAGAAATGTGTTTAGTGAGTTTCAGCTTACTTGGTTTTGTACCTAACAGAAAAAGAAGCACGACATGAAGACCGGTGCTTTGCACCATGAGGTGGGTAATTCTAACAAATATGCTACCATATTAAAAAAAAAACACACACACATAAGTACTTTGGGCCAAGTTTAGTGATTGGATGAATATATTTGGCAAATAGGTTATAATGGTAGGGAGTTGTGTTTACGCTAGTACTCACTTTTGTTTTATTATAGACATGGCTTCTCCCGCATATCACTTTTTACATATCTCATGTAATCTGCTTTATCAATTGATCCTTGCTGTACATTTCTAAAGAGCCCCTTAAGTCCCCGAGTAAGCAGTCCCCAAGTACTAAGTGCACAGGATAAAATATCACTTTTTAGCTATTCACGGGCCTTTTAAATCTAACAATAGTGTTTCCTTCTAAACTGAATGAAAACAATTAATTGTGTAAGGTTTAAATATTACAAGACTAAACTTACTTTTCTACTTGGTAATCTTTGTTTCCATTAAGCATAAAAAAACAGATATTAGCACTGTAGTTTTTAAAGCTGGCACTACTGTTATTTGTCAAAACGAATGATGGCAAGACATCCACCAGCAGCTGCGGCAGCAAGCAATAGGTAGTAAATTGTAAATGGCACCAGAGAAGCCCATTCCTCCTCTAGTCCCCGCAGTCATTGGACATCTGATCAGTAGCTTTGTCTGTTCCCCCTCAATGTCAAAAAATCAGCAGGCACTCTGACTCTCTGATGGGGTCAAAGACCTCCGCCGCTGTGGGAAGGTGACCACGTGGAGTCGAGGCCACACTCACTCGTCATCACACGTAGACACACGGATACAAACATTTCCTCAACTGACGACAGAAATGGGGTGTGCCGGTGCACAAGCGCATTCGAAAAATAAAATGAATGAAATGTACACAAGTAAGAATTAGCCAGGCAGCCAGACGTGTGGTGTCATTGCTTTGTGCGTCCGTAGTTGTTATTTTTATCCTACATTTCAATCCTGTGACACATTAAATAATGCAAATCTGAATTCACTGAATAAAAAGGAGTGGAGATGAAAGAAAAGACATGTATGGGGCATGAGCAGGAACTATGCCAGCGGCCTCATCATTTCATTTCCTTGAGCACATCTATAAATGGCATGCATTTTAATCCTTTTAATTATGGATCTTCACTACAATTACCTCAAATTAAATTACTTTGCAAACCTCAGAAGGATACATGGCTGACTGAGGAGAGGAGGATCATTCTGCCGGGGACTTAACCTCAGTTTCTCTGTGACACATTGAGCTATCACCCCACCTCCTAAATCCAACTCCATATGGAACTGAAATATTGAGAATGCCTAAAAGCCCATTCTGTACCCAGTGTAGAACCCAATCAGCCTTCAAACTCCTCCAAATCCCCTCTTTCCCCATTCTCCTCTATTCACTGGGCTACAGAGATTACAGAGAAGAACCCTGCCTGGCAGGCATGCCACACTTAAATAATCTCTGGGTGAAATCCCAGTGTTAATGTGGGGTTTCTGGATCATGCCACAGCAGTGCGTTGCGGCGCTCTGTGGCATGCTGGTCGCAGATGACGGGCGGGCACCGGGAGGCAGAGGATGCGCAGAGGGAGAGCGGGTAGGAGATTAGGATGAAAGGAAGGAGGGGAGGAAGAAGAAGAGCGACGGGCAGGGAGGAGAGGGAGGGAATGGAGAATAGGAAGGGAGTAAAGAAAGAGAATGCAACTGTGTGGCATGCGGCAATAGAGCATTAAAATGAAGGAGAGGCCGCGGAGACGGAGGGGAGCGAGAGAGAGAGAGAGATAGGACTGTGGAGGCGAGATTGTCCCCTGAGTGGGCCACAAGACGCTTGCCAAGGTCTAAATGACATTACTCCGTGTGTTATATACCTACCTCATGGCCTCGGGTAGGTGTCCCGTGTGCCAGGAGATGTGCAAAATCCTGACTGCTTTTCTTACCCTTCACTACGGCTGACCCATAAACGCTGTCAACTCGCACCCGGTGCGTGGCAGCAAACCAAGAAGGCACGACGCGGAAAGCGAATTAATTACTCGATGTTTCAATCGCGGGCGCAATAATTGCTTTAGTTCACAGGATAAGCGAGAAAGTGAGAAGATAACGTACGTCAGCGAAGGCGACGGCGGAAGAGAGATAGAGGAATCTTTCCAACCGAAGGGTGACCCTTCAGCAGGTCTAACACAACACAACACAACACGGCAATAACGGCAAACAATTGCAAGTGCACAGATTTGCTTACGCATCTGTTGAGGGCTCTGAATTAGTAGAATAAAAGGGACAGAAACCCTGAAGACCTGAACTCTCCCTCGACCAACCACTCTCCGTTCTTGGTCACCTGGCCGCCAGTCTTCTCTCTCCCGCCCCTCAAGTGGAACTAACTTCCCACTCAAGCCAGGAGAGAGATTCTCATCAAGAGTGAAAGCATGTCTGCTCAAAAAAAAGACCGCATAACCCCGACCCACAATTTCCCACTGAATGCCACATGACTGAGTGAACCTGCCCACAGGTGCTCTCAAACTCTCGAAACAAACAGACGGGAAAATCTTCCCGAAAAACACACACAGTAAATATTTCTAAGAATGTCCGGGGCATTATGGCTCTGACCTGTGCACTGCTAGATGGCGCTTGGAGGGCTTGTGATTTGGGTGTAAGAGCCGGTTCCAAACCTTGGCAGTTATCCGAATAAAACGTAATAAAAATATAAAAAAATATATATATATTTTTTTCCCCTTTGGCCAGTGGCGTCTCAGTGAAGAGGGAGTTATTTTAGCACAGCCTTTTGCGTCCAAGGTAGAACAATATGATATATATATATAATAAGAGTGTCATGGGCTGAATATCCTGACCGGCTGAAAGCTGCGGTAATTAAGAGTAAATAGTATAACACCGGGTTGCGCCAAGGCCTTTCGCACTTCTAATTGCATTTATTTAAAGACTCGACCTCCCGGTTTCAGGAAAATTCATTAGGAAGGGAACCAGCCTGAATATCGCACCAAGAGTGTCAAAGAGTTTGTAAAAGAACATAAGGTTGTGTGTGTTTTGCAGAGCGGGGGGGGGGGGGCGGTCTCAGACCGCTGTATGTGGGGAGGCAATGGGGGCGGGGGGGTGGGTGCGGTTAACAATCTGTACCAGTTAATTTGCACACGCAAGGTGGCATCCGTGGAGTCCCGTTTAAATCCTCCCCTTTTCATCCCGTGCCGCCGCGACAAGGCCGGCGAGATTTACCTGCATTTCATGATCTCAGCCGACGGAGCCATCAATACACAACAGCGTGTCGGAGGCATACACATTTGATGCAGGATTACTGGTCCCTCAGGAAGCATAATACCCCGCTGTACATTCTCATTAGTGTAGTGACATGCGCGACATGAATTTGACGCGGCCGCAGAGCTTAATTGCTGCGGATATATATTTTTTGGATTAACGTAGTCAACTGAAGAAACATGCAAAACGATCAAATATCAAGTGAAGGAAATGTTAAGTAGGCCTACGAACTGACATCATTTCAAGCCTATATGTTGCATATATGTAGTGAACAAATCATCTCATTTTTTGAGTTACTGCAGAGCTAGTCATTTGACCAATTCATTTTCTCAGCTTTGACTTGAAGGCATTATGACTAGCCGAGTTGTCGTAGATCTAGTCCCAAGCCACATGAGTCATGCACACAACAGAAGTCCAATGATTTGCTGTTATGAGCCTTAATGGTTTTTTTCCAACGTAGATGTTTACACAATGCTTTGACTAATTACTGTATTCTATCCACAACAGCTATTTCCCCTTTGATTTGAATATTTAAAGATAACCTCAGCCTTCTTTGTGCACTGTTTAAAGATCTTTAAGGGATGTTAAGATGACAAAACATCCGGGATATATGTATGAGCTGAATTTACATTTTCTTTTCTCCCTTGCCTTTTTTACTTCTTTCTATTTTGGCCTTAGGATCTTTCTGCTGTTCTCCATGTAAGCAGCCACACCCTGCTGCCATTTCTGTCATCTAGCTCCAAGACATTGGACATGGTTAGTTGCCACCACACAATAACTTGCTGTCATACTTATTTTTTCAATTTCAAATTCATTGTGTGAAAAGAGATCTCGCATCTTTTTCCCCTCTCTGAATGGGGACCCGTGAATATTTGAGGAGAAAACCGAAGCAATGCTATGGCACAACCAAAAAAAAAACAAAAAAACACCTAGCATATTACCATTGTAAACAACATATATATTCATACTAATACATCAAACACTGGCATAAGAAAGATATGATACAGTGTATGTAGGATGTAAGACTGAGTGTGTGTAACGTTGTAAAATAAAAATAACAACGCATGAATGGATTTTCACCAATCTTGGCGAGAATATTACTTGGGTGGGTACCCCCACATGAGGGGGGGTCCACACGCACACGCAAGATACACTCTCATACCAGAGTTAAACCGAGGTCTGCCTGCCTGCTGAGAACTGTTTGTCCAGTGAATGCGCAGGGTAAAAGCAGTACTTGCTGGCAGAAAAAAACAAAACAAAATGATGGATGTTTAAAGGGCCACCCTTGTAGTCGGGGCAATGTGTTTTCATTCCTTTGTTTAGTCCCCAAATAATGCCTCCGTCTCCAGGTAGAGTGGGCCCTCCGTGGCTTTTAAGGGTACTTTTAAGGGTAACTTTTGAGCTGAAGACATTATTATTATTATTATTATTATTATTATTATTATTATTATTATTATTATCAATCATTGACATCATGTATTTTCATTTTTGCTGACAAAATAAGCAGTATTTTGGGTTACGCGAATCAACCATAACATGAATAGTTTTTTTTTCTGTAGGCTGTACTAGAAATGGACAATATATTTTTTCCCCAGTTACAGCCTTTAAAGTTGGTTTTAGAATTGTTCACTGAGTCATTGTATACGAATATCAAAAGTACTTTCCTTTAAAATGCATTTACACTAAATGCACTAAAATGAAGCGTTGATGAAGTGTAGACTACTGCCTGCCTTCAGCAGTATAAAGCGTGAGAACAGAGCTAACCTCCTTTGTCATATGCACCTCTCACTGTATCTTTTAGACTGAACCTGCATGATAGAAGAGTTCTTAGAAAATGTAATATAGTTCATTTTGCCTGTAATGCTACAACCCTGGAGGTAACCACAGCTGGAAATTTGTCATACATCACACACTAAATGCTTGATCAAAAGTCCCTTCTTTTTCATGATATTTCTCGCACTCCCCTCGACTTCCTTGGCTCAGAGTACTTCTCTTTACAAGCATACATCATGCTGGGAAATGACTCAATTTTTTTTTCTTCAAAAAAGATAAAGACCATCTTATTACCTTCCCATTAAGAACATAACATTTTGTAAAATGGACTCCTATTAAAAACACTCCTTCGCGCTCCGAGCCAGATTCAATGAATCTCAGCTGCACTTTAATCAACTCTGGCTTTGCTGTTTCAACATAGCCTGCTCATGATTAAGAAGGAGAATAAAAATTCATGGAATTTGATTATTCTGAGTCCTAATTTAAAGCAAGACTCCCCAAAGGGAAATCTAACGCATATCTACATTCACACAATGAAATATCAATATAATTTCCATTTTAGGGCAAGTGGAAGTGACACAGGTATCAGCTTAAAAAAAAAAAAGCTCTCTCTCTTTCTCTCTCCTTCTCTCTCTATTTCTGTCAGGCATTAGGTAACGGGGTGATGCGGAAAGCATTTGCTGCACATACACACATATGTAGGTTATTTTGAATAATTTACAAGCCACAGTAAGACGCTGCACCAATTGAACCCCATCCAGACCCAGTTTGTGTCAACGAATTAACTGATTTGTGAATATATATATATATATATATATATATATATATATATATATATATTCAAAACAAAACCACCACATTTCGCGCACGCACAATGTGACCGGGGCCGAGTGGAGTTGTTGACACCAGAGGTTATTCGGACCTAAATGTCTACTGCGCTGGGCCCATCAGCCCTGATCATGACGACTGTGACTAACAGAGCTTTTGGCGGAAAAGGTTATGAATGTTGAAGACGATTCTGCAAATGGCAAAAGTGCTCCAGCACAAACAGCTGCATCAGCTGTTCTCACCCAGACAGCCCGCGTACCCCAGGGAAAGGTCGCGGCGGTCCGTTTTTTTTTTTTTAAGGGCTGCCGCTCCGAGTGAGTCATATCAGTGCCCATCATCACTGATCATGTGCCACCCCAGGCCCTCACTGGCAGTTGTCGACATGAGTGAACGCCTGTCATTTACCCTGTCAAAGTCCTATCTCTGTCCTCTTTGCCTGGATCAACTAAATGTCTCCATGTGATGTCTGGGGCGCTAATGCCCCAACGGCTTTAATTAGAACACCGTGATCCGAGTACAGTAAAATGCACAGTCCCATTAATGAATTTAAGATGATGAAGTGAGAATGTCATGCCACTTGTTTCTTCAGCTAATTACAAGTTAAGCTGATGTGTAGCTCAAAAGAGAGGAAGGCGCGCGTGTCACTTTGCAATACGCACGCAAGCAAACGCAAAAACACACACACAAACACACACACAAATATGTACAAATGATGGTTGCTGTAGATTTACGATACAGTATGTGGTTTGCTTTGCACCATACTGTATTACTTCTTCCATTTTATAGTTTCTGTTGTTGTTTTTTTAAAGTGTAGCAATCTTAAAGCCAACATCTGCCACATTTATGCACCAAGAGTCGGGATGCTATCCAAGGCACATATGGCCCCCCTGATAGGGTGGGTTTACTCTTTGTCTCTTCTGTAAGCCCATCTGCTGCTGCTGTTGTTACATCATGTTTTTTTTTCCCCTACACTCAGACTTCATTTCCTTTCCAAGCAGCCATTTTGCAAGAGCAAAGATGTATAACTTTCGACACGAGTTGGCCAAATAGCTGGACGCTTACACCGGATGTGTAAATAATATCTGTTTCGCATTTGTAGTGATTTGCAACTCTTCTCGTGTTTTCTGCTTGTCTCTCTGACTCAAAGAGAATAACAAAAACCAAACTGTAAAATAACTCAGATGCCAATACTGGAGGTGGAGGTCGACGAGTAAGTTGGCAAATGTAATGGCTGTTGACCAAACTCAATTTCAAGACTCTAAATCCCACCCAGGTATCATTCAGCCTGCACGATTCGCTGCAGCAAATAACGTCGGGCAGCAAATCGAGCGAGATCACGCGCTTCCGCTCATTGCGTGATGTTTGCATACTCTGTGACACTACATTACTTCCAAATTCGTTTCGAAATTAAAATATGCAAATGAGTAACCAGCATCATGTCTGATGCCATCACAAGCAGCGATGGTCAGCAGTTGTTCTCGCTCATTCAGCTTTGTGGATTGTGTTACTTACTTACTGTAAGTGCTGCTGTTAGCTCATATCTGCCATTTATTAGTGATGCTATACAGAGCTTGTAAAAGGCACATTATAAATCAGGTTGTTTTCTAGCCTCAGAAATCCGTTTTAAGATTCAACTGTGCTCATAGTTTTATAGTTGTCTTGACATTTCAGTTATTTGATCACATACTTTCAACACTTTATACACAGAGTCATTTGTTTTTATTTTCTAGTCATTTTCTTGCAGCAAAGATCTTCCCCTCTTCATTCTAGCCAGTTTGAAATAAGTAAAAGCTGATTTGCAACAGTGACGTAATTCTTTTTTTCCAGCACATTAGCTAATAATTAAAGAAATAGACACTGCATTGCTTTGTAATTATTACTTTGTTGTATAATATGTTATATAGAGTAGCGTTATGCGTGGTGCACATTGCACAACATGCGGCGAGAAGAGCGGTGTCAGAGTGGATGTATCGTGGCACAGTTTAGACAGCCCTTTTCTTCCATCAGCGTGAATAAAATACAAGGTTCAAATGCAATAGTCAACCAACAGCGGCACTTTGGAGGCATGAAATAGAGGCAAACTAAGCTTGTTTTTTTCCTTCTGTTGCATCGCTCGCAGACGTATCATTAACTGAAACTGCCGGATGCTGTGTGCTCTCGGTTCACTCGCTCTCAATGCGCAGCACTGGGAGACGCTCCAGTGTTTTAACTGAGCTCGAGCGAAGGTTTTTGACAGCAGCGGGACCCAAGAGCAAACAAACAAAGGATCCGAAAGGGTTCAGGCTTTATGTGGCCGATGCAAATCATGCCGAAAAATACCGATGGGTGGCAAAACACATGTTTTTAATTTCCTTCTCTAGTCCACACCACTATTTGAATTTCTGTCGATACGTTTTGTCTCCAATAAGTTGGACTGATGGATGGCATGCATTGATGTCTCATTTTGGCCTGCATTGTCCTAGATTTGGTTTAAAGCTTTACAACAGCCTCATTAACACTAAAATAAATGTATTCTTTATTGCACTGGGAATCTATTTGAGCGCTGCATGTTCTTGTAGCCCTTAGCTGTGATTAGGAACTAAATAAACCCTTCAGTTTGTATGGTTGAGTGGGCGTATGCCAATGAATGAGTGACATAGGAAGTTGATCGAGTGTAAGGCTGTTGTTGGTTTTACTGCTGTATACTCTAAATACCACATTTGGTTTGTGTGTATTTTTTCATTTTTTTTTTTTACATAGTCAACATTCTTAGTGAACTTGCTACATGGTACTTGTTTTGAAGATGTACAGCTCCTGAGTGCTTTAGGGTTACTTAAACAACGATAACCTGAATCATTTCTAATTTCAATAAAAACCTGGCATCAGACAACCAGGTATTTGAAGGATAAGCTATTTCCTATTCAATGTGCACATTTTAAACGTCTTCAATGGACTGAATATTTTCAATGAAAGAGTACAATGTGTTCATAAGATGGAAACACAGAGGTAAACATCCTTATTACTATAGTATTTTAGCAGAGTGCCAGCGTGTTAATGCCGTAGCCACTGAGCTGTTCTCCTGTCATAGGTGCACTTTGAAATTAACATAACATTGGGGCGGGAACAACAGGTTAGTTATATGTGGTTGAGGTATTTGTCTTTATCTGGCATGTCTGCCTTTACTGTTTGTTCACTTGCGAAAAAGCTGGAGCACGATTCCCCCTCGTTCGTAGAAACCATGAAATTTGCATCTCGTCCCTTCGAGCTTTGCAGCGGCGTCGCAGCGAGCGCAGTGCAAACAAATATCATTCGGCAGCAAAGCATGCATTCAGTGCAGCCGTCATTGGGGTCTCAAGTCAGGCGCCATGCCTGCTCAATGTTATCCCCTTACTGTTACTGTCCCAGTGTACATTTTACAATTTTGGAAAAAATCCGCACAAATAAGTGCAAACAAATAGGTATGGCAAAAACATCTGACATCCTGCCCGCATTGGGCTCGGAAAATCAGGCGAAAATTGCACGGCAAACAACGCGGTCGCACAAATATTCAGCAGTGCAGTGGTGAGTGCCGGAGGACCCCGCAACATACCAACCAGCCACGCTGTCACTTTGTCTTTTTTGGATTTGTTCCCCACCCTCCCAGCAGGTTAACCGTCCCCAGACAACGAGACTCGGCTCTGCTTCAGGGTCTAGAGAGTGGGGGTTGCAGACAGACAAACAGACAGACAGGCCTTGTATTCCGGCGGAGCCGATAGGCCTGGCAAGTGTGTCCTGTTTGGCATTTAAAACACCTCCGCTCACTCCTATGCTGTGGGAGAAGTGACGGACCTGACAGGCTCCGTCTCCTGGGAGCCAGTGGGCCTCTATCCAATCTCCCCGGGTCAGCGCGGGGGTGAGACGGCTGCGTGGAGCTCCTGGCTAAAAACCACTAATTATCATGGCTGTTTCGCATTTAGCGGTGCTGTGTTCGGCAGTAGGTAGCATGCACCTCCTGGTCACGCTGTCAGATACCTCACAGGACTGGCTCTAATTGTGGAGATTGTAAAGCTACGGGTGTTTCGGTTCAGGCTGCCAAAGGCAACTCTCCGCATCACTGACTTATCTGAATAAATGGGTAAACAAGCAAGGGTTCAACGCCCCTGCCTCAATTCACTGACACGCTGATATTGTGCGTAGGGGTCTTGGGTAAGGGTCTTCTTTATAATCTACGCATATCTTTTTTTTTTTTTTGATTGGCGAATCAAAATCAAGTCACAGATTGTGCACACACCAGCACAGCACTGCTGCGCTTTCACTAACACACACACACACACACACACACACACACACACACACACAGTCATGTCTCTGCCCAAACTCATGATAATTTTATAAATGCCTGAAGGCAGAGTTTGAGGCAGTGGACAAATATAAATATTAATTAACACACCAGGGACCAAAGTAATGCATGAAAACTTCTCTGCCTATTGGCTGCTGCCGTATTAAAGGAAACTCCGGGCCGATTTTTTAATGTGGTTTAGAATATGCATCAGCACTTCAAACATTAACTTCTAAAGTTAACATCTTTTCACTGATATTGAGGGGTTGAAATTGGAAATGAATGTAGCCCGCTGCGAGTGCACCAAACTAACGATCGGAGGGGTTTCTTTGAGAAAGCGACGCCTTTTCCCATATACCACGCTGGGTTTGAGTAAAAAAGCATGCATCGCTATTTGGGGAGCTTGACCTGTCGGTTTTGCATCTGTTCATTGCACACTGAATCACGTGGTCATTCTGAATGCAGTGCGATGTTAACGAGTAACAATACACGGACGCTCGGTGTCGGGATACCGAGCGTCAACACTGTGCCCGCCTGACAGCTTTGAGGACCCTTTGGAGCTCTGCACTCCCACACTGTCTCCCTTCATGGCAAAAGTGCTGGAGTGGGCAGTAGTTGACAGGCGGTGGTGAGAGAGAGGTGGGCTGAGTCTTGACATTGTCCATTTCCTTCTGCCTTGACAGCAGCCTCTACCAGCCAACTGTCACTCTCTCAGTCTTATTGCTTACAAAGGTGCCAGCCAAAGTCCTAATAGTGCATGTTGCTTCGTATGGATTAAATCTACTATTTTGCAACAGATAGGAAATAAGTCATTGGGCACCCAGGGATGTGGGAATCGAGAAACCCCCCGAAATTGTCATTTTTCTCACACCTTATGTGACCACAGTCTAGTAGTTGACATGACATAGAGATGATCAACTTTATATTTCAAATATTAATATAATATAAGTTTTTGCTCTCTCTCTCTTTCTCACACACACACACACACACACAACTGCTAATGTGCATATACCTCATGCAGCAGCAACAACATACTCTAAGCCCCCCACTTAACTTCTCAGAGGGATCAAGTTTTGATCCGATATGAGAACATGATGCAGTGTTGTCAGTGGAAAGGCTAAGACCTTCATTACAGGAAAATCTCCTGTGATGGAGCCCACTCTGAACAGGTGAACCAGCATACATGTTCAGCTTAGCTCATCCACGTGAGTATTAGGCAAGTGAGGAACCCGCCCGAGAAGTTCTCCGATCTCCGCTAAGGAGAGAGCTGTATACTGCGAGGCGGTGGGGTAAACAGATGGGTCTGAATTTGTATGCCAGCTGTCTCTCGTGCCTCACCGCGCACTATCACAGTTTGGCACAGGGTGAGGAGGCGGTTCATGTTTTTTTTAAGGAATGTCTAGTACAATAAAAGTTAGGGCTACAGGTTGGCTACAGGAAGTCTTTTGGTGTAAAGCGTACTGTCAGCACTTGAACCTCAACACATCTGTGCAGTGGTGACTGAATGATGGGTCGCACAGTCACCAACTCTTTTCATTGCAGTCAAAATACTATGGAGGAGGATACATCTGTGGGACGGAAGGCCACAGTTGTGTGAGCCAGCAGTTATTGGCAGTAAAGGACATTGTTGACGAGCTAATTGCTTTATATCAGTGAAACATTTAACCCTATATTTTTTCATTTATTTTGTAACTGATCCATCCGTACGAGCGTGCAATTTCATTTTATCTCACTTTTCCCTGCATGTGTAAGAACTAGTAAATCATTTCAATCGCTGACCAGAGAAGTTTACCGTTACATTACTTCTCCGTGGAAAACAATCCGTATTCATATTGGCTCTGACTATTGCAAACAAACATACACATATACAGTAAATACATATATGTATATCATTGCCCTGTTTGCAAGCCAAATTCATGGATGCAGGTCTAGTAGATGGCAACAAGTGGCATTGTTTATTTAGGGGTGATATTTGAATCTTGTTGCCTATTTTATTCATTGCATGTTCTGAAATGAACGAGGACCATTACAATTGTTGAATTTTAGAACTGTTATAACTAAAAGGAAGCAATGGCAAACACATATAAAGTACCGTCATTTTATTATATTTGTATTACATTTACCAGAGAAAAGTTCAATGTTTGAATTCCTAGGGATGGATTTCTGTATATCGTGGCATTACTGTATGAAATATTTAATCTGGATAAGAGTGTCTGCAGTGCAAAACTGCAGCTTGATTAAATGGAATCACGCTCACCTAGTGGCAAATTCCACACCAGTAAGCAACAAAGAGCTTGCCAAGCTCTGGGTGACATTTCTAAGGATTAGCTCATGATGTTAAGGTTCAGGCAAGACCCAGTGGGAGGGACAGGAGCTCAGTATCAAAACACCCGAAAACACTCACACACGCTTTTTATTTATTTAAAGTTCGGCCACGTATACTTCTTTGTTCACAATACAAGTAACGCTGATGAAAACGTTACATTTAAATCAGTTCAATTAAAGGGTCCAGTAAATAAAACAGAATTTACAAAAACAATGGAGCAGATTATTATTTTTTTCTTTCTTTCTTATAAAAGGCAGGTTTAACGAGGGTAAACCTCTAACTAAATGCGTAGACTGGTATGTATTGGGAACAGAACCTGGTAGGCAGTCAGGTAAAGTCAGGTCATGTCAGATGTGAAGGCTGAGCGCACTCAACCTAGAACCTTACATTGCTTTTCTTGGAGAGCATTCACTCCATGCTTTATTTTTATTCAATCACTGATTGTCACTTGCGCGTGCGTGCGCGTGTGTGCCTGTGTAACAGGCTTTTTTGATCTTTGTTTTGCAAGGGAATGAAATGCAAATGCGACTTTGTTTGTTGATTTCATTTCTATTTTCATTTCTTGCTCCTTCAGTCAGGATCCGACTTGATTAGAATCCAACTCATCGTCTTTTTGATTTGATATTTTCCTTCAAGTTCAGCAGAGTGAAGTAAGATGGTGAGCGGGTGGGGGGCTGGCGGGAAACCATGCGAAGCCACCAGTTAGGATAGCGCGCGCAATCGAGGGAAACAAAACAAAAGCCCACCGCTGTGCACGGAGACACAGTCTGGCGCTGGGAGTAGCGAGAGGTTTATATCCGGCAGAGATGGGGGCAGGTAAGTGAGAAAGAGAGGTGACGGGAGAAAATGAAAGGCAGCAGAGAATGGAGTGGATGGGGGAGAGAAGACGAACTACAGTAAGGATACAGTGGCTCATCTACACAAAGCTCCACTTTGGAGCGTCGGCGTAACAGCCCTGACACCAGCTGAGTCAGAGCGCTGTCAATCCACTGTCGGCCGATGGTGTTGATGGATGACATATTAGTGTTCAGCCCGCGAACAAGCGGCTCCTTCTTTACACCTCTAATGTGCGAGGGCTTCGATGCATCTATCTCCGTCGTGTGTAATTAAGGGCTGTCACAATAGGGCGTATGGCAAGAAAACCTTGATCCTGACAGATTTGGTGTTTTTTTCGTGATATTAATAACCCCCGCCTCTGCTCATCAATTACCTCTGGTCTGACGGTGTCTGCATTAAGTGCGTGGCGTTCAGTAACCAACAACGCCGCAAAGCAATCCTCCAGGCGCAATTCATTTAGGGGGCAAAGCTGAGCTGGGCTTTACCTATTTACTTTCAGGGTTCTGTAAAATGAAAAAAAAAACATATAAATTGTCCATCCGAATGTCAAATAAAAAGTGCTATTTTCTTAGCCATCATGAATGTGATTTTTTTTTTGTTGTTGTTGTTATTGTCCACGGCTAAATAACCTCACCAAATCAAGCAACAGTTTTTTTCTTGCCCTGGCTGATCTGTGCTTTCTAAGGATGATTTACGTTTTATCACCTTCTCCAGTCAAGGCCATAGACAAAGGAACGGGAATACATTCTGACGCAGCTCAACACACCTGCAGGTTTATCAGTGTTTTTAACCGAATGTCATATAGGTCACCGTTGGATTTGCCTTCAGTGCAGGTAGTGTCCAGCAATTAATCCGTAATTCCTCCACGGGCCGCATGATATAGCGAAATTGGACCGCCTTTCACGTCACCAACAACCGTCATCAAACTGTCAGCCGGAGGGACACTCTGTCCTCCTATTTATATTGTACCACTGTCCTCCGTCACCAATACGCTGTGAGGCTTTTTCACCTTTTCTCTCCTCAAACTTGCTTTATTTTCCATATGACCTTTTCCCTTCCATCACATGCGGGTTCTGTATGCATTCAACTGGCGGCGTGATTACTTCTCACCCCGTCAACTAACCTTGACTTCATCTGTCATCGCTCCATCTATTTTCAAAGTGATATTTCCTCTCTCACTGCATACGAGTCGCACTCTCAATTGACACCTACACACGCTTACTCAGACTCAAGAGGGTGTTGTGAACGAGCACACACCCTCATTATTACTTAATTATTACATATCATTGAATATTACTTTTCCACAGATCACTACATAAAAACAAGTGTTACTGCACCTTTGTTCATACTACTTACCTACTTTTAAAATAGAAGTGAGCAATCACATTACTTTTGAATTCATTATTACATTTTACACATTATTAACCAATTAATCACGATTATTTGCGATTAATCGCAGGAAAAAAATAGATTAATTGCAATTAAACATTTTAATCGTTGCCCAGCACTTATTTCCATTCAACATAATCAACAACAGTTTAAGTAAAAATAATACAACCCATTTATCCAGGTTAAATACAATACAACGGAAAATGTTAAGGCAGCAGCATCCACTGAACAACCACAATAAACACCTTGTCCTCTACGACCAGTGAAGTTCCTGTCAGCCTGTCACTAGCAAATACGTCACCTTTGTTGCCCCCTAATTGTTGATCTCCCCTCAGCTATTCAGTGTCATTTTAAATACTTGAATGCTGCAGTGAGATGTGTCATCCCACCAAGCTGTGTCAAAATCAGCAGACTCGGATATAATGGGCGTGACACATGGATGAGCGAACAAATAATGCAGTGCCTTTTCTGTATGTATGTGTGTGTGTGTGTTTTTTTTCCTGATAGCAAAACATCAGATCTTGGTTTGGAGACACGCTGGCTCGTCAGTATAGGCTCAAGTCTCTTTAATGAGTCTTAATATATGGCATGTCACAGTGTCTGAATGTCTGCACAGAGTAGCACGTGAGCCATTTAAGACTTTCCCATACTGACTAGAATAGATCAATCAGTAAATGCAATTATTCTTCTTCCATGGTGTCAAATCAAACCACCACCACTGCTGCGCGTGCTTACATGGTAACACTCGGTCTCCCGTGCAAACAGGAAGCAGCCCTTTTTTCGTCATCTGCCGGAATTCTCAGTGTCACACTCCCACTTCTAAAGGAACTGGTAGACAGCAGCCTGGTTCCTGCTGTTTTTTTTTTTTTGCATGAGCTAAAAGCCATATGCTTCGCTCCAAAATTCACTGTATCCGTGCACGCACTCACTCGACACGCGAAAACACAATCTCCCCCTTGCACTCAACACAGACACACACACACACACACACACATACATGTGCATTAAGATTCCATCCCTCTTGACAAAAGGTGAGGAGAGGATTCCTCAGGGTTAACGGCACCACTTCAACACATTTTTCAGCTTTGCAGAAGCCTCTTTCTCGTGCTCTTGTTCCCCTCTCTTCAACTTTCCTCTGGTGTACTGCTAAGAGCACACGGCGAGGGGATTAGTCCCTATCACACCGCGCACTACCCCGGAATCAGTTCACCAGGGTTAAGGTGCAGCTTTTTCTCAAGATATAGTTTTCTTTGTAGGAACTCGCACGAGGACGAGTTAAAGGAAGCCCGGTGGAACTTAAACTCTATGATAACCCGTTTAAGTTGCTGTCTGAGTATAGACACTACCTGTCTTGCACCAGCGTGCGACTCTGTATCTGGGGCTCTGTTACTGCTTGGCACTGCAACGGAGAATGGCAACATTTGTCACTTGCTAAAGCACACTGTGTGAGATTGAAGACAAAAAGTTAAAAGTTGTGAGAGTGTTGAAGTCAAAAATGGGAGATAATAGAGGATAATCCAAATGTGTCGGGCACTTCAAGACATTTTCGATTAGGAATGGAAGGAATGTGAAGAAAACCTCACTTTATGGCTGTAAGTGGAATGATTCAGACCAGCGTAATATCGGTGCATTAGGGATAGAGCTGGTGTCAAACTGAGAGGAGCCCAGCGTCACATCAAGATAAAGCAGGAAGACACAGCTGGCCTGGCCCCTGAAATACTTTGTATTAATTTGTAATTAGCACATCAGATCTTGTTGGTTTAATCTGCACTCAAATACAACGGTAAAGCAATTTCTGGTTTTAGGGGCAGTCCGTTATATAAAATGTACACAATGATGTCATGTGTCATTTTACTGATGATTTTCTTTGTTGCCCCAAACTAAAAGATCCCAGGGTCTTTTGCCAGCATTGTGTGTGTGCGTGTGTGTGCGTGTGTGTGCGTGTGTGTGCGTGTGTGTGTGTGCGTGCGTGTGTGTGTGTGTGTGTGATCAGTGTCAATAGTATTAATCACAGCAGTGTCATAGCTTCATTAATTTTGCAATCAGTTCATCAATCTGCTTTGGATTAATGAAGACACAATGCAATTTGTTCACATTTGGAATTCAAACTTTTCAGTTGCTTAACTTTTTTCAAAGCCGCAAATGCAAAGTAACGTCTGGGAAATATATGACAAATATCATCAGTCTCCAGATTGGAGATAAGGTTATCTCCATTTCAGCATATATAACGATATAATGTGAAATGAATGATTCCAATAAAATAAGAGACTAAAATCTCCGATCGCTGATGACATGCCCTTTGCAAATCTGCATCCGTTTTCAACCAGGGAATTTACCGGAAACCTTTTAGGAGGTCTACATCACTAAAAACAAACAAGTATGTATTTACCTTTAACTGATTGGAAAGATACTTTGGGAATTAATCATTTACAAAAATCTCCTTCGACCTTTCTCAATTTTTTTTATTGTTATCTATTTCACAATTCATTATAAAAATAACCTATACTTTCTTTATTATGCATAATTGCATGTTTTCCTGCCATAGCCCATTGTTGTTACTTCCTTCTTTTTCCATCTTCCTGGCATTTTGCCTCTTGGCCAATGCATGCTGAGATAATGAGATAAGCTCCAGGCTCCTATGATCCAAAACAGGGATCAGCACAACATTTCTCATTTATCGACATTAACGGCCATAGCCATCGCTCACTTGCAAACATGTATCTTTATTTTTCATCAATGTTTTGGCTTTATTTTGTTGACCTACCGGGAGTCTCTGAAAATAACAAAATTGGGAATTCATTCTACCTTTCCTCTTGCTCCACTTGTTCCCTGCCGTCATTCAAATCAATGAATGAATTTCCTTTTTTGGGAATATACATGAGCGCAAATGGGAAAACGGAAAAAAACTATTCCAATCTATTTTTTTTTTCTACTTTTTCCTTTCAAACCAACAACACAAAAGTGCGCGGGCTGCGGCTGTTTCGGTAATTACCCACTTTACTTATGGCACATGCTCGTATAATTCAACAGTCTTCAGGTTTTCTGCCCTCCCTATTGTGACTAATCATCAGCGAAGAAGATGCTCTTCATCAGCCCACCCGTCTGCTCGCCCTGGCTGTTGGCAGTGGCTGCCACGATAATGACTAAGGCTACTCTGAGGCGATGTTTACTCGCTGACAGCAGCACCCCGCTCCCTCTGTATGCTCCAGCAAGCGTTTCCATTTAGCTCACTTCTGAAGCTCCTGCCTAATTTCTCTTTAGAGACAGAAATCCTCTAAACCCCATTGTATCCCGGGGCAACATATTTACTGAGGGCTGGCTTTCCAGTACCTGAGAGAGATTAACACTTCTCCCTGATTTATGATTCACGCCACCCACCCACAGGCTTGGTCAGGGGCCCTAGCTGCTCTACGCCGCTTCTTCCCTTTCACACAATAGGATTTAGGTATCAGACAAAACATACAAACACACATCCTGAGTCACATACGGCAGAAACAGGGTTTAAAGGGGGAGTAAAACTAGGAATAGGCATAGATCATCCTCTCAAATTTCTCTTAAGAAAAGAGAATACTGAACTGGCAAGGATGAAACTGTTTGTCTCACACTACAGCCAACAAGTGACTAACCTACATTTATAATAATAAATACCTTTTTTTTTCCCTTTCCCTGAACGGAATAGAATGTGACTTTGTATCTTTTGAGAGACCCCGCTGTGATTTTTTAACTTTGATGTACACTTAAAGGATATGCACACGGATAGGCTACTCCGAGTCCTCCACTGCAGCAGGAGCAAATAGTCAAAATACCTGTGCATCCATCTTTTGTTTTGGCACCCAACCATCCCACTGGCATCGCTGGCTGCCTGTGTCTGAGGTGGCCGGATGACTGCCAGGCTGAGTGACAGCCTGGTAGTTGTTTATCCGTAACAGTCGTTTGCTGGGCATCTGTACCACAGGAGCAACAAAGCTGCTGGCACTGGGTTTCTCTGCATCATGTCATATAAGCAGTAGTGGCAATTATAAAAATATCTATTTATATATATAAATATATCTTTGGAACCTGTGTTTTCATGGTTGTGATTAAAACACACACATGGTAGCTTTGGCATTGTACAAGACTAACGATGAAAAGGCTTGCCTGCGTCTCTTTACATTTGTCTTTGGATGATTTTTTTCATTCTATTTAGTTAAGCCTTCAGTCATTTCATGGACAGTGGGTTAAACATATTCTGGTCATAGCAGCCAATGTCTTATAGTCGCCTATTGTTTTCCCTGAGAAGCTATCCATGAATAGAGACACATGTACAGTGTAGCTGCTTATAATTGACTACCCGCCCCCCTAATTATTAGCATATCAAAGACCACTGTTGTTTATGTATTCAGTGACATTCTTTGAGCATGTGTAATTAGTGTAACCCAAGCAAGATATCTTCTTTTTATACGTGGTATTCACGCACTGTATGTTAGTTTCAGGATATTACAGATTGCAAAGGGTAATCACTGTCGCACACAGTGAAAGAAAATATATATATTATTTTTTTTCAAATTTATCGGGCCTCCTCGTACCTTCCCAAGCCCAATATTAATCGTGTGCTTACTTCTCCTCGCCTGTTTCAACAATGCGTACTACTGTACAGTAGATAATAAACAGGTGGCAGCAGACATGAAGCATTCCAGTCAGGCGACGGTGTTTGATCACTCACCACTGTATGTAGTCCTCGCTCATATCTGCTCCTCACCACTTCCCGGCGGTGGGTGCGCATTTAAATGTGCTTTCGTTTGCTTCAGGGGCTCGAGATTAGTTCCCTCAACTGTTTTGCTCAAGGATCACACCGTGGCCACAACCCCGTCCCTGGATCACTGTATGCTGCATGCTGTTGGCTGGGACACGCGAGTGCTTTCCTTCCAGCCCTGCAGCTCATCAGAGTGCTGCAGTCAGCCTCCTGTCCAACCAAAGTCAAGTCAAGTGTCTCCTCCCTCACCGCCCACATTCCAACAACTGGCCTCATATACTGTAAGAGTGTTTTTACTGAGTGCGACTGAATACGCGCACTCCCAGCTACATATTGCAATCTTTGGTCAATCATTTCCAAAAGCAAAGTCAACTTAATTTGAACTTTCTTCTGCTCGTCACCATGAGATAAAACATTTGCCTCAAAGGAATGATGACGCAATGCAATCGCCTCCTTTTGAGGGGGAGAAAAAAGTTTACTTTTCCATTTTTCCATACTTTACCACGACAACGTAAACATACTTGAGCAGCTCACTGTAGAAATATCCAAGGGTAAGAAAGTGCTACATCTGGAACATACTGAGCAGACGGCAAAACAAGTGGGGTGAAAAGTTTCAATGGGCTTCGAGGGGAATATTATTTGAAATGACTTAAAGGTGTGGAGTTTTTTTTTTGTACACATACAAAAGTTAACTTTCAGTGGAACTCGGCACCATGCACTTGTTTTTCAACATAGCACTGTTCGCATCCGTCACTTAATAGCTTGGCCTTTTTTTTTTATATATAAATCATGTCACCTACACACTGGCATGCATAGGCTTCCATGTGCACATGTGATAAATCGCAGTTCCTCCAAATAGCTGTTGGATAAAAAAAAAAATCCACAAGGTGACCTTAAGTAAAGGATCTCCATGCATCATACACTGCTGATAATGGGATTATGTGAGGATGTTAACAGATGTAAACAAACACTAAATGCTCGGATTGGTCGTGAGATGTTTGTGTGCGCTCAGCATAATACGACTAGGTCATGTTTTCTGCAGTGTGAATTTAAGACAGGACAAGACACAGTGAGATATATGACTCCGGAATATATATTTACAAATAACAAAACTAAAACGAGGTCAGTGTAGGAAGCAGAAGCAACCTTGAGTACTACAAACTTCAAATGAAACAAACATTGTTCAGGGCATTTTTTTCCTTTTTCCGTTTTGCCGTTGCTTTGATGGAAACAGGGAAATCTAATGGAGTCAGACTTGTCAGGCCTGTTAAGGCAACAGCAAAAACACAGCTCTGCCCCTCCTCTGTCAGTCAGTGCAGAGCTCTCAATAAATACATTGGGAAATAACATACAATATACAGTACATCTGGCAGCACAGAGATACTGCCAAATATTTTCAGACAATTCATTCTCCAGTTTTATACATACTTGTTATGTACTGCACTTGTTTATTTACCGCCTATAAGTCAATCTTCCGACTGGGACTTCCCTTGTCTATTCATGGTTTCTGTGCAGTACCGAGCTATTTTACCACAGCTTTATGTTTAACACGCACAGTTTATTGGATTGCATACATTTAAAGTAATCAAATCACTGGTTGCTTTAGACTAGCTGTGATAACCTGTTCCTTGGCAAGTAGACAATGCAATGCAACATGGAGGATAAACCTATTCGAGCTTGTGAAATCAGAACAGAAATCTTTTTTTTTTCTTTCATTAAATAGTGGCAACGGCAAATTGAAGATACAAAGTGAACCAGTTTGTGTTTCGTGTAGCACACTAATCCAATATTTCCCTGGTGGCACAAAGGTAAAAATGCAGCGAAGGAGCTGCCAAACGTTGGTGCCATGGAGAGACAACTGAGTTTTGGCATTAACAATTATTATTTTAAAAAAAAAAGGAAATTTAACCATCTTAAGTCATCTGCAGCATATTTCCCAATTATTTGTGGGTGACGTGAAACGCAGAGCCCACATGCTGGTAAAAATATATATTTTGTGAAATATTCTGTGAATTTTCACTGTGTTTTTCTTTCTTTTTTCTTTTTTGATTAAGAGCAATGTTATTGTGTTTGTTCCTATTGTTGTTGTTTCACGTGACTATGTGGCAGTAGCTGGGCTCGAAGAGCTGTTTCGTTTCTGACAAAGCTTTGAGGCGCTGCTTTGTACCGCGACAGGGGAGTTATCCATCATCTCCTGTCTATCAATGATTAATGGCTAAAGTGGTTCCATTTTCATGGTAGAGAACATAACAATCTTGCATTGGAGCATTTTGCCCCTCTCCACCAGGCCCCTTAACAGCTCCTCTCTCCCAGTCACATTGCACTATTTCAACAAGCACCTCATCCACTCACCCCAGCTCTCCTCTGCCTCCTCCGCCGTTCCTGTCAGTTGGTTGTGCTCCTGTGCATACATGGTGCAAGCAACCATTTTGGTGAACCGTGTTCTTGTTAACATCGCTCATATTTAAATAGTCCCACAGATACCATTTGAACTAGTGTTTAAATACCTGGCCCAACCTCTGCAACACATAAATCGTGTTTCAAGTAACGTGTAAGTCATCACCACGGAGAGCCTTGGAAATAGCCAGGGAAATAATTACAAAAGTAACGTTAACGCTTCGGCAATTTTGCATAAATGGAGCAAGGAAATTGGAAGTGTTTGAAGTCAATAAATTAGTCATTGCATTTATATCCACATTATCCGTGTATATTTAAATGAACACAACTAAAGATTGGAGGAAAAAAAGAAATGTTCGTGGCTGATGGGGACAGACTCAGGCTCAAGTAACAAGTCATGTCCTTAATGTGTAGCTTGCCTTTTGCCCTGAAAGGCTTCGAAGTGGCAGTTTGGCACCAATCCTGCTAACTTCTGTGAACGAGCACTTTGTCATTTCAACTTGTGATCCATAACGAGAGAGGACAGTCCTCTTACAGATGACCGGGTGGGGTTGTTTTGGAGAGGACAGTCATCCTGACATGCCAAGATGATGCACAACGTACCGAGAAATCAGCAGTGCAGATTGAATGATGGGGAAGGCTCAGGGGGAAAATGAAGAAAGATATGAGGAGCTTTCGCGATACATGGGCACAAGTTGTACCTTCCAACCGAAGATTTGTTAGAAATAGAGAAATTGCTACAGACAATGCCTATATTTCAAAAATTATGGGCAAAACAACGCAAGAATATTGCATTCCTCTTGTATTCCAAAACAATGAGGTGTGGAAAAGGAGTTTGTCGACTCACCTCTGAGTCCCCTTAAATGTGATTTAATTAAGAAAGAGCAGCAGGAATATATGCCCCAGTAGATAAAATAAAGGTGCAACAATTGCTGACAGTGTTTTCTCAACTCCTATTATAGAAAACACTACATGTTGTCACTAATTGTTTGTTTTTTTATGCATACTGAATATGCTGTTTACTAAATCACAGTAAAAGACCAATGTAATGCATAATCCACAGTGGATTTTAGTCCTTCATATGCATTTCCCTCCACCATCACAACCCATAGTATCCTGAAATAGTTCCCCAAGCAGCCCACCTAACGTGTTTTTAAAATATCATTTTGAACATGTAATTTGTCGTTCTCATTATCTGTTAAAAGCTGCATGTTTGTCTTAGTAGCAAAACTTTAGTTCTGTTCTGTAGTTACATCTCATGTCATAAGGTCCAGTTACTATTCCCTGCCACATTCACAAGTTACCATGGCAGATCAACATTAAGTGAGATTTTTTACCTCCAGCTCAGTTTTTTTTTCTGTATTTGAAATTTGTCTACCGGTAAATGACATTAAAGGTCTGACAAAAACCTCTGACATTCTTAAATCTAAATCTTGACAATGTGAGGTCTCTTGTAGGACAACATTTGTTCAAATATTGCCGGCCAGTTCTTTCACACAACATATTCCTTCCTGTTCCAAACTCTCCATCCTTGTCTCACTTGCCCATAGCTCATTCTGGGGAACACTACTCAAATGACTCCTTTTGTAAACACATCAATTCTTGTATTTATAATTTATCAGTTTTTCTTCTTTTTTCCTGTATCATTTTATCTATTCTTACGAGTGTCAGAAACAACAATCATCCACATTTGTATGGCTGCCGTTTCCTGAGTTTTGAAAATCATTGTGGTTTTAGTATTTCTCATTATTTTATTGTTAAAAAAGAGGGTGTTCCTCCCCTTCATTTATACTGTCAGTGATGGCAATTATTGAACTATCACAGCTCATGACATGCCATGATTAGTTGTTTAGATGGTGGGCACTATATAAATGATTAAAATGTTCAACATTTTTTGATGCCGCCACTTTCTTCAGAAGCAAATTCTATCACAATAATCTAATGTTCAGCATAGACAAAAGAAGACCAAATAACATCAGAAATTAAATTGTGAAGTTAGAAAGCACATGACATATTCAAATAATCCAAAGTCTTCAGAGCTTTCTAAATTCATTTTAGAGAATATTAATTCAGCCAAAAATGTAAAGGAAAACTTAGAATTAAGTTTCATGTAAAAGTAGCCATGTTTGACATTTAAAGGTTTTGCTAACAAGACCATCAAAAAGCTCTTTTTCTATCAATCAGTTCCAGTTCACAGTGTTTTATTTATAATATTATAAATAAACTATAATTATATAGCAATTGAGTCAATAAGGTTTTTTTTTTATGTTGTATAAGTATCCTTAGCCGACTGCTCTCTCCTCTGTTTATTCTAGGCTTATCTCTTGTCATATATTACTTCAGCTTCTTTGTAGTTTAGAAACTCACATTGATACAAAACCAATCTAAAAATACAACTAATGAATACCAACAAAAGGAAGTATTATTTTCGGAGATGTAACTGATTGACATAATTACATTTCATTCCAATCTGCAATCTAACTGCCGAGGTCTTAGATATTTAGTGTGTGACTGTTTTGTTAATGTTTATTTGATCTGTCATTTACAGAGTGACCTAAACTAAAACCTTTATTTTCAATCAAATGTTTCATGTTTTGTGCTGAATTGACAGCTAATGAAGATTAGAGAAGGTCCTGATCTCTGCTGTACCTTAAAACGTGTTGTAGCAAATTGATCATATTTTCATTACGTATCTGTATATTTAATTGTTATTTTTGCATGTTAACATTGGATTTGCCGACCAATATACGCAAAACAAATTGCCTAACACCTAAATTGAATGGGCAACTATGGATATGGTAGTTTTTCAGCAGGAGTTTCTGAAGGCTGGTGTAATGTGTAACATATTCAGCAGCCACAGGGGAAATACATTCAGTGATGAGTGAAAATGGGTTCTTAGCATCTCCTTACTCTTTACTGCAGAAATGAAATTGAGAAAATCTGTTAAACGGCCAAGAATTACTTTTGTCACAGATGACAGGCTCGTAAAGACTGAAGTTTGAAAAATGTTAACTATCAGAGAAAATAATTATGTGAGAAGAATGAGTGTGAGATTGGAAATTGAGTCACTAAAGGAGCTAAGTCTGCTGACTAGTGTCCACTGGGAAAGTGAGTGGTCTACTGACATTCAGCCAAACAAAGAGTTTGATAGGCGGCCAAATACACTTACATTGTCGGACGGCTATAGAAGAAAATGGCATTGCGAATCAATTCACTGTGAGATTTATTTATCAATATTATTTTGTATGGCACAATTCGGCTCATTAAACTGCAGAGGATTGCTCCAGGACATAGTACTCACCTCCTTGGCGATCATATTTGTTTCGGGTTTTCTTATTAATGCCTAAGTGTACTGTGAGAAAGAACAATCTGTGCGTAGAGTGGCCAAGATTCCCAGAATCCACTTGAAGATAATGGCTGCAATCCCAAACACCAGATCCACCGGTTGATTTATATGTCCACAGCAGCACAATCTGTAAACCTCTGCACTTGGGTAGGTCCTTATTAAATGTGTCTTATTTTACACTTTCTGGTGTAAATAAAAGGCCCTTTTGGAAATGGATGGATTGAAAACAGGGCAGCTAATCTTCTTCTTTTTTTTTTTACTAGGGCAACAATTTTATGCGTCACTTTTATTGAAGGGGTGCGGTAGAACTGAAATCTGTGAATGTGACTGACGTGATTGTCACAGCTTTTAACATGCTCATCTGCAATGCATGAGGATGGGAATGAGAAATGCATTAGCTGATCATTTCAATTTGGAGTCTTATCTCTCTTTGGTGGGATTAAGGCAGCATCACTCATGCCATTTATTTAGTTTATTAGGATCAACTGTTAATGTGTTTTCTTTGAATTTCAGTCCCTGAATGTGGAATGGCCAAACTGCTTTGCTCGCTACCACTCAGACAGCAATTATATCCCGCACACCCTTAGTTGTAATATCTCCAAGCACTATTATAAAGAGAAGTGTAATCTACTAGATTTGGGCAGAACATTGTTTATTCTATCTGGCTTTGATGCCACTTAATAATCGCTTTTGTATTTCTTCCCCTTTCTCGTTTAATTCATTTTACTGTTTATATTGTTAAATTAGTTTATAATAGAAACCTTCAAGTGGCGAAATAAACCCATATGGGAAAAAAGGCAAATGTATGGCGGAGTTAGTTTATTTGCGCTTAAGGGCAACTTTCAGCGCAGACTAAATTGATCAAAGTAGACTTCACCAAGTAAACTCTGCGAAACTTAACTTCCACCCACTAACGTGTGAAATGCCAAAGGCACAAAGCTGTCACCGCAGACTGTAAATTAGGCGGCTTTTTCATGATCTGCTCATGCTGATGATCTCAAGTGAACTAATTGTATCTACAGTGTCATTTGTTTCATGTTTGCTTTATGGTGGTTGGTTCGCCGAGAACCTAAGGCAGGAAGTTATTTACAGCAATCCAGTCTTGTCTTCGGCACCACAGACAGCTGAAGCTCCTAATGACCCTGCACCTGCGCTAGGTTGTTGGAGCTATTTTGGGAATCGTGTGTAAAAAAATAAATAAAAAAATAAAAAAAAATAATAATAATTTATGAGCGTTTATAAAAATGCACTTAGAAAACAGTGTTAACCTTTATAATCAGTCCCGTAAGGTCTTCGCCATCTTCATAATCATATTTTCTTGTTCTTCTACTGTCAAGCTTCTCTCTTATGCAAATCATGTTCTTTTAATGATATATCTTTTTTAAATGTTTGCAACATATTCGTTTTCTTCCTTGTGGTAAAGGTTTAGGAATATATTCAAGTCACAACTAAATACTAAACATCTCTTTTTACAGTTAGACATCACCCTTTCCCATCACAACCCACACACCGTGTACATTTCCCTAGTTCTGATAAAAAGCCACAACCTACGCATTTGTCATACCACTTTCCCTTATTATATCAAGGATAATTACCTGATGAAAAAATACATAAAAAAAATCAGATACAGGGCTACGCTCCAAAGGTTATTAAGACAGTTTGAAACCAAAAGTTGAACAACACAGACATCCACATTCTGTCTTAGGAAAATGACTCGGATACGCTTGGCCAATGTTTTAGTCATTGATTGAACCTGGTTACATTTTGAGATCAGTATACACGTGTGTATATTCATAAACATAAAACTGTGTGGCTTATGCAGATTTAACTGAACAATTAACGTTTACTGGCCCAAACTGGCCAAATGTTTGTGAGTTTCAAAAGATCTAGGACAACTTTTGTCATCATGTTCTTAATAGTAAATATCCAAAAGAATAGGTAAAACCTCAAGGTTTATGCAATGCAAAGTCTCCAACAAAGAAAAATTACCACTTTTCAACATTCGAAAAGTATCCAAAAAGGGTAAGACCACGCACTTGTCATTTAAACGGTGCACTGAACAGGGTTTATTTAAGTTTGTGTAAAATGATCCTGAACAATAAGGGGGCGTTTTAAATAGGACAAAAAAATTCTTGTTAAAACTAGTTAACCTGGGACCACCGAGTTCAATTATTGCAGAGTACTACCATGGTAACACTTCCCTCATAGACAGGACATACCGTGCATTCAAACAGCGCTGCTGTCCCTGTTAATAGCCTGCTTACACAAACACAGACAATGGACTCCGTTAACAGTGCAGTACGATATTGCTCAGGCACTAAAATGGAACGTTCGACAAGCTGGACAACCAGTGCTGTCACATGCACGGGGGCTTTGGAGTGTGCTGTTCTCTTTTAAATATGCTGTGTTAAATTCTGAGTTCTGCTCTTTAAATTTAGATTTGATTTTGCTGTGCACTGGGTGAAACTTAAGACAACAAACCAAGGCTCTCTCTAGATTCAAAGATCCCAGTCTGGTCTGTATACATATTTTAAAGGTTTCTATTTACTTGAAGCTGCGTGCTTTCTATTCACGGCCATCCCATTGCACTCTTAATCTACTTTTTATTAAAAAGTACCTATATACCTACAAGTTATCAACTTTAGCAAGTTGTCCTGTACAAATGCGGTACCACAGATGCACATGGTTTGGCACTTCCAGTTTACTCACTGCCCTTGTTTTTATGCGGCGCTGACTGTTCCACCCTCAGTAGGCATCGACCTCGGGGCAACTCGCTTGATCTCCGTGCACGCCTCACCTCTTAATGATAAAATGAGAAAACTGGGTCGGAGATGTACATTCCCACCAGAAATAGTGGAAAGTTAACATCTTCAGCCGAGCACCACGAATTCCAACTGGGAAATCATCTCTAAATAAATCAAATGAGTTTCACAAATAGGTGAGGAGCCTATGGGAGGCCCAGGTTGAGCTCCTGGGAGGACTGAACAAGTCTGGATGATTAACTGAGAAATGAATGACCTGCTCGTGTATCCACTAGAAACCTACTTGAGCGATCAAATTAGTCGAAATTAAATGGTGTTTGGCACGTTGTGATCTTTACAGAGACTGATATTGTGTTTTCGTGGCTATTTATTATCTCTTTTCAAGGAGTTTCGCTCATTCCCTGAAGGGAAATGTGAAACGTCTTTTTACTCTTGAAACCCGCACTTAAAGACCAAGCGTTCTTTTTCCCTGACCTGCATTTGATCAGCCGACTGTGGATGGAAGAAATCATGTTGTAAAAACACAATTAAGACACCCACGTATTCTTGAGCAAAGTGAGCGTTTGGCAGTTGTTTAAAATGGTTGACAATGGCACGTATAAATCGGACATTTCTTTAAAAAAAGCAGGTAATACAGAGAGAGAAGAAAGAGATGGGCGAGAGAGAGAGAGAGGGATTCAAACCTTAGTGACCATCCATGCGTCGTAAAAGAAAATGATGGCTGTGAGCTTGCAATTCCACTCACCAGAACTGGGATCGGAGTTGCCGTCAGCTTCGGTCCTCTTGTCGGGGGAGGCCTGCTCGTACAAGTCGTCCTGCGCCTGCACCAGAGGGAGAGGTTGTGTGAGGAGGGAGCCACTGCCTACAGGCTCGTGGTCCCCCAGACCGCTGTCACTGCAGCTCTCCTGGGAGCCGTCCGGCAGGTGAAACGTGACGCGCCGCTGCGACTAGAACCAAGAGCACAAAACAGAGCCTCCGATGTTAGCGCTCTGCTCTGCCCCCTTCTACATAAAAAAACAAAAAACAGATCCACACCGAGCTGAGCCCGCTCATGCCCACTGCTTCACGTGCCGAGTACCGATCCGTACCGCAGTGTGAAATAAGCGCTCTTAAACGTTATATTCGGAGTGAGAAAGGTATAGGGGTGGACCTAATTGTTGTTGTTTCCCGTTTCGCGAGTTCATTTTGACTCGGGCCGCAGTGGATGGGGAGGGGAGTTAACACATGGTAATTAAAGTTACGTTTCACTGCACAATGACAACCGATAACGGCATGCAAATTAAACCTCGTGCACCGTTTCAAAAATTCCGCAAGGTGAAAAGTGCGAGAGATTGTGAGGCCTTGGTAAATACAGATCGGAACTAATGTCATGCGTAATTAATGAAGGCCATGAAATCTAAAGATATGGCCAACACCGTACGATCACATTACTTAGACCTGTTATAGAAACATTTTAGAGTCATTGTATTCGAGCGCTGGTTGAGTCTAAGTGACGTGAGGCTTTCCATCTTCTTTTCGCATTCTGCATTCACTCAATTATGAGTGAGAATTTCTTAAACCTCGAGTGCTCCCCAGACAAGTCTTAAAGCTCTTCTGCCTGGGATGTGTGTGAAAACACACACACACACACACCATCCTTAAAGCCAACCTGATTGAATTTCCAATTGTTAATTCCATGTGTCTTTTCCGTCGCTCTGATGACATTTTCCTCAGGCTTTTCCATAAGTCCAGATACATGCCTGGAGCTAACCTTTCGCGAGCGCAGAGAGGTCCCTGCCACCTCCTTGGTGATGACCGACAGAGACGGGGTTTTACAGTAATTATTGGCAAAAGCAAAGGTCACCCAATCTGCAGTCTTATGCAAATGACCTCATTATATACTTTAGAACTGCTCATGCAACATTCAATTTCACAAAAAGGGTGGATAAATATGGAATGGAGGGTGATTTGTGAGGTGCAGGTTATGTGGTTTGCAAACAGAATTTGAAAAACTGGATTCTCATTTCGATGGATGGATAGGCCGATGGATGGGCAGATGCTTACTGTTTGTAAATATAAAGTGGCAAGTGGGGAAACGTGGCATTTGGAGGCACAATCAAATCATGTTAAAAAGCAGACCTCTAAAGGAGCTCTCTCCTTTGTTTGTGTACGTGAAAGTTGTGCTCATTAGGCACCGTGGCACCCTTTCACATGTGGTGAGCCGTACTGAGTGTATGTGGTTTCACAAATCTTTATAGAGAAGGTGAACCCATTGAAACAGAAGGCTGTTGAGGCAAGCATTACAGATTTGACGCGTTTGGTCTTTCTGCAGTTAATTAGCAACGGCTTCATATGTTTTCTTTCCCGCTGATGCCAAAGATGTTGGCCTCAGGCACGGTAGCCATCTATTTGTTGGCTGCGCTCATAGTGTCAGTGTAGCAAAACAAATACTTGGAGCCTTTCTTTCGCCTCTTTCCACCGCTGAAGCGAAGGCTGCTTATTATAGAACAATGTCAATGAAAAGATATATACTGTAAATCGATTTATTAACCGTAAAAGTACTGTAGCTGCAGGTGATCAAAGGTTTTTCAAACAGGGTTGTGATCCATTAAGGTACAAATTATGAAGAATTATGGGATCGGGAGCTTGACTAATAAAGGGACTTCGTAAATACAAAAGGAAATGCAGTGGCTAATGAGACGGGGATAAAATAACTGCCGTTGTCTGATTCTCAAAAAATATATACATATATTACATAAATGAAAATGAAAAATGGGATAGTAGAAAAATGTTGACAATAATGAAGCAAGTTCAATACTGTGTCTGGATTTGTTTAACATAACAAAATTACTCCATGCATACAAGCCAAATGATTATAGTATCCAGGTGTCTTTGATAAATGTTTATCTTTAACCTGGATTGTTTTTAGCACAATAATTCACTATAGTTCGTCATTTTCTAGAGATTAGATAAAAAAATCAAATGCATTTTGCCTGCTGCGGGTGCTGTCATCTGCAGATTGTGTTTATTTATGGGTTAAAGCATGTCTGGAGATATTTGAATTTCTCTGTTGCTGACAGTCACTTGTTGTAAAATTAGCATAAGACCGGCTTAAACTATCCCTGCTGCCAGTTTACAAGATATTATGGCTTATCGCACCGGCTAACCCTTATTATCCGCTTGTTTTTATAATTTGCCTGACCAAACACACTCTATTTCGTAAACGCAAAGCAAATAGCAGCACTTTACGGTTTAAATTCCAGAAAGCCTACAAATTACCCGAAGTGGGAGAGAATAAATACCAGCCACTGAAGCATCAGTCTCAACTTTAGTAAAAAAAACACGGTTTTGAAAAGTGGAAAAGTTGAGTTGTTGCCTATATGACTATTAAAATTGCTGATGGCACGTTGGAAAAGCACAAACTAGAAATGTTCCAGAAAGCCTAGAAATGCCTTTTGTTTTTGTTTCGACCAACAAACACCTGAAAAAACTTAAGGATTGACTTTTTTGGAGTTCTCTTTTTTTTTTTTTTTTTTTTTTACATTCAAGTCTACGACCCAATCATTTAACCAGATGGCAAAACAGATCTAATATAAATCACTCTTTTACCCTCACTATTTCCACATGTTTCAGCCCTGCTTTGTGCTAATGCAGCACACCATGTCGACACCTCTGTTGAATATCACTGCCAGTGGGTCAAACGCCGAATCACTATGCAATAAGCAGCCCAATGGAACACCAGACTGATACGACCCCGGTTATACGTGACGGCAAAAGCAAATGGGTGAAGGACTCGTGGCACAAGCTTCCTCCCCGCCTTTCTCCTCCTGTGACCATATGGAGCACAGTGTGCAAGTCAAAAACAACTTCTGTGTGGCGTCGCGTTCCAAATGAACGCGATGCAACACTCCATTTCTGCGAGGCAGACGTTTAATGAGAAGACGCACTCGCTGAGCAGAAGAGCGTGCACACACACACACACACACAAACACAATATAATGCAAACTCCTCACCACCACAAATAATCTTATCTATCAGCTGTGTGACACCTGCGGTGAGAGAACACTTCCCACGAGTCCTTTCTCACAATCAGACCACTGAGGGAGATCAATCAACCAGGAAAAACAAAACTCCCAAAAATATCTCTCTGCCCTGTTCTCTCGCTCTTTCCTCCCTCCCTCCGAGACCAAAGGTGCTGTGCCATCTGCTGGACACCTTGGAAAGTACGTATTTGTTTTGTCCAAGAAATAAAACCGCGAGCGTGATTGTTTTTTGATTCCGCCGGTTGTGCTGATCGATTTTTACTGCCTCTCCCACTTCCCCCTTTGCACTGCAGTTGTTGTATTTCAGCAATTGCTGAAACAACACATGCTTTCCAGAGAGTGACATTTCAGTGTCGTACGCTATTCCCAGCGGTTTTCATCCGCGGCCCTGACATGCTGAAACATTCCATAAAACATCAAATTAAGTGGAACATTAGCGGCCGATAGACAATGCCTCCTGTCAACACAAAACATTCGGATTTCCTTTGGGTTCATCCGTAAAATCCATCGCAATCTCAGTGAGCCACGGCTCTATTTTGATGACATAAACACAGTCAAAAACATGCTTTTCAACCAGCTTAAAAAAAGATGAAAAATGGGAAGATAAAAAGAGTTCCCAAAGTTGTTTCAGTAAGCAACATTCAAATAAATCACAATCTCCCCCGTCTTTGATTCCGGCTCTAATATTGACGTAGTCTGCTCCTGCTGCCTCTCTCGAGCCCAAGTCTGCTGCCTTCTGCTTTTCATCATTAAATCATAGCCAGGCAGTTCTGAGAGACATCTGCATTCTGCCACATTCACAATGAAACCCAATCAGTCACTCCCTGGCTGTTCAGTTCACCCCAAATACACACACAGGCACACACACACACACACACACACACGCACAAAGACAAACACAAAGATAGATAAATCTAAGTCACATCTGAACCATTTCCCAAATTGCAAACTTGGAAGAGTGGACATGAAGTGTGCTTGTGTGCGTTTGTGTGTGTGTGTGTGTGTGTGTGTATGTGTGTGTGTGTGTGTGTGTGTGTGTGTGTGTGTGTGTGTGTTTGCGTGTGCGCGTGAGGGTGTGTGTTTTGTCTGCGCGTGAGTGTGTGTGTTATGTCTAACTGTAGTGCGGTTTGTGTTAGTCATTTGTAGAACATTTGTTTAGCATGTGATTATCAGCATAGTCCATCATTTTGACTCCCATGGCCAAATGATCTTACGCAGATTTATGGATGCAATATAGATAGGGCATTCTTATTTGTTTATTTATTGTCTAACCCAAGGAGAAGAATACGCTCAGATTTATTTATTTTTATCATGGAAAAGCATAAATCTCTGGTCTTTGCCATAGAGTATGTTTATCTCCTCGCCCACATCCTCACCTGTCCTCTTTCATAGATGACAGGTACTTTAACAAGCCCTGACTCGCTAATGCCCTCGCAGTCCAATTTGTTTTCTTTAAACGTGTCACACATCCCTAATTAATTCTGCCTCAGCACACATTCATTCATGAAGCATGAACACTGCAGATTCTAGAAATGATACATGTTAAATGACAAAGAATATTTAACAACAACTCTGACAATAGTCAAAGGAGTAAGGCATCAACTTTTCTCCCAAATGTGATACTAATGCAAGACGTTTTTAAAATGTAACCCTCCCCTTTTTAAAAGATCAAACATTAACTAATGTATTATTAAATAACATAATAGCATAATAGATTTTTTTTGGCCAGATAATGTCACAATATGGTATGAACATTATCAAATTCATCCGGTGAACATGAGAGCAGAGGCATTAGAAAAGGTCCACTTTAAGAATTAATCCCAGCTCTATTTTAGTAGCCATCTCCTAAGGGAAAATATCGGACTATTTGCCTCGAAACGCTCTGCTGTATCCAACATCTCGTGACCAAGCTTTTACCACCAATAAGGCAGTGGCTTGGGTGGAAACTCTGTGTCAATGGTTAAGTTATTTAAAAAAAGAAAAAAAAAAAAGCCTACAATGCGTGCATTGTCTTGCTAATGCCAAAAGTCACCAGCCAGAAATAGCGTGAAAGTTATGCAACAATAATATGTTTATGTCTTAGCCAAGCTATGCCATATTATGTAAGATTTGACCCTGAAACACTGAGATGAATGGGCTGAAAACAGTGCCTGTACAGCTGCAATTTCTGACCAGCGTTTTTTTTTTTTTCCTCAACTATCCAAATGCAGAATAGATGCCGGAATAAGTTTAGATGCAATTATCAAATAGCCTACACCTTGCCCTGTTCAAGCTACTTTCGCGCAATAAAAAGAAAAATTACATTCACTACTTTGCAGGCCAAAAAGCTTGAGTAAGGAGCCCTCTAGGATTTTCTCTGTCAACTTCAGAATAGCTGTCTAAGTATGTGAAGTTAAAGCTTAAACTGCAGCTAACCGGTGCGGCGGTGGTTAAGCTAACCAAGTCTGACACTGCAGGCCGCCTACCGTTGCAGACATGAAATGACTGCTTTGCCTAAGCATGCATGTCTAACTCGTGGTTACGTCTCACTATCGTACAGATGGGCAAATCTTCCAAGCGCACTATGGCCCTTTGCCCTGCATCGGAGTGGGGGGGAGGATAGTGTCTGCCTCAGTGGCAGGCCTATAGCGTATGGTTTTACTATTTTTTTTTTTTTTTTTCTATCTACGAACGGAAAGAAAAGGTCTGTATATTAAACTGGATTCACCCAAAACAGTTCAGCTATTCAAATTGTTGAACTTTCATTTATGCTAAATATCATGTAATACCACTGTGACTAGATCTGGCAATCTCGGTCTCATTTCAGGCCTTTTTTCTCCCCGATCACCATTCCGTGCCCTCTTGCCTTTTCTGATGGAGGTTTCCCCCTACCAGTGCCCCTCCCCCTCCCCTCTGCATCATAACTTGTGCGTGCTTTTCAGTGACGTGACTTGGAGGAGTGAGGACTGTAAGACGGGAGCTGTTCGGCCACTTTCCCTCTGTGTCCTAAAGCAGAGCCGAAGAAACCTGTGCAACTGCCACAGAGCGTTAGCTACAAAGTTAACCACTACAGACTTACTCATCGCCTCTACCCTCCGCCGACATCCACCGCCATAAAATGAGAGACACAGCAATTCCTCTCCGTGTGTGTCTCCTGCATCAGGATGAAGGATTTGACACTCAGAGACAGTTAACTACAGAGCCGAGAGGGCTAGGCCCTGAGCAGTGAATGGGGGAGCTTGATGTGTTTATGAGTCCATGTGATGTTGGTGCTGCACACTGAAGTCACTGTTCTGTGACACAGTGAAGGGTGTTGGCTTTTATTATTTTATTTTTTGCATCTCTCTACAAACACTTCCGAGACTTAGCTCTGTGTCAGTGCGCTGGTAGAAAGAATTACAGACAATAATCACAAATAAATAAAATACAGTCATGGCGCATTAAAGGCAACATCTGTTCTCATTTAAAACCAAAGTGTAATCACAGAGTACTTTATGATTCATAACAACCTACAACCCTATTAGCTGTCATGAAATCCTATTTGCGATTCCCTTACACCAAATAGGTACAGAAGCACACATTTGTTGAGCTGAATCTCTGTTTATCCTGGGGAAATAATGGCTATTTACACAGCCATGATTATCCAGCTCTGAGAGATCAAATGTAAATCGATGCAGCAGGGAGGACTGGTTGACTTTGACAACTGGTAATCTAGATTTCAAAATTTATTTACCAAAATATTGGATTTTCTTTTGTGTGCATAACAGCCAGCAGGCATATAGAGCTGGGCAATGGACTCCTTTCAGCATATCCAGTTGTCATGCACGATTTTGACAACACTACACATTCCCCACTGCCCACCTTTACCTACTGTACATTCCAACAGCTAACCCTCAACTGTTACTCATCTGACCAATCAAATCAATGTATTCAACCAAGATTGTCTGTGTTAAGAATTTGCCAGAAATTGTAGCTGTGGTACTTTATTTTCATTGCACTTCCCTATTTCTCTGCTTCTCCCAGTCAAGAATGGATAGGATTCTATTCATTTATCTGTTAACAAAATGAGGTATTACGATTGTCTTAATCTAATGAATTTAGGCTGGTAAATATGCAGCTAATCCCTTATCACAATCACAATATTATAGAAGATAACACCAACTTATTGGGAAATTAGTAAAGTGCTAAAACCTAATGAGATAAAAGACAGCTGATTAGTCTGATATCGCATCTTATAGAGAGTTTTGCGCTGCCTCCAGCTCACAATAAAACTCTGACTACTGACTTTATGGGAAACACATTTTTTTTCTTACAATGACTGCACTTGGTGGATTTCTGTCCTTTTTAAAACGGATGTGGTGGCGCTGTATAATAATTGGCATGGCGCCCCAAGAAAGACTCTGTCAACATTACTGAAAAACATATTTAGAATTGTAGTTCTGTAGAGCCCTTTGTTGTGTACATAAGGACAAAATTACTGCATGCCATATCTGGCGACCACTGCGCTCTTCAAGCCTGCTTCAAAATAATAAATGAAGCAAATGCGCCGCCAGACATGCTATGATCTCATCATTTGCTCTATGCATGTGACTGGGCTGTGATTATTTTTGATAGTTAGAATGCTGCAGCCATTTAATGACATGATTGTTGAACATTACCAAATTATCACTCTAAAGTAGGCCAACATAATTACTTTCTGTCCCTTGCTAATCCCCCAAAGCCAAAATACGTGAGCCGCCATCATTGAAGAAATGATGGCGATCGACGGGCCAGATTTTGGATGACCAGCTGGTGGCAGAGTTGTCAAAATCTCCAGTGTGGGGCTTATGGTTGATAGGACCGTGGACATGACTGTTGCCAAGCATATAAAATATGCGTTAATGTGATAACGTTGAGCCAGTTGAACGCATAGTGCACACGAAGATAATGGTTTCACCCCTACCCCAATTTTCAGCCAACATTGGCTCATGGTACTCAGTACTTGCCAGCTGATAGGGTGTTATAGTGGATATGCACACTGGACACACTAGAAATACACTCTATGTAAACTACAATGCACAATGTCTGCTGCAGTCCTCAGAAAATCGCTTGAAATAATTTGTTTTGTATGATTCACTGTATTTTGAGTGTTGCTACATAGTGTGCTTTTTTTAGGTACATACTTTTCATCACATATTGTGACTTTTGGTAAACTAACACGTTGAATCATGAAATGTACATGGATAATGCCTATGTGCAATGTAAGTCCTCAACAATGATGTACTTGAAATGCAAAAGAATCTCATATTACCTTAATGTGAAAAAATAAACAAATAATAAATTTTATATATATATATATATATATATATATATATATATATACACACCTATAATAATACGTAAACTGCATAAATGTTTTCAAAGCCTAATGTGTACACATTATAGGCTGTAGCAATCCATAGCTCATGGATACTACTGAATCTTTTTCTACGAATGCAACATGTGAGAAACATCAGATTGGCACACCACGTTAACACAACTGCTGTTTAGCCATTTTCCCTCGTCAGGAAATTGAAGAAGAAACTAACTTTTTCTGAGAGGACACAGTGAGGGAAATACAATTAAGCTCAAGCCTTAATAATTAATTTTATGGTCAATGATCTTACCAACAATTATTTCTGAGGAAACAAATCATCTGGAAAATAAGAATCTCCCAGACCCTTTTCCATGTGTTTTGTTGCCAAGCACCCAGCACTTTCCCTCCAACATTTTCCAGTGAAAGTAAGGCACAGTCGTAGTGGATGGTTTGCTGCTCTGTATAATTTGAGGCATAATTTCATTTTGTTTGTATATGATCACCTGCCCGCTTGCATTTTGGGAGACCGTGAAAGAGAAGGAACACTTGCCTCATTCTCTCTCGGTTATTGTTTCTTTCACCAATATGACATTTTTCACCCAAAATGCAAGCAGTATTAAAGCTGCATGTGAAGCTGCGGAGGCAATTTTCAGTATTGGAGATGGTGAGTTTTTGCACATGAGGAAAAAACAAAAGAACATGAGAGACAGATTAAAAAGGAATGAATATTAATGGCGCATTTTCCCACTATACATTATCTATTTTGTCAGATACATCAAGAGGAATGGCTCCCATCAAGATCCTTATTCTCTCTTTATGTTTTAAAGACTAAACTTATATCGCCAACAGTGATGAGCGTCTTTAAATGTTTTTACTTTCTCTATCAACGTATTTCTATTGATGCTGAAATAACCGAGCTAGGTAGGCTAAGGCTGCCCTTTCATCCGGCTTATCTGAGGTTGCATCATAAAGAAACTAGAAAACTATGGCAATGCGTGGATCTGTTTTGTCGCAGACAAATCTTTCTTTTTCTCTTACATCAGATCCTAACCTATTGGCACAGCAAGCAAACTTAAAGGAAGTAAGCCGTGCACCAAACAAGTAGCACAGCAGTCGCAGTAACATCATCGTACCTCTTTTCCCTAAACTGTACAACACGATTATCCAGTTGTGAGGCGATGTGGTCAATGTCCATCAGGGAAAACGTTGGTCGTACAGACCGAAGGTATTTATGACCCCCTATGACAAATGCACAAATTCACAGAAGTCCCATCAGTTTCCACACTTTTCTTGGTTGATTTCCCAGTAGTCCCATGTGAGATGAGGCCAGAAGCGGCCATTAGTTGCACTCGGTTATGTCCAACACACAAATGGTGTCATTTGCTACTAAAATGTCACTGAGTCACTTTCAACGACTGCCCTCAATGGACAGCAGACACATAACGAAAACAAAAAAAAAAAAACAATTTGACAGTTGAATAAAGCAAATCAACTAAAATGCCACCGATATTATTTGCTACTATTCACATTCTGTTGTCTCCATTTTTGTTGTTATGAGGGTTTTTGCTTGGAATTATGGTTGGAGTTATGATTGGCCTTTGGTTGGAATTCACTGGTTTGTTCTCTAAACCGCGTCCTCGTCAGGCAGTCAGCTTTAACTTCACAAGTCTTTCCGTGCTGCAAACTTCTCCGACGAATAACCGCAAGGTTATCTGTGGATCCCCCGTGGAGAATCGCTGTCTCTGTTGTCAGTTAATCTGAAGCCTCACCGCCATTTCAGGCCTAGTTGCACAGGAGGGTTCCCTTCAATAATGTACACTGAGAGCAATGCTATGATCCAATCAAATATAAAGCGCAGACAAAAACAACACAGGCCATAACTTAAGGTGATTTCGTCACTCATCGATTCACAGCGTCCACAACATGCAGTTCACTATGGTCTCGATTTTTGGTCTCACCCACGAGCCTTGGTGCCTTGGCATACAGACTAACCAAGCATTAAACCAACCAGGCCCATGGCAAGACAGTAGCTTCAGGCTGTTAGTAGGCTGGAGGTCTTGTACGAAATTCTCTGTGGAGGGAAGACATTGACCATGCACATAACTTCCCTTCATGTTGCAAATTGTGTTCTTCCACAACAGCAAACTGAAAATGACTCGAACCACAGTACAAACGGAACAGACCCCTGACATTAATGCTCACGTACCCGGTAATCTCTGTGATGATTTATAAAGCGCCATTTCACTTTAATTCAGGTTCATAAGGACATTGCCTGGGAGCATACTTTGAAAGCTCAGCCCCCCGCCCCCTGCAAACTGACTTAGTTCTCCCTGCTCATCTTCCATCTTTTTCCTTTTAGTTCTCTTATTTGGTACCCTTTCATTTTCACCTTGCACGTCTTCCGTGCCCTACTCAGCTACAGCTTCAGCAAACTCAGTGTTTACTCCGACAGCCTGTGGCAAGATGCCCTGATTTCCCACTACAGGAGAGAGACTTGTCTGTGATGGCCGGGCATTTTATACCGGTGGTCAGATTGATTAATGTGCCCGACCGCTGCTCCCCAGTGGCCTATAAATGCCTCCTTTTTCTCGTGGTTATTTCCAGTTAAAAATCCCATTTGAATAATCTCACTGCACAATGCAAGTCACACGTAAATGTGTTTCCATTTGGGTTTGATGGGTGAAACACTTCCAATGTGTACACAGTTCAATAATGGTGAGGCAAACCAGGGGGATAAATGCGGCATTGCAGTAATACAGTGTCAGAAAAGCTTATCTCTGTGCCGCATTGCTTCCATCTCTCTCGCCATCATTTTAACAGCCTACAAGGCATTACGCCCAGTGGTCAACATGTCAGCTAAACAGGAAAAGATTACTTATGTGTGTTCCCCGGAGGAGAACTACACATCCAACGTATGCCGCAAACAGCTTCTTATTTACGGGGGATTCTTTTGATCTCTGGCCATTTGCATGATGACTTACAATAACATTTGTAAAAGATTAAAAGTGGTAGTCAGGATGTATTAAAGGTTCAGCATTCATAACTTTATCGTCTCATAACAACTATGGTCTCATCCAGTCATAATGAATGAATGCACGAGATAATATTCTTAACTAACAGAATTCCCTTGATGCACAAGTGGCATACATGCTTCTTGTTTATATAACAGCTTCTCTCCAATTCCAAATATACAATGTAAATATCCCATTTCAATGGCGCTGCTGATTTCACAATTGCATGTTGAACAAAAACTAATAACCACTTTTTTTATTTTTTTTATCCAAACTGTGGATCTTTCCAGGGCCAAACTTTTTTACCCCCCGGTGCTGGTGGAATAGCTGACTGACTCAATTTTTACACCAAGAGTTTTGAAGGTATGATGGAACCCAGCGCTGCCATAATAGAACATATAAGGAGAGGCATGTTCAAGCACTTATCCAGCAGTTCAAATCAGAAATGAAATGGCTTATGGGGCAGAAAACAACGTTTCTAGTGTGACAATTTGAAAAGATGTCAACATCCATATGTTTACCATTAGTACAAAGAACAATTCATCCATTTAAATCATATATCTGCAATCCTATGTAAACCCACAACCACAGTAAGTGGGACTGCAGGCTTGTCGCATTCCTGCAATCGTACCTAGTAATATTTTGAGTTAAGCACAAAGATATGCTGCACAAGTCGTGGATATACACTACAAATAACATTTGCTTTTGAGGAATATCCCGGAGCAATAACTTATAACACATCTAGGAATAACATCCCTAGGGAGAGAAAAACAAGGACGTCTGCGAGTTAGATAAACTGCAACACAAACTCTTTTTTTTTTTTGTAAAGATGTGTACTTCCATTCCCTACACCTATAACGGAAAACTAAATGGCACAGGCGGAGAACAACTGGTATATAAGTTGTTGTAAATTTGCATGCCCTCACTTGGGACTCTCTTACAACCTGCCAAATAATATTTCAACTGGGACACAGCACTGCCGTCGTATAAAAATAAAAAATAATGTTTATTGGTTTTTCCTACCACCATCCCTTGTTACCACTTTATGACAGAAGAGCAAGGGGAGAAAGACAATATTGGAGTGAGGAAAATGGGGATGACAGAGAGGACGAAGTAGAAGAAAAAAAAAAACTCCAGACTTAAAGTCGCAAGATTTGTTTAAACAGACAGCTACAATATTCAAACAATCATTCACAAGAGCTGATTCCAGGAGCTCCCTGGCAATGTGTAAACAAACTTAATGTATCACCATAAATCTCATAACCCGTCTTATCCCATTGGCTTTTTCTCAGCCTCCCTCACAAGTCCAGTGGCTTATCACATAAATGATTATTGACTACTTTGCAAGTCATCAATGCTCGGGGCACCTTTGCAAACGCTAAGCCAAGGGACCTCATCTTAGTAAGCTAGCACAGGCAGGGGGCCAAGAGGCTTTCCAGACAAGGCCTGATATTTTCTGCAGGACTTTCCTTTTGATTTGACTGTGGGTCGCTTTGGATTAAACAAATGTTAATTGTTTGACAGAGGAAAGGTTATGAATTCACGTCCGATCCCCAGATAGGCCGGCCAAAGCTCTTTGAAGGTAAAGGAGAGGGTGCAGTGTTCCGCTATTACCCTTGAATTACAACAAAACACAAAGCTCATGTAACCTGGCTGTGCGATGGTGCAATGCATTGGTATATAAAATGTTGCCTCAGGTTTCGCAGCTGAGCCAAAACAACTTAATGGATTAATTGGAAGCCAACAGAGATAATTAGGCCTTTGGGGTTATATGAATCCACCCCTCGCAGACTGTTGCCTCAGAAGTGTGTTGTAGTGCATTCCTGCTGTCTAATCGAGATAATTAGCAAGAATGTCGTGTCACTGTCCAAAGATTCACGCAAAATGGAAAGGCCAAACAACCTAGATGTGGTTCCAGCCTTACTAGATGTAATAGCATATATTTAGTAGCAAAGTATCTTAGCCAGTAAATAATATACCTTATTTGGGGTCTTTATTGGGCATTTATTGTGTCATCGTATATTCGTATGATGAACAGCCACAACAGTTTAGAGGAATTGGCCCAACTTCCATCTTGGCAACCATTTGTCCAGTGTCCACGCAAACCCACCGTAGTACCGCCGCTTCTTTGGCTCATACGAGAGCAACGCCCCCTACCGACGTGTATTTGTTTCCCCAAAGGAGAAATTACAATGGATAACTAGCTGTTAGCGAAGACTAACTGAGCCAGGGCTTCCGGTTGTTTACCGTGCTTCTATTATTGGATGCCAAGGTGTCCTTATGTGAGGCTGACAGCCACTGAGTAGTAGTCCAAATTGATTGGTCTGCTCTTGCCCACCAAGAGGACCTGAACTCAATTTGCTTGTGATGGCTTCAATTTCCTGGCTGGACAAAATCTCCCCACCCTCCTACTCCTCTCTTCCTCGCTCTCTCTCCCTCTCTGCATCCTTTCCTCGCTCAAAAGCTGTCATTTAATGCCATTACTCGGTGGGGGGGTCATGCCCGTCTGTCTTCCGTCTTATGCACTCTCTTTGTGAGCTAGGTGGTTAAAAAAAAGAAAGGCCATTTCCTGCAATCATCTCATTTGCTGTTTTTCCCCGGTCACATCTCGTAAGCCACGTTCTATTTTAAAGAGAGTGGTGGCTTCATTTTCATCCCCCCGCCAGATGAGAAAGCAAGTTAGTACATTTCGAACATAAGCTACGTTTTTTTTTTTTCAGGTTGCAAATAGATGAAAGCAGGTACATATTGCAGATGTCAACACGCACGCACGCACACACACGCTGCCTGGCTCAAAATGGGTGCTGGAGACGGATGTGTTGGACAGATATATAACAGATTGTCATCTCTGTGTCATTATTCCTGGGAATATTGAGTAAGCTGTTCAAGAGAAGGTCATCAAAGCGTGGGCTAATCTAGGACTTGCGATTGGAAGCATATTTTTCCTGCGATACATTTCTCAGGAGCAAAGGCACAATTTGCTTCTCCCACCAAACTGTAACACCATCTTGTAAACTCATTTCAGATGTACCCAATACCCACGCGGTCAACGGCTGATTAGGAAGGCAACAGGATCTAACGCCACGAGCCGAGCGCAGAGGTCTTTGAATTGATTACCTTACGTGTTTTCAGTTTTGCTTTTGTTGCTTTAAGATAAACACGTGGAGCCCCTCAGCTTATGCCAGCTTATGTCAAGATGAAAGTATTAGCTAGCCCCGGAAATGTGCTACAACTGCAAAGATCTCGCTCTGATTTTAGCCACTGAGGGGCGGCGGGTCAGCCTCTCAGCACTTTCAGATGATCTAGAAGACGGGCGGGAGATTAAGGCGCTGGCAAAGTGTGAGTTCCTAAAGATATCAAATCACATCCTGTACTTTATAACAAGGACATATCGAGAAAAAAAAGAAGCATGATCTCACTTTTCTAAAATAATATGTACACATAACATCATAGAAAATGTGTTATCAGCAATCAAAAACAAAAAAAAGCTAAAAAGGAACTTGCAACATCATCATACCTAGAGCGCTCAATCTTTTGCCCTTGCTTATACTACTCTTTCTCTCCTTGGGTATGCTCTCTCTCGGGCTTATTTACCAGCGGCCTTACAACAAGCTTTTACCTCCAGGAAACACGCAGCTGATCTGGCTCATATTTTACAATGATTCATCTTGCTCAGTATCAACAGAGAGGCACAAATGCAATACAACCAAATTAAGACTGCTCAGCCAGACGAACAAGCTGGGGACTTTCAAACCAATGCCTTTTTTCCATGGAGCTTTGTGAACCACTGCAATTTATTGCTATATTAGGACTGATTTCTTCAAGCTGTTTTTTCATGCTGTAGCTTTCATTTCCCCGTCATTATTATTGTTGCTTTCAAAAGCAGCACGGTAAAAACAAAAAAAAATGACTCAACTGCAAATAAATACATCAAATGCAGACGTGCATTAAGCCTACAACAATAGTAAATACTACAGTTTACTATGGAAACTCTTGAGAACCAATGTAGGAGTAGTCATTTTGTATCATCAAATCAGAATTTCACAACAACTGATATAATGTAAGAAAATAAAGTAGTTCATTCAAAAAACACTCCCAAGTCATCCTTCCACCGCATCAACATGTATCCTCGTAATTGTCCTCTGACTACGGTGACCTATCCATATATTGAACTTGTATGCTATTCATAAGCGGACTTACATCCTTTGAGCGGATGGATGAGTTAAAACAAAGATGACGTCTGCAGAAAGTGTGTTTAGTCTGCGTAGACATGCTATGCCCTACCATCGCTCGAGGTGTCTGTTCTGTCTCTCTTCAAGTGAATCAAAAAAAAAAAAAAAAAAAAAAACCCAGAGGGACAAAGTCCGAAACGTACCCATTGAGTATGGGGAAGCAGGGAGCTAGCACCGTGTGAGTGCAACGAAAAACAAAGATGACGTCTGCAGAAAGTGTGTTTAGTCTGCACAGACATGCTATGCCCTACCATCGCTCGAGGTGTCTGTTCTGTCTCTCTTCAAGTGAATCAAAAAAAAAAAAAAAAAAAAAAAACCCAGAGGGACAAAGTCCGAAACGTACCCATTGAGTATGGGGAAGCAGGGAGCTAGCACCGTGTGAGTGCAACGAAGGGAGAGAGCGAGCTGGACACTGACGGGTCTCCTTAGCTCCAGGGAAATTACACAGACACAGGCCAAGGAATTGGCCACTGAAACACCGTGGCATGTCATGCTCTTTGTTTCTCTACATCCATCTGTTTCACATTGTCAAATGATCATTTCCATTATCTTATCGATCCAATCACCAGCAAGAGAGGAAGACAACGCAGGATTTATCTTCTGCAGCTCAAAGATTAAACGGGGGATAAGGGTGACTTTTCTCTTCCCTAATCATGATTCATTATTACTTTTTTTTTAAGAAGCATCACCTTTAAAAAAAAATTGTAATGTTCAGCTGTGGAAGTAGATTTCAATGAGAATACAATACAATAACACACCTTCTTCAAATTTGGAATTTGCTGCATGATACACAATGTCACCTAAATTGCCCCTTTAAGTCCGCTCATGATAGCTATGGTCACAAGTTTGCTTAACAATAAAACCTAATGGGCTGTAATAACGAGCTGGAAAAAGAAGGTACCCAGTGTATAAATCATCCAATAATTTACAAGAAAATCATCAAAGTTCCAAACTAGCATAGACAACAATATCGCTTTTCCACTTTTCCAATGTTAGATGGATCCGTTTCAAGGTTGATCAATGTTTATGTTTAAAAACGTATTGTAAGAAATGTGTAAAAGACTGCATTATCTTCTGTATTTTAACAATCCCAAGGGTCGACGAAACTATTAGGCAGTACAGTGAGTTGTCTCGAAAATAGTTGCCACCAAGTGGCATGCTAGCCCACACATTTTCTTTTTTTAAATTTAATATGCACTCATTAATTATTTCTATAATCTAAAACTCAGTTTCAGCTCAGACAAAGCAAACATTGACTGGCAGATCTTTTTATCACAGTTGGTTTGTTCGAGCATAGGCTTTGGAAACGGGGTGCAAGGCACTGCAAGGAGAGCAGCACAACAGAGAGGGCTCCTTGTTCAGATGAATTTAGATCACTTTCTCCTGAGACAGAATAGGATAGAGTGAAGCTCCATCTCCGCTCGCCAGCACCCAGCCAGTTTCCTGCGCCTGTCTCTGTTTGAAGGGTAGTGATGCGTGTAATACTTCTCACCCTAGCCGGTTCGGCGGTAGACGGAAACGACAGGGGTGAAGGAAAATACAGAGTAAAACTGCGTGGTAGTGGCCGGTGACTATAGGCTCCCCTCAGAAGAATGCTCTGACCTTGAGGAGGAATGGGCAAACTATACAGGAAGCTATGTACGGGTCAGCAAGTGGAAGGAAAGATGTGGCTTCACCATCATGATAATGAAATGAGTAGATATATATATCGAGAGAGAGAGAGATAGAGAGAGAAATATGGGTTATCTCTCTCTCTCTCTCTCTCTCTCTCTCTCTCTCTCTCGCTCTCTCTCTCTCTCTCTCTCTCTCCCTCTCCCTCTCTCTCTCTATATATTATATATGTATACAAGTGAATGGAAAAGTGACTTGGACTCCACTGTATATACATGCTGTGCATTGATTTTATGTCGAGGAGCTGTTGTGATGCAGCCAGTAAAATTGCATTCTAAAACAAGATAGATTGCAGTGTGCACACAGCTGTGCCAAGCAGATAAATCAATTAAAGTGACCTGATATGACAAGTAGCCATGTCCTCACACAGGCTTAATATGACAACGCGCAACCATGAGACCCATGCCTATCTCCATCTAACCACAGGGCCCCTTCTTCCCAGACACTGATTAAAAGGCAGGTTGACAATGGTTCAAGAGGACGAGCGTATCTCTCATTTCGCTTGGGCACAAAGATAATTTCTTTGGAGTCTCAAGCAGATGAAGATTTTTTAATTATAACTTTAATCACGAGGCAGTCGGTTTCGTGACCTGAGAGTCACTTTTAATATGGTTTAATAACAGGATAACACGTGAAATGATCCTATTGAGGACTGCTTTCCAATCAGAGTCTCAGATGTAAATGTTGCAGTTATTCCTTCTCAAACTCATTGGTTGTATAGATCTATCCATCCATCCACCCATTCCTTTATTTTATCCTTTATTATCAGAGAAAAAAATGTTTTTTTGCCTCCGTCTATCAAGAAACATGTAATGCAATATTTTGTGTAGTCAGTAATATGAGTGTCGTGTATGGAGAAGACAAAGAAAAGGCAGTCCATATGGTAAATACTGAGTCTTCATCATCAGCGTAACAACTACTGCAACACAACAACAGCAGCACTTTTCATTTACATTATGGTATGTTTATTGTCAGCCCCACACAGTGCAGTGAAAATCCACTTTGTTCTGCACTTTCATTACACTCACAGATGGTATCTTGTACTGTATATATTGGGTAATGGGCCTAGTGTTATTAACTAATTAAGTTGCACTGACGCTACCATTTTTTTTGGTTCAGGCTACACATGTAAATAAAAAAAAATATTGTTTATTAAATTAAAATAAAATAATAATACCTGTATTATTTATTATTATTATTATTATTATTATTATTATTATTATTGTTGTTGTTGTTGTTGTTGTTGTTGTTGTTGTTGTTGTTGTTGTTGTTGTTGTTGTTGTTGTTGTTGTTGTTGTTGTTGTTATTTTTTTATTTTTTTACTTATGTTTCCTTTTTATTTTATTCAGTTTTTTCTGTTAGATGTCTGTTTTAAAATCCAATAACATTGAATTTAAAAAAAAAATAAAATACATCTGCATTAAAGCAGAAGACAAGCCCATATAAGTAACAATGAAATGATTCTGTTGGCAATATAGAATATTGTTTTCAAGTTCAGATGTCATGGTGGGAAACAAGTACACTGTCGGTGGAATGTCTTACTGATTTGAAGTTGTCAGAAAATATATGTTACTTACCATACATAAGTAGCCATAATTGTGATAACAGAAAATATATTTTTCCACAATGGCATTTCCTGTCGCAAATGAGTCATATGTAAATGGTACCCGTGTATCAATGGTTTTACATCCACAATTGCCACATTATGCGAGTAATTTTCTTTTTCATTGCCTATTCCATGCCATGCATAGACACAATATGTGTGCAGGCCCAGGGTTGGAAATGGTATGTTTAATAAATGGAGAAATCTATTAATTGCTCTTACTTATAACTACTAATGTCTACTTCCAAAGAATATCACTTCTCCCAATGTCATGACTCACCATGCAATTTAGATATTGAAACTATGATAAAATAAAATAAAAGATTCATGACTGACCCCCACCCAAATCTTTTTTTTTTTTTGACCTAAGGGCAAAGTCATTCCTTTGCAGTGTAGAGGACAGCTTAGACGATTTCCATCTCTGACTCATCAGTGGCTTTCATCTGAAGTATCAATCATCTCAGGGCTCCAGCTTCCCAAGCAACCCGCTAATCATACGACATTGTTCAAAAACATCAAAGAGAAATTCAAGGTCTTCAAGGCATGGTGGTTTCGTATTGGGTTATACGAACGAATGGTGCTCATTGATAATTGACAGATCCGAGTTGAAACATGTCAAGAACGTGCTCTCTTTGGTCAAATTTGCAGGGGGAGAAGAAACATTTTGAGGCTGGCGAAATGCGTTTTTGTCTCAATTACAATGTGAAGCATTAATGTTGAATTGATGTTGCACTTAATTGAAACGGTGCTGTGACCGTTGACGTTGACTCGCCGTCCAACAGAATAATCACTTGGAGAGATGAGCTAACTGGCGTGTGGGGACGGAAGGTAGGCAGGCAGAGAAGAGAAAACATGTGTGTTGTGTGTCCGTGCACTGAGACAGCTGAGCGCTCATTTGCTCTCCGAGGTGCTGAGTGGCTGGCTATCATGGTAACACTGTACAGCAGCTGTCAGTGGATAGAGTCCGGCAGGCAGAGAGAGAGAGAGACAGAGAGAGAATGACAAAACACATTCAATCTGTTGCTCCATCAATATCTCCCCGTCTCGTTTTTCTAATTTCTTCAGCTGTGTCCTGCCCAAAAACGTACAAAAAAGATAGAGACGAAATAATGGACAACAAGACTTTCATAACTGATGCATATGCCAAAGAAATGGTTTAAAGTGTCTAATAACTGTGTGTGTGTGTGTGTGTATGTATGTATGTGTGTGTGTGTGTGGGAGGGGGGCTGGCAAGATGTGAAATCTACCTTTGTGTCTATAATTGGTGCCAAACCTTACAGAAGAAATGATGGCAGCGTTTCTCTCTCACTCTGTAACACCTTGAGCTTTAGTAGATCTTAGAGCTCCCAGTCCGCAGGTGAAATGTTGTTAGTCATATGGAAACACGGGCGCACACCTCAGACCCACGTGTTTTGCTTTGCAAGGTGGGAAGAGGAAACTGTGTGTTCTCTCCGTGGCGAAAGGAGAAAAATCGTTCTCGTTCAGGGCAGTCGTTCTATGCCGCCATCTCGCAGTGTCCACCTTTCCCTGTCTCTCCCTCTCAGTTTGTCTCCTCTCACCCACACTCTCAACAAGCCTCCTGGCCTTTTTGCAACAAATTAGCATGATCGTTAGTAAAAGTTTAATGTGACCAGAATGAGATGACGGAGGAGGCTGAGCTCTGCTGGCACGAAGTGCAAGTGTTCATTTCCTGCATTGCAAAACTTCGTTAAAAAAAAAAAAAAAAAAAGTCATGCTACATTCTACATGCCGTTTATAGAAACATAGTCTGATTTAGCCAAATGGCAGTTTTTTCTAGGAGCGTATTTGATAAATAAACCACGATCGCCGGCAATATTTATTTACCAATCTAGGCACATCCCTGTGCCTCCAGGCATCCAAAGCACAATACTTTGAGACAACTTGTATTGCCCACAAGCAGCAAGGATTTTTCCTAATTGAATCATTTCCACAACATTAACATTTAAAATCATTTAAAGTAAGATGAGGTAAACCTGTCCATGTATATATTTATAATATCAATGGTAAGTATAAGGATGCATAGGCAGTGTGATTACAACTTGACCGTGTGAAAGAGGTCAGCCATAGTGACCCAGATTTAGAGCATGATTACCCGATCTGCTTCCTTCGAGTTAAAGCTCATTTCCAAGTGCATCGTTTTTTTTTGGCTTGTTCTCTCCGCTCCCATAGTTTTGGTTTCAGCTGCAGCCAATAGTTGTACTCGGCAAAAAGGCTGTAAAAGCCCACCTTACCTGTTCATCATCGGGGAACAGACTGTCCCAGTTAGTAAAAACCTTGTGAACACGGTGGAGCATTAGCTAGAGGTCTGAATTATGTCTGTTGGACCAAAAAAAACAAACAAACATTTGAATATTGTATTATTACTACTGAGTTCTCATAGGTTGGGACATCAACATGTTGATGGGCATTGTGTATAATGTGAGCCTATAGCCAGATGGTGTCGATATACCCATTCTCTTATCCTTGGTTGTAACAGTTAAAATAATATTAATGATAAAAAAAAATATATATATATATATATATTTTTTTTTTTATTCCACAAGTGCACTTGCTTTTATGGAAAATCCTGGCTTTTCTTAATGTTTTCCACAAACTGAGAAATCACATCTTCTTTGTAGTCAATCTATACTAGTTTCTTCTCATGTTTCGAAATTCCATTGTTAATTCTTTTTTTTTTTGATGTTATACTTTTGTGAAAATATACCTGCGAAACACAGAGTTGTCCTTCTTTTTATATTGCACTGTTTTCTTTTGCTCTTTGATCAACTTGCAAAATCTCAATCTCTGCAGAGAGTAAATGTCACTCGGAGATTCACACACTTCTTACATCAGAGCAGAACGGGAATGAAAAGGGAGAAAAACATATATAAATATATATTAAATTGCACTTTGTTGATTTTTTTGGCATCTTAAGTGAAAAATATATATTTCCCCAACCCCAACACTCTTGGGCACACATTATGTCCCTCTGCAAAAAACTATCAAAATGATATAAGATTTAGTTCAACGTAGGTGTCACCGCTCACAGAGAGACGCTATCGTGTTTGTTAGAGAAGGCTCCACACTGATACAGACTACCACAAAAAAAAAAAAGATTTCCACCCTTCCCTGGGCGATATGCTGGGGTAACTCGCACACCGAGCATTTGGCTGGCTGTTAACCTCAGACACGTCTCAGGAGATGTGTGTCGCCCCTCTCTCTCTCTCTCTCTCTCAGCAGCTGTGCAACATTGGTTTCAGGTCACGTTACGTGCCTTTGCTCTGACCTCCGCCGACCTTCAGGTCTAACCCTGTGTATGTTTCGGTCCCCGTCGTCCTCTGTCTGTCTCTCTATCTGTGTCGGCTCTCGCTTTCCATCTCCATCCACACACATGCGCTACACACACCTACACACACACAACCACACACAACTCGAGCACTTACCCTCATGGTCCGGTAATGTGAGTCTAGCACTCGTACTCCAATTATTCTCCTGTACTTGTTCTTGAAAGGGTTCTTGCCTCTCTCTTAGCCAAAGAATGTCAAGCCCCTGGTGATTCCTGCTGGACTCACAAAAGTCTTCCAGTGGTCAACTCCTCAAACCCAAACAGTTTCTAATGCACACAGCTACACTATCTGACCTCAAATTGATTCAACAGGAATGTCCTGTATGTGTTTCAGGGTCTCTGTATTAGAATGTCTAGAATTTCGTCGTTCCACTCTTGGAAGTGTCAGTAATTGTTATCATTAGGTATTGTGAGAAAAATAATAAATGGATAGTCGATGCTCAGACATGTCCCTTTTTCTCTACCTGTAGTCCATGGTATAAAGCTGCTAACATATACATGAAAACACACACACACACACACACACACACACGTACACACACTGACAAAGGGCCCAGTTGCCTGTCGGTGGTCAGCCTCTGTCTGATCTTCCTGTAGATTTCCAGGAGAAGTGACATTTTTATGCCATCTATAATAAGCAGATTTCCTCTGACCTAAAATAGAGTTAATCCTCGTATGAGGTCATCGAGGAGCATATACTCGTCGAACTATAGTCGCTCTGCATCTGTAATGTCAGACTGAGTGGGGTTTGTGTTGAATCGGCGGCATTAGCGCTGCAGTTGTTCTGTTACGTAACACCTTTTAGAAAGCTCGCAGAAAAGTGCCGGGATCGGATTTTATGAATAAACTGAAGCTTTCAGCGGCATGCAGCCCGACATTTGGCTGTCCGAGAAACTGAGAGCGCCCCCCCCCCCCCCCGAAGTTGTACTAGTGTAGATCATATATATCCAGACGGATAATCTGCTCCATCTCTCTTGCACATTTGAGTAATAATCTCCATCTTCCGTACGATGCGTTGTCATCAAGAGCTTAAAACCAATAGCATAATGGGGGGAGAGAAAATGACAGCCGCGCACTCCATTAGGCTTGCAGGGCTGCGCTGCATCAATAGCACCTATAGAGTCCCAGGGTGCCCATATGCTCGGACATTTGGTGAAAATACACGCATGCACACACAGACACTTTTGCCAGCAACTGCTAAATGCCACGTGACACACAGTTCATCTCGGATGTGTCATCCCTCTGTTTTTTTTTTTCCAATACTTTCCCAATGCAATCCATAACACCAGATACAAACGTTTATTTAGTTGCACAATTCAAGTCTTTCTTTTTTCTATCCACATTTTGCCTCTTTATTAAACCTGCTCAGCCTTTAATGGCGCGGTGCTGCAGAGACGCAAAGGTTCAGTGCTCTCCGTGCTCTACCGTACTCATCAGTTGCTTCTCTCTGTCTCTCCTCATGTCTCTGTCTGTCTGCCTGCGTCTTTTGCTCGTGCCCTCAGAAATGCAGTGGTCACCATTAGTGGGCTGACCTCCATTGTTCTGCAGAAGCAAGAAGATCCAGAGGATGTAGAAAAGGAAATCTGTCAGGATATGACATGAGATGTGGGCTTTTCACTGGTCACTTAAGCAAAAGTATAATGGCATTACCAAGCAGAGACATCATACTGTACTACTAGAAAGCCTGCAATGGCAGAGATAGTCTCTCAAGTGAAAATCAAAAAGCAATTTTCCCTTTCGCTGTACATCTTTCAGTGATGACTGATGAGATTTACCAATTTGCTTAACAGACCGATGAGGAAAAAAATATGTCAAAATATTGGGCAGATTCTGTTCGTTTCTTTTTCGTTTGTGAAAACATGTTGTCCTCTACTTTTCGGTTTTAACTTAGTTAGTGTTGACACTTAACAACTTTTTTTGGCTGAAAAAGACAAACTTTTAGAAAATAAATTACTTTTTTTATCTGAACGTGACACGCACCATATTGCCCCTTAAACATGGTTCAGTTAGTGAACTCGGCAGTGAAAGAGAAGTATGCAGGCTGAAGCTTTCTCGGACACAGAGCAAGGCTCCATTCACACTCAAATTCCCACCTGTAACATTACTATTTCCATTCATGTAGATTAAATACGTGTTTTTTTTTTTTTTTTATATATAATGAACAAGAGAGTTGGTCAGATGGAGAGAGAGAGAGAGAGAGACACATTTAACATGGGGCTTAATTTCCAAGCTCTTTTTATTTCTCCAGGGGACGCAGTCCCCGACTGCGCTCCGTAAATATGTACGCTCCGCTTTAAACACAGGCACCCTGCTAATACACTCTCCCTGCTTTCCAGCACCACAAGGGGGAAACATTGTCCATCAGCTATGCGAGCTGTAAAGAAGCCTTTCTTTTTCCTTCTACAATCACTGCAATTCGGTTGATTGCATGTTTGTCTTCCAGCCGTCTCCTTTTTCTCTGTCTCGGTAACATAATCAATATATTCCATCCCTGTCAATCCAAAACTTAAAACTCACTTACATCAAAAGCCCACATCCATCATCATACATCTCAAGGTCACGGACGGGCTGAGGATGGAGGAAGGGCCCAGATAAATGTGCCTGAGTGTTTTCCTGTAACTGTGCTTGTGTGTGTGTGTGTGTGTGTGTGTGTGTGTGTGTGTTAGACAGTGAGGGAGACACCCAGAAAGAGCCACAGAGATGAAGGTAGAGACAGTGGTTGGTGGGGGTAGGCGACTAATGGGAGAGTCGCAAAGAGCTCAGCACCACCCTAAGAGCCTCTGTAAGCCAGACTGAGTCGTGGTCTGAAATTAGCTGATTTTTCACTGTGAGCACATTATCTGGACGGGGAACGGGGAGAGGAGCAGAGCGGAGGAGCACGGAGGGAGGGGGCTGGGGGTTGCCGTTTAACTTAACAAGATTAATATGTTGCCTCATCTCTCTGGGTTTTATTTCCTTCTCCTTGCAGGGCCCTTGTCAAATCTCTTTGGACAGGCTCTCACACATGACGCTGGAAGGAGACCTGAAGGACACTCGACAGAGTGGCAAGAAAAAAGGGAAGAGGCCCCATTTTTGCGACTTTCTAGGTAACACGACGGAGCATTTCTTTCATTTTTCCCCCCGTGACTTATCACCCTTGTCCCTGGGCTTAGGAACTATAACTTCTGCAGAAGTATGTCTTCGCATTTTTATGGTGTGGCCGCATATTCGATGCCGTGCGAGGTAACGGGTGTTCGCCGAGGTGCGAGGGCTACCTGCACAGATGTTTGGTGGTTAGCCAGAGTTGCGAGCAATAATGAAATGAAATCTCAGGCCCGAAAAAAAAAAAAATTGAAACATGCCTATTTAGACCATATATCCATAATGATTACGCTGGGAATAACTGTGTATGCGGACAGGCTATTTCTCTGAGGAGATTAAAGAATAGGTATGATGAGATTAAGGAGAGGGATGAAGCGATTAAGACTGACTACTTTAAAATGATTATGAAAGGCTTAGAAGGCTAGGGTCGCATACGGCACATTAGAGACACGGGGAGAGGCAGGACACAGTGCAATCGGGGGTTTTTGATCCGTGGAAACAACAAAGAAGCGCCAGCCGTGCTTGTTATAGTCTTATGTCGATAGCATTTTCAACAGCGTCGCTTGATATTACTGTGGAGAAAGGAGGAACAGAGGAGAGAAAAAAAAAATGAATAAAAGCAAGGCGCACACACACTCCCACATGACCTAGGAGAAACAATGACAATCAAATGGCCCGCAGCACCCCCCCCCCCCACACACACACACACACACACTCTCTCTCTCTGTTTCTCTCACTCTCTCTCGCTCCTTTTCTGTGTACTTTGATGTACAAAATAGCCCCAATCCATAAACAGCACCATTACTTTCACTGCCTACCTACAGTGCTCTCTCTCTCTCTTTCTTCTCCCATCATCCCTCTCTCTCACGCACAAATGCACACCCTCACACACGCTTTCCATTTTTTTCTGAAAAGCTACTTTAAGGTATATTTTGCCAGGGGCTTTCTTTCTGTGTGGTCATGGATAATATCGAAGGGAGTAGAAAATGGTGGGTCGTCTATAGCATCGATGTTCGTCGGAAAATTACGTATGACTGACAGTGACATGTGGCAATTTTTCACACCCCCCTGCATTGTATCAGCTTAGCTCTCTGTACGATGCCACAGGCCTGTCAAACCTTTCATACCTTTCGAAAAGAGCAGTAGCAATAGGAATTTCTGACAAAACTGCTATAGCTGAACAAAGATAAATTCCCATACCCATAGGAACAATGTCCAGTCATTATGCTGTGAAGTGTAAAAATGTATTTTTCCCTTTCACTATTCCAATAGTCGGTGGTCAGTTGATCTTTGCGTTGTTTGTTCAAACAAATACATATCAACTATATTAACATTAAATTACAACATATTTACAAGAGCGTGAAATGTGACACAATGTGATTCATCCATAATTTTCGACAGCCACTCATGTTGATCTTTGATGATCCTATCGTAGCAAATTACATTTTTAAATGCTCTGATTGTTTTTTTTAAACATACTTTTTGTTTTCCAACATCTCCCAAAACAATGACGTTTTCCCAAACAGTCCTCTGTAAAGGGACCAACTCAGCAGGCAGAGGTAAAAGTATCAGACTCTATTTAAGGAAAGAAAAACCAAGATGAAAAAATCCAAGCAGTCAGACAAAATACACAAGGTCAGAATCAGGCAAAATCCCGCCCAAAAATGATAAAAAAAAAACAAAAAAAAAAACTTGCATGGAAAAAAAATACGATCAAGATCAAAGCAGGCAGGCAAAGACCAGTGCGCGGGAAAGCCAAAGCACTTGGCACAAAGACTCTCAGGCAGAGATGAAATGAAAATGGACCAGAATATACACTGATCAGCCAGAGCATTAAAACCGGTAACTGCAAAAGCTGAATCAAAAAAAAAAAAAGATATAGAGAAATGACATCACAATGAGAGAGATCACTGTTTACTCTCGAGTCAAGACACGGATTCATAAGTTCAAAATGTGTCGCCTTTGTAGCACTTTCGAGTGAAAACTTTCCCTGGCAACCAGCTATTTTTCCTCCGAGCACACAAAGGGGCATCAAGCTGCAAATTCAGGTCAGGCAGTGAGGCAGGTAAGCAGCCTTCTGACATTTACTCAGATGTGACTGTCAGTGAATATCGCTTTTGTGTTGAGCGCATGGTCGGGAGATCTGTGTTATAATTGGTGGTAACTGTCACGCTTAGGGCGCACACTTGCTGTTATACACATATTTAGCCCGGTAGCTAAAGAAAGCAGTGAAAAACTAACCTTGGTGAGTTGGATTATTCAGGAATACGGCATTTATGGTACCTTACATTGCGCCCGTGGGGGAGGAAACCAGGTGGCAGGGCAATTGTAGCGCTGTAAGACTTGGCACAGCCATCGTATCAGTAATATTATTCATTTCCATTAATGGTTTTGGCCAAATTTCTGTTGAAGCAAATATTTTGGTAAATAGACATGTATTTGTCTTATTTATGGGCAGATCTGCAGATGGTCATGCAGTATGGATTCAGGGGATAGCATGTTGTGTCCATACCCCTTAAGTACACTCTCTATTTTCTGTCATTTCGTATATATAGAGCGCATACAGCAGTGATCTTTTGTCCTGAGCACTAACCATGGCAACGAGCTGACAGGGAATATTCAGTAAGTGAAGCGTGCAGCCTTTTCCTCATGCTGAAAGCAACACCAGATCCCACTGTTGAAATCTGAAATAAGAGAGGGCCATGAGCAGATTTAAATATTGTTGACCATGACAACAGCTACAAAATGACACTATTCTCAAAACAAACTTTATATACAATTTAAGGCACAATTATAGAAAATGGCAACTGAACCTGTTTCAATAGACATCTGCGCAAATCCCTGACTGGAAAAAAAACAAACATTATACATCTGTTTGCACAAAGGCCTGTTGGAGATTGACGCTGGCCTGTAACGGAACGTGATTCACCGGCTAGTTTCATTTAGCTGAATGGCCTTCATGTCACATATCTAAGGACATTGGTGCTGGCTTGGCAAAATGATATGTATGAGTAATGGGATGCTGTTCACATCCGGACGCTCGGGGAAGGTGAGGGGCTGCTGCCAAGCTCCGGTCCCTGTTGACCTCTCCTTCATGTGCACTCAGCAAATTTGCAGATGACACCCCGTGAGCCACTCACTGGCAGTGACATATGTCAGCCTCTTTTGTTCTTTCGTATTTCTGTTACCTGACTGCATGCTACAATGCAAGGAATTTACCATTCGGGATGGACACAGCAAAATCACATCAACAGTTTGCCAGTCGTTCAGTGACCTCAGTGATTGAATAAGCAAACAAAACAAAAACCTAGAAAACCAAGCATGTCGCCTCACTGTGCCCGCATGTCAGCTTATGATATTAGATTTTTTTTTCCTTTTTGATGAGATGAATTTGGATCTTATTCTAGGGCAGCGTGTAGACACAAAAAAGGGCCTCCGAGCACACTGCTGATTCGAGGTTTCAGCTAAGCAAATCTTAGGCAGGGGGCTGAGAGCAAAGAGCTGGCCATTTTTCGCAGTTCGCTCTCATCTGCCAATTTCTTCCTGGGGCTTTCAGAGTCAATCAAAGAGCTACCAGAATGCTCACACCAGTCTTTTAATTATTCATGGTAATTCTATGCCACTACACACTCTCTGCAGCCCCTGTCGCCTCCCCCCAGCGAGGTGTGCTCTGATGTGTTTATGTGTACAGAATATATATATAGAAAAAATCCTCCATCCATTACAAAACAGACTCTCTGCCCTGTGCTACGCTGGCAGGTTTTTCAGGGTCGCCTGGCTTCCACTTCTGTGGGAAGCTTAACTTATAAATATTTGGTCCCATGATACCCCATTTTTTGCCCTCTTAATCTCTCCACTGGACATATTGCGCACATATACTGTATCTGGCTTTTCCAAGTGGGAGCATTTGAAATATTAATATATTATTATTATTCTTTTTTTTCTGAATATGAGGCATTCCATTACAATCTCATACATCTTTTAGCCTGACCTCCTGATACCATCTGCGTTCATTGTGCTCATTCGGACGGCTCCAATCCCCGATAACAGTCCTGCCTAGAAGGTCAGCCTGGTGTAAAAAAGGCCCGTCTATCATGGCGTCTACAGGGGGATTGGGAGTTTTTGATAAGCACCAGCCTCGCTGAAATTGCTTTCATTTCCTTCTATGAGCTAATTAGCCAGAGAAGGGGCAACATCGCCATTCTTGCCTGTCCGTCAACCTGCCAACAGCCATTGACATCACAAGGTAGATGTCAAGTTCAGCCTTTTGTGTCTGTGACAAGCCCATTACCAGGAAGTGTGTGCAGGAGAATCCAAGTGGGAGGAAGGCAACAGCTTGATGTTATCAAAATCTCTTTGAGGAAATACATTAAATTGCAAGAGAATTTCACTCAAACTCCTGTCATATATTATTGTATAATAATATGATATATTATGATATAATATAATAATTGCTGAAGGAAAATAGAGGGCTGCATTTGGATTTGGGTATGCAGCACAATACATATTCGCAATGCCGCCTGACAACATACATTTTAAGAATGAATGTGCCTGCTGTTTGGGCCTTTGAGCTAAAAGGTGATCTCACCAGTACAGAGAAGCTGTTCAATTGTGTTGGTGGTTGGAGAAAAATGGAACACCTCCTCTTTCCAACTTGTCTTCACAAGCCGTGTCAAAGATATATATAAAAAAAGAAAAAAATATGGGGAAATGTTTCATGTCTCCTGTCTTTTCCTGCCAAAAGCAAAAAAAAAATGGAGGGCAAAAGAAAGCTCTGATAGATACAGTGACATACCAAGGGAGGATGTGGCATGGATAAAAGCATGTCATTTTGTAAGGGATGATCATGACACTGGCCCCCTTTTATCTGTTTTCGCAACAGACTTTGTTAGAATTTGAGGGATATATTGTTTTATGCTTTTTTGTACCACTCAAACGGGAATGGGATGTTGAAATTAGGTATTTACAAGCCAATCGTATGCGTCTTTTGGATATGAGTGACAAGCAGCAGTAGAACAAGACTGAAAGGGTCCGCTGCCAGCTCTAATCAACTGGCGTTGATTGTGGTGTTAGCTCAAAAAAAAGGAATCACTCAATGATCCTTTCAGAAGTTCATACCGCTCGTCTTGATGAAGCTGCAACAGCCAGCAGCTCCATATTGATGTGCCAATACTTCTACTTATGTACTTATGTACTAGATCTATTATCGGCATGCACATCTTTGGCTTTAAAATGATGGCCTTCATTATGTCAAGATTGCCGGAGCACAAACAGATTACAGAACCGGGGTTCTATTCTCTAAAGACAGCGCAGTTGCCATAACGGCTCCCATTCATCGCAGCACCCTCTCCATCTTCAGAGGAGGGCAACAGATGCTCTCTTACACTCGTTAACACTGCAGCGGTGCTCATGTGATCTGTTTGTCCTGCTTTTTTTTGTTTGTTCTTTGTTCAGATAAAATAAGCTCCAGCTAGAACGTTAGCAGAACTTCAGGGATATGCTCCCACCACGGAGTTATGTCTTTAAACGGCGTGCAATAAAAAGGTTATTCTAGGTATAGACAATACGATTAATAAATATTAAGGGAAACGATATACTTGTTAACATTGACTGAATTAACTAAGTGAAATTGGTGGGTGAGATAGAATGGATAAAGAAAACAATACTCAAAATGCCCTTTGTCTGCCCCCTTGAAAAACCTTAATGCCGATTTGTAAACATCCCGTTCGCCATGTAATCCCGGTCAGCCTACGGGGAAGGAATCCCAATTCCGAGTCTTCTAAATAATGGCGGAAGAAAACACTTGGCCTCAAGCATAATGTTTATCACTGGCAACATCAAAAGACCAGCATCCCATAATACTACTCTGCATTCACAGCATGTATCCCCCATCAGCACTGCGGCGGTGATAAATGGCTAACACTGGAGCAGTGCTCACCTCCAAGAACCCTGGCCTTACCCTTGTGAGTGTCCTGTAAAGCTTTCTGTCTGATTGTAAACAGCACTGCTGGTTCGCACTGGTGCTGCACAACCCCAAACAAATTACAGGCAAACTGTTGTTTTTGTTGTATATATATATACATATATAAATATGTATATATAAAGCTATCAAATGATTTTACTCGTTTTCACGCAAGTCATGAAGCAGGGCAAAAAATAAATAAAAAAATTAAGTCCAAAAATTGAAAAAGGCTAAGTTTATTTTCAGTAGCCTTTGAGAAGAAGACAACCTAACCTAACAAATATGACAGATGGACAAATTGAATTTTTTTTGAAGGTGATGGTGGCTATGCAACGATCACAATACCAATATGTAACAAGATGGCATCCGCCCTAAGACTTACCCCAGGAAATGAACGAGAGCTGGGTTTATTTTGCTCGTGAATGATGAACTGCTCGGCAGGAGATGTCGCAGGTAGCTGCAGCTATGCTAGGCTAACAGAAACAACTGTAAAGGGGCACGTACTGTTCAAACGAGCCACTGGATTCACCGAGGTGAGTCGGTCTGTGCCACAGAGCATAGTTGCGTAACAAATCCGTAACCCTAATGTCTGATCATCTCAAGCACTATATTCCAATTGTTGTACATTAAAACTAGAATAAATTGGACGAAAAATCAAACGCCTACAAACTCTCATTGCCGTCTAGAATCTAGCGGGGTTTTACTTGTCTGGCTTCCAGGAAGCACTTGGCACTAAAGCCGTTGGGAGAGCTGGTAAGAAATCTGGGAAGATAGTGGGCGTGCCCGCAGATTAGTGGGTGAGTCGGCAAGAGGAGATCAGCTATGCATGACACGACGGCGAGAAATCTAGATGCACCCCATAGACTGACAGCCAAGACCATCACATATACACGTCTGCCATTTCAAGTCTCTAATTGATGCCTTCCCCCTCCGTCCCCTCTAACTCGTTCCATCTCCATTATTATTTCCTCTCAGAAAACTGGATATTCAATCTCGGTAGCGCGGTTAACAACCATAAGGGCAGAAAGTCTCGTTTCTTGTCCTAAAATATGCTCCAAACTAATCACAACGGTCATGCACACAAGCCGTATTAACTTTCGAATGCTTTAACAAGGGGCACGGTACTGACAATTGCTTCCACTGAAGTGCCATTTCCCGAAAATGCTCAATTTGTCTTGCATTTAGTGAGAACCATGTAGGCGGAGGGGAGAATAAACACTGGGAAGCATCAAGTAATCCCTCAATGGATATTTTGTATTGAAAATAACAACAAAGTGTGTCTGGTGTGTTTGGGGGTCACACTGAGCCTTGAGAGGATAACAACAGAGGGAGCACAGGCAGCAAGGGAAATAAAGTGAATTCTGTGATGTCTGTAGCATTCCTGATTTCTGGTGCTCAGTGAGAAAAATAGTACTAGGCTGCCAAGTATTGGCTTCAGAATTTTGACTCACTGTGATGTAGCTGTCATCCTTTCAAAGGAAGTGGATAGCAAGGGGAATGGGTGCATGTACCATGTCTCTCACTGAGCTCTTTTTGAAGTCCACAGAAAGATGCAGGACTTCTATTTCAATCTGCATTGAAGGAATGCTGAGCTGGGTGTTAATTCAACGTGTCATTCCTGAGGCGTGTCTTTTGACTGGTTTGACCGTTGACGGTAGATACTCACTTGCAGATAGAATCTGACATCAAAATGTGTCTCGGCAATTAAAAGAAAAGGAAAAAAAGGGTAATGGATGCATATTTTAAAATGATGATTTAAATGATGGTGCCGTCTAATTTTGTTGCCGTTTGCCAGATTGGTAGCCTTGACACTTGGTCACCAATGTGATGGAAATTACTAATTGTGATAAAGGACATTATTTTAGTAATGTTCTGCTCAATGTCAGAGGTGTATGTTATTTGGAATTGCAGGTTACTTTAATAGTGAGCTTCAAGCTGCCTGTCAGTGGAAGTCCCTAACTCCAGGAAATTGCGACTGGTTAGATCAGACTGACATATTTCAGAAACCGTCTTTTCGAAACAAATAAGATAAAAAAAATATATATATAATAGCAATTGTGTGCATTTCCTGTAAAAAACACAAGAGACCTTTTGGAAATGGTCTCATACTTTCAGGTTTAATACAGCACTGTGCACAGGAAATACTGTATGGTCCTCGCAGTCTTATCCAAAACCTTTGGAGTCGGGTCATTTTTGGATGTTGCAGATGCACCCATCATTGTCAGACTCTTCAAGAATCCAGAACAAACAGCAATTGCACCATCAGTAACCGAGCATGTGCTGACAACCTGTCCGCCTGAAAGGCTTTTTATTGCCACAGTTTGCCTCCGGGCAGAACATCCTCCATATTCACTTGCACTCTGAACACGCTGATGGTAGGGTACAACCGGGGCCTCCTGAATGCTACATTATATATTTAGTATTGAAAACGCACATCGTGGAGAAAAAAAAAAAACACTACAAAAAATGTATAATACTTCCCTAAGCTCCAGTCACTCCAAAGTGACTGTCTATGTAGCACATCTGTCTGCCTTTGGCAGAGAAATCACAGCACTTTGCTATAAAGGCCTTTTATAGTGATGTTTTTATATATATATATATATATTTATAGAATCTGCTTTTATATGATACTGTTTTTTTATTGTCACGTCATTTCCGTTCATCTTTCTTCTTAGCTTTATCCAACTATCCAGGCTCTCTCTGTGGAATTTATTGCTGTAAACTCCTGGATATTACACAACTCCTTGGAGTATATGGTTTTCATCGCCTATTATTAATCTCAGTAAATTTGAAAATGAAGTAATTAACAAATTTAATGACTTTGAATCAAGATTTTGCTTTGCACCCACATGCATCGATTAGCGCTATATCCCCCTTCCCATAATCTACAGAGAAACAGTCATATGTATACTCGCTGTTTTACTTATGTATGTTTATTAGAAAGCCACAAGTTTGTCTTTATTATATATTTTTTTCATAATTGATATCATCTCAGCAGTGATTAAATTATTCGCCTCAGCCCTTTTTCGCTCCGACACTTCACATGCACAGAAGGAAACCAAAAAAATTGTGCTGAATTTATCCTTGGCATATTACAGTATGCCGATCAAATTCAAAAGGGAAGTGACCATATTGGAGATTTGAAGCTATCGCAGACAAAGGAAGACCCCCTACATTCCTTCTTTTTCTACACCCTTTTCAACCGCGCTAAAGTGCGTCTCAGACGTGAAATGCAATAATATATTTAAAAGTCAGACACCACTGTAAGTACACCAGAAGGTTATGTAGGAGCTATTACAATTGAATGTACTTATTTTAATAGATATAAAGCGCTCTTATATTTTATATACCCCCAGTGTCAACCTGAAAACTTGAATGTGAAAATCAATAGGGTGATTTTAAATGTAATATACTTTCACTCTCTCTCTCTCTCTCTTTCACACACCCACACGCCCACACACACACACACTCACATGCATATGTTTTCACTGACTGGCTCTTTCTGTCGGTCTCGCCCAGCCAATATGCCGTCCCTACAGTCTCATCTTTATCTATAGATCAAAAGTAGTGATCTCCTCCATGACTGAAAGCCTCCGAACTGTTCTCCATACAGCGGAATATTTCACCCCCTGCCTTTCTCAAGTCCTCCGTTATTTATTTCTTTATTTCCCCGGCAGTGAGCAGGATTAGACAGGAGCGGCATCCCCACTATCAGCCCGAGATGTGCTCTTCCATCCTGCTGCTCGGCTCTGATAAAGGAATTGCTCGGCGAGTGACTCAGGTGCACAAAGAGCCTTGTAGAAAACAGCATTTCTCTCACTGAGGCGCAGTCCTGCATGTCAATGACTGCCGATAGGCAATGGGGAAAATCTCATGATATATGCAAGGTTCTAGCCGCCATACATGAAGAAACCCTTTCGCGTTAACCTGCATAAAGTTGGCCCATGAAGTAAATTAAAGGCTGTGGCTTCCAGACACATGGAGCTCTGCAGTTGTCAATTCCATACATTAGATTACAAAAAAATGTCTGAAATGATCCTATACGTGAATTGCATGTGTCCTTGTGTCAATCATTACTTTAATGCTGGAAGAAATATCTACATTTAATGCATTGTGCAAAACCTTGACTATGTGTAAGTGTTAAAACTCTTACTACTTAATTAATTTTCATTTGAAGTAGTTTAGGATTGTGCTAAACCTTTTGTTCATTTTACTTCTGCATTTATTTTTCCCTGCTTGGTTTTTCTGGATAAGGTTGATTTTGATTGTGATTTTCTAGATTAATGGCTTTGAGTTTTGAAAAAAATGATTCTGTCTCCTGATGAGAACACAACATAAAAACGACACCGCTTCACTTCTTTTATTTGTCCACAACAATTTGGGATGACCTTTGTAAGAGAATGGGTAAATGACATGCTATTTCAGTCACTTAGTTATTGTCATCGTTATCCAGTCCTGAATTGAATTTCACACATTTTATGTGTAGATAAGTACAAAAAACGTGACTTTTTATTTGGTTTAAATAAAAATGCTGCCTAAGCCAGTCTATAATCAGACAGGCACGTTTACTCAGCAGTTCTGCATATGTGCATGTGGAGAAGTTTGGCCAATTGGTGCAGAAATAATATACTAGTAAAGTGAAAAGGCAACATTTTTCACATACTGGCATACGGAGACAAATTTTAGTCCAGACATCGGGCCTGTGAAGTGCTCTGCATTACAAATGACTTTTATAGTGATCTTTGCTGACTACTGGATGGGTGGGAGCACCAATTTACAAGGACAGCACAAAAAAAACCTGATGCATGAATCTTTAAGACAAAATAGGTGAAAGATGAGACACATTGTGCTTATTATACATAGGTATATACAAGGTTGCCACTTTCATACTTTGCCCTACACAGGCCTTTTGTTATGTGCCTGATTAAATCTGCCCAGGACGCAGTGGGCATCTGCACACACACACACACACACCCCCCTCAAAATGCTTGATTCCAAAACAATAAAAAAAGTGGCAATGCAAAAATGCATCTGCGTATGGGAAAGTACACAACCGGTTCTTCATGTTCACAATACTTAGAGGCATATGATGTGTATGTCCATCGGCACAGATGCAAACACATTTCAATATTTTAGTGTAGGGCCCACACGTACGCAGAGCCATTGGTATTATATAGTCTTATCTAGAACTCGCCTTTACTAACCCAGTGCATTACTTACGGATAAACATAACAGATCTCCAGTTAGTATGATCAACACAACAGATTTGATTTTAATGTAGGACTTCATATCAGAACATACAACAGCTTTTTACCTAGAGTAGGTATTGGTATGTCATTATTGGGTATTTTGGAATATATTATTAGTATGTACTTAAAACAACAACAAATTAATGGGGAATATGAAAAGAATACTGACAAATATGAAGACATTTATAGTTATATTAATGTTATCAGTACATTAAACAGTTTAATGATTTATTTTGATCAAAACTATAAATACTACAAGTTGCCCACACGCAATGTCAAATTGTCCAGCTATACAAAAGCTCTTAAGAACTGTCAACGTTTCATGCGATGCCTGGATGTGTCTCTTAGTCACTGCCCTAAAATGTCAGATACCGTATGTCTGAGGTGAATCATTTTTAAATAATGAAATAAGGAAAAGGGGTTAGAGATGTCCAACTGAGAGGATTCAAAACTAAACATGCGAAATGAGGAAATATGAAATGACACAGGGATGGCAAACAGTCCATCTGTGTTTTCCCTAAGGAGGCCTGCCATACTTTGAAATGCACTTAAAAAGGAGTAAGGCAATTCAGTATCAATCTAAGAGCATTCTAATGGCATTGTGGCTCTGCCTTTTAACTGGGGGGAAAAAACCAACGTTAAATGAAAATAATAAAATAATCATTTCTGGGATGTTGTATAGAAAAATACAAAATTGATGCATTTCCAGTGATTTAGCTACGGTAGCCCCTTGAGGCTTGAGGAATGACATTTCCCTTTATGTCCTTTTATTTTGGTATTTCATTACTATATGAATTTTTATAGTTATGGATTTTTAAGCTTGCTTTCAGATTAAAATAACAGGCATTCTAATATTGTCAAAATAGACTAGTAATTTAGCCAGTGAAACCGATAATATCTTATGTGTGACAATATATGTCTGACAGCGCATAGAAAGAGGTTTTGCATAAATGCAGATTATCAGAAGAATGGGGAGTTGATTTTCATTACATTTGTATGCCATAATCCACATCCTTTCATCATTTGACATTTCAATTTGGACTTCACAGTGATTTCATACTAATCATTGACAATTACCTGGTTGGATTAGCGAGTAAACATGCCAAATCTCTCCGAGTCTCTGTCTTTAGTCATGTTTCTACCCTTTAGATGCTGATGTTGTTTGATCCAGTACTGGATCCTGGATTTTGTGATCGGATGGCATCATGAAATTTGATAATTAGGCAAAAGTCCAATAGTGAGTCAGGACTGTGTTAAATTTCCTATACATGTTCATTGTCAGAAAAAAATATAATTGTTATTAGAATTGGTTTGGACGATAGATATTAATACACAGGCACAACCAAATAAACATATATAATAGCATGATATGCAAAACAGACGGCTAAACTGTAATATCAAGCTTTAAACCAGCTTTAGGTACACAAAGATGTTTGTCTTTAAAACGGAATATAAAGTAAGTAAAAAATATTCCATTTGTATGGGGGATTTTTGACACTATTTATGGATATAATTGTATATTCAACATAATAAACTTAACAGAGTTGGTATAAGTGATTTAATCAAAGGACTTTATGTTTTGTGACAAAAGTTACATTTGTTTAATTATGTCATCCGTCAAACTATGTGACTGTGTGATTTTAGTGTTTTGGATTTCTATTTATTGTTCCATAAACATAATGGAAAACGCTTGCATCCGGTTGACAAGGAGTACGCAGTGGGGGGCATATCAGAGAGGGAACGAATCATTACTTATCGCGATACACTCAAAGTAATTAAGGACTTGTACAAACTGTTGCAAGTGGAAAACATTAATGAATAATTTTTCGATAGATAATCAAGTAATTAGGAAATGAACTCGAGAGTAAATCCAGGAACCGCGATAATGAATTCTGGCGATTATCAATTTGAAGCCATCTCCCTCACGTCCCTGAGGGACCTGTGCTAGTTTTAGAAGGAGAGAAAGGGGGAGAGAGGATTTCTGTTCTGAAACCACAATAATGTGCCAGTGCCAGTCAAAGATCCGGAGTGACACACAGCTGTGGAGAGAGTGACTTTCTTCTGTATTCTTTAATTCTCTGTCTGAAGCGCTGTCATGTCTGCTCCAGTTCAGGCCGTTATTTCCAGTGGAATCGTCTTTATGTCGCCCAGTCTGTGGCCCAGTACATGCCTTCTCCACTCCTAATGACAAACATGTTGAGAACTCTTCTAATTATTTATACTGGGTCCTCATTCTGTCAGCTTTTCAAGGAGAGTTTAAAGTGTCTCGTGAAGATGTCTGATTTTTACGACATGTCAGCAATGGGTTGAGCCATGCCTGCCTAAATCACCAATTTATTTCCCCGAATAGCCTTTTTCTCTAGTTTGTTCGTAGATCCTTTTTGACTTCAAAAGCAGTGTGCATCATCGCTGACGTTCCACTTTAAATAGGTGCCATAATTCAAAACTGTGCTTCATCTTCTGCGACATACATCCTAGTCTTGAGTCTTTTAATTCAATTATCTTTGAAAGCGTTGAAGTTATCATTTTCGATAACAATGGCCAGAAGAAAATAACAAATGGGTCTGCTCTGAATATCCGGATCCCTTTTAGATGCAGAATGTCTAGTATGTTATCTACATCGGCGTATCTACTGTATATTTAATAGGACTGTCATTCATGTTTATTTATGAGTTCACCTGGCAATTTTCTATCTGATCTGGAAACCACAGGCTGGGATTCACAACATGTATTTTTTAATAATACAAAAAATAATAATTGAATCAGAAATGTGAAAGAAAACACCCACATGAGCTGTCCCAAAAATGCGAGTGTGTGTCGTTTGAAACTGCAGTAACAAATTAGCTATTTTGACATTGATTGGTAAGAGCAATGAACAATAAACCCCTCTCTGTAGATAAAGGGACGGTCACAGATAGTGCATCCGGTATGTTATCCAAAGCTTTCACCTGAAACCCTTTGGGGGGGAAAAGGAAATGAATCTAACAATGTGATCCCAATCCCATGATTGCCGAATGGGAAATCTGTCACAGAGCCCACTCTGTTCTTAGAGTGGTATTCAGTGAGGCCATTATTATGGCTCTTGTTGATACACTGGCCTATCAACACCTTAGAGAAATAACAGGTGCGCTGGTGGACAGAAAGCAGAGGCGGACACAGTGTTAACACCCACTGCTTGTACACACGCTGGCCTCTGGTCAGCGACAGAGACTGAGCCAAAATGTTTCACACATTGCACATTAATATGTCTGCAATACCTTTTTCATTTACAATCTGCAGCTCCTCTGTCACTTGATTGCTCTCACTCGTCCAAATTATGGCCGCAAATTATAATTATATCCATAATCATCGAGTTGACCTCAGAGTGATTGAACTTGTTTATATATCGATGGCTATAATGATGTTTGTGCCGTCCTATGCCCAGCCGTATATATTTTTCACAGAATCAATTTGTCAATTCTGTTGTTTTGTTTTCCTCTGTTTTACATCTCTATGGATTTTCTATCTAATTTGGGTCAGTATTGTCAAGGAAGACAAGATATTGATCTCAGTCTAAGGGGGCTTATGGGAACCGGGCTAAGCTTGTCTCCTTGGGGCTTCACAGCAGGTTGTGACAACACGCAGAAAATTCCCCTAAATCTCATTGCAAATCTGCAGCCAAAGCGGCATAACCTCAAAATCACCCAATGCCTCCCACCTCAGCTCAGGTGGGCAATCACACGCTCTCTTCTCTCAATAGAAAGGAGAGGCAATTAAAAATATCTCATTGTTGAGCCTTGGATGGTATTCAAATCTGGCTGATCAGGGAGGTTGTAGGAGGATCTTGTCTGGCAAGGCTGGGGCGCAGTATCCCTGACACACAAAGGTCAGGATGCTGCCAAGCTGAAGTTGTTTGTTGTTTCAAAAGTGGTGATAATTGTCCACTGTCGCACGTCTCTAGCATGACCTCTGCGGTCAACCCAGCCCTTCAATTCCGAACTCGGGAATGCATATTCACTTAGACAAGAGAGGAACAAGTGGGAAGGAATACAAGTGGAAACCAGGTGTACGAGAAAGCTGACAACTTGAGCATATTATGCAAAGCAGCAAAACGAGGTGCTTCATGTAGTAGTCGGAGATTAGGTACAAGTGATCGGTAGTTTCTTTTTTTTTGGAAAACTCCAAACAACACAGTTGTGTTGAAACATATTGATGTGACCCTGACCAATCCTATTCAATTTTATATTTGATGAATATGATATCTGATGTTGATTATTATACTGACCTATATTTAGTAAATGAAACTAATAGGTGTTGTTGATCAAATTGTCATGAGAATATAATGTTTGCCTGCTGATGATTACACTGATGATGTAGGTGCGGATTAAAGAAAATAGGGTAAACTCTAATGTCATGCGAAAAAAAATACTTTGGTCATTTGAGAATTATAATTGGACATCATTAACAATATTAGCAGCTGGTTTTAAACATTTTGTTCAGTCAAAATGTCTTAACTGAATGAAAGTGGTTGTTTGAGGTGTTTGATTATAGAGCAAAAGCAAATTGTCTAATGTTGTATCCGAAAAGAGTTAGTATATGAACATCTGTGCAGTAATTCTTAGTTGCCATAAGGGTTTCGCTGGAATTAGAACTAAATTACTGTATGTTTCTCGGTATTCCTGTGTGGCTGATTGGGCCAAAAATGTATCAATAGAAGGGTTTAAGAGGGCAAGAGTTAATTGAAAAATGGCACAGGTCATATGTATGGTTTTGGGAAGGATAAGGAAAATAAAAGGGAATTTGGAAAACGAACTCGCATGCAAAGCCACGGCATCTAATCCAGGAGAGGTGCAAAGACAACAGGGAAATGCTGGGGAAACCGCTCAGAGCACGGAGGCGTTTTCATCTCTCAGATGCTATAACTGACCATGGGATAATTGAAATTGGGTGCCGCCTGGGCAATCCTGATTCCATTCCCACTGATGAAACCACGACCTCCCAAACACATTACATGCATACAAAAAAAGATGCGCAAGAATAATGGAACAGCACAGACAGACACTGTGTCAAAAACAATGCCCACAGGGTCTCCATTTGCTGTTTTTTGTTCCAACTCATATACAGTGTCCCTATACATCACTGCTTGGTTACAAGCCAACATAATATCTGTATTATTTATTTCGGCATAATCAATAAACCGTGGCATCCTCTGTCGACAAACTTTTCTTTCGGGAAGACTGACTGCTAGGATTTATAGTTCTGAAGGTATTGTGAAGCAAATATTCCTCTGAACAGTCATAAACACCACTGACACATCACTCTATGAGCGAGTATTGTCAGAATTATTGCCCAGAATCAAGCAAAGCCACTCTGGCTTTGCCAACAAAAACAAAAAAAAGAAAAGGCAATGAGTGTCACGCTGCTACCGTTTGTATCAATAATTCACGTTGGCCACTTCCTTTATAAGCGTTTTTCCCCTCAACCAACAGTGTGCCCTTTTCATTAGTCACTTTCTGTCTCATATTTTGTGTTATCTGAAGAGTAATTTACAGCACATAGCAAAAAAATAATCTTCATAACCCTCAAGGTGCCGCAGTCAGGCCCTTTGTCATGTGCCAAGATTGATATTGTGCTTCATGTCCAGTGACATGTGCCATTAATTTTTCAAGCAAGGTCAAAGTCTGTCTGTTGTTTGAGCGTCCCTTATCGGCTATGATTTCCAAACAAACTGCACCACTTTACAGGCCAGCTGTCCAGGCGCAGTTGCTGTTTTTGTTTTTCTTGATTCAACGGATGCCAAGTTATAGTTGCTGTTGTTTTTTGGATTTATTTAAACAGGGCCAAGTAGTTTTGTTTTCTCTTTTGCGCCTCAATCACCTTATTCATTTATTTATATCATGCCTCGGTTTTTAACTCCCTGCCCTCTGTTGCGCTTTATAGAATGCTCTCTGTTTGTGTCTCTTACCCAACACTTTTTCTATTGATCCAGACTGTGGCACCCATCTCTTGGTGTCAGCACTGAACACAGGATCATCAGCCTCTTGGGTTTCTGTCTTGTGTTTACAAACACACCCCTGTTGCTGTCGGACACGCAATAGTGCCCGGTGTATACATGCACACGCACAAATGTCCATCTCTAGTGGAGTCCCCCCCCCCCCCCAACCTGAAGAGGTTCAACTTTTATTGGCTTCTTTGCCTTTCCTACTCTGGGGACCGAGGTCAGGCCTCATCAAATTTAACCTCAACACCAGATTTAGATTAAAGGTCATGACTTCATCCTTCACATCTCTCTTGACCTCTGATACCATGCCATAATATATCAGAATGAATGCCCGCTGGACCCTCTTATCTTATACCATGCTGGTTCCTTTTTCATTTACGGGGATCCTCATTCTCTCCTCCCCTCTTTACTATGTGTGTGTGTGTGTGTGTGTGTGTGTGTGTGTGTGTGTGTGGAGTGTCCTGTATTCCTCGAATCACCCTTTGCTTGGTGGCCAGCTCAATCTCAATATCATGTTATCGGACTCAGGGGCCAAGGATATAAATACCACACACTATAACTCTCTCCTGTTCAATAACCATTATATGCTCTACTTTATACATTAGAAGCACCTGATGGGGCAGTAAATTCACAGCTACAGCTCGACTATCTCAGAGTGCATTCAGAGGAAAATGGATGTTGAAACCATCGAAGGAACAAAATGAAAAAAAAAAAAAAAATCTAATGGAGAACAAAACTAAGAAAAAACTACAAAAAAATAAAATGAATTACAGAGGAAAGGCATGTGATTGAAAGAATAAACAATTGAGTGGCAGTTGCACAAGAGACAATGCAGCAAAGAATTATGAGCTGAACGTAGAGGTCCTGTTAGCTTTGCCTTTTCACTGTTCCAATTGTCTATTCATTTTATGTAATAAGCGGTGCACATCCATCTAATCATGCATTCCATTTCTGAAAGCCATTGTTGCTCCTGCCCTAAAGTAGGAGGATCTATCTGCTCTCACATAGGGTCCATGTTCCCCATGCTGAGATCGCTTAAACAACACCGCCAACATATGTTCACTTTTCATGGACAACAATCAATAAAAAAAAACACCCAACTCTACAGCAAAAGTAAAGCCCACACTGAGCAGGGCACAGAGATGTCCATCTTCAAAACGCACTGTATACAAGTACACACGCGCACACACACACACACACACACATGCCATTGTTTACCACATGAGCATGACTGGATGCCGCACCAAGCTTACGCTCCGATGCACTTTTTCATTTGGAAAGCCAGGGTGGTAACCCACAGAGCGAGAGCTGATTAAGAAAAAAAGTCCCATTTAATTCCTTTCTCCTCAACGGCCAGCAAGAGAAATGTAATTAAAGCCACTCAATCTCCCGCGGGCCCTGCTACCTGCTACACGACCAACATGACACGTTGTGTAATTCGCCTGCTCTCACTTCTCTCACCCCCTCGCTCGCCCCTTTTTTTCTCCCCCATTTCTCTCCCCTCGACCCCACCAGTGAGGACCGCCACCCACACAGGTCTGTGTCAGATGTCAGAGGTTTCTGCCTATTAAAAGGCAGTATTTCATCTGAACTGTCACCAAATAATTGCGTTCAATGTAGGACACTGTTAAGGTCTTCACCCAACACTGTTGAGTGCAAAGAGCTAATGCGGGCTCTGATGTGTTGCTATATCAATTGAATTGACATAAATTGAATTGCGTAAAATGTTGTTGAGTTCAGTGGAATTAAGTGGAATTGCATTGAACTGAGAGTGAAAAAATGGTGACAGAAGGAAAAAGAAAAAGACCTGTACCTGACCTGTGCTCCAGGGCTAGGGTCACTGGACGGCCTTCAAAACTGATAATGAAAATAACAATTCCAAGAAAAGAAGTCTAGTATACTCCTATCAGTGTTCTATTTCTCTTCCATTAAATAAAATCCTCAGAGATACTGAAGTAGATGTCCACCCAGAGACTGATTTCATAACATTTTATTATAGAAGAGACCGAGCAGTTTTACGATGTGTCCACTGGCTTCTTACATTATAATTAGATTGGATGAGCATTGTATAGGACTGTGTTTGTCAGCATTTCCGCGCTCCATCTATTTGTTCGTCTCAAAGGGCATTTTAATTGTCTTATCGACTTTGTGTAGACAGTGCGAGAGTGTGTGCATGCAGTACATAATGCGCTATGTGTGTGCGTGCGCTCGACGGCGTGTCTTTCAACCCATCCTCTAGATGACAGCGTCAATTTGAAGAAAAAGCCCAACATAGGATTTGGAGGAAATGTGGTGTGTCCTTATTTACACATTCACCCCACAGTCTTCAAATTAAAAAGCATTAACATGCATTAATTGCTTACCTATTTGGAGCGACTACGTTGTTTTGTTATCAAGTTATTTTTGCTTTTTCTTCAATTGTTGATGAGTGATGATGTGTGTGTTTCAATAATTAACGTCCTTCTGGCAAAAAAAACACATAAAAGCTTTTCATGCCGAAGTTGTTTCACCAAACCCAACAACAGGAGGCATCATGTAATATGCAAAAACAAAATAACGGAAAGGCCACGCATAATCAAACATCAAATAATGCCATAAGGATGTCAACCGAAAACGGAAGACGCTCCCTGGCAGCTGGCAACGAGAACACTTGCCCAAAAGCCAATTTCTTCTCCAAAGTTTCGTCACACTGTGTCTCAGAGGGTGCCGCTGTGCTCCGTGGGAATCTATAGTCTCGTTAAACCCACAGAAGTCATGCCTTATTTCTTTAAGAAACAAGCCACGTTGATTGAAGTCTATAGTCCATCTGCTCTGAATTGCTGACTTGCTCGCGCTGCACGACTGACGCGACAAAACCAGTGACCCCTGCCCCGGGACTTACAATGATCATGTTTGTTGAACACATGCAGTACGAAAGTAATCTCCTTGGCACTATCGCGTAACAAAACAAATACAAAGCCCAAGCGTTTGTGCTCATTCAGCCATTTAGTGAAGCGGCAGCACGCAGGCCTACTATGTGACAATCTCTTGCTGCACAGTGGCAAATTTGTGAAGGCAGAATGAAATATCTATGGCAAGCGCTGCTTTGTTTGCTGGTTTCATTAATTCTTCAGGAGGGTATGTCTCAAAAGTGCCAACAAATATAGTGGAGAAACATGTGCTCTGGCACCAATCCATGCGCCTAATTGGGAACCTTGGGCTCCAGGATGCACCTTCACTCTGAAAGTCCCCTCCATTATTCATAGAAATGTAAGAATTATAGAACAAGGACTAGCAGACCCACTGACTTAGCTGGTCGAGAAGGATGAGGGCGACACACAGATAAAGTGCTTATTAATCTATTTTATTCCAGGAATTCAAAGCTACATCGTTAATAACCAACTGCACACTTATTTTTTCACAATCAGCGTACTTTAGGCACTATAAAACGATACAATTTTTTCACCCACTAGATTTTAAAACCGAGTCATTGCAAGCGGTAAGATGAATAACAAAATCATATGTGGCTTTGATGTAATGACCTATTGAACCATAGTGACGAAGACTGAGTTTTTTTTTTTTTTCTATGGCTATCTCGAATCATGCACAGAATATATAAGATGGACTAATTGGTCTGTATTAAACTGTATATGCATTTATATACTGTAGACTTAGACATTTTAATTAGAATATTTCTAAGCTATGCAAGACGCGCATTTTAACTTGCTCTCAAAAACACTTCAATCTTGAGGATGATGCCATTTATATCCATGTGAAAGTCACATGGTGCTTTATCATATGTGCGATATGTAGTTTATTGTTGTCATTGACATAGCTGGCACTATTTCGATCATACGTCCTCTAAGAAGAATCCAAGACAAATGTTCCTATGGGGACAATAAAGTGTCTTCTTCTTTTTAACAATTGACTTTTATCCAACTTCAAAATAGCTCAACACAACACCATTGAAACTGAAAGTGTGCTGAATGCTTAGTTTCTCCCACTCACAGCTATTTTGACAATTGACCTACAGATGAGCGCAAAGTGAAAGACACAGATTTTCTAGAAATGTTCCAAAAAGCAAAAACGAACACGCAAGCCCAAGTGTTACGCTCGTGTTGCCACAGGCAGTGCGGCCCCTCTTGATATTGCAAAAAAAAAACACTTTTAGACCTTTGTCCATGACTGAATATCACACAACGAGCAAGTGATTACTTTAAACCACACATCAGAAGGGGGTAGAATCAGCGGAATATATTCTCAAATGGCCACTGTTCAAACAACAGCATAGTGCCTCTCAACTAACTGTGTCAGACTCTTAATTTCAATCCTTTTAAATCCATGCACACAGCTGTTTGATGGCTACGTACTTTAAAGACTATATAAACTCTGTGGAGAGAAAAAAAAGCTCTCTCTTGATATCCTTAAGCAATACAAAGATAGTTGTAAGGGAATGTGTTCACTGCATACCTGCTCCTCTCCTCTGAGAATGTTGGGAAGTACAAAATCCCAGAACACCTTATTGCATTTGATCTTCCATTCATCTCACATGTTGTAGGCCTAACCTACTCCCAGAGGTAAATATGAGTCAAGAAGAAAAGAAAAAAAAGTGAAAACTGTGACCATCCTTCAACAGTTATTAGAGAGTCAACCGTCATTCTGAATGAAGAAAGCAGCACAAGGCAGAATTAAGGGAGAGGAACAAAGCAAAGGCACAGAGCAGGATGGAGGTTGGGGGTAGAGGGGGGACATAAGACAGATGAATACAATAAGCAGAGACTAAAAGACGACTGTGGAGAATGAACAGGAATCAGACATCGATGCTAAGTAAATGTGGGGTTGCGTTTTTCAGGTATGACTGTGGTATTGAACTGGTTTGATTTGAATAATTGAGGAAAAGGTAAGAGATGTCCTAGTCCCCTGGACTAGGACACAGCCTCAACTCCAAATACTATTTATGAGCATATACCAAATTATTCTCATTATTTTCTCATGTGTTGCTGCTCCTAGGAAAGCCGAAAGGTAGGTTGATTAGGGCACCATGTCTTTTATGAAAATAAATAAATAAAACAAGATTTCTTAAGCTCGTGTCTAATACTAGGCCACGGTGCCTTTTCTGATGCCCTTGTCCCTTGCAACGTGGAATTGAAGCCAAAGCATTTTGAAAGACCAAAGACAGGGCACTGAATGGATACCACAAACAGCACAGTTAACAGTGACAAACGTGTGAGAGAGTTTAAAAGTATTATTAAGCCATGACTTAAAAATAAAGAATAACAGATTCACTGTCGATACAAAACATACAGAGATTTATATTATTGTTATTTCTTAAATTTTTTGAAAGACAAAAAAAATTTTGTTTTAAAGCTTCACAAATTGATTTTTTTTTCACCCCCCTGGGAGGTATGTAATGAGAGTTACTTGGCATGGAAGGAGGGCAATCATTCAGCACTTAAAAAAGTTTCATACACCATAATTTGTTTTTCTTCTTTACTTTTTTATCCAAATTTTCTCCCAGGTTCAAAGGGGGAATGAGGTAATATGAACCGGGCGGTTTCAACATTTCACAGAAATCAAGGCCTTGTTGAATGTAAATAAAAAACCCTTATTTTCAAAATACTAATACACTACGTTTAATGTGCTACAGTATCATGAGTGAAACCATGCGCAAAAAAAAAATCATGTTCTATCAACCACTTATTTTTTAAAGTCAACTGTCTCTTCTCCGTCCTTTTTTGGTAGATTGCACATCATTATAAAATCAATCTCGCTTGTGGAAGAAGGATATCAATGTATGGAATGTGCGTAATGAATCCATTTTATCAGGCAGCATATTAGGCATTAAATCATGCAAAACACCATGAACACGTTCCCTGAGTACAGCAGGGGCGAACACACATTCATAGAGCCGAGCAATCATAGAATGTCTATAAGCCCAGAGTGACTATGAGGATATATTGTTTTGTAATATGCACAGTGGTGTACTAGCATTTGCTCAACATAAAGCCCCGTCTCACCCCGGCTTTGATTACCTGAATTGGTTCTCACCTTGCTGTAGTAGTGTCGAAGCGGCAGCACACTGTAAAATTAAGAGATGAGTGCAGTCTACAGGTTGAACAAAGCACTCTCAAACCACATCCAACCGCACCAGTCACTGGTCGGAGGCAAATTTGGCTTGGCACCTTTAAGCGGAGGGCCATAAAACACTTGGTTGTGTGATTGGTCAAGCAAAGACTCCGCGTGAAATTGTAGTAATGTTTTACAAAATCACAGTTGAATTGTTATTTTTATTTTTTTTAGCATTTCAGTTTTTATCCAATGGCTGCGTATGGGAAAGGATGTGCACATTGACAATGTGTGTTGCCATCTCAGAAAGTATTCAAACCACATGGACAATGCAAATAGTATACAATACATAGTCTGCTCTTACCCATTGTTGCCCTCATTGTCACATGACGCACAGCTGTTATTAGGATTGCCTGGAAGTGCACTGAGGGCTGACGGAAACACCGGCCCCTGAAAGGACTTGTGGTTCTCTTAACAGTAAAGGCATTTTCAATGGCAAGTTATGTCTTTTGGCTATTTGGAGGTTCAAGAGCTTTGTCTGCATTTTTCCTCCTCTCCATGTCACCATAGCAACAAATTACTCAGATGCAAGGCATTTTTACCTAGTGTAGCTTCAGTATGTTCAATATTGTACATTATAATAAAAACTGAACTAAAGTCATCTTACAGCTGGGTACGGCATCTTACAGATTGATATGTTCCAAGAAGCAGGCACATTTCACGTTGATGATTTTTTTTTTTTTTTCCAGTTTCCAATGTAGGATTGCTTGACCCACTCCTGTCATCTGTTTTTAACTGACTCCACTTCAGGATTATTTATTTCGCATTATAAAAAAACCCATTCATTTCGGTAACTTAACTTGACAATATAAAAGGAACGTTCTATTACATTGATACATTAGTGCGCTGATTTAGCGAGACATAGGTTCCCAACTAGTTCACTTACCATGATTATTGCTGCGCTTACGTTGCACTTCTTGGTGCAGGCTAGACACAATCATTAATAAAGCTGACTGCCTCCTTAACACTAACATATCATATTATTGCAGTTAATGTATCGAGCTGTCTCACAGGCTGTTATTAATGTTACACCTTACGTACTTTTCTAAAAAGACAAAAACTATTTCCAAACTATAATCTTGAATGACCAGACCTCCATAATGGAATGGCCAGCATATATCTTTTGTGTGTGTGTATATATATATATATACTGTATATATAGTGCAAGTTGTCTCCTTTCCTTTTAACTAGCATGCTTCGACCTTTTATGGCATTCTTCTACAAGGCTAGTTTCACTCGGAAAACCCCATTCACACTTATTCTAATGCTGCTCTATTGAATATTTTTGACAATGTGACCAAAAATGTGTAAGGGGTGCCGTGTAGCATCAGGCACACAAACAAATATCGCCCATGTTTGCAGAGCTTCTATGTGAAGCCAAAGGCCTGTATGTTTAACACGGGGCTATTGACTATAATAATCAACACTGACATTTATCAATGCTTGCTGTCCCACAAAAAGAGGCGCATTCAAATCCATATTTTGAAGCTACCTGTCTAATCTGCCAATAACTTATATATCTTTACAGTGGTTTACTGGTGCAGATATCTCATTAAGGAAAAGCTTGGGCTTTTTGACTGGATTAGGTGGATTGGTGTCAATAATGCAGATCAATACATTTGGTCAACTATAAAAAGGTGCTGTGAATACTGATTACATCATACTGTCTGTTTAAATTTAAGCTTTAGACATAATTATGCATTGCACATCTCTATATATGTCTGAAATACATTGTGGAAGACGAGGAGCATTTTGGGAAGAAATTAGGGCAAAGGCAAACATTATTTATTTATATATTTAGTATTTTACTAAATACAGTATTTGGTTAGTTTTTACAAGGACCAGTTTGAATAAGAAATGGATTCTTCTTTCAATGAAAATCCTAATATATTATTATTATTGATATCACTTTAGAGCAATTAAAAGATTGGGAGAAAGACAAAGCATGTCCCTCACTATTGGATACTGCAGGTCAGTGGTTAAATAATTACTCAGAACATAGTTTAACAATGCAAAACTATCAATACAAGCTTGTTCAACGAACTCTCGCACGTCATTACTTGTTCACCATCTGAATCGTGTTGTCACAGCTTGGCTGTTACATAGACAGATGCGATGATTTTGCACAGGATCGGTCAGGCAGCGATAGACTATCAAACTCCAGCCCATTGTTGCAAGCTTAGTCTCGAGGAAACCTTGATGGATACACCCCTAAACTCTGCTCTGGACTTTGCTGTCAGAGAAAAACATACTGTATATATATATATTTTTTTTAAATGTTTTAAATAAAAATTGTAAATTTAAATAAAGTGGAGAATAACAACATTTTGATGTTAGTTCACTGTGAATGTGCATGACAACCCATAGACACGTACATCCACAGTATCTACAGTGGGCAGCCTTCTTTTGTCAGTTTAGGGGGAATAAATAGACATCTTTTTTTTCGGAGAGCCCATCTTGAATGCGTCACAATTTGATCATTAAACCTGGATAAACTAAACAAGGTGCAGAATGGTTCGAGTTGATTAACATCACTTTCATCATGTTCAGTCAATACCAAGGACATCCCTGCCGCTGCAAAATGTCACATCACTGTGGTATTTAATGGTGGCTGCCAAACAGAAGCAAGCGTTCAATTTAGCCAGGCGTCTGCACCTCTCATTGAAGGCATTCAAGAACATTACGCTTTTCATGCAACAAGTCCAATATTTCATTGTCGATTTATTTTTCTATTTAGTCCCCCCTTCTTTGACAACTCTCAAACAGAAGTCGAACCCTGTTGTACAAGGGATAGGGGTAAAGATTTATAAAACGTCATCATGATTGATGTAATCTGAGTATGTTCTTGTTTATTAACGTCACTCCTCATTCTCAACATCTTCGAGCGAACCATGCCCCAAAACTGATTGAAACGTGTGAACCAAATAAGCAGCTGGTCTTTCATGCAACCACCACAACTCTAGATCTCTGGACACGGAGACACATGTTGTCTTTTGTACAGATCTTCAAATTATTTTCGAACATCTATACAGCATCGAGTACCTGTGCTTTTCTGAGGATGATGATGTATATATTAAGTGCAGTAAATCAATTCATGTTTTTTCCCATTTTACCACTTACTTGAACATTGTAAGGTTTGAATCATCCTGTTTATGGATGTGAATTCATTAATTGTAGTATTCATTTTTGTTCATGTTTGCTTGCACCACCACAGGTCACTGTATGACCTTAATGATAAAACAAAAGATATTATAAATATTCAACTTTAACACCATCTGCACTTGAGCTGAAAACAGGCCCTCGTTACTATTTGAGGAAGTCTTGTAGTCTGTAAAATTATAAAGTTGCCATTTCATAGTTATGCAGGTAAATAAAAAAAATAGTAAGGTCTGACAAAAATTGAGTATAATTACTCAGTTTTGTTTACCTAAGCATTTTCAGCAAAAGAGTGTCTTTGGTTTAATAATTTTCCCTTTTCAATGGTATAGAGTGGTTGAAAGGATATGTGATCTCTTTGAAGCCGGATTGATTTGAGTCAGAGGAACAGATTTAATTAGGACCGGCATCTTGTCAATGCATTTTCTTGCAAAACTGCATTCAACAACAAATAACTCATCTAGTTGGTAAAGGATAATATCGGTGAATTTTTATTCACTCATCCTTCGACCTTTTCTTGAATGAAAGACTGAAGTGGAAGTTGGACACGTTATGTAATGAAGCAACCCTGAGGAAATGGTATCAATCCAATGTTTGTGCCAATAAATGTGAATTCAAGGGCTTTGCTCATACAGAACATGCAGTGTTGTGTTGTGTTTCCTCTCTGGCTGCCAAGACAAGGCGGGTAAAATGAAGGAGTAAATTGAGAAATACATTTTGCACATGATGTTGCTTTTTTTTTATATTATTACGCCCCACTATCACATTAAGATTAATGGTGAAATGAGAGAGGCAATTTTGGGGGATTGAAAACAGCAGAAGGCATAAGATCAGTCTCCATAGAAAAAAAATGTTCATTGTTATTTTTCCTCTCTAAACTGTTATTTACACTTACAAATGCAAAAGTTCACCACGTAATAAATTCAAATGTTATTGTTTGTATTACTGTTCCGCCTTTAGTTTAATTTCTATCCTATTTCCCTAATGGTGATATTAGTTATCACCAGTGTTGCAATTGTTGTGCCTGCAGTCTATTAAATGCTGTCCTTGTCAGTAATGCAAATTCTACCTAGACAATTTGACAAAAAAAATAGAATAGAAGTGTAAAAGTTATTGGAGAGTTTTCTATAGTGAAAAGAGTCATTAGATATTTTATTTTTGTAATAAATTATAAGTTATTGTGAGCTGATGGATCGGTGCTCCATTGCGAATATTTTGCCTGGTATCATCGCAATCTGCCAGCAAGTATTAGCATCCAGCTATTATTACATTTACTCCGCCTCGCAGAGGCTTTCCTACCGCTTGCAGTTCCATGCATGTGTTGCAGATTAAGCAGATAATCTAATCAGTATACAATCTGCGAGGATTTATCTGTTTTGACGGCTCAAGGTTAGAACTGCTATAGTAAGGCTATTCAAGGGTGGTAAGAGAAAAATTACATTCTAAAAGTTCAACCACCTCCCCTGAGAATGGCGCTTGAGCCAAACACACTCAAAAAGATTACTTCAAAAGACAGTAGTCCTGCGGGGGAAAGCAGTATTTACATATTGGAAACAATACTTCTTCCACTATAGGAGGAAGCCAAAACAATGCACAACCATACAAAGAGCCTGTTGCCATAGGAATTTTTCAGGAAAATGGAGGTGTTTATATTATAAAAATCTATCTCCTCAAACTTTCAAACTGCAGTGGATAATCTTTACTATTCTGCATAGTCCCTTTCGGTATGGCCCGAAGGACTGTTTTAAAACAAAACATTGTTTTCCTGAAATAGGTCATTCCAGCTGAAAGGGTTTCAAGGATTACCAAGTAGGGAGATTCACTTCATTTCAATGCTAAACTGGGTCATGACAACATATGCCGGGATTAGGGAAATCCATATGAAATACAAATGATTATGTTGTGACGTTTTCGTCTGTATACAAATTAAGATCTTCATTGTAAGGCAATCATACTTTCAATTTACTACGACCACAAAATGAAAAAAAGAAATGACAGTAAAAGAGGGTTCGGAAACGTTTGTTTACAGGCTTTGGAGACAAAAAATAATCTTTCTTTCTTGGCGCTGTAGGCACCCTTGTTATCTTGTTACCTGAAATCTTTGGTTCATTCACGCCAAAGAGAGTCAGTGTTTCAAAAATGATTTTTGTGATGGTAATTCCCTTGTTATTAGCAGTAGTTGTATGGTAGATTTCGTTGCACTCCCAGAAACAGCTGTTAATATGAGATGCATCAATTCAGATGTACCAGCCACATGTCTTTTTACTCATTGACTAAATATTGTTTCTATTTGATCAAATAAATACATGAATACTTTCGTAAACGATAACTTTCCACCCACACAAGCACGTAGCTTCAAGGACAAAAAAATGGGCATGAATCAAAATCCCAGTTGTATAATCCCTCAAATAGAAATTCCACTTCAAAGTCTTATTTCATCCATCCAAGACTCACATGCTCATGTCTGCACCACTACACTCAGGCCCCTCAGGTACTAGTTTTAGGGTCAACGTGCTGATAAAACCAGCTAATGATGCCTTCAAAGACCACAAGGTCTATGGAGGCTGACCACAGGAGATTCGACTTTTTATTTCTAGATTTATAAATATATATGAGCCAATTTATTTATTAATTTAACCTCCCACACCTTAGCTTAATTCTTTACCCTTTTCATTTAATATTCATGACGCGGCTCTGTTCAAATTGTGAGCTGACTTTTTTGGGCACATCTCAAGGGGCCTCTGATCAATCAAGATTCACTGACAATTGTTAGCTTGTTTGTGTTTGTGCGGATGCGTGAACGGATGTGGACACTTAAAGGGAAAAACTCGACAAATACATAGTTGTGATTAGGTGCTGAAGTGGCAAGTTGTTTTATTCCTATTTAAACCCCATCAAATATATCCCTGTCCCTCAGGTGAAGCAATGATCCAAATCAGCACTGCTTTGTCACACCATTTGTTAAGCAGCCTATGCTAAACATGCTGTTTTTACGATAAAAACCAAACAAACCATAACATTAAGCAGTCCTGGGAATTACTGACACTTTCTATCAAGACATACCTTGATCAATGCAATGTGAGGGAAAATAATCTAATCTTTCTTCCTAGTGTTCAGGGGCAGAGTTTGGATGTTAAATTGAGTTTACATGCTAATTTCTGGCGTCCGCTGGGTAAGAAAAAACACAATTTTCTTGGAGGAAAAAGGACTAATAAAGCAGTGCAGTTACAGGTGACATAGAAAGTGGATTATTAAGATAGAAAAGTGTCATTGTTACATAACTTTGTACTTAAAAAAAAAAAAAAAAAAAAATCTTGAACTCCAGTACATAATGCATGCTAATTTCTGGCGTCCGCTGGGTAAGAAAAAACACCATTTTCTTGGAGGAAAAAGGACTAATAAAGCAGTGCAGTTACAGGTGACATAGAAAGTGGATTATTAAGATAGAAAAGTGTCATTGTTACATAACTTTGTACTTAAAAAAAAAAAAAAAAAAAAATCTTGAACTCCAGTACATAATGTATATATATATATATATATATATATATATATATATATCCCATTATTCAAATAGTGTTTTAAAATTAAATGTAACGTGGAAATTCTGTGTAATTCAATTTTTTTTTAAAGCGAAGAAAAATCAAATGTGCTCTACCACAATACGTTTCTGATGTGCACAGGAGTTACCTTAATTGTCATCACAACAGATTTAGATTTTCTAAAACACTGTAACAATGATATTTTACCATTACATTAGTTCAAAGGGAAGAAAAGGTTTGCATATCATTCGTAAACACTTGTATATACTCTTTTACTAAATTGAAAATACACATAATTTTAAGCAGCATTTTTGCAAAATAATCAACAACATCTAATTGGTATTTTATTATTGTTCTTGCTCAACTCATGTTCATGGCCACAACTAATGATTGCTCTGTGTGTTCATTGTGCCAGACAGGTGATGCATTTAGTTAGTAAAGCTCAGCCAGGGATAATGTGAATGTGGTACACTTAAGGGCCCCCCCCGCAGGCTCCTCCTCTATCATTAAGGCCCCAGAAGAAGACTGCAGTTTTGTGGTTAACAAATAATGAGCCATGATTTCCATGGTCCACATTTTTAATGAATAAAACATATACTCAGCAAATTAGAGCACATATGTGGTCAACTGCACGTCTCATATTTCAGCCTGCTTGTGCCGCTGAAGAGCTGATACCTACAACGCCAGGATGATTTTCATTACCCATTATTTATTTATCAGTTGCCTTTCACAGCCTAAACGGTTTCATCTCAAGCTGAGGAATGCACCAGAATAACAGTGTTTAGCAATTATTGTGTGCCTCTTGCAGTTTGGCATTTATAAAGCACAGCTTCAAAGATGTGTTTGCTGCAAAGTGCTGTACACAGCTAATTGGGTTACCATACAATACTAAAAAACATTTCATCTTTTGCTCTCTTATGTATACAAGGCTTCCATACCTATGGCATTTAGTACAATGTATAATAAAATGTATAATAATGTTCATTGTGAGAGGACTATTTAGTAACCTACTGCATTCTGTATGCTGCGGCTGAATTGGGACCACAATAGAAAAGTTGCTTCACTTTAATCATGGAATGTTTATTTGATTGAAAGCACAACAAGTGATTTGATCTGTGTATATTGTTTTTATAACCTGGTCGCATCGATGGGTCAGACATGTTACACTCCCTCATCACAGTGATGGACAAATCCCAACATGTCGCACAACTTTCTTGTATATCAAGATATTGTGTTAGCATGCAGACTTGGACTGCATGTCTTCTCAGGGCTGGGCAACACATCAAAAGCTGCTCCCCATGAGGATACACCTAAGTGCCTACAATATAGATTTTACAAAAACATTTTTCACATCGTAACATTTAATTCAATTCATGTTTGAGCTCCGTTTCTTGATTTTATGATAGATGCTGTGATATATGTATTAATATATATTATATATAGATATATTATAATCCATTATAGTAATACATCAACAAGAACAAATCTTGACTGGGGCTGTGGCCAAGATATTACAAAAGGTTTGAGGGTTTACATTGTTTGTCAACCACTCAGGGTTAAACGAAAATGTTGTTCAAGTTCAATCATGAAATGTGACCAACATAGAAATGAGAATTGCATTTCTCGGTTCCTGAATAGTTGACAATTTGGATATTTGTGTTATTCACGAGCGGTTCCGGTTGACAGTAGAACTTTCTGAGCAAATTCACATCACAAAATAAATAATTTAATACAATTTGATGTTTGTTTGTCAATGTCATAACTTCTAATCGGTTAGAGTGAGCAAATCAAACGCGAGACTAACAAGAAGTAGTGCTGTGACAGTGAGAAAGATGTTCTTTCCAATTCTGTCGCAGTTGATGTTTTCTTATGCTTACTCAGTTTCTTATGAAGACTTCCCGTGATAGATTGTACGCACTGTATTTCCCAAGGTGCACAGCATGTGCCTGTTGTAGAGTGACAGAGAGTTTAAAGCCGTTAATGTGGCTGACAATGGAAAATCATTTGAGCACTTGAGGGGATGACTCTTTTGCCCCTGTGAAGAGGTTAAATGATCACAGTTGGAGAAAACAGTCACAAAAGGAGATTGTGTCTCTTGTTTTACAATTAGATTAGATCCTTGTGCTTATGTGAGTCTCTATCTACCTTCCTACCTTTGTGATAGGGGCTTCATAGCACTGACCACACTGACTGCAAGCAATGTGAACACAATACACATCCATGCTTGCGTCATACCTGATAGTCGTTGAATCACAACCTAAAGTGAATATGCAAGTTAGTCCTGTATATTTCACTATAAGTGTATGCACGCTGCGTGCAATGTGTTTGTTTTTCATATTTCTCGGCGGGCTACATTGTTGTGACAGCTAACTGATGTCCTTTCTCCAGTTAGATTTAAAAAAAAACTATAAGTTAAGGTGGAAAATGAGGTTGAACACACATATTTCCCAAGAGTGTAACCTCCGATTCCCCATTTTATGTTTTCACAGCTCCAATTAACAGCTCTGGTACCAATTAGTGAAATCAAACCTTCCCCGACAGAAAACCCATGGGGTTATATGTGTCAAGAACCAGTGCTTGAGCTAAATAAAAAAAAAATGTAAAAATTGCTAAATAACTGGATAAATATAAACTGGATCTCAGTAGGGAATAACTAGGGCGATGAGGTTAAATGTCTTTGTTCTGTGTTTCTATTCCCTTTTGCCCACTGTTTTACAGATCCAATTCAAAACTGCTTAAACTGAAAAAATTCAAGACACATTTCAATCAATTTTTTTCTTGACATTTACACCCCAATAACCTACATGTACAGTAAACAGGTTTTCTTAATGCATTCCTGACTATAACCTATATAAAATAATGAATATGTTCAATTGTTTCCCTCGGCCGCCCTGCGTCTTCGACACGCTTTCTCCCAGATGCACCTCGTCTGAAGCATCCTCTTAGGATAATGAGGTGTACAGCTCTAGATATGGCAGGCATATCAATCTGAACTGCACACACAACCTACAGGCCTTGCCCAAAGCCCACATGTTTATTAGAATGCCAGGGATAACAAATGACTTAACATGCTCCCCTCTTTAATAACCCTGTACACCTACAAGATAACAAAAGCAGAGAGACGCCACACTGAGTGCTCCTTAATTCAATTAAAAAACCATGCACAATAAGCATGCTGTGCAAGAAAAAAGAAAAGTCCTTGAGGCAGCGATAAACTTCATAGCTGAACATCTCTGCGCGAAAAGGCAGATGGACATTTTATGAGACTCTTTTACTTTAGCAGAAGGCTGATACCTCACTGGTAAATTCTAAAATGTCTACTTCCTAACAAGGGAGGGATAAGCATTAATAGGTGTTAGTTTATCATGTTCTGTTGAAATTATTCCTCATAAACTTCTTCATTTACAAAACTGTGTACGGTATAATGTTTTAAGTGATATATATATATATATATATACCTCACTGGTAAATTCTAAAATGTCTACTTCCTAACAAGGGAGGGATAAGCATTAATAGGTGTTAGTTTATCATTTTCTGTTGAAATTATTCCTCATAAACTTCTTCATTTACAAAACTGTGTACGGTATAATGTTTTAAGTGATATATATATATATATATATATGTTTTGAGCTGTTTGTATTGATAAATAATCTTCATGATCTCACCCAATTTCACCCAGTCTATTGATTCTATAAAAAAAAAAAAAATGTTTTATCTGCCATCCTTTTTTAATAAAAAACAGGGTATACATCATATATTTAAAAATAACATTTGCGACTGTAGATGAGACAATAAATAAAACCAGTCAGTTGTTTTGTTTGTTTACCCCTTTAACACTGACCTACTCCCTGCCTACAGGGTAAAATTGCCACACTGCTTTTCTTTGCAATGAAATGTAATAACAGATTGAACAATCGTGCTTTCCAAGTAGAAACTCTATTAATCAGAATAACTGCACACAAAGATAGGTTTTGAAATACTAATACACAGGAAATGATCGCCCTCCTTCAGACGTAAATAGATTTATAAACAACAGCTTTCCTTGTCGTGAAGCAAAATTGGCCTGTGGAGAGAATTAGGAGTCTTCTGCCAAATACATGGGGAGTGCAGGAGGTGACCAGAAGCCTGACTTATAATTTTTAATAGTAGCAAAATCTTGGTGATGTAAATACAGAGAATTGTGGATTGAATATACTGTACACTGATTAGCCACAGCATTTAAACAACATGCCTAATTACTACATCCCACAGATGTTTAATTGGATTGAAAGATCTGGGGGAATTTAAAGGCCAAGTCAGCACTTTGAAGTATTGTTAAGGACGAGGATTCAGGATGCGGCATCCCGTACCTATTGTTATGCCCTATGACCCAACACTATGGTGCATGTGGGCTATTCGAATAAAAATTTGATTTGTTATGTTTCTCTACCCATCCCTGGGCAATTGTTGTGTGACAGAAGGCGTTAATCTGTTAAAAGAGGCCTCTATATCGGGGAATGCCATTGCCAACGAGTGCATACTTGTCCTGAATCAATGTTCAAATGGTACAAGTCAAGGACTACTTCTGCAGATTGCATTCTTCCCACAATGCATTGTGCTACCGTCCCTTCCCTGGGTAAACATCTCAACCACTCATTTGCATTATATCAAAGAAGTCCTTCTTCTTCTTAAGACCTGGCCGCCACTCTTGCATGGCTCTATTGTCCAGACTGTAACGAAGAACAGGGCTCAGCACAAGCGCTCTGAACGGTCTGTTGCTATGCAACCCCATATGCAGCACGCTATGGCGCCCTGTGTGTTTTGACCATTTCTACCATCACTAACATGAAGGTTTTCACAGCAGCTTTGTGAGACAGCAAGCCTTCACTCCCCCTGTAAGCCTTGGGCACCTATTACCCTGTTGCCAACTCACCAGTTGATCTTCCTTGGACTACTATTGGTGGGTACTAACCACTGCATACTTGGAACACCTTAAAAGACCTGCCATTCTGGAGCCGCTCTGATCCAGGGTCCAAGCCACCATTTGGCCCTTGTGACAGCTCGGATGCTTTCACTAGCTGCATAGTAAACATTTGACAGGTGTCACTGTTACAAATGGATCACTCGAATTCAACTCACCTGGCAAATCAGTGTAAAAATGGACCATTCTCTTTTTCTTCTGCCCAATTATTAAGGTTTATTATATATGTATATATATACTGTATATACATATTTATCTACATGACCATTTAAAACCAAAACAGCCACTTCTCATCTTATTGTAAGGTGCATGTTCTACTGACACTTGCCAGTGGCAAACAGGCAAGACAGTTCTTAATGAATTGGCAAAGGGTAAAACTAGTCTGCAACTGTTGTGAGCTAAAGGTCACTGATAATTAGGATGCTAATTAATATTTGACCCAGCTGTCTGGCTGACCCGCTGTCTACCTGCAACATGTTAATTCTAAAATACTAAAATGCTGTGTCTCTCTCTTTCGCTCTTAGAAGAGAGGAAAAAAGGGCAAAGGGCGACATATTGCTTGCGCACAGCATTGGACAAATTGAATCGTTACACAATTTCTGGATTTCTTTCTACACCTGTGCATGTTTATGCCTGCCATGCACTTTCAGTGTAGCTTTCAGAGAAGCGTATTCTTATCCAAGAACCTGCCCCTCTCACTAATGTTCCTCCTTGAGAGACAAAGGAGTTTTAAGGATGGAGGATTTGGCAGGCTCCACCACTTGCGGGCAATATTTCAACCCATCCATCTAGCTCGGATAATAGAGTGTCCTTGCCTTTCAACGCCTGGAGGAGTGACCAGTTATCACAAGCCACCAGCTCTAATATTAATAAAACAGGGTATGGGGAGCATGGAGTTGAGGAGGGGAATAAAAAGACAACGGAATGGAGGGGGAAGTAAAGGGGTGGAATGGCTGCATGTTATTTCAACAGACGAAGGTGAAGTGGATCCCGATCAGCAGTCAGCTACCAAGTCGACGGGAGTTCCCTTTTGCCGTCTTAGCTTTGGTTTGTATGAAGATAAATTAAGCCCGCTCACATCTCTGCTCGGATCATGGGAAGGGGGAGGAAGAGTGAGGAGAGGGGAGATGAGAAGAATTGGAGTGGAGAGATGGGGCAGGTGGCGTTAGGCTGATCTAGCTAATGGCCAAACTGACCTTCAGAGAAAGTGGAACAGTAAGCAGAGTAAGTAGTGTGTCATATAAAGTCACTGCAGCTAAGTCCAGGTAGCAGCATTTACTCCCAACCTTGCAGCTCCCGCATGATTGTTAAGCAGTTTTTTGAAAAGATACAGACGTGCTTCTATAGGTATATGTTCAATGTTGTGCAGCGGCCACGATCGACAAAAGAAATATAGGGTGCTTGCATTTTCTAGTCTTACTTAGATGTTTCTCAATCCTTCATTCTATTTACCACATCATTTGCTGTTTAATTGGCCCCAAGGTAAAATATATAAATATATTGCCTTGAACAACCCAAACACAAAGCCCCTTAACAGACCAAACACAGCTGTACAAAGGAGTGAATTGCACAAGTACACGGCAAAGATCAATACACTGGACTAGGTATCCATCTCTAGTAACAAACACAGTGCATCCATCTGTCACCAGCAAGCTACATAGTTTGTACAAACATGCACTCACATGAGTTTCAGGGATTATTCGGTTTGTGCAGGACACGTGGAATCAGTCGTGTGATATTAGTGGCACCATGAATGATAATGAGTGGAATAAGAGAAGTCATCTTACAATGGGTAAAAACGAGAAGTGTGTGTGGTTCCTATGTTTGATTTGCACTGCGGCAAAAGTGCAAACTGCTAAAAGGCTATCTACATTTGAGACACATTAAGCTGTCCCAGAGGTAAATGTATTTGTTTAGCATAATTTAGACTCTTTTAGCCAGCTTGTATCTTACCATAACATTACTATGGTGTTTTCTTCATCATGAATAGTATATCAGTGCCCAAGCACGAGAAAGGCTGACTAAAGCGTCGTAATGTGTGGAGGCAATATCGTTTGGAATTTTAGAAAAGAGCAGGACAGTTTTTATATGTAGCAATTTTGCCTCAGGCCTTTCCTCATCTCAGTTTTTTTTTATTGCATTTACCACTCTAGAGTCCATGGACCATTTCTCTGTTCCACCTGATTGAGACGTAGTCTCAGGCAAACAACTTTACCTCTCTTAGGATCACTGCCGAATAACACCTTAAAGTTTTGCTGTCAAAACACCCTGTAAAACATGCAGCATTTTCCAAATCTGAAGAAAAATGGTGCTCTTATAAAGAGAAAAATGGTGGAAAATATAATTTTTGTTCAAAAGCTACCAGGGTCTACAATAGTAAAAATTATTATTATTATTTTTTTTTTTACTTGTTTCAAAAAACTTTATTCTCACGGTGAACAGAGGTCTGTTGCATCATTTGCTGCAAGGCACTTTTCCAATTAGGAGCTCAGGTGGAAAAATTAATTCTAAAGAAATTCAAAATAAATATTATAGGCCAGATTATTACCTTCTATGTATGTATTGAGTGCTTTGCAATCTATTGCCATTCCTCCAGTGCTTTAAAATGATATACATTTGTAGAGGATGTTACTTGCTTATTTTGGTAAATGTTGGGTTTCTCATTAGAATATTATTATTATTATTATTTTTTTTACTTGTTTCAAAAAACTTTATTCTCACGGTGAACAGAGGTCTGTTTCATCATTTGCTGCAAGGCACTTTTCCAATTAGGAGCTCAGATGGAAAAATTAATTCTAAAGAAATTCAAAATAAATATTATAGGCCAGATTATTACCTTCTATGTATGTATTGAGTGCTTTGCAATCTATTGCCATTCCTCCAGTGCTTTAAAATGATATACATTTGTAGAGGATGTTACTTGCTTATTTTGGTAAATGTTGGGTTTCTCATTAGAATATTGTAAGGTATGCTGTGATTTGGGGGTTTGAAATTTTGTAAATGAAACGAGTGAGGTGGAAAATTCGGCTATCAAATGTTGGAAAGATTAACATTACACTATTGTAGCTGAAAAACAATCAAATTGTGCCTTCAAGCATGAGGCATCCATGCTTCAAACTGAGGACACGATATTGGCCTCCGAGTTGTCACATTGTAATTGGATGATTTTTAGCCTTGAAAATAATGCCCACGTTGGGAAAACGTGCTCGCCTATTTTTTTTAGAACCAGAGAACTAGAGTTGGAAACTTAATGGGTTCTTGAAACCTGGAAATTGACATTCAAAGCAGAATGCACGAGGAGATGAAGCAAACACGTCGTATCCCAGGAAGCCCATCATGGTTATCATTGTACTATTACTGGCTATTGTATTTCCAAACCCTGTAACAGCTCCACTCTCATCTCAGCCTACAACCAAATATGATTTAGCGCTCCATCACAGTCTCTCTCAAAAGTCCAAATACTGTCAACATTAATAGCTCCAAGTGTCTGTAGCATTTCGCTAATGTGATTTCCGGGCTTGGTCAATAAGTACATTTCAGGGAGTAATACATTTATCCTACGTGTAAACCTTGTAAATGTATTTGTCATTGGCTCATTTTCAGCCCCCTACAAGAAATTGTTTTTGACAACATGCCTAATGTCACCTTGATACAGTAGAAGCTCGCAAATCCGCTGCTTGATATTCTTTCAAAGGTCACACATTTCCACAATCTTCCGAAGTAGTGATACAATGTAATTTGACGTTATAAATTTACGAAGGAGGTTGTGTATTGTGGATCTTCTGTATTGCATTACAGAAAATTCTCGAGGGCATGGCGCGTTGTTTATTTTGGATTCCTTCGGTTAATGTTGATTAATAAGTAAACGTGGTCGTACATATATTGATCCTTATGAGTTTAGGGACCACAGGATGTAAAACTACCAATAAGTCATAGTGTATGCAGTCTGATACTTTTCCAGTTCCTTTATGTATTCATCCTGCCACAGCAACAGCTACTTTTCAATTGTGTGGCTTTTATGAACCATTCCTAATTTAGCATAACATTAAGTTAATGATGCTAATTGTGTTTGTGTGATCAGGCAATACCTAGACTGTCATCCTAAAGAGTTATTAACCATTGGATGGAACCGTTTTGGAAACCTGTGCTTTTTAACGTTAGCTCCTGCCATTTTCCTCTCCTCGCCCAACAACAACTCCCTGTTGCACATTTTGAATGACAGCGGAGAGGAAATTATCGAACACCAATACAATAAAGCTGTCTGGTAACTTAATAGGGCTGCTGAGTAGGGGCACCGTGGCCATTTTGCTTTGAGGCGATAATGAGAGTCATCATTCCCTCCTGGGTTGGAAGAAAGGGCCTTCCTTTGTGGTGATGGTGTGTGAGTGTGTGTGTCACACACATGCACACACATGCCAGTGTTTATCTTTGAGCCTTTTCAGTCCAGTGAGGCCCAATAAGCAAACAGCACAGTGCTTTAACAAAGCCAGAGAGATCTCTCATTGACTACAGCTCGGGTGAGGTCTCTGAGAATTTCTGTTCATTAAATCAGGCTAAACCAAAATATTGATATAAGAAGCTTGGGGTAGGCACAAAAGAAATAATTCTCCACATATCATATTACAGCTCCGTCCACACATTGGTATGTATGGCAAATCTACATTAGGTTGATAAAAGAAAGCTTTTTTTTCTGTTTAACATGAATTCGCTGTAATGTAAAGGCACAATGATATATTTGTACTAGTGACGAGGTGGTTGTGTTATCACGCAACTGGAACTAGTTTGAAGTCGAGAAAATCTTCGGATTACATATACCCAATGCCGTGTTCTAACCAACTACCGTAGCCCAAATATTGGAAACAAAACAACATCGACACTCAAAGTCGAAACTTTGACTTACACTACATAAATAGACCACTTTCTCATTCCCTGAATTGAATCTTTTTAACTCAAGCATTTCAAACGGATCCTGCTTCATTTCACACAGAGAAGCTCAATGCATACATCTCAACTAAACACCGAAAACACCCAGTAGCCTGCTGGCTCGTATGTAGACGGCCCCAGTACATAGCCGACTTAACGTTACATTTCCTTTTCATCATTAGACTGCGACCTCTAATCCAATTATGCAGCTGTACGACATTTCTGTGTATGTTTTATGTCATTTTCAGAAAGATTTGATATCATTACTAACCTTGTTACAACTGCAAAGAGCACTGAGTGAAGTTTTTTTTTTTTAGTATTTCCTTCTCAGCAGTAATTTGCTCTTTGAGCCTGAATGGCCCTGTGCTACCCAACTTGGTTCCCGAGTGGAGCTAATTACTTCAACCTACTGACTTAACTACTGTATAACATGACATAAGGAGAACAACGTCAGATGGATCACATGCGCTGAAGTTTAAAGCACTTTTTTTGACCACTGCTCTCAATCATGACCTCCCTGATGGAATTCAGCATCAGAGATAGATGGATAGATGGATATAGTGCATTAGTAGAGCCTTTCGAACCACCACACGTAATGTAGCATCACCGCGGGTAAGGGATTTACAAGAAACCCTCCTGATGTTAATATACTCTTGTTGATGGCAGAGAGTAAGAAAAACCGACATCATTAACATTCACCAGTGTGCAAGCACAGCAGCACAAGCAAGACTCCTTCAACCCCCAGATGACTATCAAGCACTGTGTTTTCTAAACATGGAGGTAATGGGACAAACACTTATTACTCAAGTAAAAAATGACATGAATATTAGCATCACATTAGGCTCTGAACTGAATGAGGTTGTAACTACAATGTGTCACAGTAACTAAGAGGCGGAAAAAACATAGACAGGGGAAGAAAATGGGAAGAGACCAGAGCCTGATTCAGTGCCGTCTCACGCGGAAGCTTGCCTACGCGTGGATGGTGTCATGAATGAGGGAATAATAGCGAATCTAACAGATCATAACCGAGATTAACATGCCCTTTATATAGAATGATGACGCACAACCTACTGTGAGGTTTTTAAAAGCAATGACTTATGGTTGGTGAATCTATGATGATGGTTTAGTGACAAATTGGACCACCAGTACTCACTAAGGGGGTGCATGGGGTCCAGTATTCGGGGTTCAGCTCAGCTCGTGGACGAAGGTCCAGATATTCAGGATTCAGTTCAGTTCGAGCACGAGTTAATGTTCCCTTCATGGAAAATTGGAAAAGATTTCAGTTAGAATTGCCTGTCTAACTTTTGTTTGTTTGTCATTTATACAAATAGTTACAGATGAAAAAGTGTTGCATTATATAGACCACAAAATATTTCACTCCAGTGCGAGAAAACGTAAACACAGTGTAAACACTAATTCATAATTTTTCTCAAAATATTTGTTCTGCTCTCAAATGAGCAGGACTCTATGGTGTCATTGCTGAATAAAGGCAAGTGTAGTCAAATGGAATGAGTTTTCCTTTATATGGCCCCAGATTAAAGCAGATATCATCTCCGGGCTTTTTCATTTAGGGCAGATCATCACAATATTATTCACAGAGACCCGACATTTTGGACGAGCTAGCACTTTCTGACAGAGGCAAGAGTAAAAACACGGATGTAAAACGTTCAGTGGAACGTTTTCTACCCCGATCACTATTAGCCATTAGCAAGAAAATCATTAACTAAGAGTATTCACTCATGGGCAATTCAAAATGTCAACTTAAATGCCCACAAAGAATTCAAAGACCTCATATAACATTAAGAGCAAATTATAGTGGAAATCATATTTGGAATCCAGTTGTCCATTCCTGGTGCCATATGGCCCGAATGACAGGTCAGTGGAATGGACTGAATCTGCTGGGCCCCATGAGGTCCATGATGTATACTGTAATTATCTGCTGATTCTCAAAATGGCTGTGTGTAATGAGGCTGCGCTGCATGGAGCCCCAGGCATAAATCACTGTCTTTAACTGACTTCCAGATGACCAACAACAACACAGAGCAAAAACGGGGAGAAAAGAGGGAACGGGTTATCTGAGCAGCAGAGAATCCAACTCGGGCTCCTTCATCAGCAAAGGCCACGTTGTTGGCCAAACTTGCTTCCTGCTTGAGACAGGTCTCCCGAGAATAGACGGATCACGTGCACTTCCTCTCAGTTTGTCTGTTTGTTTACAGTTTGGCTAAGAATGTTTGCAGCTTTATTTAGTCATACAACCGGGATTGTCTGCTGTCATTGGCGTGAAACCATTTTCCATAGTCAGATTCGCACATATACAAATAGCTCACCTCACCACAACTCATGCACCCATTTTGAATATAAAAATCAGGCAGGTTTAAATCCGCATACATTCTCAGTGTGTGTGTGGTGAAATACTGCACAATTGTAACGGATAGATAGAACGGGAACCACGAGCCCGAGTTACTTCAGCTGTTGAAAGGGTACCGCAAATATAATGGCAGCACATATAAAATATCACATCTTGAAAACAATTGACTGAAATGTATCCTTGACAAATACATGCATGAGGTTTTTCCCATTTTTGTCCATGGGCCAGTTGACCCAAATAAAATAGAAGATCCAATGTAATGTCAAAGTACTAATATTGGTCTGATATATAGATATGGGGAGATGGTTGCCAATTAAGCACTATATACTCAATATAGAAACTACTGTCTACTGAATCATTTGCACTTTAAACCTGCCGCTTTGTAACTAGTGCAGACGATAAAGCATGTAATGAGGCACTGGTTAGGTTGTTTTCCGTGACCTGTTTAACAATGAATAATCTGTATTCTGTTATACAATATCACAGTAGCCTCAGAAATTACTGTAAAGATGAATCATCAGCTCTTTAATATTTCATGTGTAAATACACATATAGATATATGTATATAGTGTATATATATAGATATATAGAAATATATATAGATTTCTTGCAGAAATGTCTCAGACAAGATCCAGTGTTCCTTCTTCTTCTGCCTCATGATACTACTACTAATTCAGAGAAATGCACTTATCACAAACCACCCACTCACACAAAATAAAGTTAAACGGATCTAAACGGAGTTTGGCATGTTTGTTGAAGCAACAGACCATCACGTTACAGTTCAGTGAGTGGGACAACACAGTCAGGGCTTCGGTCAAGCCATGAATAGGCTGTGTTTTCTGTTACTAAAAAAATGTGTCATTCCGAAACCACGATGGAATCACTGAGCAGAAGGCATCAGTGATTTCCGGGTTCAGACACAAAGTTAAAACTAAGGTGAATGATGAAATCAGGTCTTGTTAATGTAGGTTTTTGGTCTGTAATTTGTGGTTTTGTTGGTTCTCCACACTTATTTTTTAATTATTATTGTCAGCGCAATGGCCAGTAGTGCATTTATTATATACACAAAAAATATGTTTTGACTGTGGTAATTAGCTACCTCTAAATGCTATTGTTAAAGTCAACATTGTATCCCTAAAATGCGCGAGGACCATTTTAATGAGAAACCTTTTCTCGAACGTTTCCCACGCAAATGTGTCCAATTATTAGAGAAAGATGAAGAAAATATCTCATTATGTGATTATTATCACATATTCCACTTGTCTGTCACTCTAATTAATGGCAGACATTCTCTATAAACCACCCAGAATGTTGGAGTATTTATTTCGTCATTTTTCACGAGTGACAGAGTCTTCCAACCTTATCCACCACTCGTGGTGCAATTTGGTAGTGTGCACATCTTTGGTCTTCATTTACCCAAAGCTAATGATTATTTCAACTTTCAACTGTCTTAATTTGTACTGTCAGTTAAAGTATGTCGTCTTTTGACCGTCGAGCTCTCTCAGCCACTGTACATTGGTGGCCTTGATTGAGATTGAATTCATTCATGTAAAAGTAAGAATAGCACACTGCTAGGAGTCTGTGCGGACTTGTAAAGCTGGTGTGTTGAACTCGTCTGTATATGGTGGGCAGAAAAGATGAGGCTTCATTAGGGGGGATAAAACACACTTTAATTAGCTTAACCATTGGTCTAGCCAAGCTTCGCAGTCACAGCAGACCTTTGGTTCTGTTTAATTACCTTTGAGATACCACCGGGTGCACTCCTCCTTGACATCGGGAGACAACATTTGTTTTTCCAACCAGAGTTTTGCTCGTGTGTATTGCAAAAAAAACAAAAAAAAACACGATGTTTGCCTTGTGACTATGGTAGTTAGACTCGTGGGGGAAAAACAATAGTTTGCACGGAAATGTGTGACTCATTAAGGCAGCTCTTTGATCATTAAATATTTAAACAGGTGTTTATTTATTGATTATTTAACTCATTATTCCACGTAGGAACACAACAAGTATGTTGTGGGCAGCATCAATATCAAATGTTAAGTGTAAAAAGACGTCATGAGTGTGGAAAATGTATGGCCGTTACAACACTGGCAACAGCAGAGCAAAGTGGATAAAGTCATCTGAACTGATGATATACCACAATGGACATATTCCACTGATAGTAGTGTTAATAGTTAACACTTAGGACACAGTAAAAATCAATCACAGCATCATCTGACTTGTCTCTGGAAATTGCCCAGTGTGGGCTGATATATTATGGCCATAATCGCCCTGCGCTGGCACGGCTGTCTCCATCTTAGCAGCCCGCTGACTTACAGTCAGCTGTGTTAATGCAAATGAGACCATAAAATGGCCCTGTGTGGGGAATCTCCCTCTGGACATCGGATGGAGATCAGCTGAACAGTATTGTCTCTTATTGCTCCATCCTCTCCCCACTTTATTCCAAACTATTTTATCACCATCTGCGGTACTGCTGGGTAATTTTCACTGTGAGTGCGTGCGTGCGTGCGTGGGTGTGCGTGCGTGGGTGTGTCCTGGAGCCACCTACTGTAACAGGAATTACCACAGAGATGGTAGATTTTGATATTTTTCAGCAAACAGATTTTTGGCTGACAAGCAAGTGAATGCCAAATGTGAAGATGCTGTGGGTGAACCATAAACCGATGTGTTGTTTGGATGCAAGTAACGGCTATAGGTGCGCAATGCAAAGGAAAATGGGTAGAAGGCATGGTAATTTGTGATGATTAGAAAGTGAGATCTAGAAAGAAGAGAGCTACTAACTTAATTACATTAAGTAGTTGAGTTGCTTGGGCGAGATTACTGCGATTATTATTATTCTTTGATTTTCAAAGCTATGCTGTGATTAGCTGCCCCCTTTGGATGCAGCGTTATGCTCTATGTTTGTAGGTCCCAGTGTGAAACCCATTTCCACGCTCTCCGTTCCAAACGCCAAGTATTCCCATTCCATTTAAGTTGACGACAATGAGGAGGGTCTTTTATGACAGAAATGTTATACAGTGGGTATTGCAACAAAAGCACACAATCATCACACAATTGCATGGGCATCTTTGCATGGTTGCAGAGTAAAGAGGACACGCGTGGTGTACTACTACGATGTACAGAAAGAACAAAGGTAGATGGATTCACCTCTGCTGTATAAAAACATACAAAGAGAATATTTTTTCTTGTGAAACAGAACAAAGAACTGTGTGTATGTGGGTGTTCTAAAAAAAATATGAATAATACAGAGATCATCGTTTGATATGGTAAATAATTACACAAGCTCAAATGTGCCCCTGCTACGTGTAAATGAACGCAGACACAATATTTAAAGTGTGCTCGTTGAGGGGAACAACCTAAATGTAACGCGTGTGGACTGTCGTCACGGTTATTCAATGAAGGTGTTTTGCGAGTGAATTGAAAACAAATTAGGTTAAAGTCTTGTGACAGGATAAATAAAACCTTGATCAATTAAGTGGTTGAAGGAGGCCGGTACTTGGTGGGGGCAGTCTTGCTGCCTCCGTTTCATTCTCCAGCCACGGAGCAGCATTGATTCTCCCTGGCACCCTGTCCTTGTCATTGCAGTCGATGTTGAGGCCGGCCCAAACCGTTTTCAGAAACCTCTAATGGCTTGAAGGAATTCCGCCAGACTTGCGGCAGAATTGTAATGAGCAGATTTTACGAGTGCGGGGATGAAAAGGCGGAATGCGGCAGGTCATCCAGCGAACACAGTGGATGGGTTAACGCAACAATTGGCTGCTATTACTGCACAGTTGGGACTACTTGCTTTCTAAGACGCTGAAATTAGATCGAGGGGGTAGAGAGGTCAATTTGATTCTGATGAAACTGTTTGCAAAAGTTACAATTGTAAATGTTTAGGAGGCAGTTTATTACCGATCAACTACTATAAGTAAGACATTCTAGTTCACTCAGATAAGTTTTTGTTTCCTGCTTTTCTTCCCTGCCTTCAATGCCTGTAAGAAACATTTCTGCAAAAGAGTCTTTCTGTCACCGTGCTCCTGAAACGCTACCAAGCGCATGACTCAGAAGGCAGATGTAAAGTAGAGTATTTACTTGAGTGAAAAAACAAAAAAAACAAGGATCCAAAAAACCAAGCAGGCAAACAGAGTACAAAGGGTCGGGCTGAGGGGAAGAAACCAAAAACAAAAGAAGAAAATAGCACTGAAGGTCAAACACACGATCAGGATTCAAACGGGCAGGGAAGGAACAGTGCCAAGGAACATAAAACACAAAGCACAAAGACAATGTGGCAGAGTACAAGTGGAAGTGGACCGGTATATACAGGAGATAATGATAGCGAATGGAGGACAGGTGAATCTACTAATGGGAAGCAGCAGATTTAGCACATGTATGCATGGACAAACTTGTCTGGATGAAAGGATGAGTGTGCAGACTGAAAGCCATTACAGAGGGACTTGACCAATTCCATTCCTAATGAAGCCACGTAACTCATTTAACGAGTGAAATGTGTAGGGTGCAATTAATTGTTAGGGGACGTGAAAGGCGGCCACAAGGCTCTGGTGGAGGAGTTGGAGCAGGCGGAGGCTTCGGCCGAATGACCAGCTACTCGGTCATTCGGTCAACACCATGGTCACGTCGGACAGAGAGAAAGGGCAACTGCTCCGTCACCAGTGCGAATTGTCGATCGTGGCATTGAAGAGCGACAGCCAACAGCTCCGTAGGACATAGTCTGCCAGAGTGATACCGTCATGCCGGCAGAATTAAAATATGCAAAATGCAAAAAAAAAAAACACTGGGCTGAATGAATTTATGGAAGGAATGAGCTGATGAAAGGAACACAGTTGAGAAAAGATGACAACGTGGCACCTTTCATCTCACGTACTTGGGGTTCTGACTCTAGAATAGTGTTATCTGGGGAATTCTTATGAAGGAGCCATGGAAACAAAAAAGAGAAGAGAGTTGCTGTAACACACTTCCCAGAGATAAGACGGGTTTGGGGCGCACTGTTGTGTACTTTCATTTTTCACATTTTACATTGGCTAATATTAAATACGTTGAACGTTAACCAAATGATAAGCCTGAACGAGTGGACAAATTGATGAAAACATTATTCTAATCCATTGTTTTTAACGCTAAGATCTCAGACATTTTCGTTTTCATCTTAGGCGTGTCTCGATCGAGCTGCCTCCGCTTGTGTTTTGTCCACGTCATCAAACAGTTTTTGCTCATTCCGGTTATGGCCACTCGGCTTCAAAAGAGCTTGGAGGATTGAAAAAGGTGTTAAGAGTAAAAATGTGGTGTTTAAGACGCCTGAACGTTCCCCCTTGAGGCCAAGCAGTGCTCTCAGCCATATAAGTCCAATTTGCAATGATTATGACCAATCTCGGTCCCGCTTTACCTTGGCCCATTAAATATAACATTGGACAATAAAGGGTAGAATAGTTGGACAAATGTAAAGAAACCTAGATCTCAGGAATATCATCCGTGTGTTTGGGTTACAAAAGGAAAAGGCCAAAAGGGAAAAACCAAAAACACATGGAATGAAGGACATTATTCTTTCACCTTCCACGTTGAGAGCATTACATTTTCCCAATGGGGATTCTTAAGAGTCCATATTCTTGAAATGTATGGAGCTTTCAGGAAGGGCACATTGTGCATGTAAACTGAATTGCATTTTTTGCCCCTTTTTTTCTGCCGTTAACCTTTGCACATTTTCAGTAATGCCAGCAAGAGTGCAGGGCTGCAAGGATGGCCCTGTCAATTTAAACCACTTTTATCCAGTTGAAAGTAAAGAGAGCCTTTGTAGGCAGCTAACAGGCCCTTTTAACAAACCCTTCCCTTGGTGATAAATAGAGAGAGAAGCTCCATTGATAAAATATAAAAAGACTACATTGTCAATCACACACACCTTCTAAGAATTTACAAAATATTGCCTGTATAATTTACCCCTCAGCCAGAAAGAGTACATTTTAAGTAGAATTATGGATTCAACCAAGAGACCGTACAGCATGTTTCACAATGTTCAGCAGGTTGTTATGTCAAGTTAACAACTGAGGGCCTGAAATAGAAAGGAACAGATGTCTCTGAACTTATCAGTGACCAGCTGTGCTGGTTTGTTTTTGTGAGATAGTATATAAAAATACGATATAAAATATTCCACTTCTTCTCTGCAGTCCCCCAGCTTTAATAATAATAATAATAATAATAATAATAATAATAATAATAATAATAATAATAATAATAATAATAATAATAATAATAATAATAATAATAATTATATATATATAAATATTCATAAAAGGTTAAATCAGAGCACTGAGTCACGTCTGCTCCTATCTGGCTTTCTTCCATAAGTTGTAACGCCTGTTCTTCTCTATTTCTTTCTCAATAGAATAGCCCTATCAGATCATAGTATGGTAATAATGTAACTGTGAAATGTTCTACTGGAAGCAATTGTTTTGTTCTGTGGTTATTCTTATCAGGCACTAGTAGTCACAGTTGGGTGCCCAATGTAAGGTTGGAAACCACATGACTCAAACAAGAGCCTAACTCTTAGATATTGAATAAAAATGTCATCAATTGAAAATATTTGTGGATGTGTGTTTGTCAGAATTTTCAATGCTGCTTGTGTTTAAATGTTTAAGAGCTTAACGGCTGACAAGTGTTGAAAATACTCTGATATGTCAGCACTTTTTAAGAACTCTGCGATTTTCAACGGTAAGCCTACGAGACATTGGCCCCATTTTTTTTTGTATTGGTGTTATTTTGTCTGTAGATTTAGCATCAGAGCAACTTAGGAAGTTTTGAGGGTCACACATAAAGCTCAAAAATGAGAATTCCAATATTCAGCTGTACACAGTATCGTCTGAACATTTTACTTCATGTAGTTATGAATGTAAATGTAAATGTTACTATTTTTACAAATGAATAGTTTCAGTATTCACTTTAAACATCACTGCTTCAGCAGATTTATGCAAACATAAATTTAAAAATAAATTTCCACTGTAGTCGAGCACACAAGCATCGTTTGAGAAATTAAGATTCTGGGAAGAAAAGCACCCAGAAATGTTTCACTAAATGTCAGCCATGTTTTATTCCATCAAGCTGTCAAAACCCTTTTAAATTAGAACAAGAATTTCAACAAAATGCCACCCAACGTGCATTTCTATTCTCAACTAGGTGCCAGGTAAAAGTATGTTCGCCTGCAGAGCTTTCCTCACACTCTACCGCCACTAAGTGTAGTTTACTCTATCAGATCAAATATACTTAATGATGCCCAGACAACTATCTTAGTACCTAGTTTCCTAAGGTTTGAGTGTCAAAATGACCTAATTTGCAGTAATTAAAACACCTTCTTGGATTAAAGGAGCACCTGCCAACTTCATCCGTGGATTGCAGTGAACCTTTTCCTCATGAATATGCAAATCAACAGTGGACCTGAGAGAACTAGCCTAAAGAACAGGGCCAAAACCAGCCAGTAATAAATCACAATGTGATAAGAAATGATATTAGAGTGGATTCAAATGAGTCAACAGCAGGGCCACATTAGGTAATCTGCAATTAATAACACAAAGACATCAGATGTTATCTGTTCTGGTCAATCTCTAATGTCAGCGAATAAGAGGAAGTCAGGCGTGGCGGCAAAGCTAATGGTCCAGAAAGATATTTTCCAGGCTGATGCAGCTCGAGCCAAGCTAACGTCCTCTAACTCAATGGTTCCTGTCAGTGTCGCTGAGGTTTACAGCTAGTGTAAACCTGCAGGATTTTTAAGGATCTGGAGTGATACAGGCAGAGACGGAAGTGGGAGCGGAGATTTAGTGGGACGGCAGTGCTATAAACGATGCTGCTGAGCACAGTATTATCACTGTTCAGGATCAATTCAATTCTCAGTGCCAAGAAAGATGCAGAAATGTTTTGATTAAGCTACAACTGTGAAGGCTATTCAATATCTCTGAAGGCTGGTTTTTGTGAGACAAAATCTGTGGTGAAACCATGACTTTTATTAAACGGTTGTGTCATTTTTGACAAATTTCCTCAAAAGCTGAAAGTATTTATTTTTTTTTTACCTACCCACAGTGAACACCCAGAATTGCTGGTCTGGGAAAATACAATTGGATGTTTAACAGAGGCTCACTTGATTCTGCAGTATTGATTCTGCTCCACACTTTGGACACATTTCTTATGCCCTAAAGGTAACAACAGAATGAAAGAAATCAAAAATCGGAAAAAAAAAACTCTGATCCATGTTTCAAAGGGCCTGTGGGAAGAAATTACGTTCAGCTGGAATTTAAAGGGGCTGTTAGATGGAATATTGGGTGTAATTTTTTCCTTCAACCTTTCACTTTTTTTCTTATTTCATCATTTTCTGTGACATATCAGTTATGTAAGCAAATCCAAAAACAAAAATGCATCCAGACGTGATGCAAGTTTGACCAAATCAGGCTGAGACTTGACCTATATTCCCTCATAAGGATAACATTGTTTAAAAACAATCACAACTTATATTTCTTATGATGCAGAAGTAACAAGCCCTGTCAGCTGATTCTAGTTTTCTTCAAAACCCCAAAGGACATGAAACACTTGTTTCACATAAATCCAGCGTGATCCAGTGTCATTTTATAGATACAACCTGTGTCACGTGTGTAATATTCTGTTCCGAGGCCCCACTTAAGACCTCAAACCTACAACAATTTCATCCAGATCCCACCGGGACCCAGACTAGCTGTGGTTAGATTGCATGCTTGCTTTCTCTTTGGGGGTTGATCTGCCCACAGGCCTCTAATATAGTCCTTTTCATGTCTTATCATACGGAAGCATCAAACAGTGAGACGCAGCGAAATAAAACGGGGAATATTACTTCAGCAGCAATGCAAACACAAATCACTTGCTCCCTCAAAACTATTTCAAAAGGATTAGATACAGACAGGAGATACATTCCTTGAAAAAACCTAGGACATGAGCGGTGGAAGACGAAGCCGGCTCAAATCCCACGGGGCCTGACTGAATGGTCACATGCAATGGCGTTCACAGTCACCAGGTCTCAACACACGCGAACGTATATGGGGAATTTTGACTGGTGGGTCCATCATCAAAACACCAGATAAGGGAATATCTTTCAGGAAAACAGTGGCTAATCTGGCAGCTTCGTGCAGACCAATACCTTATTAAGACACTTAATAATTACTTCAATTTGGGGTTCAATCACGCGTACCAACTCTGTCTTTCTACCCCACTCATATTTAGGCTTTCTGTTCACTCGGGGTTCACATTCCCTTCGAGCCTGGAGCTCATTAGGCTGACAAAAAGTTGCTACCGAGCATGACTGTTTTTCTCGGGCAGGTCCTAAACAGTCTTGCCCACACTTGTCCTGAATATGTGCAAACCATAGACGCCTGACCTTCATCCCACCCTACATATAGCACAGACCCATATGCGGAGGGCACACACACATACTTCCAAACCCTATAATAATGTGCATATTGTCTACAGTGATCACTGTCTGCCTCCTCGGAGATACTTAATGCCTAAATCTCTTTCTAACTGGCAGGGAATCACATAATTGGCTGTGGTCCATTTGCTCACCCGCGTGTGTGTCCTCTCACTAACAGCAGATTTTAATGAATCGGTTTTACAGTGATTAGAGCTCCTGGCTATGGGGAGGTCAGGGAAGGAGTGGGAGACTCTGACCACGGAGAGGTGACCGAGCATGAATGTAGTCCGCTTGGTGTGAGCACAGTGTGACGGGCTTAATCAAAACGCTGCTGTTTTTTTCTTGTTTCCCCTGATAACGCTTTGTCTGTTCTCTTGTCTGCTTCGCTATCGCTTTCCAAGGCTGTGCAGTTCTATCTTTCTCGCTGTCTGCTCATGCAGACACACACACACACACACACACACACACTACATATGTATGCATAGCAGCCATGGTGCCAGAAAAGTATCTGGAGGCGACAAAACTACAGGTGATTAAAGCAATTCAACAACTGGTTGACATGTCACCTCAGCAAAACAGATCTACGGTACAACAGCTAAATCAATCCCCGATTTCTATTGTGGTTGAGGCTGGAACAATCTCTGCACACCCTGTCACAGTAACCAAGTGTCCTTTGCGCAGTTTAAATGAAAATCTATATAGTATATTTACTTGGGTAATGATATTATGTCAAATGTTGTTATATATGTTGCTTTTTTCCAAGTATTTAGTAATATATCAACCGGACAGAAAATGAAATGGTTAAAATGCTGCTACAATGAAGTATCATAATATAGCACTGAAAGGGGCCTGTGTACTACCTTTATGGGTACTTTTACTTGTGATGCTTGGAATGTGCTGCTCATAATTATGTATCTCTGATTAAGTGGGACTTTGAATGCAGGACTTTCAGATGCATTTTTAAAAAGTGTATATACTCTTACTTAGGTAAAACCACTGAAAATGTCTACCACCAATGCAAATGGAACAATGATTTATATTTTATGATTTATTTGTCAATATACTAAGTTTGAAATATAACAAATTATAATATGGAAATATATATATAGTAACACATCAATTAGATATTTAATGAATACATGTAATGCACTATGTTTATTTAATCTTATTCACTGAATGTATTATATATATTTTTTTTATTTAAATAAGTTGTTTCAAAGCCTAAAATATGAATTTTGTGTGAAAACGCTTGGATTTGTTTTGGCCATTGGTTCATGCTCTTTGGTGCAATGCTTGCTTTATATCTTTGAGAACACTAAATGGGAGCACATGCTAAAAACCCAAACATGCGCCCACACACACACACACACGCACCGAAACACACATCGAAACACACACATACCTTCACTGGCATCTGCTGGTTGATAAGCATGACTCAGAGCCTGAAACGCAGCCTTAGTGTTGACAAAGCATGGCTCGCAGCACTGCACTGCACAGCCAACTCCACTGATTTACCATGTCAACTTCTCTAATTCACCATGTTCTCCATGTTGGCCAGACAATCCATGTAGACAGCTTCAAACCAGCCCCACTGACAGGAATGGCAATGGCAGTTGGGGGTCTGCCCGGTGCGTCTCTGGCTATGACATACCTGTCAGTCAAATGGAAATGCCACAGTATGAAAGCCAGAGAGCTGTTGTGCTGGTACTCCTGCCAAAAGGATCCACATATTTATTTGTCAGCATCCCTTCCTTACATATCAGAGGAAACTAGCAGTCTACACTATTGCCTGACTATAATTCATTTGAATATCTCCCTTTATCATTAAATGTTAAAAAATCTCAATGTTTTCGGTAGCTCTGGAATCATTATTATGTTGTTTTATGTTATAATGTAGTTGCTCATATTGCTTGTATACTATGAAGATGTGCTGTGCATTTATTGCAAGTCTTTTTATGCTTTAAATCACTTTCTTATGTTTTCCAGGTGTCTGAAGCCACTCACATGCACATGGAGCAAAGATGCCTCACCATCAAGGTAGGACATTTTGAGCGAATCCATTTATGGTTAAGCTGGTTAAGAGACTTTCTCTGGAAAGTTTAGTATCTGTGGTCATTTTTTCTTTAATTTTTTTATTCGTTTTGGACACCCTGAAAAAAAAATATTCAGGTCCAAATCCAGGATTGGGGTTTGAAAGGCAAATGCTTTCCATTATTTTCTGGTTTCTCCTACTCGTTGCTTTTTTGTACACTTTGGTCTTTCATGAAACATGTTGGTAACATTCTATATATTTAAGGTAAATGGACACATTTGATTTACTTCCTATCAAACTTTATCTTCGAGGAACACTCTGTATACCGTCTTCCGAAGTAAAATCAAATGATGCACACCGTTTTGGAAATAACTGCCTCAAGACCTTGAAATAGATCCAGAGTTGTCGTCCATCTATCGTAAACTTATTTGGACTGATAAATATATTTATTCATGTATTATGGTGACCATGGTGAGCCTGTCCTTGATGGACAGCACTGATTTTTTTTAGAGATTAGTTTATTGGCCAAACCATCATAACAACATGACCTTGCGTTTACACATAGCACTTGATGTCTGCATCTGTTGGCTTCGTAATTGAACCGTGCTTTTATGGGTGCTTTGCAAAATATGGACAGTGCAGCAGAGGTGCCAAGTGGTGCCAAGTCGGTCTATTGTCAAATACATGGGCAGAGGTAGAGTCACAAAGGCTGTTCTTTGCTTCAGAGCCAAGACTTTCCTCTGAGACACTTCAGTAAGAGACACTGGTAATAATGTGGCTGCCTCTGTCACTGGATACTTTCTCACGACTGCAAACACGGTGCAGATTGCATTTTCACCTGACTGATTCCCTGGCTGAGATCTGATGATAATGTGAGCCAAAACACCTCCGGAGGTCCCCAGCCCTCATGTGGGTCATTCTGCCTTTCCTGTTATGTGGAAGGGGTTACATCACAATGTTTTGCCATGGGAATGTTTTTTTTTCTAATTTGTCAGTCGGTGTGCATAATCTGATTAGGTTTAGCTTTTGCTAAATTGAATGACACCTATTCAAAGGCAGATACCGTAAAACGGTTGCGTTATCTGCTTTTATTAATACAATGCATGTTTTCAAATATTAACCCATGGCTCTGCTGCCATACTATGACTATTTTCTAAATGGTAAGGGCCGGCTGGTTTTTATCTATCATCCCCCGTGCAGCTCTACATGTTGTGCGGCCTATTCCTTTATAGTGGAGATGCTCAACAAGTTATTGATTCGTAAGGCAACTTGCTGAAATTGACTGAATTGACTGATTGATTGAATTGTTTCTTTTGACTGCTGTGGGAGTGAGCTTCACGCAATTGCTTTTATCAAATTTGGGACAGAGTAAATTATAGTTACCGTGTCTAAGTTGCTTTTATAGTTGTAATGTGTTACTTGTTTTTTGTTGAATTTGCTTTTGAGACATGTTGAATGAATTAATGTAAAACATTGTTTGTTAATGGCAGAGTATAAATATTACAGGTTCTCAAAAAATCTGCTTAAATCATATTCAAACCGTGGATTTTGAATTGAATTTGGAACACAGCAGTGGTAATGGTGGGGGCCTAAATAGTGACTGTTGTTCAGTAAAGTTAAAGAGTCTTAGGTAATTTATTTTATTTTTATTTTTTTTGCAAATGATAGACTAGTAACTCCAAATATATTCTACACATGAATGGCTTTCTGACGATGATCGCGCAAAAAGCTACCACACTAAAATGTAGCAAAATAAAATCTTTTTCCATAACAAACTGAGCTTTGACTAGAGGACGAGGTGAACATATGTTTGCATCTCGCACTTGATCCAAACACAAACGCTGACAAATTTGATGCATTTAAGTACTTGCCGTCATTTCAAGCCACATTCTCTTTCTCAGCGTCTACTTTAATGTTGAGAGATACCAAGGAGCAAATCTTCCAGCTCTGCTACAAATCTGCAGCATCTGTTGTACCACAAACGCAATAACTGATTTTCTTTTCTCATTTTTGACACTTCTGCCCCCCCCCCCCCCCCCCCCCCCCCCCCCCCCCCCCCTCCCCCATGTGTACGCTCAATCCCCCGTGTTGACTGGCCGAGATAAGACATCAGCTGCGAGTCATCAGGCACAAAAAGGCCCTGCGGCAGGCGGCTTCGCCTCGTCTTGACTCGCCTCACAGCGAGGCTCACATCTCTCCATCCCTGTAGCAATCCATGATACTCCGGTCACCTCAGTTCCCAGCACCCTCCCCTTCTTTCTGATCTCTTCCCCTAACGCGTTGCCTTTGCATGAATGTTCTGTCTCATGACTCACTCGTGTGTGTGTGTGTGTGTGTGTGTGTGTGTGTTTGTGTGTGTGTGTGTGTGTGTGTGTGTGTGTGTGTGTGTGTGTGCACGTACTTGGTGGTGAGCATGTGCTGCAACAAAGTGAATCAACAAAAGTGCAAACACGGAGTCACATGCTCATACACGCGCACCAAAGTATGTCAATTGAATCATTACTTGGTAATCTAATACAGGTTAAAGCATCCTGAGTTCTCATGTTTACATTAAGGATTGACGTTCGACGTCTCAATTGATTTCAGTCAGGACACTTTTTCACATCTCACGCAGCATTGCGTAGCATTAGTGTGGATGTTTAGTTCTCGTATCCGCTCTCGTAACTTCTCTGAAAAAACAAAGAAACACTGTGAAAACAGTTATATATTTCAAAGAATGTAACCTCCGAGTATATTTGTTTGAGGTGCTCAACCGCATGACGTGGCCATGACTCAACCAGAACAAAGTGGTGGAATTTAAGACAAGCCGACCTTTGTCCTGAAGCTCTGTCTGCATGCTATCTTTTAACCTTTGGGCATTCAATAGGCCTCAATTTACTTAAAGCAAAACACTGGGTAAATAGGCTCAAAGTTGCCAATGCCCTGTCTTGCATTCTGGTCAAATGATTCCTAATGGTATATTAAAACAATATATATATGTTCTTACAGTGCATATTTTCTTTAGGGTGAGATCATCCTCCATGAAATCAAAGCAGAAGGGGTTTGCTTCCGAAATCACAACAACCAGCTACCTTAATGTGCAGCTAATAAAATGCGTGTGATGTGCACCAACAAAAGGTTGCTTTGTAATGTATAAGCTCAGAGGATGAGTGGCTGTGTGAATAATAGGACTTGTCAAACTCTTACAATGCACCAGAAGGATCACAAGCACAGTGAGCTAAAAATAAATATGGCAGTGCTAATGAAATTATAACGACACTGCCTTTACCCTCAAAGTAGAACCAAACAGACTGTTACAAAATGAAATTTAAAACTTCCCATGTGAGAACCCATTTCAGTTCAAGTAGTGTCTCGGGTAGATGTGTAGGGTGCAGACTCCTATTCAAGTGTGTAGACAACCCTTGAAAAATATTTTTGGAGATCACATTCTGGGTCATGCATGTGGTTTGTCTGAGGCAACGAAAGAACTTTGGTACACTTTGGTTTGTGTTAAAAGTTGACTTTTCCTGGCTTCACGTCAAATATGTGGTCACATGAGGCCATAAATCTCTCCCTAACCGCGTTCCATCTTCAACGAGAAAGACTGAGTGCCTAAGTACTATTTTAAAGTAGTGATAATCGCGTGTTAACGCATTAACTCATTAACGCCGTCAATTATTTTCTAGCGCCTTAACTGCTGTTTTTCTTTTTAAAGTCCATCTCCAACTCGACCCACCAGTTGAGAACCACTGCTCTAACAGGGACACTTGCTACACTTGACATTAAGTGACTGTTTAACAGTTTAAAAACTCAGGAAAAAGTAGAGAACAGATTTATAAATGTTAACTTTCTGCTGCTCAGTATGCTGGTTTTATATTTCATTTGATGACAAATTAATGTTTAAGTTGAGATTTACGAGTGTTACTGCACTTTTGTTCATACTATATAGGTACTTTTAAAATAGAAGTGAGCATTACATTAATTTTGAATTCATTATTGAATTTTGTGCGAAACGATGCAATTAATCGCAGGGAATAATGCGTTTAAAAATGTAACCATAGTAAAGCCCAGCTTTGGTGTAAAGTTTAAAAAAAAGTTATACATTGTTTGAATGAACAAGATATTACATTGAGGGAGCAAAGTCTGGATTAATAAATCAGATATATTTCCATATTTGCTCTACCAAAATTGTACGAAATGCCAGATACATTAATTAACAATGCGTATCATTATCTTGTGAAATATAATAGTATATAATATTCTCAGTCTTGCGATACAACATTTTAATATTAACTTGTTATAAAAATGATATGTCAAAGTAAATGCCTTGTCATTAAATGGCCATCGATGATCGATTTTCTGCTTGACATTGTTTTCACATTGCTACATTATTGTAGCAATGTGTTTGTGAAGCTTAGTCACACTTGTGAGTATTTGTTCAAGTATGTCAAATTGTAAACAAGGCACACATTTGTTTGCCGTTTGCATAAATGACAATGCCGTGAGAGGCAGAGTAAAGGCCTGAATTTGAGAAATGAAGGAGGAAACAATTTATATTCTTCAGGAATTTCTGTCACCCATAACTTTGGAAATAGTTCCCATTCAAAACTGTTTTTGACTGCCAATGCTACTGTGACAGCTTTCGGAGCAAACATGCAGAATGCCAGCCTGTGACAGGGTGCGAGCGGATCAGTCTGATCCAACAGAAGTGGCTCGTGGACAGGATACGAGTGAGTGTTCGAGCTTGGATAAAGGAGAATAACAAATGCCGAATGTCAGTCCTGACTGCCAGCGCTGTGATTGGACTAATGCTCGGAGGTTTTCCAGAGCAGCGTCTGTCTGCGCACGTCGGCTGCAGCACGTCTATCAGAAATACCACTCTGTACAGCAAAGCACAGCTCAGCACAATACAGCACAAACAACAACGATCAAGAGTCACACTATCTCAGTGTGACACTCCTAAAGACTGTCAAAGACGTCCATTCTCTCTCTCTCTCTCTCCTTCAAACACACACACACACACACTCAAAGTCAGACCCGACTCATGCATGAGAAGATGTACACTCATAAACAACCCACGCACATACGCGTGTATGGATGTATTCAGGTCTTGTTATAATCACAAGCTCTGAGCGTCTGACTTGAACTAAGTCTTTGTTTTATCTTCCATTGGCTCAAAGTTGTGTTGTGTGGCATGTCAGTCATGTTTCTGAGGGTGTTGCTTACGACACAAGGAGAAGGTACTCCCTATTGTTAACACAGCTGCACACACCTGCTGTTCTTTGCGGTTACTGCGTAGTCACATCCTTTCCTTTGTTTTTATCATCTAATGGCACAACTGTGTGCCACAGTACACAGCTCCCCAGAGCCTAGGTAATGGTGGAGAGATGCCACCTTCTCTCCAAAGCAAGCCATGTTTACTCTCATGCAGGATGACAAGCACATGCAGGGAAAATGACAATGTGCAAGTGTAAATTAGGTCCCCAGTCTGCTCCGCATTAATTATGAATTAAGTATAATTGCGATGGGATTTTCTGAAGTCTATTCATTTGGCCTGACAGTAATATGAATATATTCCTGGGAAACAAGCTGTACATTTGAAAGGGCTTGGAGGGCTGTCGCGGCTGGTCAAAAGCACCAAAACAAGGTAAACAAACTGCAATTTAGCCGAGAATGGTGATTGACTGAAATAATGTGCCGATTCTGGAGAAATTCCGTTTTGCTTTGTTTATTTACTCTTGTTTATACAATAACACATGCAAATCTAGTTTAGAAGAAGCATATGTTGTACTGAGAGACCGTGCGGCAAACAAGTGTACCAGAAAAACATGCATCTGATTATATTAATCAGCTGCCGTATGACAATACAAACACGCATCCCTTACTCTCCCCTGTCTTAGCTGTTCCCTTGAGCAAGCCGTTTGTCCCTTGTTGATTACACACGTACACTCATGGTCCCAAAACACAGCATCACACACACACATACACTTGTGGACCCAGAATAACAGGCGTACGGAAAGGGCTGATAAAAGAGGCAGTAAAACTTTTGTTTATTTTTGAGAGTCCACCAGCCCCCACGATGCAGCAGCCCCCTGAGATTTGTATTCCCGAGGGGGGGCTCTCAGTATTCCAAGTGCCATCGGGAATACCAGGACAAATCCTGATGGGCTGCCACATCAATGGGCCGGTGAATCTGTGGACCACCACACTCAGTGACGCATATGTCACTGCACATGCATCAACACATTCAACCTACGAGAAACCACACAACAGTGCAGAGAGTGGAGTTTTGCTAGGTGAATTTTAGGAATGGAAGTGAATCTTTAGGTATATGGACATCCTGAAGCTGGCTTATACACCATACAGCAGCATATCATAGACAAAAACCTACAGCTCTGAGCAGTTCTGATTCATTTTCTACTTCTTTTGGCAGCATAGACCCAAATAAAAGCTTTTTTTCCTGACCGTTATTGCACAGTGCAGACTTGGGTGAACAGTTGATTTTCTATAATATAAATATTACATCAGCGGAGCCATTTGCATACATGGGTGAGAACGCAATTATTAATCACCAAACCCCTCTACTTTACACTTCACATATTCACAGAGCTGTGAGCTCTGTGGGTCGATTTGAGCGGAAATAATAATTATCATTGACCTTGTGCACATGACCTTGCACTTTGAACTAATATTAGTGACAGCACCATTTAAACAGAAATACATTTAAACTTAACACTCCTGTCTGAAACTGGCTGTGCTGTTGGCGCAAGTGTGCATATGTGCATATACAGTTAACTATAGCAACTAAACTTCTGCTATACTATTCACTCGAGCATGTTTTGGTTTATTTTATGTAATTAAAAAAAATAAATCATAAAAATTGAATTTTGTTATTTTCTCCATATAGCAATTAGAGAGCAATGCAATTGCGCTTTGAACAAAGTCATCACAGCAAAAGTTTTGTGACTGATATTTCAAGTTGACGCGAATAACAATGCGATTTGAGTTTCCAAAAAGCGGATTCTTTAGTGCCTGTGTGGAGTGTTTTTAAACATCTGTCGGTAAAATCACTGATACTCTGATTCACTTGTGTGAATTGTGAACCAGTACTTCACAAGTCACACTTGTGATGAGGGGCTGGTTCAACCACAGCTTTCAGAAACGGGTGTCTTTTTTACATGTGGAGCAGATTACTGTTGCATATTGTTCACTACAATATGTGCAATGAACATCGTTATGAGTGGTTGCCATATCAAAACAAAGTGACAGAATAAGCCGATAAGCACTGAGTGACAGTGTATAAGGATAGAGAGGAGAAAGGGACCAAGCGCTGAACAAAAGTCAGTGCGTCAGGAAGTTAACATGTTTCTCTTTTACTGTATATGGCCAATAAATGGCCCTCAGTAGTGAGCAGGCAGAATTCTTTGTCAAATCATTTATGTTGGAAAAATGGAAATCACTGGTCTGAGGTAATGTGGCTTATTTTTCAGGATTTGCATAGCATTATTTTTGACAGGATTCTATCATTCTGATTATGAAAATAATTAAACACCCGGTGATGAGCAAGAGTCTGCTCTTAAGTGAGATTTCTGCATGGAAAAGCATTCAGTAATTAGAGTGATTAAAAGTTTCTGTGACTATTGAACATTATGAGTATATTTTCACCCCTGTCCATAAAACTTGATCAATAAGATGTGATTGATTACGATGTACCAATCTCAAATTAGGTGGGGAGAGGAGATTGTAAAGCTGACTCTTTAAGCCACAATATGCAGAATATAATAGTCACTTAGCATTTTCAATGTTTTTTAAACCAGGGTAGAACACACCTACTGGAGCCTGAACCAGAACATCACAAAAGATTTTCTGTTTGAGGAGACGGCCAAGGTCATGACACAAACAGCACCAACCTGATGTTTGGCCTAATAACAGCAGGCGAACAGGAATCATTTTGTGAATTTCCAGTCCCAGTTAAATTTGCATTTTATTATTTATCCGCAGGTCCATGATGAAAAGTGATTTTGTGCTTTATCATCAGGGAAGGAGTTATTCAACCAGACACCAAAGCGTGCGAAAAAAAAAGAGCTACAAAAAAAAACACACTGTCCATTCTCCAACAGAGGAAAGCACCTAACCGAGCTGAAAAGCCCCCCCACCCCCACACACACACACACACAGGGAAGAGGTGTATAATCTTCACAGCAGTTCTTTAGGACTGTCCAGAGAAGAACATTGAGAAAGAGCTAATTTCCACTCAGTGGGGCTATAATGAGCCTTTTTCTGCCTAGTTACCATTGGAAACCAACAACCAACAACCCACAGCCAAACTACCGCAGCAGAATTCATAATAAGGCAGAGTAAATAAGTATAGGTCCAGATATGATACTAGATAATTACCAGAGGGTGATAATGTGTCTGGGCCTTTAAAAATGGCACTGATTCTTTTTCCATTTCACGGAAAAGAAAAACAATATCTACAAATGAGTCATCTTGCACTCAGACTATTGAATAAATAAGACAAATGTTTTCCTGAATGTTACAGCTGTAACCAATGCAACATGCTTTTCAAAGGAGAAAATAGTGCACTGCTTTCTTTCTCAAAGCCATTATAAAGGGTTTGGGTCCCTGCGCTTAACATATATTACTTTCAAATACATGCTGATGTTAGGGAGAGATACATTCATATTTCACATGCTAATTGGAAACAGCAAGATGTGAATAAGAAGGACTAGACTGAGTGCTGCTGCGTGTGCTTGGTGCACAATTAAGAGGTTTACTGCTGGGTCATATGCAATAAAAGTAGCAGATATAAACGATTTCTTTAATCAGTTCAAAGGTATTGGTAAGGGTGCTGGCTGTAAATCTTCCCGAGAGGCAATAGTAAAGGGTAGCTTTGCATAATTAAACAAAAAAAAAGCATACTGAGGCAAAAAAAAAAAGAAAGTAATTCTGCTATTGTGAGACCTCAGTGGAGGTTTTTTATTGTTGTGGTCGTCATCATTTGTCCAGTTGTACGTTTCGGAATCTATGAGAGCCTTGAGCTTGGGAAGAACCAAGGCAATGCGGATAACACAGAATACTGAGTCTGACTACGAGGAGGTTAGCCAAACAAACAGATTGCACATGAATGACAATGAGGCAGAAAATTGGTGCGAGCGGTAGCCGACAGCAGCAGAAGACTGAAAAGCAATATTGCATGAGGGTTTTAAAATATGCAGGTAGGTTGTGAAGTAGGTTGTGAGTGCACAGGCTGTTGTTGCAACCCTGCAAACACACCCACATATCCTCCCTCTCTCTCTCTCTCAGTCTATCTCTCTCTCTCAATCTATCTCTTTACCCTTTGCGCTCATTAACTACTAGAGCCTAAAATGAGAGAGAACAAAGACCTTGTGGGTTATGGGATGCATTTTCCAGCATCCTTTGCCTTCGCATCTGACCATCTGCCTCTTTGGCAATAGTCTTCCTCTCCTGAGGTTAAACTACAAATTGGCAGTCCGCTAAGCAGCCACTTAGAGAGAGGGTTCAGGTTGGTAAAAATCAAATACTTGTATATTGTGTTATATACTTTAGGGTCAGTGCATATTGAAAACAAGTAAAGAAGTAGAATTAGAATACTGCTAAATTGGCCGGCTGAACTGTTGCCTTTCCACAAACAGGGATAGAGAGAGAGGTGAGGGAAGGGGAAATTGACAGGCAGATGGTAAATGAAAATTGAGAAAAAAAATTGAGAAATAAATGAGTATGGGAATGAAACGCAGGCATAAAAAACAGAGGATTGACGGGGAGAACAGAGGGGGTGCAGCAACAGGGAGGAAATTGAGAATAAAATACACGGAGGAAAGTAGGAAAAATAAAGATGAAAAGATGGACAGGTAAGGTAATGGCTTATATCTAATTAATGGACGGCAAAAAATATATATCCAGTATGTAAAGATGAGCTTTTCTCTGACTTAGTCTGTGGTCTCGTCCCTTGCACTCAAGCGGAGACAGAAAATGAATACAGACAGACAGAGAGAGGAACAGGGGAAGAGGACAAAAAACAAAACACATTTCAAGTTAGTATTAAGTCAGAATCCTAAGCCACGCTCTCATCTCATATCACACAGAAACTCTCCGGAAATCCGAATAACTCGGGTCCGGGGTTCACTATAGCCCAGTTTCATTCGATTTCTCAGTGCAGATTTTTCTAGGGCTAAGATGTGGTGACACTTCTGGGCTGGTGTTTAGTTGAATTCCCAATGTGTGGCAACAAAAGGCAGATTTACTACTAGACTATGCCACCCATGGATTGGGCACTGGTCCCACATTTTCATGGTTACCCCACGTTCAGCCCGGCATCCCAGAATGCCCCCTTCTCTCTTTCACGCCGTCTCTCTCGCAGAAACACTTCCAACCAAGAACATAAAATAATTAGGATTATGGACAACGTTGTTATTGACTCACACAAAAGAATTAAATCCTTGGTGTCAATAGTGTTAGTTGAAAACTGTTTGATTTAATACAGAATGGAGCCTGTGTCGTCTTGCTGTGTCTGTGTGAGAGCGCATATTTGCATGAGCGTGTGCGTGTTTGTGAGTGCGTGTGTGTTTGTGAGTGCGTGTGTGTGTGTGTGAGCTTGTTGGCCTGGCAGCAGCTACTCAGAAAGTAGGACTGAGAGCCTGTTACAGCAGTCCCAGTGTGTGGCCTCCCTTGGCACACAAACACAAATTAGCTGAGGGACGACTGCTGTGGCAGAAAGCTTCACTGCAGACAAAACCTCTTAATATTCTTTCCAAGTCCATTAAGGCCTCAATAGATTGGCCAGGATTGATTGTTTGTGCTTGATATTACCGGGGCCTTCAAGTCCAGATCCTCGTCGGAAATTAGAGATGGCATTTGGTACAGCCCAAGGAATTGAAAAACTAAATACAAAACCTGCGCTTTGTTATCATCCCCACAATGGGGAATGGAGGAGGCATCTAATTACCACATACTTGTTGCCATTTATTTTTAGCTTAAGGCTTCATTAACAAATCTATTTATTTATTTACGTCAGCGACTTAGATTGTTTTTATATGTATCGCTATGCTTTTTGGCGTGACAGATTTTTTTCCAGTCAATGAAGTCAGTGACCTCTGCACCCCCTTAACACACACACACACACACAGGCTAAGCTAATATGAGGGTTTATTGCACTGAAGTATTGTGAAGCTTTTTAACTTTAAGTTAAAAGGAACTGAGTAAAGCAGTCCAATTGGACAGGATTAGTGATTGCTATTTCGGACTTGTGAGTGAACGAGTACGTTTGAGAAGGTATAACTGCAACACATCATATGTTCTTATAAATCAAAGAACTGGACAATTAAGGACAATAATCCGGTGCACAACAAAGAGGTCAAAATTAATTTCACACAACATACTATGAATGTCCACCCGTTAAATAAACATTCACTTTGTGGGTTAGCATCTGGGGATTCATTTGGTTTCACACTGAGCCGCCAACACTTTACAGGCCTTTATAGAAAAAAAGAATAGTTGGCCAGTTTAGTGAGTTATTTTTGTACCCTTTTCTCCCTTTTGTTTTGTGTTTTTTGGATCTCCTTATCTTACCCCATGACAGAGTAACAGATACTCAGCAAACCACATATTCCCACTAATCAATAATACCCTGATTTAATCGAAACAAAGCCATTATCAATAATAAAATACAATGCTACTCTAAGATATCAATCAGTCCAATCAGTGCAGTGTTATGTTTCATGCAATTCCCTCTGTCCTGCTCAGTTTATGAATATCATCCCAGAGGCATGGCTATTAATAAGTTGACACACGCACTCACGCACATTTCCGACTGTGAAGACATAGACCGGAGTAAGGCCGCCACTGATCTCTATGGCTAAACATCTTCGAGCATTGTGGAGGACTGAAAGTGTTAAAGGCAATAAATTCACATTATCGGCACACACACGCGCACACACACACACACTCACTCACACACATGCGCCATTCATGGGGGATTCCATGTGATGTATGGCCTGGGGCAACCAGAGTCCAGAGTCTGTGATGGTGAATGAACCTCATTGTTCCTGGGACAGAGGCTGGGCTGGTTTCTGGGACACAGAAACACCCCGCCGAGCCTGTAGCGGGTCACATGTCACATGACAGACAGACAGAGCCTCGGCTTTTTAAAGATTACAGGCAAGGGCCAAACAGGGGGCTGGGGCGTTGCATCTTGTCTGAGTCAATCCCTGCATTGTCTCACATGCTTTGACAAACATTTAATAGCAAGCTTTGATTTGTATGATTTCAAATTTAAAAAATAAAAAGTTATCACATCACCCACACCAACAACGGGGTTTTGTGTGGCTAGTTCCTCTATTAAAATGTGTTAATAGAGCTGGCCTTTAATATATAACATGCTTGATAGTGCAATATAATGTGAGATCTCTGAATTCACTGTTCTTTCTGTTTTCTGTAACTTATTTTTAACATTTAATTTACTTTTTGTTTTCTTATATTCGCAGATGAGCTTCCACTAAAGCCTCCTTGTATATATTACGGTAAAAGTTGCAGCCCTAAAATAGGCATCCTCCTATATTTTTAACATGGCAAATGTTCACTCCCCCGGGATTTTTGACTGGAGCCACTGAAAGCAGCCATAACTAACTGATACATTAGAAAAAAGGTTTCCTAGAAAAGCAGTTGGTGCGGAAATATACTACTTGATTCAGCCTTCGCTAACTGTGCACAACCAGGACTAAATCATTTCATCGAAATAAGCTAGCCAAATGTTTTACACCTCTGAATTTTACTGAGTGGCGATAAAGCGCTGGTTCACCATTCTGTGCAAAGCATCTCTGCTCTGACTTTTTTTTTTTCCACGCCTCTAACACAGAGAAGAGAAGGACCGAAAGCGCCTGTGCATGCAGGGGCTACAGCGATAGCAAAGTGCAAAAATAAGGAGGTGAAAATATTTGAAATCGCCGCCATTCCTTGTACCCTCGACAATAAAACAACACACGAGCCATATTTTATGTTTGCGTTAAATATTCCCGTGTGAGGCACCGCTATGACAGCTTATTTTCGGGCAGATTTATCACAACCCTTATCTACTCAACTCGCTAGACAAAGGCAAAGCACCCAGCCTACACTGTAGCACGCTGATGCCTGAGGCACAAGACAAAGCTCACAATCAATACAAATCTGCAGTCTATACATTGAGTAGGAGTGAGTTGACACACATCCTTTTGGTAGCCATGCATCACAACTTTGTATCTAATTAGCTCCCTGAAGAGCATTATATGTCTTCTAATTCACTCGTATCACACATTGCACTCTTTTGCTGAGGAAAAGCATTATGCTAGTCATGCAAAGTGTTGTCGCGCTTTGTAGCTGTGATGAAGGAATCTAATAACGATGTAGTACAGATTTAAGGAACAATATAATTAGTCTTAACACCAATTAATCAATGTTCCTCACGCAATTTACCACAATCATTTCTACTAGCTTCTATGATCTGCAACAGTTCAATCAATGCTCTCATACAAGAGTAACAAAAGCTACTGGCTAACATTAATGTGTAGAATTTGTTTCTTTGAGTTTAAGGGAACACACTGAGTCGCCAACCTTATTTTTATTTATTTTTGCTCAAAATAAGACATTCATGTTCAGGTTATAATAGTGTCAACAATAATGAGTTTTAGTAATCGCTTTTATTTCCACATTGTTACAATTCCAGGAGGCTTTAATGGTCAGCCTTAAATATCCCTATAAAAATCATAGTATATACTTTTATGCCTTGTCATATATTGCTCCAGTAAGAATCCATGTGGAGCGAACTACCAAAGCCTTGGAGAACTGTATCCACATATCATATTTACCTGCGTAAAAGTCCAGAAGGAGATGTAAAGTTACAGTCCTATCGGAATATCTTACAGCGGAGAAGAATATGGCACAGTGTATGTCTCTTGCTCTAGGTTGCTCGAGTGTTTGTTTTTTTTTAGTTTTTATCCAGGATAGTTTTACTGAGTACAAATGCTCCCTTCCAGAAATATCCTGCTCCACATTCACACAGGTTCACACAACTACACCTCAAAGCTGCCCAGTACAACAACAGCCTTGTCCACTGAACAACCCCGCTGGAGCCAGTGGTGGGGGGGGGGGTTAACTGCCTTGCTGAAGGGCAACCCAGTGGGGGTTTCTCTTCCCCACTCTAATTTATCTTGCCTGTCCAAGGATCTACCCAACAACCTTTCCCTTCCCCAAATGTATGAGGGCATTTCTCCTTTGTTTTGTAGGTACAGTTGTGTGCGTATGTGGGTCTGCTTTTGGAAACGAATGGTAAACCGGAAAGTAGCTTTGGCCTCAGGCAATAAAGGAATATTATACATGTATTAAAGTGGATAGGCTTTCCCCTTCCTTCGACAGAAACGTGTAACTCACTGCCATCCAGGAGGATTCTAGGCTGTTACAGGTGAAAAAAAAGAGAATGTTTCCCCTTTTGTCTAGAGTTAAACACATCTGAGAATTCAATCTTAGGAAGGCACTCACCTTGCTTTATTTTTCTTTCCCTCAAGGCGAAATATGAGTGACTAGATAATAGTATATGGATAGATTACACTAGAGTACAAATGTCAGTGGAACTAGACCAGGCTGTCATTATAGGGGAACACGTCAGAATGTGCATCAGCAGCAGAAATAACAAGAATTAAAAAAAAACCTACAAAGCTCAATCTCCAGGGCCCGTGTCAAATCTCACACTGATGCTGATTTTATTTTAACGCAATGGTGGTTAGGAAAGATGAATAATTTAGCTAAGCATACTGGAGCGTAGCATATGTTCACTTAAGTCAACATGTCTGCCAAAGACTAAAGTCAGTTATTCAGTCGAAGGGAAATATCACATTAGAGAGTCCATACCGCCTGTTGTTCAGATTTTTCTGCATTTATCTCTGAATTGCTCATTCGAACTCACCAGGCATCAAAGGTATCAATTTACCAACCCTTGCTTTCCATTTTGTTGAAGCCAGCACTCGATATGGGCTTTATCCAGATTTAGATTTTTTTTGCATGGTTCTTTTTATTACTCAAATACCATGGAAATAGTCTGATCTGAGTTTATTTACTGAAGATTCAAAAAAGAAAAAAACATACATGGAACTGATTTCATCATATAAAATATAGCTTTTAAACATAATGTGAGGATATCATCCTTTTGTCTTAAAAATCATTACAGATTATAATTAGCATATCTATGCAGCTATAGATTTTATTCTAGTGCAAATTAATAGCTGCATCCTGTGTATTGTCTCCTGTACAGTAGAATTAAACGTATCCAACCGATTCCCTTTACTACTATAGTTTGCTTGGAGTCTCAGACAACAAAACATGTCAATGACTAATTTAATATGATCCACTGCAAAATATCAACGGTATATAAAGTAGTTAAAGTCAATGTATCCATAACCATGGTCAGATATAAGTCATAAAACACTCTTTCATTTTTTCTTTTTCTTTAGCTTAATCCTGTTGATAACTATGTGCTTTCATTTACATAACAATGTGAATTATATACTTTAATGACAAAGGTTGTTATTGCTTCTATTTTTACTTAAGTGAATCCCATGCTTGACCACCCATGGGCCATCCATCAATCACCTTTATTGGCTTATTATGCGGACCAGTTTTTAATGGCTGTACATGATGAATTTGAAAGGGCGGTGGGCCGAGGACAGTAATAGTCTGGGTTCCCTGAAAACAAGGTAAAAAGATCGTCAGAGTGTGTCATGTGGTCTCAATTTCTTGGTGACAAAGTAGCGGAGAAGAGGACAATGTGAACACAGGGGTTTATCAGTCTGCTACAAAGAGAGTGCATGCCTATTGCTGTGCCTACACAGGCTTTCTGTGAAACATCTTTACAGAATTAAATTCATCTGGTCGCTGGTGGGGTTTCAGTTTCAATCTTTTGTGAGAAAAGACCGTTGTCTTTGCTATCTACTAATTGCTCTCTCTCATTGGCAAAACGTGTGTGTTACATTTTGCCACTGGCGTGTTAATTGAGGAAATGCTTTGTACAGAAAAAGGCCGACTATTCATATTCAATAACCACACTATGCATAAGGAGGTCACATTTGAGACCATTTTTGCCACACAGTGTCTGTGTGCAAATACTGCCTGCGCGAGAGCAGCAGAAAATTAAGCACAGTCAAGGCATCAAACTCAATAATAGTATAGCATTTTCATAGATCCATGGTATCTGGAGTCTTGCTGTCCCCCATGGATAGCGCTTAATTTGGAAATCTGGCCCCATGAGATTGGGAGACACCGACAACACATCCTGGTATAATGGTAAGGGATGCAAAAGCAATAGAGAGGCAAAATGGTTATACTTTGGGTCAGAAGTCAGGTTTCAAATTCCAGTCAGTAAGTGCTCACAGCTTTTTGAAAGTGACCGTATAGAGCGAGGTCAAACTTTAAAGCCTATATTTATTTATTTATCCTCTTTTTTTTCGCCCTCGTCCTCACTCAGATGCACACTAAGCTCTGCCTCTGGCTTTCAAATGGAGTGGACAGATTAAGCTGAGTTAGGCCTACTTTCCATAGATGTGTTGGCGTGGCACTTTGAAATCCACACTCTTCCCTCGCTCTTTCTGCAAATAAACAGTTAAGAGGTGACACATCTATACTTCTTAAGATGGAAGGTGGCTGGAGATTAACAACTGAGTGCCACAACAAAAAGTCAGCTCTTGCAAGAAAAGAAATAAATTGTTAACAACAGTATTGTTGTATTTCCTTAGTATTGTCATAGGCGCCCGCATTTTGGAATACATTTTCAGTGTGTTACTGGTTGGTTAAATGGTTTGAGATGGTGCTGATGGTGAAGGAGATGAAGATGATGATGTGTAGTTTAGTAGATTCCAGTTGTAAATTGTATTGTTGATGCTACACGATTGTCATTGGACTTTTATGATGCAAGTTTTTTTTTCCCTGTTCAGCGTGCGTGATTTGAAAGATGTTCTATTACACATTCTTCCACTGTCCCACCAATCACAATTAAGTCCTAGCTGGATTAAAAGTGCAAAAATGAAAGGAATACTTTAGGGATCTACCATAATGTAAATATTTGTTGAAATCTTCTGTTTTTGAGCATCCCTCACACTCTTGTTGTCTTCATACTACACTTAAAAAATTAATTTCCTTTTCACTGTTAGTGAATTATTACACTGGCTGTACCTCAGTGACTTTGAGTGCCTCATTACAAATAATAGCTTTAGTCAAACCAGAAAATCATTTTGCCTCTAAAAACACAAAACTTTGTATTAGCTGCCAAAGCACCTTTTCGCTTGTGGACCAATGCTGATTAAAACTGGTTCGCTGCTTGAATAAGACATATTCCGTGCTATGCATAATGTCTTATCACAACACCACAAAAGGAGAACAAACAGACAAATTAAAAACAGGAAAGAAATGCTCTCTTTGAAACATTTATTATGAAATTATAAAGGTAGAATATCACTGTTCCAATAAAGCTTTTAAAGACAAAATATGAGTTGCAATGGACTGAATAGTTGGCAGAGTTTATTTCAAGTGTAATTAATGTATACCCAGCAATGACAGAAGAGACTAGGTGAAAGCAGGGCAAAAAAAAAAAAAATGGAAACAAGTTCATTATTGTTTTAACACAGCACATTAGGCAAGATTACCAGGAGTTCAATTTACATGACACATCGCATATATACAAGAAAGATTTACATCGATGAGGGTTACAGAGTCTTTGTGAGCTATGGGGCCCAGTGGCAAAGCAGTCGATGGCAGTCACATTTCAAGTCAAGTGTGGCTCTTTGCTTGAGGGCGGTTTTGGCTGGCAATGCCATTACCACAACTATTAGTGTAGACACTGGCACACACTAGTGAAAGAGCAGCAGCCTGTGTGTCACTTGACACAACAACCCAAAGGCAAGAATAGTCCTCCCTTTGGAGTTGTCATGTCAGGACATAAAGCTCCACTTCGCCCATCTTTTGAACACACCCCATGTCTCTCTAATGATTAAAGAGGGGGTGGGGTTGGTAACGGGAGAAAGTGGGACTATGTGTTGCACACAAAGCGCCGTCATCTATCACAAGTGATCAGAACACAAAGGTGATCACACCGGGGTGATTTTGACATTGCATGTAACGGCAGTGACCCCGATAACACACGGGTGAAAGGTGTGGGCTGGAGACAGGGGAGATAAGGAGAGTGGGTGGAGGGGCCGAGTGAGTAGTGTTAAGGGGAGATGGGTTGTTGGGGTGGGGTGGGGTTCTGGGCATTCAATTTAATAAGCAACATCATAACTTCATCTTTTTATATCATTTTTTTGTCGACAAGCAAGCAGTCAAGAAACATTTTCTTCCACCCTCTACTCTTATATTTAAGGTAAATCTGAGAGAATTCAGATGCAGTGTTTATTAGAGTTTATGTAAAGCTGCATTTTGTCCTTTTCTCATCATGCAGTGTTTGAACAAATATGAAGCTAGTATGTCAACTTGATTGATTGCCTTAGAAAAAAGGGAAATGTATTTTGTGGATTAGTGGAAACATGGAGATGAATTAAGTAATGACAGTCTCACAAAAGCCACAATGACTTTGGTTTTTGTGCATGCAAGACATTCATTTCACAAAGCAAACCCTCTGAAGATTGTTCATCAATCAATTTGCTTTGAGAAATTGCAGAAACGGATGATAAATTTGAGATGAATTGGTTGCCAGCCAAAAATGATGGACAAACAACAAATAGGGAAAGCAAAAAATAAATCACATATGCACACACACAAACAAGGAATTTTGATAGATGACGGATGTCATTGATCAAAAGTGGATTGTATATGTTAAAAGGTACAACGACAAGGAATGGGGTTACAACAGAAATGAAAATGAATAAAATGCTCACGAGTAATCAAATGTAATTCCTGGTAATTTGCCATCATCTGTGCTTTGGCAATCAGGCCCCTGATGTAGACAAACACAAAAAACAAAACAGGGCTATGTACAGTATATGTATATATAAACATATATGTATTGATATATGTATATGTATATATATATATATATATATAAATTCATTTTTCAGAGTAAAACATATAAATGAACTCTACAGTTCAGCCATTGTACCAACGCAGAGCTTTGATTTATTTTGTTGTTTTGCACAGACAAAACTGGATTCCCCTTGGGGCAATAATCTACTCTGGTAGTACTCACAGCCACTAACTAAGTATAGCCCGCAATCCATTTCATTTCCCTTTACCCACCTAGACTTAGAGGACATGACAAGTTTTTTTAAAGAAATGCAATGTTCTCTGCTGCGGAGAGCCCTGCAAATCCTCTACTGATAATTTAAAGCTTTGATAGAAACATCACTCACAGACGTATTGGCTTACTATCCCCTGATAGCTAAGTTTGTTTTGAGGATCTGATACATTTTACTCAATACAATGCATGAGTCAGGTTATTCCGCTTGCATCTGTCCTTAGTTTGCCTAATTACGAAACGGGCCACAGTTCCAAATCATTCGTTTAGTCTCCTCAGAATTATTTGTCCAGTTTAAACATTGTTCTATGCATGAAACATTTTTAAATTGCTAGAGCATCTTCAGTGCAAAAAGTAACTCATTGACATGTGCAGTGTTTGAGCTCCCCAATACAGGCTCGCGAAGAAGTGACAGGATAGCTGAGGAAAAGGATGTATGTTCACAGTCGCATCACAATCAGTGGCCTCTCTCCATCTTCCTCTTTCATACCGCCAAACTCTGTGTCAGCACAACCCAAAAGATATTGCAACAGACTTTTCCCCTCAGGTGCAACATTGTCATAGTTCATTAATCTTCTCAAACTTCTCCTGCTGCCAGCAGCCCCCGTACGTACTACTAATCCCCTTATTAATGTGGCAAATGAACCTGCACAAGAAGGACGACTCCCCCAAGGCTCCATAATTACAATGGTCTGTACAAACTCCTGTTTGCATAGGATGTCCATTCATTAAATGTACTGACAAGACATTTCCAGGAGTACACCTCTGAAGATTCCCTTTACTTCTACGTGGGTCTTTCTCGCAGGTTTCCCTTTAACTCAATTCTGCAATTCCTGTGACTGATACATATGCAGTGTCCGCTGTCGTTGTCGCAGCGAGTGTGGAAATAGGAAGGACTGAACAATGCTTAACGCAAAATATATCCAGAATTATTGATTGCAGAGATTTAAGGATTAAGTCGACCTGTCATCAGTTGTTATATATGTGCTGTAACTATAGTGAAGCTGCACAAAAGGGAGCAGTTATTCTCCGTCCCCAGAGCTGAGGCATGATTTGTGCTGTGGAAGAGCACATCAGCCCAGTGTGGGATAAAGGAAGTGTATATACACAGTTCCTTTCGGTGCTCGCATCTTTTTCTGCCTTGCAAGACAAAAACCACTAATAACCCACAGCAATTAATCCTTTTTTTACACATGAGGTGCTCAGGCCGCATTGCTGCACAACTGAAATCCCTATGCAAGGCCCATAATTGTGCTTCATAACATATAATGTATATTACCATTAGAAAGTAAGAGGAAAGGGGAGTGGAAAATTATACAAATTAATCTATATGCAGAAAATAAATGGTCCTGTTTTCATATTCATTTGAGGTTAATGCTGAATGGGGAGAACTCTAAAATGTGGAGCCGGAATAACGGCAGCTTCAGTGGAACTATGTTAATGTATCCATAACGTGAGCCTTGGGACGCACAGTACATGGTTAACACTTAGCCACTGGGCTTTTGTTATGTTATGTTAGCGAACCACATCTACTATGTCAGAGACTACTGGAAGGAAGAAGTAAGACAGATGGTGGAATGGCTAGGATTATACTTGGTTTCTCAGATGCTTGTGTTGCATTGTGAAACTAGGACAGTGTTTTCATGCTTTTTTCCCCTCAGTGTTGTTTACACTAACGTAGGTCCCTGGAGGGTAAATAATAAGTGGGGGGAAGAAAAAAAAAAAAAAAAGGAAAGGCAAGGCAAGGATTGCTTCTATCGCTATCAGCTAAGTTTGGGCTCTCTATAAAGCTGATTCCACATTTGTCTGTGATGACACTGATATAGACGTCTGCTGCCGTATTTCTTTTCACCGTGTTCTCTGTTCTCTGGTACAATGGCACAGTTGAAACCTTCACGCTTCGCTATTGTTCTTCGCCGCTCTCTTTCTTCTCACTTGTTTATCAATTTCCCTTCTGTTTTCTTATTCATCGATTGGTGCTGATGTTACAGCGACGTGACTCTTGCGAACTGGAAGAAAATTGCCTTTTTCAATTTTCAATTCTAACAGAGTAGGTCAATTTCAGCTGGTTTTCGACTCAGCTTTGCGCGTCTTTCTTTTTTGCTCGTCCTCGTTCAAATAACTGCGTATTCCGTGTCAACTTCTGGCAACAGTGTGTGATTGATGATGGTTATATAAGGCAACATTGCAAGTGATATATTTCTGTACTGAAGCCAATACCTTTGCCTTAAAAATGTGCAACAATTCAGTATCTTCCTGGCGGAAATTTAAATAAAGTACATCGAGAAACATTTTATACATTTATATAAAATATATTTCATATACATTTGACATGAAAATCTGCAAAGTAATTTGAATTATATTGACTTATTTTTTATCTATGTGTATATATAAGGAATCTTTTAATAATGGGGTTCTTATCTTTCTCTAAAGCGCTCCTACTCTGCAGGGAATATGATCAATAATCGGAAAATATTACCTTTTGGATATACTGTCTGTTTAAAGATTCACTCAAAGGTAATTGTTATTTTAGTTTTTTTGCTATTTTTATTACAATGGGTCTCCTCTGTTTTACTCCACATGCACGTATAATTTAAAAAAGGAACAGCATACACTGGATGGGTATCTACTTATCAATGCTCATGAAATGGAGATGACATACACATGTCAATACAAACGGTTGCACTGTGCAAAGAAAAAAAAAATCAAACTATTGAAGCAACAGTCGTGCCGATCACATATTCTGCTTCATCCAGTTAATCAAGTTCTCCCAGTCATTGATTTACCGCAATCTATAATTGCCACTTAGCCTCAAATGTGCTGGCATTTCTGTCTGTACGATGTTTTCCCATTTATTAATAACTAAAAACCAAATAGATATGCTTAAAGGGTCCTCATTACACATTTCAAAGGACAATAGGCCGACATTGAAAAAAATTACCTTTTGTCCTTATCATAAGGAAACAGAGATAAGAAAGTGCACCCTCGTGTGAAATGAAACTATATTAGTGCATCTCTATTTAAGTCCTAGATATTGCAAATTTCTTTATACTGGTTGGATTTGTGTAAAGCTGAGAAGGACGTGAATAACATTGTATTATTTCAATATTTAGCTATTTCATTTTTAATGTCTGAAGTTCCTGAAATGATTGTAAGATGGAATATTTCATGATGTATTTTTCAAGTGATAGATGACAGAATAGAATGAAGATGAATGTAAATTGGCAAGACTCAAATGAACTGCCCCTTGTCAATTTGGTAACAAAAAAGTAAGTACACAAGTACAAAGGAACATAGTAATCAAATTGTATGGGACCTTTCAGCAACATGTCAATATTCATAAAATCATTGGTAGTATATAGAACACAGTGCCTTTGTTTGTGTGCTTCTTTGAATCATTTGTCAGTGTTATTGATTCCAATAAATCTCGTGTTGAATTGTGGCATGAGTGAACAAATCGATGAAGTTGTGCTTACAGTAAAGTGTCATATCTCATGTGTCCTCCTCTAGGGTTCAATCCCCACTGCCACTATCACCCATTTCGACGCCTCATCTCACCTCTCTCTCTCTCTCTCTCTCTCTCTCTCTCTTACTCACACACACGCGTCACCCACCTCATACACAAACAGAGCTTGGCAAAACGGCGGCAAAGTGAATGCCCCTTTTGACTGCTACCTCTCACACAGAAACACATTAAACCCAACCCCAGATGCAGTGACCCGGAGGCGTGCATCGATAGGAGTCGCACAGTGTCACCCCTGTAATTCCACTCTCCCTTCCGGATAGATCTTATCGCTCAAATCTCTAACTGCCATTATCAATCTTCCCTGTGCAACCTCTGCATCGTTAGGTGAGAGTATTTCACTAAGAACACAGACAAAGCGTTTACTCCTTCCCTCTCATCCCTTGCATTTCCAAGTCCACTGCACCGCCGCTGTTGGCGCCGTGCCAGGCCTTGCCATGCAGAGCAATACTGCCACCTACAGGTACAGTACCACCACCCATCAAGCCTGACCCACTGACAACCCACTCTCTCTCTCTGCCTCCGCCTCTCCCTCGGCACTCTCTCTCTTCCCTCTTCTCAGCTGTTCACTGTATTTGTCCACGTGTGTCCCATTAGATTGGAACTGTGTGTTGTGTAGTGGTGCTTTATTAGCAGTAAAATTAATAAGGCTTTGATAAAAAGCAGCATGGATTACGTTGAAATGTGAGGCTCATTATTGGCTAATCCTTTTTGAATTGGATGTGTATCAAGTCCCAGAAAAGCTTCACTCCGTTCGCTTGTGCGCTTCGAGAGGAGGCATTTAATTTGGGCTCCGATGATGTGGCAAAGCCTACAGTGACATTCGCAATATCACCGCGGCGCACTAATTAATGACTGTTGTTAATGCTGCAGGTGTTTCAAAGTCTTTGTGATGCAATTACAATACACACCAAAACGAAGGTAACAAACAAAAAAAAAACATGAATACATGAGGAGAGAGGTGAAACGTCAGCTATATATTTTTGGGTGTACGTGTGCGGCATTTAACTTTGATGAAAACGGTCCGAGTAGATAGAAGAATGAAAAAAATGTTTCTTTCACAAAGAACACGGAGTCACAATTAATGTTGTGTTGGTTCAGGTCACCAGTGATCTACTAACTTTGTTGCTGAACAGACAAATTAAGGCCAGGCAATCACTCACCAACTTGCATTTTGTTATATATGAAGTCATTATATATTAATGAAAAAAAACTCAGTCTAGAATTATTCCCCCCAAATTCTGCACGTGATTGTTGAGTCCATAATTAACTCCATTGATTAGCAGTTGTTCAAGTAACACTTCCTCTTTTTCTATTTTGAATTTGAGAAAAAGTGGAACTTGCAGAAGCAGTACATCTGCCGTCCCTTTTTTTTCTGTTTCGCTTTGCAGTAACTTAGAGCGAGTCTCTAACCTAGGCTGTCACTTTAGCACTGTGGCACAGGGCAGTTATAGGCAGTACTTATAGACCAGTAAAAGTGATCTTTTACCTGCTGTCTGGTGTGCATGGGACCCTTCGTCTTGAACCCTCCTTGGGAGCTACACTCTGAGGCACTGAAGTGGTCGGAGCTCGTGGAGGACCTCTTGGAGAGGGTGTCACAGCCCCCAACAAATGTGTTATCCAATGGCAGCTCCTGAATCACGTGGTGCTTCTTCACTGAAACCGGCGTGTCAGCCTTGAGGTGGAAGGCCGATTGGGGCGAGGCGGACTTGTAGTGCCGGGCCAGGTCGGGGCTGCTCGGTTTGAAGGTTGTGGTCGGTGTGGCATTCCAATCAAAGCGTCCAATCCCTTGCTCCTCCAGCTCAGTGGGCAAGCTGATGGTTCCGTTGATTGGCTCGTGGGCGGGATCGTCAGGTTTATTTCCCTCAATGGTGACAAAGTTTAGCAGGGAGCTTTTGGGGGATTTCCTTTTCTTGCGCTTCCTTTTCTTATTCTGCTTGTTCTCTGTGTTGGGCGACATCCACTCAGCCCCCTGTTTTTTTCTCTGTGCAGCTTTAAACCTGGAAGCGTGGCGACAGCGCAGCAGCACGGTGACAAAGATGACAACGATCACCACGAAGGCGCCAGTCACGAAGGCTATCATTATGGTTAAATAGTCACCGCTTTGATAAGTTTCACTGCTTTCGCCAATGTTTCGGTCAATCGGGGTCTCCATGGTGCGTCGTATAAGGTCATATATGAGAGTTGAGTTGCCCACCGTGTCATTGACATACAGAAAGACCAGCACCAGCGTATGGAGAGATTTGGGATATCCCAGATCACTGATATTGACCACCAGTCGATGTAAGCCTATATCAGTCACTGCTGGTTTCTCCTCCAGAGTAATATTCCCCGTGACAGGGTCAATTCGGAACAGACCTTTATTGTTTCCACTCACAATTGTGTATTTGAGTTCTGCGTTCATCCCCGTATCACCATCTACAGCAAACACTTCTGCTACCACAGATCCCGGGATAGAGGACAGAGGAACCAGCTTGAAAGATGAGTTGGAAGGGGGGAAGATGACGATGGGAGTGTTATCGTTCACATCGATGACATTGATGGTCACCTTGGCCGCTGAGGAGCAAGGAGGTCTGCCACTGTCCACGGCCTTGACGTCAAAGGTGTAGGAGCTCTGCTGCTCCCTATCGAATGACACATTAGATTTTATCACACCGGAGTAAGGGTCCAGTATGAAGTTCTCATTGTCATTCAGGATGGAAAGTGACACGGCAGCATTTTCTCCAGCATCTGAATCTGTCACAGTTATCACCCCCACGGTGCTATATTTGGGAAGGTTCTCCGACACAAAAAACTGAAAGTGGTTATGTGTGAACTTGGGGTTGTTGTCATTTTCATCCAGCACCGTTACAATAACAGCAGCCTGCGTTTGCAGAGGGGGTGTCCCATTATCTCTCGCCGTTACGGTGAAGAGAAACCTATCCTGATCCTCCCGGTCAAAAACCCTGGACGCAGTCAGGACACCTGTCTTGCGGTCGAGGTCGAAGAACGATGCGTTCGGTCCGAGCTGATAAACGATCTCTGCATTTTTGCCGCTGTCCTCGTCTGTGGCACTGAGCGTAGTCAGGAACAGGTCACGTTTGTTGTTTTCCATTATAGCCAGCTCAATAACTGGTTGAGTAAAAATAGGTGGGTTGTCATTCTCATCCTCCAGCCTCACTCTCACCAAGGCGGTCTGATTCAGGCTTGGTTTTCCAGAGTCGGAGGCCACAATTTTAAAGTTGTATTCCTTGGTCCCTTCGTAGTCGAGGAGTGCCGATGTCTCCAACAGATACTGGTTGTCGTACACAGCCTTGAGGTGGAAGGGCACATCCTTCTCTATGAAACAAATGACCTTGCCGTTGATGTCTGTGTCTTTGTCCGAGACTGTGATGAGTGCTATCTTGGTATTGATGGGATCCTTCTCCGAGAGGAAGACCGTGCCATTAATGGGACTGATTATGTATCTCAGGTCTATATTGGGTGGATTGTCATTAACATCAGTCACGTTTATGGTAACTGTAGCTCTGGCAGGACTAGAGCTGCTATCACTTGCTAAAACAGAGAGCTTGTGAATCGCTGTTTCCTCTCTGTCCAGAGGCCTCTGCACGGTAATTAGGCCAGACGTTGTATTTAATGCAAAGAGTCTTTTTGTAGCAGGAGAAACCTGAGTCCCAAATACATAACGGATCTCTGCATTAGCCCCTATGTCCGCGTCTGTGGCCTGCAGCTGCACAACGGACGTGCCAATGGGAGAGTTCTCTGGTATGTGCACATCTATCTGATTCTCTTTAAACACTGGTCTGTTGTCGTTGACATCCGTGACTGTCACTTGCAGAATGGCAGTGCTGGATTTCTGTGGACTGCCACCGTCCTCCACTTTGATCTTCATCACGTATGTATCCTTCTGCTCTCTGTCCAGATTCTGCTGCACAATGAGCTGGGGCCACTTCTCCCCCTCGGGCGTCTCTACTATGTCTAAGCCGAAGGCACTCTGCCCATTGATCAGCTCATATTTGTGGACACTGTTGGGGCCAGTGTCGGGGTCAGTGGCGGAGGGGATGGCGAAGCGGCTGTTAATGAGCGTGTTCTCGGGGATAGAGATGTTGATCACAGGGGACGGGAACATGGGGGCGTTATCGTTTGTGTCTCTGACGATTATTTTGATCTTTATCAGCCTGAAATAGTCATTAGGCAGGATGACCACTTCGATTTCAAAGGAGCACTCGCTGTCCTCAAACGACGGGCCGGGGCACAACTTCTCCCTGTCGATTCGGTTTGATGTTGTGAATATCTCACCAGTGGTGCTCAGAACGCGGACCAGTGGGTTATCTCCCGCTTTGGATACGAGCCGGTACACGAGATTAGCACTCGTTCCGGTGGCAGCGTTTGTATGGGAAATGTTTAGGTCCTTTGGTATGTTTCCAATGAGGACATTTTCTTGCAACTCCTCTCTGATGGGGTAGATCAGCTCTTGGGCTATGGAAGGATCCAGCCATATGCAGGCGAGCAGGGTGCACAACAGGTAATAGTCCTTTAGATCCATAGCTGTGCAAATGTGCTTCCAGGCTGCACTGACTCAAGGGTTTCTTTCTATGCAACCGACGTGGCAGGCAGCGACTCCTCAGATGTGATGACAGGAATCCTCCGCAGACCAGCCTATGAATACATAACAGAGACTCGCTTTAGTGAAAAAACTTCCCCTTTAAACAATGATTACATTCGATTAACAGGCTACCTCGCAACGCACAGTCAGCTGTTCTGTCCACATTTTTTTTTTTTTTTTTTTTTTTTTTTTAACAATTTATCAATACATATTCCCAAAGAACTTCATTAACGCGTCATAGAAACATTTCAACACAAACATTACAGCATACAACATATACAGTGTGTATTGCCCTATTTTACGGTCACAGAAGAATGGGCAGTGCTCTGAAACCCCGTGGCCACAAAACTTAAAAAAACACATTACACGCTCTTATTATTTCATAAACCTATGTCGTCAAAAATTAAAGACGCTCAGTCGTATGTGGGCTCTTGAATAAATGGATGAATGGATGAAGCCCACAAAATGAGCTCAGTCCGATTTTGAATTCATAGTGGACAACTGAGACCTATTCTTATCTTACATACCCAAATCTGTTCCAGCTCAGGAGCGAAAAAAAGCTGATGTGAGTCAGCTCATAGTCCTCTCATCCAGTGTGACTGCCGGCTTATTCGGGTAAAGATATCCTCCTCAGTCAGATCTGGCTTTGGCTCCAGGAAAGAGAAGAAAAAAATCGCTCCGCCGGAGTAATCAGACTCAAGAACAGGTTTCAGGTAGAAAAAAAAAAGAAAGATACCAGCTGGTCGCACAAAATAAGAGGCTGCATATGTCGCAGTTCCTTCCCCCCCTGGAACTTCAGGAATGAGCAGGATCAAATTGGGCGACCTGCGGTGATTGCGGTGATCAGCGTAGCTCTCCAGCACACAGACAGCCAGGTGGTCAGTGGTTTGTGGTGTCTTCCATTAGAAGGAGTCCCGAAATCAATGCTCATCTCCCGTTACACGTCCAGAGAAGCCCGGCGGGTTTTTTTTTTCTCCTATCCCCCAGCTACCTGTTAAGGTGAAGGCACCGACGAGGTGAACGCGAGAATATACACCGGTGTCCCGTCATGTTTCAAGTTCACAGAGCTCCATCCGCCGCCGCAGACGCAAGGTTAAAAAGGACCATATAGGCATTTATGCAGAGGAAAAAAAGATGTGAAATCTTAGAGTCGATCCCACTTGAGCAGATGGCAACCTTAATAAAAAAAAAGGCTGTTCAGTGTGCCACGGATGCGCGGCGTGTGTGTGTGCGTGTTTGCGCGTGTGTGTGTGTGTGTGTGTGTGTGCGCTGCGCAGTTTCTCCTTGCACTCTCTCTCCCGGAGCAGAATATCTCGCACTAACTCTCCGTAAGCCCACTGGAGGAGGGGGGCGGAGCGCACCACGCCAACGCCGCCGCCCCCCCCGCCCCCCAACCCCGCCGACCCTCGTCATTGGACGCCGCCCCGCTCCACCGGTGGCGTCGACAACTCCGGCCGCGACGCGATTGGCCCCGAGTCACGTCACTTAAAGTGCAGGAGCGAGATGCTCTGTGAAGATGCTGCAGGCTGCAGAGACGCTTAACCGGAGTCCCGCGGTGTCCTCGGTGGAGGGGTGGGGGGTGATGATGATGAGGAAGATGCTTAACATGATGATGTGTGTTTGTGCGGCTGTGTGTGAGTGTGTGCGTTTGTGTGCGTGTGCGCGCGCGTGTGTGTGTGTGTGTGCGGGGATGCATGATCACACAGCAGTCATTGGCTCTACTGGGACACATGAATAAAAGCACAAGCCAACCTGTTAGGCTGTCGTCAGGTAGGCTACTCTAATTGGGGTGGACTAATACCAATAAAAAAAAGCCTCCAGGATTGAGGCACATTGAAAATAAATGGAAAAAGAAGACGCACTGTGACGCCTTTCCGTTATTACGCGTTTGCCAAGAACAAACAGAGACACATACAATGTAAGCCTTGTATCAACGAGAGTCGGTTGATATAAAATGCTCCCCGAACTGAGCGCGCTCACACTCTTAACCGCGGAACCTGCGTTTGTCCGCAAGAAATAACCTTGACACTCTCCCAGTCATCAAAGCTGCACAGCAGCAGCATGTGGTGCCGGCTCTTTTTTTTTTTCTTTTCTTTTCTTTTTTGCCGTAATGAGTGAACTGCTTTTTTCTGTTTAAAGTTTGCTGCCTCGTGCTAGAGCTGTGATGATCTGAGCAGGTTGTGATGGGACTCTGGACTCAGCCATATAACGGCAGTTGATCTTACTTGAGTAAAAAAAAAAAGGCAACAAGAGAAGGCTGACTGAGCCGAGTAACCACCCCCCCCCCCCTTAAAAAAAAGACACTTGAAGAGTGACACAAGGCAACGAGAAAAAAAAAGGGCAGGTTTGATAAAATGGAAATTAGAGATCCAGCCGTCATTTACACTGCCATCCAGTCATTACTTAATTTCAATACTGTGTAACCTTCAATTCCATCCACGGCTCTGTGCCTGTGCTGCTGCAGCTGACAGGCTGATCAGCCTGACACGGTGAACACTGCCATCTAGAGGTGGACCTTCAAAAACGCCGTTGTCCCTTTCTGTGGGGGCAATGCTCAAATCTTCTTCTCCATGAACCTACTGCACATTTGATTCATTTTTAATCAGGATTTGGACTCATGTGCCTCGACAGCCGTGAGAAGTGACCACAGAAAGAAAGAAAGGAAGAGCAACTGGAAGAGGCAAAGCGTGAATGATGGAACGAAAAAAACAACAAAAGTGAGAATCAGGCCCGGTGTTGGCAAATGGTGATGATAGCGATGCAAAGGACAAGGGAGCAACACCGCAGAGGTGAGAAATAGACGGCAAGTGTCTCCTGAGAGCCTGGCTCTTTGCCTGGTCAGCAGTCCATTAGCACATCCAACCTGGTGGCCTGACCCCTCCGCACCAGGTTCCAGCCGTCAGGGTCCCTCGGTGAGAGAGAGCAGCGTAAGGAGTGATCTGTCACTTCAGCTTAAAGTCTGACACGCTGATATGGAGGATAAAGTGACAACATAATTGTGGAAAGTGCCAGTGGTGAAACTTTTTTTTTTGCCCTGCTGGCCAGCACCAGTTATTAGGAGCTCGTCTATGACTCGCGTGCACGTGTGCGGGTTTTCCTGTGAAAAATAATGATGGGTTGATTTAGTCATAGCCAGGTCTCTGAGGTGTTTGCGTGGGTTAGTGCGGAGCGAAGGCCAGAAATATCCACATATTAACCAGTAATGGTCGAGACCCTGGGTTTCATCGTAAACTCAAGAATACAGTGGTCTTAATTATAACAATCATTTCCCGATGTGATAGTGTGTCACATGTGAACAGCTACTAATTCCAAATTTACCCCATTTCTTAAGTTTGTTATCTCCCTATTTAGTCTGTTTTTGAACAGGTTGCAGCTAATGTTTCTGCCAGTCAGGATACTGACAAGTGATGAATAATGTAGTATGCTAATATATGCTCTAGGTCTTGTGGTGTACTTCCGACTATCTCGCATCGAAGAGAGCGCCTAAGGGAGGTGTCCAGACCTAAGGCTTTATGATTCCCCATATACCAGGAGCAGTCAATCACACTATTCACCTTGGTTTGATTCTCCCAGTGACTTATTGACTTGTTCATGCTGTTGAATTGGCTTCATGAATAATACAAGGAACAAATATATTTATCTTTCATGTCCATTAAAGTACAAGGTCAAACTGGTAATTTATGTATTTTCTAACTTAAACAAGGTCTGAGGAGCCGGTGCTTGAACATTTAAACAGTGAGTGTCACAACTTGAGTGCTGTTACTCAGCCAAGGAGCGCAAAGCTAAAGCCAATGTGAAAGAGTATTGACATAGACTGAGGAGTGTTGTTGTGTGTGTTAAGCTGCACTCAGACAATGGATGTAGTCATCAACATAGTACTCCTAATTTGGATATTGCTGATCTTATTTCCACAAATTTCTTTAAATGACATTGTTCCATCTATCGCCCATATAGCCTCGTGTTACGACTAAACCCAGTCGTGAGTTAGGTTGTGAGAATGGATTTTTTTTGTTTCTGTTTTTGACAATAACTCATAATCGCGGATTGTGTAGTACTTGTCGGGTAACTGCGTATCGAAGTAAGTGTGAGAGATCATGCATAAACAATCACTGAGTTGCCGATGCGCAAACAAAGTGTTGCTGTCACCCCCAGTCTCCCCTACAGTTTATCGATGTGCCATTATTCCGTTTAGAGCGATCAGCACCTGACAACACCTGACAACACCTTTTTTTTTATTCATATCATTTTGTCTGTATAAAGAAACATCTGTTCATGCTGTATTATCACACAGGTTTGCTTAAACATTGTCAACTCTCACCAACATCAAGTTTTTCTTTGCTGAGAACATGATGTGTTCATGGCAGTATTCCCAGTGAGAACTCATTCTCACCAAACATAGAATGTTAATGGAGGTCTTTAAAATGATTCATTTCATTCAGGAGAAAAGAACTAGTCCCCGGAACTCAGTCTTCAAAAAGTCTCTCAATGCACGAGTTATGCTTTGGAATAATTGGGGTTATTCTGTCAGAGCTCTCAGTAGGACAGGGGAGAAACATTCATAAAGCAGAGGCCGTATCAGAGTGAGGGAAGTATTTGTATATTTTAGAATTCGCAGTTTACCTTTTTCACAGTGTTAGTATTAGTAGGCATTGCGAGGCAGTGAGGTCAAAAAAACACAAATGATCTAGATCAAATGTAATGTTTGCAAATGATTAAATTATAATACTGCACATCCACTTAGAGGAAAGAAGAAAGAAGAAAGACCACCTTTATTAGTCCCACAATGGGGAAATTCAGTATCCTCACACTATTGATGTACACACACACACACACACACACACACACACACACACTACAGACAGGAACTGACGGTTCACTTCTTTTTACACAACTTTCCACGGTCCTTTAATCAGCTGACTGACAGAGAAAAGCATTGATGGGTACCGCATGAGCAGAATCCTGTTGCTTGTGATCCTATACCAACTGCAAGTGGATCAAGTGTTGGCATTCTCACTTTGGCAAAACGAATGATTGGCAATAATATCATATTTTGGACAGATTCAGGTGTGACCAACCTTTTCCCACAGACACCATTTTCCTGTCTTTGATCGTTTCTTTCAGAATGTTTTGGCTGTGAATGCCTAGAAAGGAACCTTGTTCTCCTCCCATGGCTTAGCTCTGCACTGGTTTCATTTGTTCCTGTCAATACAGCCAAAGAGCCACTGCTGATGAAAATGTGGCCTTTTCCTTTAAAACCGTGTGACTTTTCTCCACAGTGGTAATGACCCGGTGGGTAATTGGCATCGCACATGCTGTGGACCCTGAATACTAATTTGAGCTTCTAATCAGGCATCTCCAACTTGAAAAGTGAAGTAACATAGGAGTGAAAATTTGGATGGGAAATGTTTTTTTCATTTTCTTCCAAAGGGATTTCAGTGACATCAGACTGTGAACTCCCTTGGGGAAGTGATGTCATACCTCTTATCAAGGTAGTAACAAGCTACTTGTTATGTTCAGGGACTCAGGGCGTATAAAATAGAATATAAATATATAAATGCTTGCTTGATTGAGGTTTTTTTTTTCGTGAAATCACCATATGGACACCACAAGACAACCCGTTATTGCTGCTGAGCTTTTGAAATGATCGTAAAACCATTTTAAAAGACATTTTCCATTTCCCCTGAACATGCTTTACTTCCTGGCGGTTGACATTTGAGAAGTATAATGCCATCCATAATAATCTCGTGTACATTGATTGACACGTTGTTTAATCAAAGTGGAGGTCCCGGATGAATTCCAATTTTAAGATCCTAACAGTGCTGTATCCCTTGTAAGATTCCTCTGTCTTCATATTTTTCCCTCCGACTTTAAATTGTGCTCTCTCTTTGCTTCCCGTCTCTCCTCATTTTTTTGTTCTTCTTTTCCCTGACACATTTGAGCCACATATCACTTTACAGACTGTGCACCGAAAAAGGTCAAACATTCCCTCCCATTGACTTTTCTTACTGGCGTAAAAGCCAGAGGAATAAAAGGATCCATTTCTTTCTCTGCCGCCTGTCTGCGGTGACTGAAAGTTGATCAACTGTGAAAGATGCAAACATTCCTCATAGTTCTGCACGTGCTAGACTTATTGTGGCCAAATCTTTTGAAAATGTCTGGATCCACCTGTGACTGTACTGCTTACTGATCACATTTTTTCCAGGCAGTTAACATGGCTGCCACTAAAGACAACCTGTGACAACATGTCCCTTTATACTGAGACTCATTCATACTGAGACTGTCATTCTAAAGGTCACATTTCTACAAGGCAGTTTTTGTTATGAATGAACCAAACAGCGTTGCATTTACTAAAATGATGTGGCTAATTAGTCATTTCCACATTTCCTGGGCTTTGCTGTTTCTGTTTTGCATAGAAATATAAAATATAAAAACATGTAGTCTGCCACTCTGCCTGGTACATTTTTAAACAAAGATAAACTAGCACATGCTGCACTGCGCAAAACTGGGAAAGTCAAAGAATTCCATTGCACTGAATTAATTCAAAATGCATCATTACCATTATCTCAGTTTTATGCTTGGTTTTCTCCTTCATAAACAGCTAACAGGAGGTATGTGGGAGGTTAACTTGTTTATTCAATAATCACCTGACTTAATCAATGATTAGGCTATAGCTTGAGGTATTCAAGTGATAGTGCCTTTACTATTATGCATGCATCTTGAGTCTTAGTTATGGCTTTGTCTTTTTCACATCCATTTTAATTTGGCTTCAAAGTTCAGCAGAATCTGTTTTCAGGCAGAATGTAACATAAACAAAACAATAACATATTGTAGGTGTCTATTTGGAAGCGTTTCGAGATTGGCGTGTATTAATAAACCCAATAATAGGAAAAGTCTAAAACAAACAAAAAGCTCAAGGCCCCTCCTTTTGTTTGGGTACAAAATAGTGTACTGAAGGGAGATTTATAACAAATATCTTCAATTGCATTCAACAAGAATACAAAAAAAGGTAAAATAAAGACCCCTGAGTCTTCTTGTGGGTGTGCAGTCACTGTTGTAGCTAAAATACACCCACATATACATGTAAGTTTTAATGATTTCGTCTACTACAGATAGGATTACCTCTGAATGATGGGGTCATGGATCTGTCCTCTAATTTCGAAACAAATATTCTGATGTTGAATATAAAGACTGGTGAAAAGAAACAGAGAAAGAAAACAAGAAAGTGTACTTAAGCGTAATTGAATGAGGCTCCTCAACAATCGCCCTCACCCATTTCTACCTGTGGTAATTATAACGGCTTGTTTTTTTTATCCCACTGAAAGCGATCTTATATCTAAATTGCCACTAAAATGATATGTCTGAAAAGCTCATGAATACATATATACATATAAGCTATGGAGGCACTTTCATGTAATGCTAATTCGATAAATGCACTGGTTTCCATCTCTTCATGACTAACTACTATAATACAACGCAGCTCAACCGTACTCATTATTTCAACAAGCAAAAACCTTCAATTGTCACCTTATTACCCGATTTTTTAATGAGACAATATTTATTCTGATACATTGATTAAAATGTTACATAAGACAGTTTCTGTTGTAGCTAACATTTCATGTAAAATACACCCATTTATCAGCTTTAATCATTAGTCTACAACTGAGAGTACGAAAAGTCTTTAATTGAATGAGGCTCCTCAACAACGACGTTTACCCTGAGTCTCTTTGGGGTTCCTATTACTGCCTTCACATCATATTTACCTAACAAATACCCCACAAAGGGGTTATTATAACGGCTTATTTGCTGGATAACTCGGTGTGAGTTGCAGGAAATTGTCGCTGTTGTTTCTGTGTCTAGATGCATGCAAACACACACCAGTAATTTACTTTTGTGGAGGAAATGCCAGGGTGACTCTACACATAATTTCCAAGGCTTTTAGCATTCAAATCACTGCCCGGTGTGATAAGGTATTATCAGAAGACAACATACAATTTATGTTTAGCCAATCAGACACAGAGTAAAATGTGTCACTCTCCCTCATTCCTGTGTGTCAAAAAAAAGCACAGACTCAGCCGAGAAACAGTGTCACGTCACTGTTGTCCTTCATTTTGTGTGGTGTGGTGCAGGGGCTGAGAGCAATCACATTTGCATTGTGAATAGAGCAAACCACATCCTCTGACTGACCACTTTAAGGGCAGTTCGTAATCTTTTCATACGCGCATGCACACCTTGTCCTTTTACTTGGACTTTCTCCTCTCTCAGGTCTCATTCTGCCAAACAACTGTAAACCCATCTGGGTGAAACACGCATTATCTAAGCCGTGGTTGTCATTTCTTGCAAAAGATTTTTCATGAGCAACCCTAAACATACAGTATGTTGTATGATAGATTTGTATTGATATGTAAGGGTTGCAAAAACTGAGAAGGGCCTGAGGTTTATCTTAAATGTCTATGTTAAAAAGACATTTAGAGGGAGGCGTGAACATGGCTCTCGTGTCACATTTTTCTCAGAGACGAGCATTGAATATGACAACCCCCCCCCACCAATCCATCTTCCGCCTCTCATCCGTGTCTGTGTTGTGGTGACAACAGACCAAACGTGGTACCTTTCGCTGAAAACCAATTTCTATTTTATCCATAATAAATGATTAACTGTAACTACCACCTCCGGCCTTCAAGGGGAGGCAGCTGGTGGGGACGTCTGGAGGAGGAATCACAGGTGCAGAGCGATGCTTTTCACTTCCTCCTTCTTTCCATGTTTTGATTGTGCAACCTGGGATAACCAAACGGCTCTGTGGGGATTCAGAGGAATACGTGGCCGTAATTGTTTCCTAATGAGTTTCCTCTCCCCCTCTCGCAGACGATCGCTTTGTCTACTACGATCTATGCTTTTCCCACAGCAACATTAGCAAAAGATAACCACAATTGTTGACTAATGAAGTGTGATCTTCCCTTAAAACATCCGTAATAGACTCGTTTGGCAGTGAATTTCATGAACCCTTCCCTTAGTACGAACGCCAGGGTGTTTTCTTCCACCCCTCAGCACCATTTCTCCAACATACATTTCTTTATAAGATACCTCAACCTCTGCAATGCAAGTATAAACAACCAATTCTAAAAATAAAGAAGTGGGACCAACTTTAATCACAACCAGTTGCATTGTCTGGCCCCCCATTAGCTCTATAAATCACAGTTCCCTTGAAATCAACATTGATCCCTGTAGTTACCAGAAGACTTGGACGTTTCTTGTTGGGCCATACCATGGATTTAGAATTAGAATTAGAATTACGCACATCGTCCCACACACAAGTCGGGGGAAATTTGTCCTCTTAACCCATCTGTGGCGCATGCAAGGCCACAGAGCAGTGGACAGCTGAGAGCGTCCAGGGAGCAGATGGGGTTAGTGCCTTGCTCAAGGGCATTAGAGGTGGACTCTCTTTTGTTAGTGGCGGGAGTTTGTTCATCCCTTCAGGGGGAGACCGCCTCGACTGGGCCTCGAACTGGCACTGGTCCGATGCATGTCTCCCTCGCCATTAGGCCACCTCTCCCCTCATGGCTTGTAGCCTATAATTTGCTTATAGCCTATCATTGTCATATGTTCAATACATTGGTTCAGATTATGTAGTCAGGTCTACAAATGTCTTTTAACTTCCTGTACACGTATTGTACTTGAATTGCAAATCAAAAGCTGCAGTATATTGGATTTAGAATCAGTGTCCCCTGTTTATTTACATCAAAATATATTTTTTTTATTTCCACCAGGCATGAACTTGCATTGGAAAGTTTGGATTTTGTTGCTTTTTCTTGTGCTTCAGTTTCTACTTTCCTCAGAGTGGTGGTGGGCCCTCCAATATGTCTTTCTTTCCTGTTCTCTCTGTTTGCTCAGATCGGCTGTGCTAGAGTGGGTGCTACAGTATGTTCCATTTCCTATTCTTAACCCCAAGTATTTGTTTTGCAAACTGAGGACTGCATAAAATATGTGGAGCAATTGCCAGAGGAATGAAATAATAAGGTTAGCAGAGAGGATTAGGCTCAAAATTAGATCTCTGGACATCTCAGATCTGCAGTTTTATGTAGTGTTTAATGTCATTGTTCATTACATGGTTCATATAGCCAACAACTGAATACTGAATTACCGCTTTTCATGTTTAAGCACTTCACAATCATAAGCCTGTCGGCTCTCTTTAGAAAGCTGTACCACATTGTGTCATAAAAGAGGAACAGCTATTTCCAAGGTTAGTAAAGATGTACAATATGTCTGATATACAGGCATCTGCCACTGTGGCTAGGGGAAGTAATATGTCCGTATCTCAGTTGGTGCTAAAAGATAAAGGGGAGTATGTGATGTTATAATGCTGTAATAGTAATTAAGTCTTGTACCCGAAAAAATGTAAAGTGTCAATTAAGATTATGAAGCATATGAAGTTGTAGTATGTGGCATTCAGTGAATACATTGTTTCTATCACACTCCTTTAAAGACTCATTACATGTTTGTCGCGGTAAATACTATGTTGTGTTTATGTAAGCGTGCATGCGTGTTTCTAATTATGCAAAGTTCTGCACAGTGTGCAGCCAGCGACTTTGTGCAGCTAAACTCATGGAAATTCCGCTACTGTAGGCATGCCAACACTATCAAAAATACCATGTCAACATATCTTGCGCAGGTATAATGGTTAACATTTTCCATCTTAACTTAGAGTGTTTGCATGCTACCATTTGCTAATTAGCATTAAATGTAAATTATTTGGCAGTACGGCAGTGCAGTGGTTAGCTGTGCTTCACAACAAGAGGGTTCTGTGTTCTCGACCCGGCTGTGCTCCTGTTTCCGTTCTTTGTGGAGTTTGCATGTGACTGCCTGGGTTCACTCCGGGAACTACGGCCACCTCCCAAAGTCCAAAGGCATACAAGTTAATTAAGTTAATTGTGACTCCACATTGGATGGATGTTTCCCCCCTACGATTAACTAGCGACCCAACCATTGCCCCTGGACAGCTGGGATTGGCTCCATCAGCCGCCTGACCCAATGAGGATAAGCGGTTACAGATAACATGTGTGTGTGTAAAGTATAGCAGATGAGAGTACCATTAGCACGGCCAGATAAAAAAGGCAGTCAGTAGAATGGCATCTGGGAAACATGAATGTCTTTGCATTGTTTCTATAAAACTTGGGCCAATGGAAAGAAGTCATGAAAAAAAGATGTGGATAAAAAAAAGGCGGGGGATCAGTAACATCATTAGGATTCATACCTTGGGAATCCTGACTCTGTTGTTGAGACCAGAGAAGTGGACCAACTAACCTTGCCTTCTAGTATGGCTTAAATAATGTCTTCTATAAATAATAGAGTCACAGGCAAGTTGGGTTGGGATGGGAACCCATCTCACAAAGACAAAAGAAAAGCTGTAAGAGGTAGCTGTAGCCTTATAGCCCTTGGCTGTGTTTATTTTAGCTTGTGCAGCAGTGTAATAGTATGAAATCTGAAATGTTGACAAATTTGCAAAAAGTTGTTCTTGTGGGAAATATTGTGGATTTGATCTTGCAAATTTGGACCAAAGTATTTTTACTCCCTCTTTAGCAGCAGCAAGCCAAGCCAAATATCGAGGCTGTGGCCAGGTTCAGGAATGTAAAGTCTCTACCCACCCGTTTATCCCTAAATCCGTTAAAGGCATTGAACAGGAAATTGATGCAAGCAGCAATCGCACTGGCGAGGCAGAAGCCCATGAGTACAAATGGGTACAATGAAGACCTGTCTTCTTGTCTACCGAGCAATTTTGATCAGGAGTGGAGCACTGTAGCATTGTTATGGTTCACTTCCTGTTTGTGTCTCTGCTGCCAACTCTGTCAGAGCTAAATGATCCACAATAAACGACATGAGCATTCCTGACGGAACGGTTAAAACGACTCACTCACCTTGATAAGGAACTGATTACGATGACCTGTTCAGCTGTCCAGCATCCTGACTTGTCAGATAGTCAATTATTGCAATGAAATGTGTGCTTCCAGAATTCACAGTAGCTTTTGTTTTTGAAAAAGTTCAACATTAACTGATTCTGACACAGTAATAGTGAAAACACTTTTCTCGAGGCACATCTCAAGCTCCCGTATATGTTTTGAATGCTGTATAGTACTTGGTAAAAATAGTGGATAATTGGTCACTTTTTGTTAGTCCCATTTACCCAAAGTCTATTCAGCCATACTCGAGATCAGAAGGCAGATATGAGCGCTGAAGATATTCTCAAGGCAGGGAGCAGTTCATGAAATATGCGGTCACATATGTTTGTAACCCAATATGACTACAGTAGTGGAAGGAGAACGTAGGCCATCTTCCTCTGAATAAAGCCAAATTAATGTTCAGTAGATCCCTTTAATTGTGCCAAAATGTTGGTACTCAGCTGGGGATATAGGAACTGCGAGAGTTCTTTTAAAACTGACACATGACACCGTTCACCACGGCGTTTTCTCCTTGGAGCTGAATTGGTGTTCACTGAGTGCTAGTGTTGATTTAACTCTATGGTCATTTTTTGAGGACGTTTCCTGTTTTAGATTGTATTATAATGGACTTCCCGAAGTGGCTGAGGTAATCAGGTTTTTAATGCCTTCAGGAAGTGTTTCAATCTGGATTTGATGTGTTTTTGTGCTGTCCAATCACCATGTTACCACCTAGTATATGTTAATAGCAGCTGCCTTACAGCATGAAGAGGTCAGATAACCTTGATTGTTGAGAATATTGAGCAACCAAGCCCCACCAACCCCCCGCCCTCTGAGGTCCTCGCTCATCTCCCCGAACACATGTCAGACGTCAAAGATGATGTATCAACAATGTTAGATTTGATGTGCTATTTTTCGGTGGAGATTTGTATCTTAGATATCAGTCATTATGAACATTTGGCAAAAACAATGGTCAGCGCCTTTCACTGCTGTTTTTGAACTTCTTTTTTTTACAACTTTGAGTTAGAGTTCATTCCAGAGTATGTGAGCATAAAAAATGTCATATACAGCACATGTTCTACTATTGTAAAGCCAAGGTGCTTTTGTGAATTATATATTATATTGTTTGCAATATCGGGGGACAAAATCCAGTAATTAAAATCATATTATTGGACTATGGTTTGTGATAGGCCTTCCCATTGTTTGTGCTATGTAAGCATCAGCACAAATCCTCTTATAAATAAACTGCTTTTCCAACAAATCACACCCTGTGCCCCCACAGTAAATTCCCATGTATGGGAGGCTTAACACTGTGCCTCCATGTCTGTTGTGTTCTGGATCTTTCTCCCACAAATTAAATTTGAAATGTTCCATAAGGGGTCAAACATCTTGAGAGAATAAACACGAAACACCATGAAATTAGACGGGAGTTGGGGAAAAAACCGAGGGTATACTTAGATACACATTTCTTATTTCAGAATTGTTTGCACACTGATCTGGGTTGCGGCTGACTGGTCTGCTGCAAGACTGAGCAGACAAACATCCCCTTTCTCATCTCCCCGGTACACAACAGGTTTAGGACCACAGATACACAGCTTTATAGGGGTAGATTTGGAAAAAAATTTTGGTGATTGGACGTGTATTTTATCTCGGTTGATTAAATATTTCTGCAAGTATTTGTCTCATTAAATAGTCTTATGATCATACAGATAACCTCTATGTTACTTTGAAATTCAACCATAAAAATCATTTTTCAGAGAAAAACTTCAGGAAAAACACGTCTCCCCTAAAATAAACACATTTTACCCAAAATGTTCTGTATGGATGATGTTCATTAGTAAAGTGTATTTTTACGGACCATAAAATAATATGTTCTCATATCACATGCAAGTTGTGGGGAAGTAGTTGTCGTAGAAATTAAATTAAAGTGATTTAAATTGCCCAAGGGGAAACCGTGAAAATATTGATCGTGCTTTTATGGCTAAGAGGATCCTAGGGAAAACAAATGAATATGCTGTCAGGGATCATTTTGCAGAATTATATGTACCCCACCGTATTGATTTGTCGCGTGACCTTCACTGTACATACCAAGTGTGTAAAACAATATCCCACTTTTTTTTTATTCAAAATACATATACTGTATATATGCTACTATAAATATATTTGAAGTATTGAAACACTCGTTTAAAAATATTGTCTCGCAAATACAGTCTAAATTGGAGAAGAAATATGCAATATAATGCGCTATCTCTATTTTGCAGCCTTGCCAATATGTTTGTTAAAAACTCATTTGTTTAGCTTGTGGATGCCAGATGAGTGTTTCCAATACATCGTCCTCACCTGGGCAACCGTCGGACTTGTTCCCACTCAGTAAGGCTGTTTTTTGATTTTTCGGGTTCAAATTGACAACACAATTTGAACAAAAATAGCAAACTAGCTGTGCAACAACGACAAACTTCCTGTGCAACGTGATAGTAATACAATGAGTGATTTAGGTCCTAGTTCTCCACTGGATACCAATCACTTAGCTGATGACAGGTAATTCCTTCATAATTCATTGAAGTTTCCTTTGTTAAATCTTTACTGCTTTTTTGGATACTACTGTATATCTATTAAATGTGTAATGACTGCCCAGTACAAAAGTTAATATCAGTTATTTTTTTGTATGAACAAAACAGACAAAATGCTCCCACACTGCTGACTTGAAAATGCACAGATGGTTTAAAATTAATATTTTTCTTGAACTTATAGTGGCACTTTAACAAAACAATTAGTCTGTTACTTTAGTTAAGTGGCATCGGGTTTGGGTACCATGTTTCCACTGAGCTATATAATGAGAAAAGATGAAGATATATGTTTTGTGGTTTCAAATACAGAATCATGAAACTTTTTGTAGTTATCCATGAGATGCATTTAATTCTAAACTTATTTCACGCCCTGGCTATAGAAAAACATGCCATCATTACCTAAAAACTGTGTGTAATAGTATATTAAAACCATGTGAACATGCAGACAGCATTTGGGCAGTTCATACCTAAGTTATTTATTATTGTTACATCAGCAAGTATTATGATGTAATAAGCTACAGTGTATAGATAGTGATAGTGTGTACATTTCAGGTTACTTATTAATGTGTGAAACCAATTTATTTTAGTGCAAACTGACTTTAAAAATGCAACCCCATTAACAAATGAGGACTAACATATATTGTTGAATTTGTGGTTTGTGATTTAGAGTTTGCAGTTTGGCTATTTTTGTTTGTTGATGTCAAGCCATAAAATTCTCTTTGTGGTTTCCACAGGTTTTTGTTCTCTCAGTCACAAATGTGTTCACCCCAAGTCCCCCGGGTAGGAGATGATGTCAAACACATAACAATTATACGATAGGGCTACTGAAAATTCAACCTTATAAATCTATAATGTGCAGCATCTCTCTGTCCATTTTCTTTTTATTGTCCGCAGTCAGTCATGCCTGCAGAGTTAAAGACAAAGACAATTAACACTGCGTTTGTTGGATCACAGGATTCACCATGAAAAAAGGCAAGCGACTTTAAAGGTAGTTATTGTTTATTGCAGCAAAATTATTGGCTTGGGGAGATAAGCAAAAGAACAGCGTGCACATCTCTTGTGGCTGGCTATGTGAAGAGTGGGCCGACCCAGTTCTGGCTCCCCTCCAGTCATCTCTCAGACAACAAAAGTCCCTTGTACTGAAAACACACACATTAGAACCTAAAACCTTATTATGTGGGTGGACGTGGCCAAAATAACAGAAAGTGTTTTCAGCAATTTACCAAAAGAAACTGTTAAACAATTTTCTTCACAAATATTTTTGCAGATTGGGTTTTGCACAATTAAAAATGTTTGTTCTCAGCAGCAGAGCACAACTTAAAGTTTGTGAGTGTGGTACACAAGTAAAACCTTGATGCAAGCATACACTACATTAACTGTGAACGATTTAGTGACAGCTATGCCTCTAGATTTAGATTTTTTTCACAGTTTGGTTTTTGGAACCCTTTTTATCCAGCTTTGTGTATGATTCATGAACTGTTAGCAAGCCCCTCCCCTCCAGCTGCAGTCCCTCCCAAAAAAAGGAGCAGGTGCAAGACATGTGTGTCAAAGCATAAGAGGAAAAGTAAATCATTTGTGTTGGAATATTCTCATACGACAGTACTACTTCACCAATGGCTAATAGAAGTGGTGATGGGGGGGTTATGTTATGTTTATATTGGCATGTTAAGTCATGTTCCTGATTGGTCTTGACTAAGTTGAAATCGGATTGGGAAATTTAGTTTGCATTGTTAATACTTTCAATTTATTCCTTGCGGCTTTCATGCAATTAGTGAGGACTCACTTAACACAATCACAAAGCAGCACATCATTCTTAAGTCTGATAAGTTACAGCATGTCTGGTTAGGCATAAAAGCTCACAGCAAAAGGAGTGTTGCTACAGAGACCGGCTTCTGCTTCTTGATGCAAATGGAGTGAGAAAGAATTTTTCATGTAAAGCAGGCAGCCCCCTAATGTTTGTAATGCAGCACTTCACTGAATGTCAGTCATTTTTTCATGTGACTGCAGACACTGAGGCACAGTGTGCCGACATATTTATTATAAACACCATGGTCCACTTACAGCCGTGGACAGTTTTCCTGTGCAAGAGTGACACAGAAACATAAACAACAACAGGGCTTTTTTCACTTTGCTCTTTTTTTTGTCACGGCAGAGAAAGCCCAGGCATTGTTAACATTGCAGGGGCGCAGGTGTGATGACCAGGACTCTCTTGCGGAAGCAGCTGAACAGAATTTGGCCAACATTATTGCCCCTTTTCTTACCAAAGATATGTCAAGATTTTTCATGGTGACGAAAGGCTGTGGCACCACTGTGTCATAAAGCAATAAGAACTGTAAATCGGCATCTCAAAGATGTGTGAAAATGAATGTGTTTAAATATAAACAAAAGCAAACTGTCGCTAGTATTGAGTATTTTGAATTTCACTTGTTCGCAAATATTTGCTTTTTCTGGTACTCTGTCTCTCTCTCTCCCTCTCTCTCTCTCTCTCTCTCTCTTTCTCTCTCTCTCTCTCTCGTGGGCATATATTGTTTACTAAGTTTGCAGAACAATGGGCCTGGTTCACCACAGATGAAACAGCAGTTATTTTGACAAAGCATGTGATAAGTTCCTGTTTTTTCGCCGTGGGATAATAATGGATCTTTAGCTTTCAAGAGTAAAGAAGCAATCACCTAGTCTTAGTTTAAATATTTAAAATAACATGACAGCAGCAATAGCTATATGATGAAAGGCAGTTGGGCTCTATTTATAGTGGTATTTCACAAATTAAAAAAATAAATCAAAAGGGTTCTGGGACCCGTTGGAATTAATATATTTTCTTTGTTCTTGCTTTTGATTTCAGTAATGTCGGATAAGTGGGGCTGGTCACTAAAAATAAGTTCATTTCCATTTATTTAAAAAGATTTCCTGCGACATGATTTGCATATGTTTCTTTATTGTATTTATAATAGCACTTTGTAATTCAATTAATCCACTGCTGGCTCTAAAATAACATCATTATGTTTTCATTAGGGGTGGGGGTTTTTTTTTATGCCATGAATAGGTCCGAGGACATTCCGCTCAGTCTGGGGGCGGCTCTTATTCAAACTGTCTGCCGTGGCTCTAGAAACCTGCCCTCATGCGACTCAAGCAGAAGGTAGCCCGAGTCAGCGAGGCTCCCTTATAGCTCTCCTATAAGTTTGTTTGTGAAACCAAGACATGACCTCTGCATCAGTAGGCGGGCTAAGCTCTTAAAGCTGATATCACCTGTCGCTCGTCTGTTTGCCTGAGCGCTGTGTACATAAACACACCTGGCTCAAGATACCACTGAATTCTGATTATCGCCCCCTATCATTTCCATGGCACTTATTTACCACTTCTCCTGACATTGTGTTAACGGGCTGTGGAGAAATAAAACCTCCCTCCGCCACGCACTTTTTAATAGCCCACATTGTCCACATTGTCCTCCCGTCTCCCTGCTGTCGTCACTTTTGTGTTGACGAATTTAGATAGACCTCTTTCTTTCTTTCCTTTTTTTTCTTTCTTGCACTCCTTCTCCTTTGTCTCCCTCAGAGCTGGCAGAAGGATGCCATCGATCTTCATGAAGTTTTGATACACATCGTTTCACCTCCTGCAGTACCTGCTTTATCAGGAGATTGGAGGAGGACGGATGACTGATCAGACTGATATTGCTTCTCTCGCATTTCGGTGACAACCCCCACCTTCCTTCTCATTTTCTCATTCTACTTACATCCTTCTTTCCTCTCCTCCTCTCACCTTCTTCAGGGTAATTGACATTTAAGCAGCTTTGGCGCTGTGTTTGACTCATTTTTGACCCAACTCTCCCGTCTTTCTTTTTTATGCTTTTCTAAGAAGCACATCACTTGAAATTGTTTCCATGGAATGTTACTATTGCTTTACTGGAGTGTACATCCTCATCATTTTAATACATGTCTGAGCTGTTCAGAAGATCCAGCATCTCTGGTGAAATTAGATCCGTCTCATCATGCGAATGCTGAACAAACTAACCAACCAAATAAGCAAATTTGTTCAGCCTTCACAAATGGAAATAGCTGAGCCCTTGAGGAGAGAATCAAAAGTTCCATCACTTCCCTGTAATATTTCAGCTAGAAACAAGTCAACATGATAAAGGAATTTATATGAGGATGATTGATTTCCTGAAATGATGAATTTCCTTTCTGCAGCTGGTATCAGTGAGTTGATATTACATCCGAGAGAATTGGGTACTTGAGGAGAATAAGATGCAGGGAAAGGTCACATGTCGGGTTATCCAAAGAAGATTATAACCTTGACTAAATTATCATAACAAATAAGGATATATAAAAACCAAAAAACAGTCAGTGTTTGCCCTTAAAGCTTTCCTATGAGAGAACATTTACTGTGGTGTTAGTGGAATAAACAAAGACAGAGGCAGAGGTTTTAATGTTATGTTATATTTATTATTTTTTTTCCAAAGGAATAAACAAAAGCTACAGTGTAACCGGCTAATTTGTGAACTTTAGAGGGGCTTGTAGACACATTTGTTGCTCTCACTTTTTCCGCTCTTCTGCTAGGTTAGCCTAGGCTCACGTTTATACAAATGTAAAGTAGGATCCATCTCACTGTATAGTCTCAGAAAAAGAGGAAATACCCAAATACCAATGTCCCCTTCAAAATAGACTTTTATATGTGTTATTATTGACACAGAAAGGATTTCTTTCTTTTCCTTTTTTTTTCTTCATTAAAACTATGCGTAGATATATAATGACGCTCTGTGTCTACAGGTAGATTTGTTAGGAGACAAAAACAATTCAATACCATTAATCATTAAACCTTATTAATAACCATCAGACAATCTTTTGACATCTTTTATTGAATTGGCCTTGAAATCTTGCAATGTTCTTGAAGCAGGGAGCCGAAGCATAACTGCTTGCATCTCTATGTACTGTCCCACGCACTTTTACACTTAAGACAAAGCCGCATTTATGTTGCTACGATTTCATTATTTTACACTCAATGCTGTGGTATTTGGTGTGGTGTGGGGGCTCAGTATTTTTCTACCTCAAGCTTGTAATCTCCTCATAGTTCAGGTATTAAATTTCAGCTCTTGCTCTTCCTGTGCAGCATTTGCATGTTCTCCCTACGGTTGTTCATGGCTACCTCTGAGCCCACTGTATTCAGCACTGCACAAACAGTAAGCAGTAAGTGAGAACAGAATTTCATAAGTTCAGCTGGGAGTGCAAATGTGAACATCTGTGGTGACAAAATGTTTCTGGGGGAAGATCTTTCAGACTCTGTGCTCTTTACGACGTCATTTGTAAAGACACAAAATAACCCTGTCATCAATCACAGAACTGCCTTTTTGTGACACCGCACAGCCTCTAATGCGTAAATCCGAACACACGTAGTCTCACCCCTGATTAGAAATGAAAATATCCCCATATCTCAGAATTAGACTCACTCTCCCATCACAAGCACCATCATCCTTCTACCCCACAACTGTGGAGTGCCTGAAGATGTTTTAATATTACATGCCATCCTTTTGCTTTTAATAATTTAAGAGTGAACCACTGATGTTGATTAGAGGCTTGCAGTTGGCTTAGAAAGGAAAACAGTTGCACATAAAAAGCGCCATTCACTCATGGCTTTAAATGGGATTTAATCTCAGACACATTCTTGGTGTAATGGGAATCATTCCGATTTGCAGTTACAGTGGTCTGAAGCAAGCTATTCATGAGGATGAAAATGTGGTGCCTTGCTCTTGAGGCTGCAGTCTGACCATTTAGAAACGTGCACCTTTCAATGATATTGTAACCGTGGTAACACCGTAGAGCATATATTTTTTTCTTTGCACAGGAACCACTGCTTTTAAGCCCCCCTATTAAAAAAGTATTCACACATGGTTTCCTGTAGCGGTAAAGTGATGCAGGTGGACTGAGATTTATGTTGTACTCAACTAAAAAGTGAATACATTTTGCCGTTTAACTGTGAGATAGATTGATCAGGGACAGTGACCACATATGTGGACAGTGCATTGACACAACATGAACATTTTCCAGTACACTGCATTATGGGAAGGATGTGCAGAGGTGCTAATAATTGCCAACAAAAGTATTGAACAAAGGGGAATTTCTCCAGTTAAATGACCAGACATTCATTTTAGGTACTTAGAACAGCAAAGTCTCTGTGTTGGGCCAGTGGGAACAGAGACTGTGTTAAATCAGGAGGATGCCGAATGAAGGATAAGGTCAGAAATGGAAACCAAAGTGTGGGGGGCAGATATAAAGCTTGTGGAGGAAAGAGTGCAAGGAGCGGTGATAAAGCCAAGCCTTTGCAGGTGGCCCAATCACCACCCAAACGTGCTGGTAATAGCTGCCATTCATTATCAAATGTGCAACTGCCTGGCGCACGACCAAGTACCCCATCCATCCCCGTCATCTAGTGGCACGTCAATGACAAAACCTTAATTACACCATTAATTAATAGAACGTTTTTTTCCAGCATGCGCTCTGTGCCTGATGTTCACTAGGCTTCCTCGTGAGCGATTACTCATGCCACAATACCATTTAGCTAACTGAAGTACACGGAGGGAAAAAACTCAATGATATGCATTCCCAGGAAGAAGGGGCCCATAAAAGGATCAGCGGTGATGGACAGGATAAGGAGAGAAAGTGGTTGATATTGTCAGAAACTTAATCAATTGAAGTTATTTACGTCCCTTCAAAATTCCATGTTGGCTATTCGAGTGTCATACAGTACAAGGCCATGAGTGTTTTTGAAAGAAAAGAGATGGGCAGACCCGGATGAGCGACGTAAGAGAAAAACCCTGAGATATATAATGAACGTGAATGCAATGAGGGGGGCGTGAATGACAGGCGATAAAAATGTATGTGTGAAGAGGAAAATCAAGGGGCCAATACATCACACACTACAAGGGCAACACAATATGACCTGTTAAGTTTCTTTATCAGACCCTGCCTGGATATTAACAAAAGAAAAAAGCTTTCCTTATAAAGAGCTGCAGAGCATTCAGCCACATGTTGGTATATAGCAGGGATGGGGAACAGGCGGCCCGCAGGCTGCATGTCGCCCCTGCCCTCACTTTGTGCAGCCCTCGAGTCAATAAAAAAAAAAGATATATATATATTGGTTTTACAGTCGTAAACAAGCAAGAAATTGGTGTTGTTAACTTTGAATGCCTGTATATATTTAGTTATTTTCATTAAATAAGCTTCTATAGGTGGCAAGTTAAGCGAGGGGGTTACTAGTTCCAGTGCATGGTTACAATGTGGCCCTCAGGTAGTGAGGACAATTTTTCTGTCACCCTCCCTATCCATCTATTCAGGAACACTGATGGCTGTTTAATGCAGGACTACCTGACTTTGAACTGATGTTTTAATAAATTCAATTTGAATTGAATATAAATTCAAGTGCTTCAACGATTTCAAGAAAAGCACAGTGCGTTCGACAATGGAACAGATAATTCCATACTCATAAAAGTGATATTATTAAGGTCGCAATAACAGTGATGATAAATGTGAGGTAACCAACTGTGACTGCATTGCCCCAAGTTTGCCTCACACAATCGCTAAAAAGAAGCTGAAAAACAGTTAGTCCTTTTAGAATGTTCATGAACAGATTTTATCATCGGTAAAATACACTGAAATGACGGTGGGGCGTCACATTATTCCTTCCCCGGAGAAGGCTGCAAACAAAAAATAGCATGAATTTGCTTGTAAATGACAGTGAAGGGAAGCTGGGTACAGAGCTGTGACCGGTGTCGAGGCCCCATCAGTTGCAAACGAAGGGCAGGCCAAAACGCAAAAAAAGCATCAAACCCCTTAGCTGTGGCAGGCAGGAACAGAAAATGGCCATGGCTGTGGGAAAAAGCTGAATTGGTGCGGGTGCAGAGGCACAAAGCAGTTTCACTAAAATGCTTTCACGCTGGCCTGAGAGGCAAATAATGATGAATTTATACAATGACCGAAAAGATAACCACAGGCATTTTTAATAAAAAAAAAATATTTATATATATTTATTTTAGGCCACAATACTCAGTCATTGTTTTGTTTTCGATATGTCACCAGTTTTATCCGGAAGTTGATAATATAAGATATTCCTTTATTGTCCCGCAGAAGGGAAATTCGCCATGCATTCCAATACCGCTTTCCCACGCAAACTGTATATATTATGCAGGATAACAATCCATGTTGACGCAACTAAAATTACTCCAACGGGTGGGGAAGAGTTACCAGAAAACTACTCAGCTATGGAAGGTTGGGGCGAGTTGGGATTCTGGGTTAAAAGAAAGCACCATTGATGTTTGGCTGGTCAAATCATTCAAATGTTGGCCTCCCGTGTAAAAGTCACACACTTACACCCTGAACTCCTGCCTTACTGGCTTTGTATCGCAGGAATCATATACCGCCTACATAGTACTCCCGATTTAAGCATGTAAGCAAGAATTTGAACCTATATGCAATTTTTTTTTTTTTTAAGGCGGATAGCCCTTAACAGTCAGTAGTCAGTGATGAACATGTATACTAGACTGCTTTTTATCCTTCACACAAGAACTCATATGAATAATGCCTTCATGACATAAACTTCTGCTTTAAATTTCAGTGTACAAAAGTTTTGAAAGTTTATTGCAGCAATTCATAATTAAACTTGTGTATAATTATGAGTCATCAGCAATACCTATGAGTGAGGCTTGTAATCACTGGCGACAAATAATTAGATTTAGTCAAATACTGTACTTAACTGCCTTTTTTTGGTATTGAATTATATATTTCCACTACATTTAAGAATACCTAAGGTATAATTAGACTCCTTTGTCATGTTTCTGATGTCTAATTACCAAATCTGTGTTGTTTTATTCAAATGACTGAGGCACAGTGGTTTTATATATATAGAGAGCCCTTTTAGAGATATGTCAAGATAATCCATCCTTGTACAATCAGATCCACATTAAAACCATAGACAAATGAGGTCGAGTAATGCGTAGTGACCCACTCGCACCAACTATGGACTCTGGCTAAGGAATATTAATCTATCTGCCAATAAATGGTAGCAGTATAGACGTAGTAAGAAGGAAAAAAAACATGTGTATCATTTACCTGCATGTGCTGTCTAAATGGCCGCACATTAATTATACTCACTGGCATTTTTACTGCACGATCCCCATGGCTAATAATAGTTAGTAACAGAGTACTGTATCATGTGTATGTTAGGTGCATAGGTAAGTCCCGTCATTACCATAACGCATTGGAAAATTTGTGTTGGACTGGCTCCAGTGGGAGCTTTTTTATTGTTCGATATTCCTCTGTGCTACGGTTTGATTTAGTGCTTTGTGGAAGTAACAGATGCTCACAGGTATTAAAATAGATCCAAGCTCAGAACGCCACTATTTGCTAAAAATTAAGCCAACCCTTCCTAGCTCAGATGGCTGGCTCTGTATCATCATGTGATCCACATCATTATTACAACAAGCACACAGGATAATCATGTCTCATTAGTTGCCTTTTATATTAATGGGAGCAATATACAATAAATCCCCCCTGTGTTTCAAATGGCTAGAGCCAGACAACACAAACACAGGCTCCCTTATCTCCCTGCGAATGCAGTCTGGGTAAACGATGGGGCTTTGTGCTGGTGGAGCATGGAAGAGTGAATATGTAAACATGCCTTATTGATCCTCTGAGAGGCCGAGCGTCTGCGTACATGACCGTGTGACCACCCGAAAAGACCCGACACACGTTCAGTCATACTCAAAAGCTGGTCCTCAAAAACTATAGAAATGTTTTTTTTTTCTGAAAAAAGACAAGAAATGGGTGTGCGTGCATTTGTTTGTGGACACATGTGGAACATTGCGGAATGAGGGGAAGGAGACCAGGGGATCAGAGCTAAGGGAAAGAAGGTCACAGTATTACACATCCACATTCAGCAACAGAATCGAGCAGACAGTGTGTGATGCTGAAATCTGTCAGATCTCCCTGCCCGGCCTTACTCTCTGTGTGTCCTGCTTGAAATTTCTGTTTCATTCTTCACTGGGGAGAAGAGGCAGTCATTAATGCACTGCAATATCTTCCATGTCCTTTGGTGCTGAGGGAATCCTTTACCGCATCCCTCCTCCGAAGTTATGTAAATCAAAATGTGCATCAAAAGCCATTTGCCACATTAAGCACAGCCCGCAAATATATGTGTACATGCAAGCAACCTTGACAAGGCTAAGACTCCCTGTTGTATTTCAAATTCCCTCACCTCATTTAAAAATCAACCATGCTTAAGAAATGAAGACATAATCAAGCAGTTTGCTTTGAAAATCCATGGATTCAACTTGTTTACTTATGAATAAGAGAAATGTGCTATTTGCGTCCATCAGAAATTCCCCGTTTGATATTTTCCATCTGAGATATATACAGGAGAAAACAATCATACATTATTTAAACTACAACACTTTAAATTATGTTGCTGTACTGTATATTCTGCTTCTCAAATAACTGTGTCGAGTAGGCAGCAAAAGAGCAAGGTGCCTTATTCTATCTGTCTCTGAGGATTCATCGGACATGCACATCCTAACAAATATAACAAAACAAAGATACTAGGTGGAAACTGGGATTGTTAAGTTGAGCTGCTTGTGTTTTTCTTCCACGTCTGCATTGCCGATCACAACTGCCGACAACGAAAACAAAGGTGAAGCCAACATACAGTACAGGGTAATATTACTTTCCCAATTATAGAAGACAAGTTTTAACGTATTCTATTGTCAGAGCATTGACATTGTGTACAGCTATTCTATCTTCTAATAGAATAATGAACAGAGGAGGCCTTTTGGAAAACAGTGTCTGCTGGAGAGCATTGTGTTGCTCAAATGGATTCCTGGGGTGGAGCATATTGAAGTGAAAGAGTTAATATATACCAAAGGGACAAGAAGCATAGATCGCTGTCACAGTTGGTAATTTCATGGCTTGATTGATTGCTGGCATATTGTATTGCTCACAGTGAGATGATTACTCTGTCTTTGTGTGGTTCAGAACCTCCGTGGATCTGCCTTGTTTGCCATGGCAGCAATGCAATTGTATGCCTCTATCCTTTTGATTGCATCATTCTTCCATTAATTCCCCTTAAATACCCTTGTCTTAGCGATTGTATATACACACACCTCTTTGAGCGATTGATTGAGTGAGTGAGTGAGCTTAGTGTTCCATATGTGCATAAATTGGTACTCCTTTATTTCCACATCGATAAAAAGAAACATTCAAAAGTTTGCAATACAAAATGAAACCTGCCAAAAATGTACACAATTAAAATGTGTTAAATTAATGAGATGAAAAGAATATGAAAGGGCAGCAGCAGGTAGACCAGATGACGGGGTCAATGGGAGACACTGCAAAACTGATTAAGATTGATGATGACAGATTGGAGCATTTGTGCAGGCAGGGCAGACCTAATTGGAAAATTAGTTACCATGGTTTAATCATTTGGAGCCAACAAATGTGTAGTGTATATTTCTCCTGTAAGATCTTTAATATTTTGAGTAGAAAACTGGAAGCAGATCTTTTTTTAGATACATAATTCTGATGTTTTCATTTCACATTGTCCTATAAAAATGATAAAAGCATAGTATCATCATTACAGTATAATCTTATATACTATAACAGGCAAGAAGCCAGTAAAGGCGAGGAAAGCGCACGCTATACAATCAGTAATTGTATCCACTCATATTTCGGCGTGGCATGTTTTAAGATGTAGATTGAGTGCTCAACAGATGACTTCCATGGCTTTCGATTTTATTTTCTAACAGGATGCCATACAATAATCTGCAGGCTAGACCACATTTTCATAAATAACTGAGTTCAAGACATTCGAACAGCTAGGCATGATATTGAAAAATCCTCCCTAGGATTGTGGCATTCCAAAAATAATTGGACACTCAGGCAAGGCATTTAGTTTAATCGGTTTCCTGTGGAAAATCTGACACGCTGCATGTAGCTGTTTCTCTACAGTGCTGGAACTCTGAGTCACAGAGGAGCAGAGAAACATTTTTATTCTTATTATTAATATATACATATAATATAATTATTAGAATCTCTTAAAAAAATCTTTGAATTCATCTGAACAGAATAAAATTGCTACAATTCAGGGATCAAACAGGGATAATTTATTATATTAAAAAATGTATCACGGACAAAAGACCTGAAGACATCTAAAAATAGAGCAATGAAATAATTTATCTCTTCAGCCATGCAGCCACAGGGCCATTAACATAGATTTGGATTCATTTCTGGATGATTTGTCATTCCCAAATTTCAACACATGGTTAAGTGTCTTAGTGGGACTTTGATGCCCTGAGCATGTCCTTCCCATGTCTGGCAGAATGTCAGGATCAGAGCAATAGACAGCAATATGCAACTATGAATTCAAAAGGGCTTTAAAACCCCCAAAGATAGCAGACCATCCTGAAATGAGCTAATAGATCAGCCACTCCATCATGTGTGAGAACACACAGAGCACACTCGTCAAAACAACTTTAGACCATTCATTTCGAGTTAGAAACACTTGCATGAAATTGAGTTGAGTTGAGTTAAAAACTAGAATTGGCATGCAGTTTACAAGGCCCAGAGGTTGTTGTTAATATGAAAAGATGAACATGGAACATTGTATGTGGTATAGTGTGATCCAGAGATAATACTTCATATTATAATACATTGATAAGTAATCATTAGTAAAGTAAAGGGATATGAACTTAAACGATCTGATAGATTATGTAATATATAAAAGTTTTGCTTTCATTGGCTGTTGAGGGTGTTTGACAGTTTTAATTTCTTACGTTAACACGCTGAGGACTGTTCCAAGAGTCACAGGCAGTTGTCCCTTTTTTAGTGTGTGTGTGTGTGTGTGTGTGTGTGTTTGTGTGTGTGTGCGTGTGTGTATGCTTGATGCAATGAAATATAAGATAGAGAAGGCTTGATCGTGGTGCTATGTTGGGACACACCTCGCTTCAGCGTCAGCAGCTTGCTCAACAAGCAGCCCACTGAGCGGCCACCCCTGACCGAGAAACATCAAAGATGGTCATGTTCAAATTGTGTTGGTGTGGTTGGTGCAAAAGAAAATGTAAGTAGCAAAGAAGAAGGCAAAAGGTGCCGGCCCTCGCTCAGACCATTATCATGTGAACAAACGCTGTCTCGCCAAGCGGCAATCCTTAATGCATCTGGTTCTCTGAGTAATTGCTAAGCCCAGCCAACTCACAATCACCAAAATGAAGGAAGGAAACTGATAATGGCAACCTGATAACATAGTTCGCATTATATAACATAACATGTAACAATAAACAAACCACTACTAAAACTAAGAAGGACACGACCAGGTTATGCCAAACATGTTGACAAAAATTTGGCACCAAGTGGCATAGGCCTCAGCAGGAGCTATCCCAACTGACTAGTAAACTAGTCTAAAACAAATGTACGGGCCAACAGACACACAAAAACATACCCAATAAATAACTCATTTACATTGGCTAAGCTGCAGGGAAAATACTGAGGCTTGGATTATTTTTTAATCATCAAATGAAAATCAAAGGATTTGTGTCGAAAATATCAGAAAAGATGTTGGTTTTGGTTTCAGCGTACAAAAACTAAAGCAGATGTGAATATACTGTATGTTTAAGCAACTAAGAGTTTTAAGAAGAATTTTAGGTGGAGATTGCGTTTTAAAGTTAGCAACCAAACTATTGGTGAGTGAGGTTAAATCGGTTGTCAGCTCTGAGAGGCCACACAAACAATCCTGTGTCTGGCCAAGGTCAATGAAATGGAATAGGAACCTACAAATAAAAGAAATTGTCCTATTTTACATCAAACCTTTATATGGGTTTCCTCCAGCTGTGGCTCCCCAGGACTGTCAGAGTGCCCTTCATATCATTAGTAATATCACCACTATCTGCATATGGAAATCACATTACTGGGGGTAAGACGGCCACTGACCCTCATGTGCAGCCAGCCAGCCAGATCTGCGGCTCATGCTGCTTTTCTAATAAGTTCAAAAAGAATACACTACATTTCCAAAAGGGAGCCCAATGTGCCCGAGGCCACCTCCACCCCCCTGTGCGCCGAACCTTTCTTCTCGTGCTTTTTGTGTACATGCTAAGCAGAATGTGGTCACGACGTTGGCTCCAGCTGCTGCAGGCATTGCCCACATTCCATCCCGCTTCCTGTCTGAGCCATGTATCGAGACTGGAGCGGCACCCGGTTCAGCTCGCCAACACGGCCAGATTGTAACTGAGTGGATAATAGCTGGGCCAGCCTGTCATTTGGGGTGGCTGGTATCCTCAGCTTACCAGCAGGCCTTCCGTTTGTTTGAGCTTAATAGACATAAATTGTTAAATAAGCTCTAAACTTTGTTAGAGAACTTTTCCTTTGTTATGTAATTTTTTTGTTTTATGAGATTCTTAGGTCTCCGTGTAGTATTTAAACACAATTCTGGCTTACTACATACTGTATATGACCTTACTTATTAAGTAGATCGCTATAACAACCAGTGTCTCTGTTTGTCTCTTCATTTGTATTATTTCGGTCCCATGAACCTTGTTCCATTTGCTCACATCTAACACATTTTGTATTTCACAAAGTTACTGTATAAACTATCTGGGGACTGGGCCAGGTATAGGTATAAAAACTGTCACACACACACACACACGCAAATGAAGAAACACTCCTTTCTTTAGACACACTAGGAACATAGATGCTGCATTGGCTGTTTAATTCCTGAACAGTTTTTTTGTAAGACTTTCACACATGTTTTTAGATCAAGTTTTGGAATTTGGATTAGGTTCCAGCCTCCATTCCAGAACGCATTTTCTTTGGGATCGCAGGGGCCTCGAACCAGCGACCCACTGGTCTGAAGTCCGTCTCCTTCACCACTAGTTCACCACCTCAGCTACTTGTCAAGGTCTGTGACCTTGCACAGCTATAATGATATAGCACAAAATCTGCCATATTCTACCGACAGACACTATTAAAAAGCATTCCATGGAAAAGCACTCAGAGCTGCCACTTTTGTAGTTCCTGCTACTGTTGTGTCAGTGATGTTTTTGGAATCTTCCTTCTGAAGTTATAAAACTGCTTTGAAGGTATTTTTCTTTCCTTTTTTTTTTGTAAAAAATTCCACAGCGTCAAAGCGGGCATGATGTGATGCTGCAGGACTTTGACCACATGCATAGGAAGAAATCTGCCAAAGCTGCACTTTTCTCCTTGTTACTTACCCCTGACCTGCTCTTAAAAAAATATAGTCAGCAGCATTGCACCACTCTAATGATGTGAAATCACAGAGCTTTTCTGCATAATGCCTTCAGTGCTGGGAGAGACCATCAAGCACCACTGATATCCAGGGACATTTTAGGCAGATGGTGATATTCTACTTCACTTAACAGGGAAAGCAGGAGATGGCACATTTTTCACTCTTCAAAAAACAGACGATTGAGTAAATTCATATTTGGAGAAGAAGGGCATGAATTTGCCTAATTTCTTGATGAATTTATGCTATACTGTATATTGATTATCACGAATGGCTGTGATAGATATCGCTCCTTGGGTGTTGTATGTATTCTATAATTTCCCAGAGAGCTGAAAGAGAAAAATCATCAAAGTTATTCATGTCAATCTTTAAGCTCTTTAGAAAAAATGGTGAGCAAGGCTGTTTGAATACTCATATCCATGTTTGCTTATGCTCATTTCATTCCGCCTAGTCCCTCCAAAGCAAATGCGAGTTAAAAAAAAACACTGTTCAATTCAAATGGAGATGAAATGGAAAGCAAGAAGACTGAAATGGAAATTGAGTCCGGGGATTTGAATGCATAACAAACTTTTTGTAAAGACTTTTGGCTGCACTATAGAAGTGACTGTTTCTTGCTAAAATACACATGTGGCAGAAAAGGTCCATCCATCCATCCATATGCTTTACACTACTGCAGATATTACTATCCATTCAGTTATTGTGCCTCTGGGTCTGAGAATTTGAACCACACTCAATACAGTGTCTCAAGGCATCCAGTGTAAGCAGCTGCTGCTGCTCACACTACACCTCCTGTGTAGACAACGTGATTGACTTGTTAGACCAGGAAATAGAACACACTTGCCTCGTTGGATGTTTACAATGTTATAAATAGGATATAGGACTAGAATAATGATTAACATAAAAATAAGTCCAATAATTATATAGATGCATCTGTCATGCCTGTGGTAAGTTGACATGTCTACCAACTAACTTCTCTATAAATGCAATTATTCAGTTGGGGGCAGGAATTGGCAGGGTAAAGTGTGGAACCTGTTTCTGTAATGTAGTGCATTAATAGTAATCGAGCAGTCAGTGGGTGTTGGCTAGCAGCTGTTTGGGGCCTCAAGCGCAGTGCCAAGAAGCACCCGGGTCCCCAACAAGTGCTGGCTGCAATGAGGTGCATCATGGTGACTTTTAATTTCCCTCTTATCATATTTTCAGAAGACCAGGGAGGGGTAGAAATAGATCCCCTGATTATTTCCATCTATAATTTCTTATCTGGTGGGGTTCGCGCCTTCTGCCTCTCCCTCCTGCCGGCGATGTCTTTTACTCTCTGGGTGTGACACCAATCTAGAAATTGAATTAGAGGGGAGGAAATTAGAAATGAGGGCATTTCCATTGCAATGTATCTTGCCAATGAGACAATTTGCTTGTGAGGCCCTTCCAGGCTACGAAACGGAACTCCCACACTCACGCGATACCCTTCATCTGCTGACCTTGTCACCCAGAACCCACTGCTACCCTTCAAACCTCTACACCAGCATCTTTCCCCGTCTGCTTTCCCACCCCCTTTAAAGGGCTCCACATCTTAAAAACAGTCCATTTCCAAGCCAAAGTGTGCCACCTGCTTTTGGCAGCTGGAGGCCCTGGCAAATGTAGATAAATGAACAGAACCACCTGAGGGATTTTATGAATCTGCTGCTGCTGCTTGGCAGATTTATTTGCTCCACGCCACAGAGAGCTGCACCGGTAAGCACTGATTACGGTCTACAGCGCAACTGGCCCTGCCCGTTCTCCTGTCCTACCCTCCGTGTGCACCCTTACACGCACCGAGAGGTTGTTGACCTGTAATTCATCAGTATTTTAAATTGTAAACAGCAGCCTCATGTTCCTCGGTGTCTTCCTCCACCTCATCATTAAAGCTCTGGAACAGATCGTGTCGTGCCCTTGGGAAGCTGTGAATATATTTGTTTAGCGCCTGATCTAATCTTACATCATTATGCAGAAGGGTATTTTATCTTATAGAAATGTAATTAGATTCATATCAAACTCACTGCTGTTCGGTACTGTACAGTATATATAGCTATACAGTATATTACCTCACTCAATCTCACTTTGGCAGCTTTATCCTGCTCTAAGTGTGCTTTTGCCTTGATGCTAGGTTGAATTAGAAAGTATATTAAATATCTGGTGACAGATCTTATCTTTTTTCTTGAACATTAATTATTTGAATGTTATGATAACATGTTCTCATTATAATCAACATATGTAAACACATCATATTTCTCATTAATATGCCAAAAAACAAAATACAGATTATTTGTTATTACTGTACCATCTCTGTTCTAGCAACACGCAGAATGTTCTGTCATTGTTCCCCACATACATTTATATTTTGAGGGAGAGCCTTGAAAAACTCCACAAATCTATTTAATGACAGAAATGCACGCTAATGAATACAAATATATGGGTAATGTATAAATAAATAAAAACACCAAAACATCACAATTCAATGTATTTTCCCGGTATGTGATCGTGTATGTCTGTGTACTAGTTTGGGTTGTTAAAGTTGTAACTCAAAGGTGTCCTGAAAACACAGACAACTGTGTCTTAAAATGTCACACTGTGCCCTTTTATTCAGCGTAAATTAATGCAAATTAGTGTGCAAGAGTTTGGTGTGTATATGTGTTTTCCTGCAATACAAACGTCACACAAACAGTTTTTACCTGAAATGAATCCCCCACTAATCTTTATACGTTGTCATTCTCTCGAAATCTTACACTGAATGTTATTTATTTATTTATTTTTCACTGATGCTTTGGAAGCAAACACATACAATAAGATGTTTTGAAGTTGGGCTTAGAGAGTCAACCTACGCAGCTCTATAATGATTCATAGTTCTCCAGTCAGCCTTCAAGTACCTGTAATTTTCTACACTGATCACATCATTAATCGTTTATTTATAGAGTTCAATCTGTGTGTGTGTGTGTGTGTGTATGTCTTTGAGTGGATTCCAGGCAAAATGGCAGCATGAAGGCACAACAATGAATTGACAGGAGCACAGCGGATGAGAGGAGAGAAACTAGAAAATACATAAATAATACAAAAACGGTCTCACCCTGGACAGAGGATGTCTTTTCATTAAATGTGCCTTCATTAAAACAAGTCCATGAAATGATTACATTTTAGAGTTTAGAATTCAGAGAGGGGTTTGTGGGTACACAGTATAATTAACAATTTGTTGACATTTGTATGAAACAGACATCCATTTTATTTCATATACTGTGATGGTATATATGTTTTTATTTCATATATTAGTTGTTTTAACAAAGCTTATTTCTGTGCAAATCCACTACTGGTAGGCTAAAATTCAAAATACCCCAACATAAGTCAAGCTTCTTATCAAGATTTTGAAGTACACTACTCTTTTCAACAACTTTGTTTCTCCTCTTATCCTGAAGCAAGCTGAGTTCGCCATTGCGATATGGTCTGAGCACACCTGTGGGGTAGCATTTATTATTATCATCAATTTAGGTTTTTTTGACAGCAGTGAAGTCATTATTGAAGCAGACATTGGCTAAAGAAATGCCAGACACAGTGTCTGCAGTTAACCGGTTTTGCATTTACCTCCCACTTGTTCCTATGTTCATGCAGGGAGAGTGTGTACATGCTATTACGAGTTATTATGTTGAAAGCATAGCTGTGCTTGTTGCACTGGCAGACTATATTAGCATTTTGACTATGCACCTTCCATTTTCACAATGAGTAAAACTGAATGCAACTCTAATCCATGCTGGTAATTATATCACACCATAGGCATTGATTATTTTCTTCAGATTCTTTATCATAATTGATGGAGAGAATTGTTTCCATGGTTCCTTTTGCTTTTACAAACCACTAAGCATGTTTTAGATGTGAGTATTTGTTGAACAGTTTTAGGTTTTATCAAAGAAAATAATTGAGACTTAATTAGAGATTAATTGTGTCGCTAAAACAGGGGTATCTAAAAGAAAAAGAAAAGAAAAGGGTGCTTACGGGAAAAAATGCATAAATGTTCCCATTAATAAAAGAACACGATAGCTCTCCGTCTGAAATGGTAATAAATAACACAGGGTATTTCCTGATGTGGGAGTCCTGCTGGCACTAGAATGCAATGACCTTCAGTCGAGCTATTAACTCCGTAGCAGACATACATAGAGAGAGAGTAGTCCATGCTATAATTTTTTACAAATATAGTTTTTTTTTTCACCTTTGTTAATGGTTATCATTAGTAAATCATGCTGCAGTGGTGGGCAACCCCAATACCTCTTTGCTGTATCATAACCACTTCCATTAGATTAAATTGGACCCTACAAAAGCATTTCTTATTTTGTAACACCCCCACACTTAGAAATGTCTTTGCCGTATTGCTACTTCACTTGGGTGTTTGACCTTCATTGTGCAGAGTTTGATACTAAAAGGTAGCTTTCACATGTATCTGATGGGAGGAAGGTTTGGAGCCAGATGGATGGATATGCTCTGTGTTCACTCTAACGGATGGCTCCACCAGTTTTTGAAGTTTGATCCTCCTGTTCATAGTAACGATCCAAACATCCTTTGCAAATGCCCTCTTCCATGTGTAAGACTGTTCTCAAACTTTATTTGATGCCAATATAAGACTTGAATGTATTAACTCGGACTGCTGGAGTCTTATATTTACTTTAGATAACAGCAGCCTCTGATGCTAAGCACATACACTAATCTCTATTGATTGAGCATACATTTTTTTTAAAACAAATATTATTCCCAGTGGAACCTTTTTATATTTAAGGCTGCAGGGGCTTTCTAAGTGAAGGTGCACCGAGCAATTAAAAAATGATTTGATCGTAGAGACATGTGCATGTTTTCTGCATGGTTACCATGGCTATACATGCACACATTCAGTATTCCTAGCTATTTATCAGGAAACAGGACACAATGTGACAATTCCTTGTGCCATAATAAAAGTCACGTTTGTACAGACTCAGACATGATTGCCTAGGAGAATGGCAGGGAGGATTAAATGTGTTTGTATCTGTTTGCGGCTGTTGAGTCCTCAGCCCCAGAAAAGGTATGGATTTGAGAAAAAACTGCAGCAAAAATGCTTAACATGAAGTTCCCCCAGAGGAAACCGTTCGTATGTCTGATATAGTCCTAAGAAAAGAGTGCAGCTTGACGGCAGCATCACGCTGCTTTGGGCAGACTGGTCATCATTGTTGGCACAAACTCAAATTAATATAGGCTGTTGAAGAAAGACCTCAGTAAAACCCAAACAATTCACATTGCGGCACACCTTTGAGTATAACAAGCTCAATAACCCAGGCAAGAAAACACAGTAGGGATTCAGCACTCACTTTCACGTCCAACAGGGCCCAATTATGCTGAAATGTTAAAGACATACAATTGAATAGTTAAAGCCACTGTCTACACCACTGTCTATAAGAAATCTTCTTAAGGCCTTAATTCAAAGCTGACTTGAGAAAAAACCATGGGGCCCTGTCCCTCATCTTGCACAAAGCAGAGCCAGTTGCCAATACAAGTGTATTTGCGAGGTTCATACAGAGTTTTGTTTTTCCTACTTTACTACTAGTACCACTAGTACCCACGCTGTTGAAATCATCATCATCATCATCATCATCATCATCATCATCATCATCATCATCATCATCATCATCATCATCATCATCATCATCATCATCATCATCATCAATCACCGGGCTAGGGCCAATGGGCTTGCGGGATCTTAAAATGAGGTGTGGTGCTGTAGTATTTATTTTTACTTTAAGGGCACAATCAAGATATTAACATGCAACTACATATTACAATGTGTTGTGCAGGTGCAAACCAAGTGTACATACAAAGGCTTTGCTCATGAGCCATCACTTTTACCAGCAGATCTGTTTCAGCGTTCAGTCTTAATACCTGGAAAGTCCGTGAAAGTACACCTGTTGGGGCATAGCACTCTGATTGGTTTACTGCATGTTACACACAAAAGACAAATCAGTTATTTGGAGAAAGAGTAAAAATCTCAGCATCCATGCACCTGGCGCTGTTCACCACTAAACTAGCAAATTTGGACATCTTTAGGCCATGTAATTGGATTGTTATAGTACTCACAGTTCAAACTTGAACACTTTTTGCCCCAACTTCCCAGATCAATGAATTAACAACAATGTCTTTATTTGTTGGGCCTCAAATCCAATTCGCAACAAAATGATCAGATGTAAGACATAGGTTATCAAGTTCATTTGACAATTGAGTGTTCCCCTTTTTTAGTCAGAATGTATTTATGAATGAAAAAAAACTGTCCACTTTGTAAAGTTAGAAAATTGATTTTAAATGTACAAAATGTGTTTTTTTTTTTTCAATGTTTCCTTTGTTGATGGCCAGAGGAAGATAGTATCATTTTCATGGAGGACCACTGGCTTTTGTTAAGCAAGAAATCATGGCCACATGAGTAATGAGGACAAGAGCCAATAACAAGGGTATTGCTGTTCTTCATCTAGCTGTGGCTTACAATATACTGTTCACTCTAGCCTCAGGCCATGTCAGTACTGGGCCAGTGTAGCTGTTGCCTTCAGAAAATGCTCCCCAGAGTCGATCATTTTGAAAATACAGGACTTGCTGGACTTAGATGCCCAATTTCTCCAAATATCCACTACACCACTGCTACCCACACACACACATTTGCCTGGCACTCTTAATCCTTTCTCTTTCTCACACCAACTCAACTGTAGGCGTAAATGAGGTAATTGTGAAGTAACTGTGGTCTCCCCATAAAACATAAGCCTGTTTGGCTTAAATGGTATAATTATGCAGCCATGCAATGCAAAAAGTAAAGTGAACACTGCTGTAAATTTGAATTCCAGGATGAAACAATTATGTGATCAGCCCAAGTGAAGAAAAAGGACATTGTTTGATAAACTTGCGGTGTTCCCAGGTCCATACAAACATTATAGACATTACAAAGCAGATTTTCTACAGGCATTTTACAAATGTGTCCAATAGAAAATCATTTTTACGGCCTAACCTTTCTTGTCATTTTTTTTTTTCTAATTTACATTCAATATTTATTCAACCAAACTCTTTACTAAAATAAATGTAAACATTTAAATTTAAAACCAATGGGCATCGTTTTAGACTCCTCTTATCATGTAGTATAAAAACAAAAACTGTGCAATGAGCAGTTGATGCTTCTTAACACTAATTTTCCAATTTTTTTTTAGAATACCATGGAAAACAGTAGTCTGCTTGCGTTTCATAATAAAATGATATGATGAAATACATAAGCAACATTTAAAAAAAAGATTTAAAATGCTTTTGTTCAGCCACAGAGTATTTTCTTATGGTCCCGAATTTGAAAACCTTCAGAATTATAATAAAAGTGATTTTATGGCCTTTTTAAAATATCTCTTACAATATTTATTTTTCAAACCAATGTCTCCCCTGCATGTCCACCTTTCTTGCATGGCCCTTTGGTGTCACATCTCTCATCCGAAAGCATCATCCATTAGTCTTTCTGTCTGTCTAGAGCAGTTAGATCATCCTGAAAGCTAAAATAAACCCGTCCTCCCTATTCTGCATAGTTTTTATTGAACTATAAACTATTACAGAAAAATGTGTTCATCTTATTTCTTCTGTCTTCCACATAATATTTTCTTCTTCATCTTGTGTTGATATTTTTTTTTCATAATTGTCTGCTCTAATGTGTTGCTAGGAGACAGAAACAGTATTTTTTTAAGGCAACCAAATGTCTAAAAGTGTAGAAACACCTGAATTAGAGCTGTAAGCTGGAAGGAACAATAAGAACATTATAAATACTGTGTATTATAATTCTACAAACTTCATTCAACAACCCTTGTGGATGGTGCTGTGGTTTAATTAAAGTCTAAATTAAGAATGTTAAATGTATGTAGAAAATGATAACAAGAATTAATAATAACTAAATAATAATATTTATATTTAATAAAACAAAAAAAATTGGTTGGTGGTAGGAGGTGATTTTGGTCCCCCTGCATATACAATTTAAACGGTTTATGACTGTTTCCGAGCCATGGCCATTATGTTTTCAGTTTTATTAATCCTATTACAAGAGACAATTATTCATATGGTTCAGTGAAATGTGAGCAACGACATAGCCTTGAGAGGGAGGAAAGTTATCTTAAGACACGACCCTGAAGATCCAGAAGCATGAAAAAACTAGCTAGGTAGTTAGATGCTAAATTAGTCCACGTGGGCCAATTAGGCAAGACAAGACATGGGGCTCTGTAATGCTTTGTCAACAGAAATGAAACCAGTACAAGGAGACAGATGGGTTGAGGAGGAACAAGTCTGAACGAGAGACAGCATAGGGAGGGGAGGCATGAGAGCATGTCCTCTGATTAAAGGGGGGAAAAAGATCAAAGAGATTTTATTTGGCATGTGTGTGAAGATTAAACAAACCTTTAGAAGAAAAAAGGGCCCATCACTTCCTGTATTAAGTTTGAGTTAAATTTTAATGCAAAAACATTGCTTGATCTCTTTTACAAATGATGATGCTTTGATTTGGATGCTTACAATCTAAGTGGAGTCCCTTAGCCCTGTACCAATGAAAAGTTTTATATTTCTTTATACTCTCCTCTCCAAACTTGACAGATTTTATTTTTGTGTATTTTTAATTAGATTGATGTTACAAGTAATAAAATGTGAGAATTCTTACTCTGCCTGACTACAAGAAGGAAATATTCCACATACCTCCCGTGATTATAGCCGACATACCTGGCCTTGGAGCAGCCAGAGTTCAGGGGGGATGTTAAACATCACGCTGATACACAGGATAAGCTGACCCACTTACAGGCAAGACCAGCTGTTAGCATGTCTGATTTGGAAAAGAAGCCTGCTAAATTAAATTAACGGGACCCAAGTGTGCAGCAATAATGACTTAGTTAATATTGAACTGCTACTTGAGGGGGACTGTAGTTATTTCTAACGTTTGAGCCGACATGTCTGATGTAAAAAGACACCACCATTATGCAAAATCTTTACATGAGATAACGTTTAAATGTATTTTCGTGGCTTATTTCACAACTCCCACTCTTATATTCATTCTATCGAGTAGTTGGTCTTGTTTGGTTAGTTGAATTATATGGTGATTCAGATGAAATCCAAACGTGAAGGATTTTTTCTCTCGCTATCATCACTTTTTGAAAAAAAAAATATATGTGTTTTTAATGTTTTGATGTGTCATGATGGGAGGTAGATGTTTCAATGTAAGTTTCAGATAAAGCAATTCAAAATATTGGGAGAATTGTCTTCGCCCGTGTAAACAAAGGGGAGAAAAAGTCATCGCTCAGATGTACATGCCCATCCTCCTGGGAATAAGAGAGATAGACCCCTGAGGCACTTCTTTACTTTTCTGTGCTGCAGAAATGGCCAACACACCTGAAACACCTGAGACTGCTGGAGGACTTTCCATTGTCAGGCCACCAACAATGCTTCCGGAAAGAGAACCATATATGTATAGTGTGTAAACAAACTACTGCCGTCACACTACTACAGCCTCCGCTTGGGCACTGACGCTTTTGTGCATTGCCACTTTTAGCAAACCCAAAAACTGCTACTACTACAATCACTGCACATCATCTCCCCACACCAGGCCATTTTGGCTTATACCACGTTTCCCTTTTGTTGTTGGTTACCAAATTGCTTTATCATTCCTAATGTACATTGATCTATTCTAAATATAGGCAAATTATATGATTTAGCTTGATCACCTGGTGGAGGCGGCTGCAGCAGCCCGTAATGCTTCGACTGGTGGATGTGCAGGCTTTTTTTCGTTGTGCTGGTGCTCCTGCAAGGAGAAGATAAGGGCACTGATGATAACAACCTGACGGTATTCTGACATTTCTCTGGACACTTTCTTGGCCGCAGCCCTGCAGAGAGAAAGGGGAATTTAATTTAGAGTGGACCAACAGGGCTTTGTCACATGTCAAAAATGTAAGCAAACCACTGTACATCTTCAAGCCTATTATCCATTTGCAGCCACATATGTACTTTTCTGATGAAACACACTGTAGGAAACTGTATAATCATCATCTTTAGATTTGAAAAATGTTTCACGACACAATATGTATGCACAGCGCACAATAACTCATACAAGAAGGTGAATAACAAAATATAATGCGAAAGTACATTCATGAGCCTCATTTGAATTATCCTGTTGAACAAGACAAAATTAATTGAATTGCTCATTTAAATGTAATTGCAATTTTAAAAGATATTGGTTTCACATTTGAATCTATTAAAATATTTGGTTCAGACCTAATCAACCACTTTTCACGCACAACACAATTCTGCAAAGCCTGTTTCTCTCTGACATAACATATACAGTATCTTGAGTTTCTCTGCAACTTATCCTAATCACGTAATGCCCAATGTGGCCTTCAAGGAATATTAGCAGCTCGTATGCTGCCTGCTCATTGGTTAAAATGAACAATGTTTCAAGGTTTATCACTTTTAAAATAAAATACAGTATTTTTTTTTCCCTTCCCACAACATTTAGTGCATTAGGTGAGTCATAATGCGATCTCACTTTACCAACTTATCATGAGCAGATTTGGACTGCTCAACTAACCATACATCATGTTTTTACCAAAGACAAAACTACTGTGAGAGGGAAAGGTTTATACAAACAACAGGAAATACGTTTCTGTAATTTTGCCATATATCAAGGGTGCTAGTTAGCAGCTACAGTGACACAGTTAACTGTGGTAATCACACGGGGGCTAGTTTAATATGCTTGGTGTTTGTGTTGGTTTCATAACTTAGTTAAATCTGAACGCACAGACATCATGCACATTCTTAGATACACTTTCGAAAACATATAATCCATAAAAACACTTAAAATAAAAACTTTAACCTGCACATTGTGTATTATACTATGTATAAAGAGAGGTGGCCTAGTGGTGAGGAAGACAGGCATCAGTAGAGGCGGTCTCCCCCTGGAAGGATGGACGGACCCCCGCCAAAAGACAAAAGAGACTCCACCTTAATGCAAGGCACTTACCCCGCCCCGACGCTCTCAGCTGTCCACTTTTCTGTGGCCTTGCATGCCTTGGACTTGTGTGTTTGCATGTGCATGTTTGTGTGGGAAGATGTGCAATTCTAATTATAATTCTAACCCTATAAGGACTGAATGCAGGTATTGCAAGATATTAATAGTGATATTGCTGTCATCACCACATTATTTATCAACAACATTGTTGCACGACAAACTGATAGGAATGGGATGCAGCTACTTAGAACTGGAGCTGAGCCAATAAGAAGAAGAAAAAGCCTAGCGATACAGTGTGGACAGGAAGAACGAGAAAAGTGATCCATGAAATCATCTCTGTAGTGGAAGACTTACAGTCCATTGGGAAATACAATCCCTGATAATACCTAATTCCTCCGTCTATCTGTGATGGTCAAATGGCCAGTGCAGGTCTCTCTAACTATCACAGTGACCAACCCAGTCTCCAGAAAATGAATGTATTGATGTGTTGCCCCCGTAACAATCTGGGCTCAAAAAACGTTGTCCCGGTTACGCTTTATCTATTTCAATGGGGTGGGTTAAACGTTCGCAACAAACGTTATTCCAGCATCTGCGCGCACACAGATGACGCCGCTTTATCTGGACCACGTTTTTTGGGTCCTGATCGTTATTACAGATCCACGAATATTTGTGAGACTGGGTTGCAGTGACATAGAGTATCCTGTGCCGGTGTTGGTTTGGTTATTTCCCCAAAGGTTCTCTAAACCTTTGCAGAGACAGGTGCATGTGCACAAGCTTGATTAAATCTATGAATTTGAGGAATTGCTCATACAAACAACCATTGATATGGTTGTGGGTATTTATGCCCCAAACATATCATTTAGAACATGATTGAGATAATATCGAAATGATGGTTAACCTTGCAATGATACCTTAAATCATCATTATTTAACTTTGGAAATATGATTCATCTATGGTGCATATTGAACTCCTTGCAGCCTTGCTTTATGTTCTTTTTTGAAAAACGTGGCGTAACGCTCTCTCGTCTGTAAGGGCGTTACTGGGCAAGGTTGCAGCCACTCGCATACATTTCATAAATTGATGAATTTGTATATTGATTAAATATTTCTTCATTTGAATTTGACCTAAATAAGCTAGCTTTATGCCTAAATAATTATAGGTTTTAATGATTAACTGTTTTCAAAGGACAGCTGCCTCTCCCTGCATGTACAAACCAAAACAACGCATGAGTTAGAAGTGCACTGGTTTTTGCTTCAATGTGTAATCTCAGGTCCAGCTGTCAAATAATACCGGTTCATATGCTGGAAGGGTTTCTAAACTGCGCTTGCCTGTGTTTGCCTTGGCTGGCATTTTGCATGGTAAGAGGGACTGTTGCAATACTTCCTTATGATTGATCAGCGTACAGAGAGAGCAGCTGTCCTTTTGTGTTTCTGCAACCACCTCGGGGGCGGTAGACACGTGTAAGAAATAAAGAAATGTATTGCATCACCTTAAAGCATTTCACAGGGGCATACCTAGTCCACCTGCCAAGCCGTACAATTGCTATTGCTATGCGCGAGAAATAAATCATGCATGCATCCATGTATTGATCAGAAACAAATAATGGATATGACGTTGGATACACTTTGTCCTGTGTAGTTGACACGTTAAAGCAGAAAATTCCAACCAAGTTTTTTTACACAAATTTGCATTTCTTCTAATACACATTATGACGAAAATGACATATTGTAGTAGCTGTGTTTATAAACTGCACTGGGCCAGTTTAATATAAAACACAATGTTATATGATATACAGTATATAGCAGGGGGTCCCTGCCCCATCTCGCCATCAGTTTGGGGGTCCTTGGCCTGCAAAATGTTGAAGACCCCTGCCTTAAAGCATTGAGAGTGACAGATAAATGTGCTAACCATGCAGACAGTGCAACATGTAATATCCTTGTACCATGATTTTCCAACAAAATGACTGAGTAGAGTACCATGCCACCAGATTTTTTGAGGATGAGATTAGCCCAGTAGCGGTCTATTATCTTACACAGCATGGAGCACATATATTTATTTATATTTTTGTTCAAACACCAGTCAAGGTGACCTTCCTATTTCATTGTTGTGGCCTCCAGCATACATAATATCAGTGCAGTAATCTCATGGACGCGGGGTGTCAGGAACTAAAATGAGCATCAGGGATAATAATCGGGTGTTTTATTTCATGTGGTCAGACATGATGAAAGACGATTGATGGGGGGTCTGGGACACTGCACTCAGGAGTGTGAGTGGTGGACACAGGTTTCATTGTTCCCACACACATTTCACTGATGTTGACCAATCAGAGAGCAATGCGCTTTACACATTTTTTTTTTTTTAAGTCGATGATTTAGTAGAAAAGAAAAAAAAAATCAGTATATGCATTTTGGCCATTCCATACCACCTCACATCACCCCCACCCCAGTTCATGAAATGACCTTTCTTGAAAGAAAGCTACTACATTTCACGGGATGTTGCATAATGTTTTTGCACATCCGAAACTTGAATGAATGAATTTCTCCTTTGAATTGAATTTGTATGATTCTATCTGCTTCTGGAGATCCTTCATTGATAAATACAGCTGGATATCATTTGCGTAGTATTGGACCTCAATGACTAACTCTAGTGTGTTTGAAAGAGTCATTATTTGCATAAACCAACAGGAATATATCAGATAAATGTCACTTTAACATCAGCAGTTCCTCCAATCCCAATTGCAACCTCTTGTTTTTTTGTTCAACTATATTGTGATCGATCGCAGAATGAGTATGGATACTAATCCATTATTTGAAGCCATAAGGAGGTGATTGGTGTCGCTTAACAGTGATGTGTCTTTGCTATCATGTACTACTAATCCAGAATGCAAACCTTCAAGCAATCACTATGCAGATAGTCACATAATTGTTTTGTAACAAGGATTTTGGAAATGAGGTGGTGTTTTGAAATTGGTGTGTAAGTGGCTGAAGCATCTGGGTTGCCTTTTTAAGCAGAGGTGTAATGACTGCAACCTTGAAGGTCTGTGATATGTAAGATACTTTGATCAAATTTAATATGGAACTGTTGGAAACTATGGAAAATATGGAAATATTGGACATACTTAAACAACATTTTGGGAGTAGGGTCTAAAAGATTTTAAGTAAAGGTCAGGTCTTAAAGCTGGCTCCCAGGCTCCTATATAGGGCAATACATTTGTGTCATTACCTCGAAGCGCATTTTATCTTTAGTTGTGGTTATCTTTTTGGTGAAGAAGTTCATGAAGTCAGTACTACTTTTGCTCAATAGAGCCCTGACCTTCTGTCAACCTGGCTACCATGCTTTTAATCCTGCTATTATTCACAGCTGGAAAAAAAAGTCACTTCACACTCAAAAAAAAGAGCTGCTACTTTAAATAAATAATATATATTTTTTTTTAATTGCAGAATTTCCACAGGTGAATGACTGTTCCCTAAATGCAAGACATTTTTTTTGCTCTGGACAAGGGTGCACTTTATTCCAAAGGGGGCACTTTGCTCTGAGTGCATCCCCCACTGTGTGCACAATATATTTAATTAATAAATAGAAATGCTTGCAGGTCAAGGGTTCTATTAATGCCCCCACTTCTCTGAAGACAAACAAGCACCTAAGGCTTACTTGGAAAATGCAGTTAAGTGCCCACCCACGCTGAAAGTAAGAGGAATTTGGGACCTATTAATGCAATGCACAATAGCACAGCATGCAACAACTCTCGGTCAGTCTCCACTCTTTCCCCTCTTTCTATATTAATCTGTAACCCTGTAGCCATCAACAGGACAAACTCCCTATCATGTACGTTCATATACATGTTTATTCAATTCCACTCCACCAAATGATTTTGTGAAGATGTCCTCTTTCCGCTCACTTTTACAGTTGTAGGGCCGACAACACGTGTCCTGTGGACAGATGAAGCTAGATTAGAACTTTTTGATGAGTCACACTGGTGTATTTTCACAGAATAAAAGAAAATGAGTCACCACCCTCACTGCAAAATGATTGTGTTATGGGGTTAAACTCCTGCTGTCTGGCACAAGGTTCCTTGAATTGTTTGGAGGGCACAATGAAATCAGGGGCTTATCAAGGCATTCAGAAAATTAGATAGGCCAACGTCAGAGAGCTCTGTCTCAAATGCAGGCCATGACCCCTCCTACAGGCTAATCATCAAAAACACACATCTGAAAGCACCTGACAAAGAGGGAAAACAAAGACTTGGACTGTACCATGAGTCCTGATCTTAACCCGATACAATAGCTATGGAAAAAGTTGAAACTTGCAATTGGGAGAAGGCAAATTACAGGCCTGAGACAACTGGAGACAATTTAGACTTTAAAAAACCTTTATGTCCTCGGAGAGGCAATTTCTCCTTGAGCAACTTGTGGTTTGCTCAAGAGGAGAAGGCCAAACGACTGTTTGAGAAGTACAGTAGTCTTATTAGGAGCTACAAAAGGCACTTGACTGCAGTGATTGTCTGAAAATGGTGCACTGCAAAATATGTCGTTAAATAATGTCGTTTGTTGTATTATATAAATGAAATACTATTTGATGCGCCTTGTGACTGTTTCAACTTTTTTCACAGTAAATTGTGTTTTTCCTTTATTAAGATGAACGGTGCCAATGGTTTTGGCATCATTTCTGCATATTTAGGTGATAGCCTAGTCTGAACTATATTGAAAAAGTATGTGAAAAGGGTATATATAAGCATGAAATAGTGGCAGTACAGTATGTAATCTCCCAGCTGGCAGAAACTTCAGACAGATCAATGAGCAGAGCAGAGCATACACTCTCCCTTCATGTATCTATCTGACACATACATTATTACAGAACGTGAAATGCATTAAGGACAGATTCTGATGTAAAATTTAAGAAAAAAATCAATGGTTTCTAGAGTTCAAGTTTGTTCATTGACGAAGGGAAAATTAGATTTATACCTTGAAGCATTGGAAACAAGATGTCAAGCAGCATAGTGCAGCTCTCTGTAAAGCTTTACATCAGTTTTCATGGCATGTGCAGGACTAATTCAATTTATTTTGGAAATGTGTTGAATATCAGCCCTCTTAATGCCAGATATGTTGTTCTTCAAACAAGAACATACTATACGTTTCTGTCTCTGATCCAAACAGCTTAGTTTTGACCCGTTTTACTAACTGGTTAAAAGAGCCAAGATGCTTCACTTATTGTCTCCTTGGAAATGATAGTGTAATGTCAAATTTTTCTCACCTTTTTAGAAATTTGTACTTGGACTTTTTGTGGGCATTTCATTTCATCTCTAGTTTTACAACTGCAGTGTCTGAGATATTTACTGTATTGATATGGGCTAATTCACACTGCAATATTGTTGTGGACTGCTGAGTGAGTTCTTGAAGTGAGTGTAAAAGGTTCATGGCTCTGCTTAATAGAGCTTTCCATTAAATAGAATTCTGTTATGCTTGGTTGAGAAGGTACAAGTGCTTTATCGATTTTTTTTTTGTAACTCAAGGGGATCACCGAGGACAGTTCAACTTTTTATTTTGTATTTTAATGGGCACAAAACAGAGAATTGCATCAGTGATTCATTAACGATCTTCACAGCAAGTATGGCATGTACATATTTCCATTCTTCATTCTGCTGAGGAAGTTATGTTTTTTATTGACACTTGTTTGTTTGTCTGTCTGTCCATCTCACCATATGCAGGATGATTAAAAAACGATTCAGCTAATTTCCATATTGTGCACTTGCGGTGGCCCCCTTCAAGGACTAGTTTTAAAATAGGATAAAGACCCTAAGCCATATACTGTACACAGCATGATGTTCCTCTCCAAAACATGTGTATATATTGAACTTAACAACCAAATTACCCGTGGCCTTCAAGAAATATGGATTAGGTCCCATTTACATTTGCAATGATTTAAATGTAGTCTGACATCATGAAAATTGATGCGTTGTTGAAAATGACGTTATTTGAGACACAGAGGCAATAACACTATTTCAGCCTCTCAATTATGTCTCATGCATCTCCAGACTTCATCACTAGGACCTAAAATGCTGCCTCTAATGTATCTCTAAAGCAATTAGAGTGTGCTCCAAGGACTAATGAATACAACTTGCTTTTTTTGGTTCCATTTTTTCATCCTCATTGGATCAAACCACCTATTAGTCATAATACTTCAGAATTTGACAAGATTATTCCTGCCCTGTGACATGCAGAAGAAGATGAAATTGTTTTCAAAGCATAAGAAGTAAAACAGCAAGGGGCACCTACGAGACAGGGACAGCGATTAATATATCAAACAGATTCATATTATGAAAAGGACGGACAGTCCCGCATTTACACAAGCAGAATCCAAAATAAAAGCTGGCTGTGTGAGCCGTTTTAAGGATTTGCAGAGGCACAAAGGTGTGATGATATCAGTAAGCGTAATGCCAATCGACGCCACTGATAACATATAAAGACTGCACCTTTTCCTCAGCCAGATTTTCCAAGAGGACTCTGGACGCGCATCAGGTGATGGTGGGAATAAATACGAAAGGGGATTTGGTCATTTACTTACCAACAGTTCCTCTTGTGCCAGGATCATTTCATTTTTTTTTTTAAACATACATTATAATGTTTTAATTAACTCCACAGCGTACCACAAAAGTTCAGTTGATGACTCATATGTTTTTATTTTCCGTGCTTGCAAGGGAGTTAATATATCTCACACTGTTGACAGCAGAGCTGGCTCCTCGACTCCAGTGTTTGAAACTTACATAAATTGTCCTCTCTGTTTAAAGCTCCAGCAGCCTCCGCCACTGATGTGTGAATAGAGGGTGTCCAAAATCAAACATTTTTCCCTACATTATGTACACCAATACTTGACTCAAAAACTTGACTCAGCTGCATTTCAACTCATCCAGTAATGAGGAAGCAGATTCTCAGTAGTGTGGCCACGTTTTTTGAGTGGACTGATTTTTTTTTAATTATTCAGTGACATGATTCAATAATCACTCCAGGCAATCTGATTTTCAGAGTAAACAAATGTGGTTTATGGCTAAATTTACAAAGCCCATCTTGGAGTGCTTGCACGCACAGAGTGCCAGATTATGACAATTCCGAAGTCAAAAATGATAATTACTTTACTAACATTAATCTGCTATATTAGTAATCCATTATTTTGTGTATTGGTTTTGTCATTGATTTGTGACTTTGCTTGAACAAAAATCTTCACTTTAAATACTGCATTCCCTCTGACAAACATGAATCAGACCTAGGTTATGAAATCCTTTTTGACAATACACTGTTGGATAATGCTTTTCTGTATGCAAAGTATAAGAATCTGGTCATTCTTGTTAATGGCCAAAATATGTTATGTTTTCTCAGTTATTGTCTTAATGAAGAAAGATGTATCATGAGTGCATTCATTGGTTTTCCTTCTGCTGGGGTTTTGCAGCAGAGAGATGTGCAGAGATGTGGAGAAAATTACCAGAAACTTCAGAGGCAGAGAGAGAGAGAGAGAAAGAGACAGACAGACATAAGAAGAAAGAGAATTTATGATAAACGCTCTGACTGAGGGTGTAACAAGTGATCTGCAGTTTTGCTTTCGTAGCATTCCATTGTTTTAAACCATAAGGGTCAAACAAACACATTCAAAAGAATGGAAATCCGTGCGAGGCAGATGAGGCCAGTTTTGTTTCAATAACACAAAACTGCAGAACACAGGATGCCTGTCATGCCTTATAAACAAGCAGTGCTAAGTGTAAAATTCCATCAGACACAAACAAATACCTCTCAACTAGTGTTGCGTGCCTTCATCTGAATAACAGTGGGCCAATTTGTACTACAAAGAAAAGAATTTCAGCCACAAATGCTCCAACACCAATTAATGGAATCCAGTGTTTAACGTTTGGGAGGGGGGGAAAGAAAATTGAAATTCAGTGTTTAATAAAAAATATATAGATAAATATTATTATTATTATTATTATTATTATTATTATTATTATTATTATTATTATTATTATTATTATTATTAGTAGTAGTAGTAGTAGTAGTAGTAGTAGTAGTAGTAGTAGTAGTAGT